>OX439476.1:24755020-25980854 GCA_949320105.2 Crepidodera aurea
TTATTTCTAGCCTCAGCAACTCCGAAACAAATGACCGCTGATCGCATCTATTCGAGCCGCGGTCAGCTGGTACCAGTACTGGTAGGTACTTCGGTAGCGACAAGAAAGGCACTCACTGCGAGAAGTGGCAAATAAAGTATTAAAGATCCAATATCACGCTTGGCCATGGAAGGTTTAGTGCGCTACCTCTGACATATCGCTGTCGTAAGAGTAAAAAGTTTGCCACGAACGGATTTATTGCTGGAAATGTGCAATTTGACGTTTTTTTTTTCGAATCTAGTTTTACTTGTACCAAATTTGAACTCAAAATATATTACTTCTTTAAATTATTCGTTTTGAGAATGTTAGTGATGGCATATAAACGTAGAACGGTAGGTAGTTTAACGTCTTTCTCAAAAATACCGGGCTAAAATCTTAGTATTGGTATTTGGTATTCCAAATCTTCAATAACGATATTAGAAACAGTATTGCTATTACAAAATGTACTTTTACATTTTCATTTTTTTTTAAATAATAAATAAATTAGATGAATACCGTTTTACCCATTTCAAACATGAATTCATTTTATTTTCGATTGCCTATTATTTGCTAAATAGTCAATCTAACCATAATGCTAAGTAACTTTTGACCTCTATACGTATGTATAAATACCTGAATCGGTTGGATCTTATTTCGATCAAGTGGTCTGAGGCTGAGGTCGCGTGGGTGAAATTTTATTGTTCAAATTGACCTGAAAGTTAAACAAATGCCGGTCGCCAGTCGACAGTTGCGCAGGACCGAGTCAGCCCAATCGTTTTTCGAAATTTATTTTATTCGGGCCTTCATCTTTAATCGGTAATAACAAAAATGACATAAATTGAGAATTAACTAAATGTATCTTCAATTTACAAGGTGATTTATTGAAATGGAAAAAATGGATTTGTGAAAAAGTATGACGCTCTGTTCATTTCCCGTCACCTCCAATTTTTTTTAACTTCTGATTTTGGAAGAATTTGTCGCGGAATTTGCCTAAAAATTCCCATTCAAATATTTACTTTTAATGTACAGGATGTCTTAAATTTACTAGTAAATCTGTATATTGGATAGATTGGAGCAAATTGGGATATAACTGTGTATTTTAATTAATAATAGAATTATAGTAAAAAGAAAAAATAAAAGTATGACATGTCATTTTAAATCTATGTTGAGCAATACCAAAAGACTGAAACGAAAATTCAAATAAGTGTATATGCGGGAACGACTTGCCTGAATGGATGTTTTTGGAAAATCAAAGGTAAAGAAAAAACCTGCTTAATTAATGGCGATCCTTTTGAGTCCTCGAAATTCTGAAGTAAATGCTCTGGAAAAGGGGGAATGCTTGGAAGGAAGATCGGTCAAGGTTCATACAGATGTCTGGTCTTTGGGTATAATTCTATTTATAATGTTGATGATGATGTTTTATGATGCCTTTTTGTAATATATTTTAGAATTAGTGGTTCATATCAAGTACAAGCGATACATGTTATTGCTTCTGTGATGCCCTTGTTTATTTATATCTATGTACATTCGATAAATAAACTTATTATTATTATAGTAAAATGTGGGGATAACTTACTTTTTACTTTAATAAAGTTTTATTTATTCAACGCCAAAGATATTTGGCTAAATATCGGAATCAGAATGTTTATAACTTTATACTTTTTCCTACCTTTTCTGTTTGCAATGTTCAGTATTATTTTTCTTTCCTAAAAAATTAACTACTTTCGAAAATTTCCTCTAACAGAAGTATCCACCAATTCTAAATCCAAATCTTCGATGATACGAAATCGATCCGGTCCTGGCGGTTCGCTATTGGATATTATGTGTCTTCGAGTGGCCAGCCAGACTGACGTTTCTTTTTCTCAACGTGTGCCAAAGAAAGATTGTCTTCGTCTTGGTTGTCTTCTTCTTCTTCTTTCTTTCTTTCTTGTACGAACCTCCTACATGTTCCGCATTCCTACGGATCATCTATAAATTAAGATGTCGCTTTTTTATTTTACTCTCTTTTATTATTTTGGTAATTAGTGGGTGAATGTTTTTCTGTAATGGCTCTTGAATTTCAATTTTTATTGTCTACTGTCACAATAAATAAATCGTTACGACAAATAGTTATTTTATTTAAATTTAAAAAGAAGTCATGTCGCATATGCGAACATGTGACAGCATTTGAACCTGCTGACGATATTCAATTTTAATTCCACTTCTTATAATGAAATAATTTGATCTGAAAATGGTATTATTTTAAATTAAATACGATTAAATTCAAAACAATTTTAACAAATTATTTTTATTTCACATTTAGTAAGTTCACCTGTATGAAGGGGGGGCAGGGGGCGCATGGGGACAAGTCAGGTCAGAGTGTGGGAGCCACAATGGGCTCATCATTCTCCTTCCGACAATAAGCTGTGGACAGAATGTCTTTATGAGTGATTATCTACTTTGCATTCACTTTTAGGATTTGTAGTATTTATTTTTTCATTGTTTTTTAATACTTCCCCGCAATTTACCTACACCGTATTATGAGTCTTAAGTTATTTGTCTGGTTTTCAAAATGGAATAATAAATTATATTTTTTTATCAAGTTACTAAGAAAAAACTTTTGTTTTCGTTTTCTTTTAAGTTTATTTAAATGAAAATGGTTTATCATTCGATGAATTAGTATTTATTTTAAAACCTCGCGAGAGTATTTTAATTTATAAATATTTTGTTCTCGTTTTCATTTAGACATTATTTATTGCAATTTTTATTTTCTAAACTTTTGCAATTTTTAGCATAATGGATATTAAATTGATGCCTTGACATATATCACCGGTATTTAAAAAACTCCAAACAACTTCCTCTTTGTCTCTTGTAGAAAGTGGAACGCTTTGTTCAAAACTATTTTCTATTTTATTTTTTAGTGAAAAAAAGAAAAAACGATTACGACCATCTTTAAAATATAACAGGAACTGGCTCGGGTCTGTAGGCGGGTTCATAAAATAACAATAGATCTCTTGATGAGAAGCAACATGCATTGAAATTGAGATTTTCATTTACATAATATTTATGTATACGGAGATCGCTCAATAATTTTAGTAAATGGGTAAATACAAAGACGAAAATAATTTATTTTTAAAGATTTGTTTTTAATGCGAATACGCCACTGGTAGTCTAAAAATCTTAGAGAATATCATGTATATCAGATTTCACAACACACATGTTACGTTTGTTCTTCCTATATTTGTCCCTGACCTCTAAAAAACGCCAGAATGAGGTCAGGTATCCCGGAAACCGCGTCGTATTTTATAGAAAAGATCAGTTAGATGCAAGATGTAGTTTTTTTATATTTTTTTTAGTAGTCTAGCATATATTTTATTTGTAAAAAATATGCAAACACTTCCTCTTTCTACAAGAGGGTGTAAATGGTTCGGATATAGTCTGGGTTTTTTAGAATGGAGATAAATTAGCTAGAGCACTAAAATAATAACTTCTTCGATGGTGATACTGTTTATTAAAGGATAATTTGTTCACGTTTTGAATATATAAATATTGTGTTGTTTTAACTTTCGGGATTAATGTGGACTGTACTTTCTTTGTATTATATATTTTTTGATGATTAAAACATTTTTCTAACTTTATTAAACATCTTGACAATATGACAAATCAGTTAACAATGATTAAAAAACAAAAAACTGCTTGACATCCCCTGCTACCGATAATATTTTACAGGCGAGGTTGCCAAATTATATAAAAATACGATATTATAATTAAAAAATAAAAAAGTCAAATGAGGCCGAACCAAATATAAAAGTTTGAAATAATGAATCCAATGTTAAGAGGAATGATTTAGCTTCTGTAAATTCTATACTACTGGCGGAATAGTTGTTTTAGCATTATTTTAAAATTTTACAATAATTTTTCGTAAATAACAGGTTTGGAGTTTTTCTGGCGTTAATTTACTGGACTATTCATAGTTTAGACAGTTACATATCTACTACCACTTCACCGGTGATCCACACAATGGTAAATTTTTTAGGTTATCTAGTACGATACTTCTTCATCGATGGTAATTTTTTGCGCATCCCAACCACGCATTGTCTACCACAATGAAATATATCTTGCACCTTGAACTTAACTACGGTCATATCCAGTCCTAAAAATTCTTATAAGCCTTCAATTTATTTATATGTAGTACATACACATTATGTTACACTTTCTACGAGCGCAAAAAATCCGGCAACAATGCACGTACCCATAATTCTCTGTCTATTATCCCGATATGACTGTTGTACAATTCATTTGAGTTTTCAATTGACTTTAAGAAGAACTGTGTCAGTCATCTTGGATTTTGCAACTCGCTATGACAAAACGGGATAATCTATTAGGTGTAATGATGCACTAGAAATCATTGGCGGAGGCGACGGTTTGTGGGTCAAAAAATTTAAATTCCAACATTGCTAACGGAAGCTGAAAACTAGAAGATGTAGGTCTTTAATTTTTGGAAGGGATGTTAAGAAAGGATGTATAAACGTTTTATTGAAGACCGCTTCTTAATACCTTTATTATTTATTGCAGGAGAAGGCGACAAAGTCAAAGTTTGGATTATCGTGGTTTTAACATTTCCGTCTTTGTTTCTTTATTTCTCTAAACTAGCTCTGCTGTAGATCTTTAATTTTTACAAGAGATATTAAGAAATACGGCTCGAGCGTACGCCTCTGTCAACGAGGAACTCATTACCACCACAATGGAGTACCGATCCTAGTTAAATTGATTTCTCGATTTGAATCGGATTTTTCCGTCCACACAAACGCTTCGTGGGTGTATCGGGCTTTATTATGTGCTGATTGAACCAGCCTCTTTGGCTCTAGCTTGTTAATTTGCCGTGTGAAATATGCCATACTTGAGACATATTAATGTCACGTGACAAAACGACAATGGACGATTCTGGGTTATATGGAAATCATTTATTTTTTTCAGTAAAATTGGCGCTGTTTCATCTGAAACTCCCTCTCTAAATTGTATAAAAAAAACAGCACTAGACACAAAAGTTAAAAGGAATATTAATTAAGCAGTGATATTATTTACAAAATAATGGTATATGGGGATAATTTTGGGGTGGTAAATAGTTCTGGATTAACGCATGAAAAAGTAATTGTATAATCAAAATTTTTTCCACACCCTGTATAACAAGATATACTTAATATTATTCGTGTGTAGGGGTATAGATTGCAAAACATCATGCCTTCGTTGATGTTTAAAAAAACCCACATTGATTAGTTTTTCAATGCCCAAAGTTACAAAATTAATTCAACAAAACAATACAACGTAATTAAGCCAGATAGAAAGTCGTATTGTCTATCAAAAAATTAATATTTTGTGGTGTCCGCCTAAACACTTCATTTTTTCAGACAGGTGCTAAAGGTTACGCAGGTTTTGGATATTTCTATTAGATAATTGGCCCGAAGGTTTAAATTTGAATAAAATATAGCTGGATGTGGATGCGAAGTAGTTAGGAGGATCTTTAATTTGTATAACTTATTACACTGAAAGAAAGTTGTTGCTGTCTCTCATTTTTAAATTATACCAACTTTTCCGTGTCTCAACATGTCAGAAACCATACAGAAGCCTGTAAAACAATATTAATTGCAAAAAAAATAAGTTTCTTGAAGATCAAGTAAGTTTTGTATTTTACCATAAAATGTTGAAATTGTTATGTGTGGTTATTTTACGATGTTTTGAGAATATTTTCTTCTAGGGCAATTTTTAATCTTACCAAAGTTTTTAAATGGTTATTTCCAAAGGTTTTTCTGTCCTTTATTTAAATCTGCTTTTCTGAATTTTTCAAAGTTACTATTTAATAAATCAATTTGATCTTGCATTTCATTTTTCTTCTTTTTTAGCTGGAAAATGGAGATTTTCCTGTCCAAACTAGTTAAAAATATCAAATTTATGTAATTTTTTGTTTGAGTGTACAGGAGACTCCTCTTAATGTGAAACTGTCATCACATTTTCTCAAAAAAAAAATCATAAATATATTTAAAATTCATTATTCATTAAACCTAAAACGATAAATTCGAGAAGCGACAGTGCTAATAGAAATAAAAATTCTGGTAGCCCGACACTAATTTCTTCTAAATATTTTATGAGCCGATCGGAAGAAAGAAGAGACTCGAAAACAAGTTCTTAATTAAGGAAAATACAATAAATTCCAAAATACATGCGTTCATAGTCTTGTCGCCGTAAATAATAAAACCTTAATTAAAATTAATAATAAAAAAAGCCGATCGATGGTTTTTGAGAAAAGAAAGCGCGATCGATTTTATTGAATTCATTTTAAAATCTACACTGAAAAAAAAATATGTTTAAACGTGGTAGTGTTGAAGATCGAAATTTAAGATGCTTTTAATTAATTAAACTATGGCAATTAAGGTAATATGATGTCAAATTGCGAACTGTGTTACAGGATTTAAACATATTTACTCGAGGTTGAAAAAAAAAGGAGAATTTACATTTAGATAAAGGTATCTTACATGAAGTCTCAGAGTTTATGATTGATATTAATTAATAATATGACCTTTTAATATCCACTTTTCTTCGTTCTTTTTGTTAGGATGACTTGATGTTGAATCTTCTTTCTTTATATATTTCTGAGACCCTAAAAATAAAAATGAAAATACAGAAGTATGACGTAAGCCTTCATATTATAGATATTTTTACCACCAAAATATAAAATAAACTTATATTTCTTATTTTAAAAATATTTGTTTACTTTGTCAGATTACGAATATGACAAATGAAAGGTAACAACTATCCTTGTTCATCAAAGGTTTTATGGAATTATCATTAAAGACAAAAGGTTGTAAGGGAACCTTCTATCCTTTTCTTTTCTTTAAAACAAAGAAATATCCATCTCTCTTCTTATCTGGCTGAGTCATGGATAAGTAATTAATTCAAGGACTGAATAATTGAACAAATCCTTGGAACTGGAAATATTCGAATAAGGTAGAACCAATCACTTTTTTTTATCTTCTGGATAAGCAATTAGCACGTGCCAGCAGGTTTGCAATTTTTGCAAGATTTATATTCGTAAACTTAATTAATAATCCCAGATTTGGAGTTGTTCTGGATAGAAACTCTTACATTTAATTATTGTATTAAGGGATTCTTAATACATAGTTTACAAACCTTATTCTAGTATCCCTGTCTTAGGAGACAAACATTTTCACACGAAGGCCCCATTACACCTTTGGTAAGATTTTTTTACAGTTGTGATAAATAATATTTTGTAAAAGTACATATAAATGAGAACTTACTTGTATTTTAGGCCTTCTACTTTAACTTGTACTTCATTTTAACTTTTTTCAATTCTTTCGAGTATCATTCTATTCTTCTTGGAAACTTTGGAAGGTTTTACATCCCTAGTTGATTTGGGAAACATCACATATCACCTACCCATTTGGACGCTCTATACCATCGGAAACCTCTACATAAGCGGTAACAATAACCTCCAATATCCAGGTAAATAAAACTCCCAGTGGCCCTCCTGAAGAGGTGCGAGACTAATTTGACCGACGAATAGTATAAACCTTTAGTCTTATAATATTAGTAACTTCTGTGGTCAGTTTATTGTAGTACCATATAATTTTGATAATTTTTTATTCTCTGAAATATTCATACTGTACATCGGAGGTATGCATACCGAAGACACTTAAATCCGGTCCATTTATTGTTATTAAACGTATATATATATATATATATATATATATATATATATATATATATATATATCTCTTTCATTAACTTTACTTTTTCTTAACCATAAATTCATTTTTCACGTGTTAAACATAACCTATAACCTTGACGATTGACACAAAGGGTTATAAACCAAGCGGGATAGCGACCCAATTATAATTTAGAATATAAATAATTTACAAATAAACGTATTTCGTAACAATCCTAACTAGGTGGAATTTTTGTTTAAGAACCCCTCCCTGAAAATATTTGTAGATAAGTTGGGTATAATTTAGAAACTAAATATTGTGCCCAACTTGTCTTACAACTGTTTACCCCTCATTTAGTAGATACCCCGTACATTCCGCATCTTTGACCATCAATAATCCATTCGATGATTCCGTTCTATCAGTGGGTCTCAGAGCCATTTGTTGACCCACTTTTTGACTTTTGACCTCTCGCGGCAAGGCGATAGAATACCAGTCCAGTATTTTACCAAACAACCTAGTATTTTTAGATCACAAAGACTTCGTGCATTTCAATTCTTATTTCTTCTGACCGTTTCCTTGTCTTCTCCTCAGCCGAGGATGGAATAATGGGTGTTTGTTTAGCCTCGGCTGTCAAATATTTCATCTTAATAAGCTAGAGAAATAGTGGAAGTATCGGTTTTTGGATAAAACGTGGACAGCTGCACTGAATGGGACACAGATAGTCTTTAAATCAATTGAATAGAGTAATTCTTATAGAAATATTTAAATATAAAGAAAAATTGAAATCCTGCGGTATAATCATAAAGAAATAGAAAATAGAATATTAAAGTACAACTAGTTTTCGAACATTTTAAATTACTGGCGATTTTAATATGTTCCATTTAAAAAATAAAAGTTTTGCTATGCATTTCTAGAGCACTCTGTATAGTTGGAAATATTATAAGGTTTTGATTCATTTTTGTAATATTGTAATGACCTGTCCCATACGTTGTTTGTACATGTCTCAAGGGATCAATAAAGATTATTATTATTATTATTAATTATATTAAAATCTTTTATAATATCCACGTTATCCGCAGAATTCAAAAGTTTGGCCCATGCAGTAAAAAATTTTTGAAAATATAGAAAAAAAAACATTTTTTTGATCAAAAATACATAAGTTTATTAAAAATTGATTTCAAAATTAACAAAAATAAGAAACTAAGACTGCAATGAAATAAAGTAGATTATATTTTGACTTGTGAGTGCAATTGTCCCTACCTTACTATTGAGATAAGTTTGACTAACAGCTTTAAAAAATCTATAATTATCATACTGTTAAAATACCGTTCGTTCGGAATTTTTTGATTGAGACATATTAAAATCGCTCTTAGATATGCGAAGATTCAGATGGATATGGGAAAAAAATTGATACCTAGAAGCAGAAACAAGGTTGAATCTTTTATTAACTAGATATCTAAGTAGTTCATCTGATTGGTGTAGCTTCTGAAAAAAAAAATTGTTGCATTGAGAAAACAAGGGGAGTGTCATCATTTTTTATGAAATTATTTTTTTTTAATTTGTTAGATGACTAGATTTTTTCATTTCTGACATAACTTCAACGACTTTTCTTTTTTAGTATTTTGAAACCATTTTCACGTCTAAAGCGGCATTTATACATATGTAGGAAAAAAATTCTTAGACACTTTAAAGAACTCAATTTCCAAATAAAAATTTGGACATGACTTTGATCATAACTTTTAAGCTGAATAGAAATAGAATTTTACATGTCTAATTTTATTCTATTTTAGACTAACCCCGTACGTTTATTCTAAATTATATCTGAATAAAAAGAGTGTGCAACAATTCAATTCAAATAACAACGCCGCCTCTTTTATATCAAAAAAGTTAAAAAGTTTGTATTCGTATCAAAAAAGAAAAACTGTTAAAATGTGCGTAGCTGAATGAGAATACACGTACTGAAGATGTATAACCTACAAAAATTGCAGTTGCAAGTTAGGAAGAAATAGATGTATAGGTATTTCGACACCTGATATGAATAACATTGTATCTATATTTTACTTAGTTTACAGAAGAGCACTTTGAAGATTTTCGGCCCATATTTTTTTATTTTTTTTATATATCAATAATTTTCTGGAACTTTTCTTATGTTTTTTTCCTCATTTTTCTACTAGTGTAAACTATTCAATTGTGAAACTAGCGGAAATACAGTTTTAGTCGAGTTACGATGAATGTTTGAATATGTTCCCATGAAAATCATTGTAACTATTCAAATACATACAATGTTATTTACATAATTGTTTGTACAAGTACATGAGTATCGATCAATGGTAAGTGATATGAAATGAAGCAAATGCAATTATTATTTGTCTATTATTTAATGAAAATAAATGAAATTTACATTTCTCTCTCTCTCTCTCTTTCGACTGAATTAAAACCACTTAAAAAAGTTTTTTTATTAACGTTTCGGCTTTCGATATCGAAAGCCGTTATCAAAAGTGGAAAGAGAGAGAGAAATTAAAATACAAACCACTATGAGCTTCCGAAATGAATGAAATTTACATTTCTGCAAACTACATAGACATTTAGTCAAACATTGCACTATTGGGAGTTCTCAAGAGAATTGAAAAATCAAAACATATTCTTACAAAAGAATAATGAGCAATTTGGTGAAATACTAAAATTCATAATCAACTTACAATGTTATTTTTCCAAACTAATGAAACATTGTATAATTGTATCGCAACTTACAATAAACTGATTTTGTATTGTATTTACAATGTTTCAATAACTTATGTTAACATGTTTAAACAACAGACTGAAGTAAAATTTGCAGTTACGATATTATTTTGTCTAATAATAATAGATGCAATTGAGATACACTGAAAATTCTTGAAATCAAATAAAGATTGTTCTTTAGAGAAGGAAAAAATGGTAACTTGAGTTGTAATGTTATTCATATCAAGTGTCGATGCTTATAAAAAGTTATTTATAACACAAAAATGATGCTAATAAAATTGTACTTTAAAATATTTGGATTCAACACCCACATCCATGACTATTCATCATTAAAAATGACATTAATATTTACCAAAAAAGAAACAATGTATTATATAAAACCAAATAATATACTGAAAGTGTTGTATTTTTTTTAAACAAATATGGTAAATTTATCTGTCCATTTTTGTTTTGCATTGAAACGTTATCGATAATTTATGTATTTTTTCGAGAAAGTGTTAAATTTACATAGTGGCCGGCATTGTTGCAACACATTCCATATATTGTTTTATATAGAAAACTTTCACATAAAAAACCTGTACATTCGAAATAAAATTTGCGATTGGCATCGTGATAACACACACACACACACACAATTCAACACTTCGTCTCTTCTTTATAACCGTCCTACGCCAAAACAGTAAAAAACGCATTTCTGAAGGTCGTACAAGAAATATTTTACTGCACGATTTTTTTCTTCACTTTTTGTAGCTTATTTCTTGGTAGTATTGATCTCAGATCAGAAACTGAATTCTGATAAAAGTATTTGTCCACTTTTCTCCAGAAAATGTTGATAGTATTCCGTATATTAAGGTGCTAAAAGGTAATCAAAGTACTAATATGGTTTTAAATGTACCCATGGCAAAACCACAAAAATGTAATTTTTCATTTTGACCTTTTAAAGTTTGGTCTTCAAGAAAATATTTTTAAATCTGTTTTAAACTTCTATTTCAAGGAGATTTTTATTTGTGAGGTTAAAAATGTCTTCCAGAAAACATTTCTTTATGTTTTTTAAAACATAATGTAGTTTCATTTTTATTAATTTAATTAATGTTATACTAATAAGAAAATAATTATTTCTCAACTTCGCCCCATCTATTCAAAATGTACAAACCATATTTGGTAAACTAAAATATTTACGGTTGATCTGCCGTTCCCAAAAAATTAGCATTTGACCCAGGACCAGCATCACATGGGCCCTACCATGGGAATTCCCATAACCTCATGTCCGTTGCGGACCGACATCGACATCGGCCCTGTGGGAATGGGAGAATATTGACAAAACTGTGGTAAAATAAAAATATCAGGTTCACAGATGCTAAACAGGTGCATCCTTTCTCGAATCTTAGCCGGTAAGTACCAGAATATTTACCCTCTCACGGGCAACACTATTTTCCCACATCGGGTTACAAATTAACCCGATTTTGGGCCACTTCAGGTACTTAGATCTACTCACTTTCTCACATTTTAAAGAATCCATTCAACAATTTTATATGAATACTCGATGTTTTTTATCTTTTTTTGATGAGAATATAGAATTTTTCAATTTTATAGACATAATTTATCTTCTTAATAGATTGGATTTTTGTTTGTTTAGTTATATTTATATATTCCGTATAAATTGTGTTAGTTTTTATTTTTGTTATTTTACTTATTTTTACTTTATTTTTTTGCAATTGCAAATTGTTTACATTATTTGTCAATATTTATCGTTTTTGACTAATAATTTTCATAAAAGATTTATTAAGGGTTTCTTACCTCTCGCTAAAAAGGTCACATACGAATTCCCTCCTAAGCTCTAAATACATTACCTGCTTCTAATCTTTATATGAAGTTGAGACGTTGCCGGATTTTCGTTCCTTTGTATATTTTTGGCAAACTTTTTATTTTCATCTTTTATGAATTAAATATTATGAATATAATATAATATAGTTTTATAGATAACCCAATAATAACCATTATTTTTTGTTATTAATAATTTGACAAAAAAATATAAAGACATAATAAGTATTTTATACATTTATTAAAAAAATCATCAGAAGAAACAAAATATAGAAATATATAAATTTATACGATATTAGTTTGACAAATTCCAATTTATTTATTTTACCTTCTCTTAATTCTAACATTTTCTCATTTACAAAGTTTATTTTTAATATATTTTCCCTCTTTGACTGGAACACATCGTTGATTCCATAATTTCGGATATTATGATTTAAACACAATTTGATCTTGAAATCGACAAATATACAATACAAGATACAAGAACTAATAAACTTACAAGTATTTATACAACATTTAAGTCATCATCATTATACAAAATAGATTATTAACAATCAATCAATACATTTAGTAGGTAACTACCTATTCATGGAATCATTGTAAACAGATTTATTTGATCCTTATACTAGTGCAAATCAACAAAACCTTAAGAAATCCATTAAGAAGAGATTAGAAACGTGTGAGGTTAAGAATATTGGAGTATTTAGACTAGAATTACACCAAATTTAAAGTAAAATGAAATCTGATTATTAGATTAAGTCAGGTAAAAATTGGAATTTGAAAATTTGTTTTTAATTATAAACAACTTTCCTTTCTAAAAAAAAATGTGTGAAATAATAAATAATAGTACTTCTCTCTTGAGATATTTTCATGTTTTCTTAATTTATTAACATCTTGTACATCAAATCTAAAATTTTTGAATGTTAATCTCATTTTAAAAATAAACAAATTTTTTATAAAAAAATAAGTTTTTGTCGTAATATTAATAATAAACATTTTTCGCCTCTTGTCAATTCCATCCGTGGTTTTATGAAATTGAAAAAATGTCGTACTGTGAAATATTCTTGTTAACATATTTTATGTACCAGTGCATAAAAATTAGAAAAATAAAAAATAGATACATACCTATTTAAATTATAATTTGGCAACATTGTGTCATTATACAGAGATTAAGCAGACAAAATATCACCATAAATGATTAACGAAACGGAGGCATTTCGATTGTACCCGGGAGGGAATGTATGCTTGAAAAGATTTACCTGAAAAAATCGGAAGCATTTCGACATCGCCTACATATTCATCGACATTATTTTTTGTTAATTTATTTCAAAATATGGAGATTTTATTATTTAATTTTTTTGCAAATATTCCTAATTATTATTCTATTTAATTTGTATAAAACTGAAGTGAGTTTACTTCAACCTTGGCTTGATTTTAAATACACGAATTCGCAAATGACCCATTGAAAAAATAAATGAAAATTTTAATAAAAAACAAAGTGTACAGAAGCAGGAAGGGGAAGTGGTGGTCGAATAACCACGGCGAAGAGGACATTGCAAGCTGCAAACAAGGAAGTTAGGTGTAAAGGACTCTAATGGTGCACCTTGTGCCGTTTCGGTGACGTGCTTAGGATAATTGAGGCTTTCCCTGAATTACAAACATGTATTAGTATTAAAAAATGCGTAAGGTGGCATGCGGAAAGGGTGGTAAATAATTAGAATTATTTTTTAGAAAATGTAAATATATCACAACAAAAAGTAATTTCATTTTTATTATACATTAATTACTCACAAAGGTGTCAGATTTTATAAGAAAAACTCACAAAACTGGATATCCAAACAGAAATTTGGTTTTCGCTTCAAAAAACACTATAACTTCTTTCAAAGAAAATTAATAGCTGATACGACCCTGGAGAATCGTCGAGATACATGGATTCTTTGAAAAAAAAATTGGTGAAACCCTAATTTTCAATGAGAAATAATGATCGGAAAATCGTCGACAACTTTCTTGAAAAAAATTATAGATACCACTTTGAGAACTTATTCATTATTATTTTTTGTTGATTCACCCTGTATAAAAATACCTGTCCTCTCTACTAATACGCACTAGTACCGCAATTTTTTTTTTCAATATCAAAAACCAGTACAGTCCACTCTACTCTATATGTTATAAAAAGATTATTCTTGTTGATAGATATTAAACGAAGATTAGGCTAAGTGCTTTTAAGAAGTTTGACAGCTCTAAAAAAGCTGACGATGACGCTTCTCTTAGTTCGTACAGAAAAGTTGAAAGAATCCTTGATCGAAAATTCCGATTTTGATTCTATACTCACGTCGATGACCTTCAGAGTCGCGAGCACGTGATTCTCCTCCCGTACAATATGTTTTTTTAATATAATAATATTAATTATGTCAAAATATATCCTAGGAAATACGATAAGACATTTTGATTTTAAATACCATCGGTGGAACATCTCAATATCCCATTTTTTAATCGACCATGCTATTTGAAGGTTTCAAAAGTTAAAAGTTCCGTTAGCACAAGATCTTTTGTATTTTTTTTACGCATAAAACAAAACAAAGAGATGTCTGCGAACCGTTCGGATTTTTACGACTTTGCCTGCCAAATTTTTACGACCCTCTGCGTATAAGTACCTAATATGTACCGCGAAGAAATTCCATTTTTTTTTCTCGTTTGATGGGTAGTTGGTACAACGTCTCTCGTCCTACTTCCCGATGGCAGGTACTTAACCTCATTTTTTTGCATCCTGATGGCGCAAATATTAGTCTTTAGAAGGATCCTCATTTGTTGTGATCTTTATATGAAATAATTGCAATTTATGCACGGAATATATCTTGGACTTACCCTCGTAGGCGATTAAAAATAAAGTCGATAATTGGGCCATAAAGCGTGACGTGGTTTGAAAAAGCTGCAGGATGGAGACATCAACGTCTTCTAAGCCACGAACTAAAATTATTAGACAATTAAGCCGAGATTAATGCGCATAATTTCGACCTTAGATGGAATTTATTAAATCCAACTTTAATTATTTACGATAGGCAGTTACGACCAACATAAGACTGAAGACGGTGAGCCTTAAAGAAAATTCACACGATCCCACTTGACTAATTTATGGGAGAAGCTTAAAATTATTGCTGATTGAAATTGCGATTCTTTGATCAAAAGTCTAATTTCAATTAAAAAAACAAGGAGGGTTCAGGCTGAATCCCCCTGCACCAAGTTACTGTTTTTAGCGATTTTCTTGATAATTTTGAGGTTATGTTGAAAAATGATCAATGCTTTTTTAATAATCTACAAACTGTATATTCAACTTTTTTCGATAGAATGCATATTTCATCCAAAAATCGTAAAAAACCAATATCCAACCCTCAAAACATATATTTAGCTACCCCCACCCTCCTTTAAGAATTTTTACTCAGTCGTGTTGATTTTCTTTAATTTACTTATAGTTTTCCCTAAATTTTCCGACCATCAACATACTGCTAAGATTTTTTTTTTGTTTTAAAAATGATTGGCCCTAGTATATGAAGAAGAAGAAGAACTTTATTGAAAATAGGTAACCCTAATATACACAAAAATATAAATCTCTAATAACATAAGAAGTACAAAAGTAAAATAGTTAAAAAAAATTGTACACTAATTAAATACATTATATAAAAAATACAAAATACCTTGGGATATAATTTAAAATACATTGAAGAAATTTATAATTAAAAACTAAAAAATTGATCTATAGAATCACAGAAGATAGCAATACAATGATTGTAATTATTTATTTTTTATTTATTTATTTTTTTCACATATTCTGCTAGATGGTGTTTAAAAATTCTTAATGATGAACTAGTTTTAATTGTTTTTGGTAAATTGTTATAGCTTACAAATCCTTTAAAAAACAAAGAGTTCATAGAGCACTTTTTATTGGTTGTAGAAATGTAAATATTGTTATTATGTCTTGTGTCGTAATTATGAATATCGACATTAAAATTAATAAATTCATTAAAGTAGGGTGGTGCCAAATTATGTAGAATTTTATATATAAAAATCATCGTTAAATAGTATAACCTCTGAGAGACTGAGAACCACTGCAGAGATTGAAGCATATTTACAATTGGAGTATATCGATTTGTTCGCAGAACAACCCTCATACCCCGATTTTGTAGTTTTTGTAGTTGTGATACTTGATTTAGATTAAACAAATAGGTAACAGAAGAGCAAAAATCAAAATGAGGGTGAATAATTGAATTGAAAACTGTAACTCTGGACTGTAGTGACAAACTTCTGGATATTCTTGTAAAAAAATATATTTTCTTAGATATTTTTTTAAACATATAATCAAAATGATTACCAAATAACAGAAGATTGTCAATATAAAATCCAAGATATTTTATGGATGTTACAATTTCTATTTTTTCTTCATTAATTTTAAGATTAATTTCATTAATATTTAGACAATTGTACTTGTATTTCGTCGTTATTATCATAGCTTTGGTTTTTAAAGAATTTAGTTTTAATCTATTTAATTTTAAGTATTTATTTATTGCAGAAAGAGCAGAATTCATTTTATTTAAGGCATTCTTGAGATCTTCCTCAAAACAAGCTAATAATGTATCATCTGCGAATATATTAAGAAAATCAACGTCTATAAAAAGATTCAAGTCATTTAAATACAGAATGAAAAGGAGGGGGCCTAATACACTACCCTGGGGTACACCTACATGGATATTTATTACATTGGAGACGATATCACAAACTAGTTTAGTATTGGGAAATTCAATTTCGACGCCTATGACCTATATTACATTCGTACACACACACATACATACAGGATGTGCTCCGGACAGGTGTATTTCGCGTTCATTAATGACATTAACACACAAAAGTGGTGAATACAAACATTAATATTCAAAGATTTCATCAATGGTACCTTTGACCCTATGCGCGTTCGAAAACAATGAATGCCCCGCCGCACTGACGTAACATACACAACAAAAGAAGAAACGAACAACTTTTGGTAAAAGAAAACGAGTGGTTTTATTGTATTCAGAAATTCTGCTGGCCTTTGACCTGAAAGCTAAACCGACCACACGGTTATTATTATTGCTGGGCTCTGGCTCTTCTCAGGTGATTTTATTTTTATTTTGCCGCTATACGAATTTTAAATTATTCATTTTATAATAGGCGTTTATTCAAAAATAATTATAAATAAATCGTACTGTCGCCATATGTATCATTTGTTCCTTCAAAATATTTTTTTAGGGACTTTATTTATGATTAAAATTTTGAACTAAATATTCATTATAAAAAAATGATTTTCAGCCTCAATTTTAACATTAAACAATCTAAATTACGTCAAATTTATTTTCTTACGTGATACAGGGTGATTCATGAAGAGACCGTAGATTCGGGGACATTAAATATCATTATTTTTATTCTGACAATATTTTGGTTATTAATTTAAAAGTTGATTGGGGTAAAAAGGCATATTTATTCATCAAAATGACATATGAAATAGGCTATTTTAAATCACCCTCTATAAGCTGATTTTTGGGGTTTATTTTTTTGTTTATAAATTTCACGTTAAATCGGCTAAAAGTAACTGTAAAAGCGTTTCGAACGTCGTCACGTCTCACTTTAACAGCTACTACCTACAAGAAAGCTAATTTGGCAAAAATGTCCGCTTCGAAACAGTTAGTTTTGCTAATATTTCAATTAAGTCCTAAGTCCGTTGTCACGATTAGGATATTACAAATAATGTGATGAGAAAGTACTTGACCTTTAATATAGACCACGTAGCAAATGGTGCACGGATTATACGTAACTTTGCTTTTTGTTTTCATTCAACAAACTTTAAGAGATTAGTTGCGTTTTACACGAATCAGGAAGCTGCCGTTGTTTTTTAGCTCCAACTATACAGAGTGTTTCTACATAAATAAATATAAGTGAAAAGCTAACGGAAAATCTTCCTAGAATGGAATTAAATTCCAAGGGAGCTACAGAAATAAATTCCTGCCTCAGGCGGAAATCGAACCCGCGTCTCCAGTATTCCGTACTGATGCCCTACAATAAATAAATATAATTTTAAGAATCCTCCGAATTCACACTATATATTGTTTAATTGGATATAACTACAGCTCGTCCAAAAAAAGAAAAATTCCTACGCCACTGTTTTTCTGTACAAAATCGTTTACGGAGGTGTTTGAGCGTGAAATAACTGGGTGACATTTTTAAAATTCTTTTTCATTCATACTGAGCCAACGCTTTGTAAACGCGCAAAAACGATGAGTGTTCTTTTGTTATGATAACAAGAGAATATCGACAAGTGCAGCCTGTATTCAATTGTTGTCGTAAGTTACTTGCAAATTCTCTGAGGAATTTTTAAGAAAACAGTCTTTGTAATTTTTAAGAAAATAAGTACCCACACTGTAAAGTTACCAAAAGGTTTCTGGTATACGTGAACAAGAAAAAGGTGATTATTTACTAGATTGTGTACCACACTGATAAAAAAGTGAAAATACAGATATTTATGTACTAATCCTATTATCTTATGAATTCTGTAAAAATACAATGGAAACTCACTAGATTTATTGTGAAATCTTACGAAGTGATTACTGTGATTTCTTCATTATTCTGTGAATTTACTTGATAATTATTTGGTGTGAATTCACACTGACATTCAAACACATTACATAAAGAAACATGTAATTTTATTCAGAATAAGTATATTTCTCCACGACCATATAATAATCCACAAATTATTTTTACATATTTAGCTGAATAATGACATAAATTCTTCACACCAGTGAAGAATGAAAAAGAATTCACTCTCGTTAACCAATCACACTCTATGATTATCAGAAATCACGCTAAAATGAATAAATCAAATCGTCTCTTTTAAAACGTCAAATTCATCCGCGTGAATAATAGCCATCATTCTACACTCGTTGAAGAAAATACTATTATTATATGAAAAATACCAATACATTAGTGTGAATACATGATTCTCATAGCCACTAACTTCTTAATAAAATTGATAACCTTCTTTTTAACGGTTGACACTTTTCTTGAATCTTAAGGAACATTCTCTGTATGAATTCCATTTTATATTCAAAATCAAGAAATTTTCGTATCCATTATCATGTATATTTGTCTTTTCCAGATATACAAAATAAAGTGTCGTAGTTGGTTTCTAACCTAGAAAATATTGATAGCTTAGTGATACAATTGAATACTCACCTACTTCGATTTCTGGTCGACTCATACCACAAAACTGCTTGGAATACAAATGAATATTACTTAGGTTAGGGAGAAAAACAATCTCGCGTAACCCTCAACTAAATAGAAATCCGAGAGTGCGCAGTTCAGTTGGTGGGGTATTCACATAATTAAACCTGTACAATTTCATTCACAGAATGAATTCTGTAAATCAGTTCACAATGAATTTTCACGTTGGTCGTATTTTTCACATCAAATACTATTAAACGAGCAAGGTTTGTATGTATGTATGTGTGTATGTTTGTGTGTCCAGAGGATCTCGAAATCCACTCGTCAGAATTCAATGAAACTTTCAGGGTAGACTAATTCCTATCTAAATCGGCAAAAAATGTAGGTCTCATGTCTGTGAAAATTCGATCTTCCAAGATATTTACAAGAAAAGTTAAGCTTTTAGTTTTATTTCCTAGCAACGGCACATAATAATAACTTGTTTCTATAGTAATATATAGTATAAAGGAGAGATGAGTACAGTAAAAGTGGGGATATAACGTCACATTCCATAGGCGTACTTTGCAAAATAAGTTTCTATAATAAATAAGGTCACAGCATATAAAATATACCTTATGCATCTGACACTTTAACATTGAACGAATTAAATTTAACCAATAAATAACAAGGAGGACTATATGTTGGGATTAAACTTTTTTTAATCTCTTGGCATTAAAAGTAACGCTTCAGTACTTACCTAAACTCAAAGATAAAAAACAAGTTAGTTCAAGAACTATCTTTAAAAGTCACTGTCTTCACTAAAACTACTGGTATCACTATAATTGTCTTTTCTGAGGTTTATTATTATAGGTTCTATTAAATTATCCATTGATATATCCACTTTCCTAAATGAATTTTCCACATTTTTAACATGATCGATGCATTTTCCCCAATGTTCTCTATTTACATCTGAAACTGCCTTCAAAAACAAATTTCGCACATCAAGAAATTTAAATGTTTTATTGTTTTGAGAAACATAAGCTTTTAATAATTGTGACCAGATCAGTTCAATGGGATTTAACTCTGCGTGGTACGGAGGCAATCTGAGAATTTGAATTCCTTTTTCTCTGGCCATCTCATCTATAATATATTTTTTGAATTTGTTTTTATGTTGCCTTGCTATTACTAATAATTCTGCCTTCAAGGATTTAGGGGGACTGATAATATTTTTAGAATGAAGCCATTTTGAAATATATATTAATACAAAATTCTGAATCAATTAAAATACATACGATACGGCTATGAATAAATAAAGTCTGACTTATCTGTCAAAAGAACAGATTTATTACAGTAAAAACCATGGAAACAAGAATCTAGACAAAAACTATATTAGGCCGATCAGATGTATTAAAATTTAAATTTTAACTACAAATAAGCATTGAAGGATGAGGTAAAAATAAAATTTCTACCTTTTGAACCTGTACTACGTTCTGCAAATTAAATACTGCACTCCTTTCTTCTGTATAGTATAGCAGTAAAAAGGTTTGACTTTATTTAATTTCTGGCGTTTCAATCTGAAAGAATTCAATTTTAAATTTGCCGCTTTATATAAAAAAGGAAAGGTTTATTTGACGGACATAAATAATTTGCTTGTCAAATGACAGCCATCTCATAAATTTAAAGTTGAAAATACAACGTTGTCAATTCAATTTCAGAAATCATGGGTTTAGGTAAATATTTATCGGAACGTTGAGTAACACTGTTAAAATGAACACTTGTCAAAATGTGACACCTGTAAAAACGTGACAACTGTTAAAATGTGATACCTGTCAGAATGTAACAACTGTCAAAATGAACAAATCTCAAAATGAATAAATGTCAAAATATGACACCTGTCAGAATGTAACTAATGTCAAAATATCACACGTATTGTACTTTTCTTTATTTATTACAAAGATCTAACCTAACCTAAAGCTAATCTATTTTTTTTTGGCGGGTGGAAATGCTTTATGCACATCGGGTAAAGGTTCTTCTCTTCCCCGATAGTGTGATACTACCCCTTACGGCTACTATTTTATTATGCGGACAGTTTTAATATTTAAATTTTCATTATCATAGAGAGAGAGAGAGAGAGAGAGAAAAAGAATGAATGCTTGTACACGTGTACTATTAACATAGATTTCAATTTTTTATTTTACAAGAAACTTTAAAGAGACATTTAAAATTCTCTATTTTCATAGTACATTTTAAGGTTGATTGTGACTTTGTATTTTCCAAGAACAAATTGTAATGTAATGTACGAATGAACTATTTTTGTAACTGAAAAACTTTGAAAAAATATGATATCAATATCTGCCACACGTCGAGAGTCTGGTCACAGGTTTTTGTGGAGGTTTTTACCCAAGTATGAATATCAGACCTATAATTTTCCTTCACTGCAGATCAATAAATAATAAAATCAATTGAACATAGAGTTTTTCTTATATAGTGATAAATAGAGTGAGCTCAGGGATCTTCTGTTGACGGGACGTGTGCCCTACACGCTGCTGTTGCCCGTCCCGGAAACGGGGCCTGTCCGCCGTGACTATTCGCGCAGATCAAGCGTCAGTAGATGTTGCCCTAAAAGGGTGCAATCCCCAGAAACTAGGCAACTTTTAATGCATTTAACTAACCTGTGACAAGCAGTTGATAAACGTCAACAACAGCTGCAGCCAATTGAAAATTAACACTGACAGCTTTTTTAATTTTCCCGCCTACTTTCAAGCCAATCGCCAATCAACTTTTTATTTATCTCCCTATCATTTCGCGAATTAATTAATAATTTGTCATGTTATAAATATACTTAAATTATATAGTCATTGGGCTGCTTAAAAATGTAGATTTGAATATTAAGAGCGAAGCTCGGTGACCAGATATTATACATTATTCTGTGAATAATTTTACAATGTACTTTTGAGGCTTATATAATGTAAAATGTAGGTCACATAGTATATTTTGTGAAAATTACCATACTTACCAAGTTTTTTCATAACCATTTTTTAGAGTGCATATAAACATTTTTCGATACTGTATATCACATTCTAGATTTGTTCCCAGTGATCCGTATTTTTACATAAAAGGAATTTAAAATTTATATTAAATAAAATCGAGAAAAAGTTTCTAAGTTTGCATTTTAAAATATTTTTAGTCCAGTAAATATGGATAAAAAATAACCAAATTAGCCAATTCTGTTTTCTATAAAAAAATTATGCGTACTCTCAAAAATTCTATATAAGAATGGAAATCGTGTTTTTTAAGCTCTTTTTTCTAACTATTAATAATAACAATAATAATAATAATAAAAAAAACATCTTAAGAAAAAAATTTCCTTATAAAATGACAGTTTTGCTTGACTATTTACTTTATTTCTCGCTGGTTATATTTAAATGTGTCTTTACCATAATATTATGAAATAAAATTTTGGTTTTTAAAATTTGCGTATGTCATTGACGGTTTTTAACGACCCAAATACGTTACACAAGTGGACCACCCACCGAATGTTTTATAACAACAAAAACTGTTAAGATCAGAACGATGGTCTCGCGATAGCCTAAATCGGGGCGAAAAAATTTTAATTGCTGCCAAAAAATTTCGATCTAGCAAGCGTCGACATCTCAAAACATATAATCCTTGTAACTATTTTCACGTTCATTTGTCTCTGTCTGATTCATCGCTAACTGCGATCGGATTTTAGTCAACCGCGAATCATTTGTCATTTGGTAGAAAGAAATAAACGGAACCTATGGATGACAGGTGAACCAAAGAAGAGATTGTTTTTACTAATCGTGAGGAGAAATTCAAATTACACTTTTTTTGGAACATAGTTTTAGATCATTTTCTGAAATTATGTACAAATTTCTACTTGTTTCTCTAGATTTTCTATAAAGCACCTTATTAAAACTTTGAAATCAAATATCACCTCCCGCAAATTATAAATAAATCAATTTTTTCAACGCTTTTACCGCTGTTCAGTAAACTATCCGTCAGGTGCAAATATCAGTATCAATTAATGCAACTATAAGTAATTTTCTAACTGTTTTCGACCACACAACGTTATAACGACACACAAAACGTCATTTTTGCGTTAACGATACACTAAACGTTAAAAATCTTTAATCGAATTAAATTTGCAGTGAAGCGTGTTACTCAACAGGCCGGCAGATCCTGAATTCTTTAAGTAATACGACTCCCTGTGTTTTCTTAAAGTGCAATTAACTGCAAAATTTCAAATCAACTACGAGTATGAAGTATCTAATTAATAAAAACATCTGTTTTTCTTACAAACCATCCTACTAGTAGTTAATGTAAATCAATATTAAGAAAACTTTATTCATAAAAGTATTAATATTTCTCACTCCTAAACTAGCAATTTAAATCTGACCCTTTATTTATGAAACACCCCGTATAAGATTTTTCAATGTTTAAAAAAACTTTCAACATTACAATCATACGATTTATTATTTTCAATAAAGAGGAAGTATTTTTTGAAAAAACAATGATGATAAAACTTTTTAGATTTATCAAATGTGCAATTTTGGCAATAAATCATTTAAATTCCATTTATTTCTTTATAAACTATTTTAAAATAAACACTAAATTGTCGATATTGTATCTCGAAATATAATCAAAGAGTGTATAGAGACACCGATTAAATCTGACACCCTGTAGAGAGTATTTGAGTTAATCCTTATCCGCTAACGAATGTCGAACAACACAACAATGGGTTTTTTCAGAGTCAAAGAGTCAGGTGCAGGTTTCAGTATCATTATGAACCCACTATTAGCACGTGGGTGGATAAAAAAAAAATCAAAAAACAGGTTGAGACACAGTACCATATCCGTAACGAGTACCATTTTTGTCGGCGCCGTTCAGATCATCCTGCGGTTTTTACGGTATTTCTAGACGTATGTTCCTGCAGTTTTATAATCTCCACGTTTCTTCTGTCTTTTCTTCTTAGCCATTATGAATTAGTTTATTAACAGGTTTAAGTTTAAAGATTTTTGGCATAAAAATGATAATTTTCAGTTTTTAGATTTGATAAATTTTAATTTTAAAATCTGATGAAGAAGAAATTATATTATGATATGAAAGGAAAAGCTAACATCAATGCTGACGCATTCTGTAGTCGAGTATATTTATTAAAAATATTTAAAATTGTCCTAGAAATGGAAGTATTAAGTATTTATTACATAATTACGAAAACGAAAAAAGTATGACCACAAAAGACGTCTTAACAACCGCTTTGAATAACTAACCCAACTGATAAACTGATACCAGCATACAAAACCCTTTTTAAAATAAACTTGATCTTAGTGTTATTTGTTGTCAACCCAACAAACCCCGGACGGACATCAATCAGACGAAGAAAGTGTATCAATAACAATCAACAGTCTGATCAAGATCTGATTTCGTAAGGCAAAGGTCAGACCCGCGCTGAGGTCCTATTTATCATGGTGGGCCTTATTTAAATTTTCAGTTTCACTTTACCACCTACTGTATAGAATGTAGATAAGCATTATTTTTGCCTCCTCCTACTACTTTCAGAACTACAAAAGTTTTTTGAGGTATTTACTTTGATTCCCAGTCTATATTTTCCACCATTTTGTTGTTTATAGACGTCGTCCTTTGTAGCTTTTGTGCCACCGGAGTCATAATTTCATATATAATTTTTCTATGTAGACCTTCCGCAAAGGCTATCGCTAAAATTCAATATTACCTACTTTCTACGGACTGACAAGAATTTCTTGCAAATTGCAAATTTTAATGTCGCATCATCTGGCCGATCCTTATTCTTATTTTAGATTTCAGATCACCCCGTGATATTAATAATCTTAATAATCCTCGCAATCATCACATCGTCTCCATTTCCTAGTTAGTTTCAATACTTTGACAGTAGAAATTAAATTTCATCCTTCAGATTCACACCAAGTGATGACTCGCGTTTATCACCATTTTAATGATACGATGCAAGACCGTATTGGCCCGATTGCTTACACTGTTAGAGGCTTAAAAGTCTTCAAAAGTGCCTGTTTAGGATCTTTAACTTTCGTTATCTCTAAAAATAGCCCGATTTTCTAAAATTTCGTTCTGTTGGATCTATCAGAAAGGTGTCGCCTTCGCTCGTTTGATCTTTATATCAAGACAGAGCTGGGTAAAGCACTTTGGGAAAGTGCTTTACTAAAGTGCTTGAAGCACATTCGGTGCTTTAAGCCCTGTGCTTCAATTACTTCTGGAAAAGAGTATTTGGTGCTTTGTAATTAAAGCATTTTATACAAATGCTTGTGGCTTTCAAGCCTTTCGGGAAATTCTGGAAGTGCTTGAATTACTTTTAAGCGCTTCAATTATTCTCAAAGTGCTTCAATTACTTTCAAAGTGCTTCAATTACATTTGAAGTAATAGAAATTAAACCTTTTCAGAAATTAAAGCACTTTTAAAAGTTCTCGAATTATTTTCTGACAAGTCTTAGCTTGAAAATTTGGAAAAAAATATATGCGTCTACGATTCTAACTCGATAACAGTAGTATTGCGTCTATTGTGTAACAGTATACACGCGCGTGTTTGTTTTGTATTCTTATTCTTTTAAGAAAAAAAGATAATTTTGTTTTATTATGTTACTTTGTTTTGTTTGTTATTCTTTTAATATAAAATAGCTTACTACCACTAGTTTTCTTAAAATTAGTTCTTCTATTTTTTGAAAACGACTTTTAAAGCTCATTTACAAGGCTTCAAGCACTCTTAAAGGGCTTTAAGCACTTTCAAAGTGCTTTAAGCTTGGAGCTTTATCAAATATTTTTAACGTTTCAAGGGCTTCAAATACTTTATGAGTATTTGATGCTTGGTGCTTGACAGTAAAAGCACTTTTAAAATAAAAAGTATTTGGTACGTTCAACTCTAAAGCACTCGATTGAAGTGCTTTCTGCTTGGTAATTGAAGCACTTTCCAAAAGTGCTTTACCCAGCTCTGTATCAAGATATATTCTAAATTGTCTTCTGACTATTTTATAAATTCAATTCGTAGGCAACTTTGCGCATCTCTAAAATAGTCTGACAGTGAGCTCAAATCTTCAAACCAGCTAGAAAATGTTTTTTTTTCTAATTTGGATTGTTTTAGATCGAAAACTCCACTGGTTTTGCAACAGTGATCTTTTTTCTTCGTTCATAACTCCTACAAACACTTTTTTCTCAAATTATCACTTTGTTCAAAATTTCTATCTTTACTCTGGGGTTCTCAATACTTAAAATTTTTTTCCCAACTTAGTTTGTTAATTTCAACTAATTGCTGATTTACAAATCACTTATTACGACCCTGTTTCTTGCAACAAATTCACAGCTTACTAATAAACAACCTACTGCGATCTTACAACAAAGGTAAGCTCGATTTCGCGCAATTACCTCTCATTTTTCTCTCGTTTTTTTTTTATTTTAAAAAATCCCTCGGTTTGTAATTAGCGCTTCTACCGATAATAGCGTAGAATTGAATATTTTGCTGACAGTCTAGAGTGAGGTAATGTCGATCAAGGTGCATTGTGCGATCGGTAAAACCCTCTAATCTTCTAAGTACTCTTTTCATCGAGTAAATGTGATGTTATTACTTTCTTATACAGGGCTTTTCAGAAAATAAATACCTATACAAAATACTACTCTCTTAACAGACTACCTACACTAGTAAAAAAATTATTCAGCAGGTACTTCTCGATTTCTATTTAACTATTATTTATTGGCACCTCAGACATGTATAATGTCCGTCTGTCCGTTCATTGTTCTGTCATCTGTCGAATAGGGGATGATCATTCGACCAGAATCGAGTCGGTAATCAATTATTGGCGGTAATTAAAACATCTGAAGGTAATGGACCGACCGTGACGATGCAAAGTGTTAACAATCGACGATTGGGATGGTAACATGTGCCCGAAGGTATTTTTTTTTAGGGCGTAGCAGGAGGACTTGTCAAAAAGTTGTTTCGTTTGATATGTATACCACATCGGCTGTCTCCTGTAGACAGAGAATATGTGGAATCATAATCCAGCATATAGTGCATAAATCAATTTAGATCGATATCAACTGGCCCGTTCTAATGCAGAATCGGTGCTCGTAAAGCGGCATTGTGGATTAAGCCAGATTGAAATGCGCGCGACTAGCGGTACATCGCTGACTCGAGAGAGATCAGATTAAAAAAATTGTGGCGACATAATATTCCACCGCTCGGTGGTCAATTTGAATAAGCCTGACACCATTGACATTTCTTCGACCGTAATTTATCAACTTGGGCGGATTTGCTTTACTCAATCTACCATTTTTTTATTCTTCGTGTGTTGATCTATATTGAAAGGTCTTGTAGTTATTTAATACAGCTGGTCGAAAGTATTTAACTGTGAAATGATATTCTTGCGAAATGCGAAATAAATAAATTAGTTTTGTCTTTGCGAGAACGGTCCATTTCCTCAAATATTTCTAAGATAATTGGTAGAACTCGATAGCCAGCGCAGTCCTACCACCCACAATTCCTAAAGTTCAGGTGCAATAGAAAATGGAAAGAATAAGAAAAGTAAAAAAATCGGCCTGTTAAGGCCTGCATTGTGAACGCGGGTTTCGGGTTACAAGGCCGCCTATTGTGTTTTAAATACACGCTCTTTTGTTATCAATGAACGCCATTCACTTGTTTAAACACTTGCTGGCCAAAGCACGCTTTGTTATGGGAATTTTTTCGAGGAATTTTCAAAAATGTATGTAGTGCAATGCTCGAGGCGGATTGTACAGGTAGAAAAGAATTCGTTCAATTTCTCCAGGTGCTAAACTCACGTTTATTTTGTGGGTTATTATTTTTTTTATAGAATTACTTTTTAAAATTTCAATCAAGGCTATTAATGTTATTGAAATAAAAAACAACGTTGGTTTAGATAGTAACAAGCTTTTAAATAGCGAAAAAAAAACACAAAATAAAAATTCTTTTATCGTATTATAAACTAATACGAGAATTCAACCCCATATCAATTTCATGTCTACACCCCCTGTTTTACCCAAAATTGCTTTTCATTATAATTTTTTTTTAATTAACCTGCAATGATGATGCAAATACGTCACGTGGCTCTTTAAAATTTTTCCTCTTCAACATGTGTTTCTGTTTTTAATCTCCAGTTGGGCACATGCCACCGAAATACGATAACAGATGACGGTCGAGATGATTATCTACAGGGCGTTCGCCACCACCGATGCGCGATGAATTTGACGATTCGCTCCGTCGCCTGTTGTACACGCTTTTGGTCATCAGATCATATTTGTGGCCAACTTGAATTTTTAATTATATTTACGAAAAAAAATTAAAAATTTGATTTGTCAAGTCAAAGCTGCTAAAATAATTTTTTAAATCCACAATATAGTTTTTTTTACTTCCATGAAATAATATTTCACATCATCGTAAATATGTGAGATCTGGCAACCCTGTATATGTACCTAAGCCGGATTAGTTTTTTCATTTCCAATTATTTTCTGATTTTTGCATATTCATAACATAACATAGGCAGATTTAGAAAATAAAAGTCTTTTCCATCTTGATATCAAATAAAACAAACTTATGTCATCTGTCAAACGTCAAATTATCCGAACCCAGTATGGAATAAACCAATACAATTATTATGGTCTGATTTCTGCTTTTCTATTATAATATCACCCGTCGCCGTCGCTTGTTGCTCTTTTTGTTTTTGTTTCTGCAAGAAGCGGTAGAACAACATATATAGATAAATCTAATCGGCAGTATCAGAAGCAGGAAATAAATGCAACAGCAGGAATTGAAACTCGAAACAGTAGCAGGATGAATGGCAGCCATTAAGAAACAACTAATGTAATATAGCGAGCTAGATTATCCGTATCCAATTATTATATCTGCATATATAATTACGTACAATGTATCTGAGTATGAACAGGCTTTTAAATAACACGTTTTAAAGCAGCCACTTTCATGATGGTTTATAATCAATAAATAAACCCTTTCTACGGTAAAAATGATCTCATTATTTTAAGACAAACAAAACATGCCCTGCTTCCTAAAACCGTAGCAAAAAAAGTTATTTGATTGCTGAGAACTATTAAATTTCCTTTGTTAAAATGATTCTTTTTACGCTATTTTCTCCTACAGGCGTAAAATACAATACAAATTTATTTTTAAAAGATATCTTGAAAGATTAACGACGCATTTATTCGTGTCTGTCTTCAGTGTACAAAATTGTTTTTCGGCTTGGTCAATAATACCGAGAAATGTATGTTGTCTCGACTTGAAGAAAAGAAAAAAGAACGGTTCACTATTCCACCATATATCTACGGAATATCCGATTTCAAACTTTCGACGAATTAATATTTTTTTTTTAATTTCTTATCTCACCTTTTGGTACACCCACACTTATGTAATCACTGCAGGTGGTCTAGAAGATCACTATAACGATTTATTTATATATAGATTTTTTAAACATACATAGTTATATACCGGGTGGCGGGAACATATACACCACCTTTTTCACAGTTTATAATATTGAAATTTCAAAGGGTATTGTCAACTTTTAATAGATAAAAAAATCATTAATTATAATATTAGACCTTTGAATTTCTCAAATTCACATTTTCGTATCTTTAAACCCTCTACTAATCTTCCTTTATGATCCGCCACTGCATTTAATCCTTTAAATTAACATAAGTATCTTAGGAGGCGGTGTTCGGCTCATTGCTTTATCTTGTTACTGGCATTAAACTAAAAACACATTTGTTTTTGTTTTGCCTGACATAAAATATATCCTCCGCGTATGATATACATAATAAATGAAGAATATTAGAATAAATAATACTGATGTATTACGCTTTCAAAACATGCAAAAAATAAGCCAGTAATTTGTTATTCAGCCAGTACAACCAGATTGGAAGTCGACATTAACAGTTATGTAGCGGTGACAGCAGTCATAATATAGATAAGGAAATGCTGTACATCCCCTAATATTTCAAAAGCTCTATTCCATCCAGGATCTTCTTTTTTATTTAAAATCCTACTTTCAAGCAAAAATATTTACTTTTGACCCGTTTTAAAATTAATTTAATTATTGTTCTAAATAAAGAATTACCTATGGGAAAAACGAAAAATATATGCAAATCCTAGCGGAAGGCTATCGACCCCGTGGATTATAATCGGACAGTGAAGAGTATAAGGAAGACAAAACAAGCATCAATTTGTTGTTCGATCTCGACTCTAAGAGCCAAACGATGTATTTTAGCAAATATGGCAGGTATAGCGACCCAAAACGGAGCTGCCGATATTGCAGGCAGCTACTCGTTCGACATTTATTGCTCTTTGACACAGAAGAACGCATGCATAAACTTTCAATAATTCGTGGAATTGCTCTAGAATATTTCTTTAACAAAATGAACCCTCACCTGTCGATTCGAAGTGGTTTAGGATTTAAATTTTCACTCGTTTAGTGCATACAATATCTTCTTAACAGTATTATTTTTCTAATATTTCTCCAAATTTTCAAACAACTCTAAACTGAACTATTTTTTGATCGCCCGTTAAGATCTAGGCAATCTTTTCCCAGGTCCATAAAAACAAAGCCAACTTCAATGTTAATAATGTGCAAATAGATTTCTTTAATAAGAAAATCGTGACCAAAGTCACCATAATTCAAAGCATAATTAGTTTGAACTGTAACAGTACTCGGTCATGACCACTCTTCGGGAGTCAAGACTCTTCTCAGGTGGATTTCTTCTTATTTCAGGGGCGTACGATATCCATCCACCGATGTTTTTTTAAAAATATACTCGAAAATTCTATTTTACAAAAAGTCTATACGAGTTAAATCAGGTGAGAGTGTTATATTTTTTTTTCTTGATTTGGGGGTGACAATACTAAAATCTTAAAAATGAAAATTCAATACGATACAAGTGCAGGGATTTCTGGTAGCACTTCAATTATCGAAAATGAGGAAAAATCTTCAATAAAAATATTTCATGAAAAAACCAATGTGATTTAAATCTGATTAGAAGATTTTTTTTTAATTAAATGGTGTTTCATAAAAAAATCAACACGCCTCTAATCTGGCAAGAGCGCAGGCTCAGAATTTTTCTTCTTCGAATATAATAAATTTGAGTAAAGGACGTTTCCCTTCGGTACGTCACTGCGTGCTCTTCTTTAGAAGAAATCAAGAAAGGTGTAGGCCTGGGGCATAAACGTTTAAAAGAGAAATGTTGGTATTTGCTTCTAGACAGATAAAGGTATCTATTGTCTGATATGACCTAAGGTAATAGGGAACGAAATTGTATCACCAGCTATAACCACCAATTGAAATGAGAGTTCAACTGTTATACGATATACTCTAAAAAGCTCAATATTTTTCAAAATATTTTGAAAAGTCGATTGTGAAAAATCTCAATGGGACATAAGTCAGGTGAGCAGTGGCAAATTTGTGTGTTCAACTGTTTAATCCAAGAAAAGTAACGAACATACAAAAAAAACAGTGGCGTACAAATATTTGTCCTAATATCAATTATATTACCACTGGAATTAATAATTTAATTCTATTGATATTTAAAGAATTGCCCCTTATTGCCGCAAATAAGTATGCCAAGTTTTATCAAAATCAACCAAATTGTTTGTTGAGCAATTCATAAAAAACCTTTGTTCTAAAATCAAAACAAGTTAGGACCCATGATTATGGAAATAAAAAATCTTCCGATCCTGAACGTTTCACGGTTTGTCCCTGGGTCACCCTGTATATTTACCCCATCCCTGCTGAAAAAAGTATTTATAGTAAGTATTATCTACGAGAAATAATGGGCCCCCTCCGAAAAAAATTCCTGGCTACGCCACTGAGTGAGAGTATTAGTTAATTCATAATTACTGCTATTGCTGTATTTGTTAACATATATCCAAAAAAAAACAATCTTCTACGTTAATAGCTTCAATAATATCGTATCAAAATTGAATTTTTGAACAATCTTATACAATGCGTTTGAAAGCCATTTTACACTTGGTGTAACAATATTGGAATGCCAAAATAGAGCATTTCTTGAATGAACGAACCACTAAAGTTATAAAACATTTTCGGACACCTTTCGTCATTCTTACCTTTCTCGCAAACTTTTTATGAATGAAAAGTTAAGAAACCATGACGGATTTTTACACCACTTTCAAAAGGAATTTCGAGTGCCAGATTAAAACGTTTTGTCCGTATTGGTTGGGACAACAAAAGCACTTGTAGAATTTTGGAATTTTTGAACTAGTTTTAAAAACTTTTAAAGCGGATGATCTAAAGACACGGTATAGTGAATAGATTGTAAGGATTCAGAATTCGTTTTTGCAACAAAAAAAATGTTCGAATACGGGGAGTCCCAAATAAGTAGAAAGTACCAGAACTATCTAACGAACTAAAGAAAGTTCCAACAAGTTGAAAATGATCAAATGATCGCAATTTGATACGACGGGAACAGTGAGTATCATATTTATTACAAAAAGAGCATGTTAAAAAAAATATTTTCCTGGTAATCCATACTTAATTAGACGTGATATCCTGATACTCCACAAATTTAATCACTCGTAATAATCGACACCGATGATGGACATGGAGACACCGTTTAGAAGCATATTATTTTATACGAGGATTCGCTCATAATTTTAATAATAAATATACAAATTCGGAGTGGGTGGCTCAGTGGTAGAGCACTGGACTCACAATCCAAGGGTTGTGGGTTCGAATCTCACTTTCTGATTTTTAACACTTTCGCTGCCCATGACGCTTATAAGCGTTTAATTAGTTTTGTGCCTGTGCCTCTGACGCTTTTAAGCGTTTTCTACCCCATTCAAACTTATATTAGCCCAGCTGAGTCGGCACTCCAGTTGAGTGTAGTATTCGGACGTGGGCACGTTACGAAAGATATTTTTAATTGAAAAGTATTTGTGGTTTTAACTTTTTGATTTTTTTTAATTCTATATAAAAATGGAAAGTGAAATAAGGAGTTGGCCTGTGTCGAAAGTCGCAACTTGATTTGGGCAGCGAAAGTGTTAATTAGTTAAAAATTTAGAACTTGATTTTCATATACAAGGTGTGATTCCTCACTCGCTCTTCACTGTTGGGTTTTAATTAACAGTGTTGTTCCTAAAGTGGCACTGGGAAACAGTAACAAAGCCTACACAGAACACGAGGCTATTCACCATAGTAGTCGATGCCGTAAAAAAAATGTACAAATTCGTGAAGTAATTATGTTATACTAAAAAAATCCAAAATTTATATTTTTTGACGAACCTCGTATACGACTGAAAAAATTTTATATTTGATGTACCTTTTTTTCTTAAAATTAATAATAAAAAAAGTTTGCCATTTGATTCCAAACACACTGTATAAGTTTTGGTAAAGTATTTTTAAATAAATAACTCTGTATTAATTTAGTTTTGTTTTACCTTATAAACAATCGCTTTAGCGCATTGTTATAAATTAACATGGCAAAACCGTTCACCTCAGACCATTTTAGTAATTTATGGTGACCCATAATGCCTAAAAGTACCATGAGAGCTTTGTAAGTAGGCCGATATTGCCTTTTAGTCACAATAAAAAATATCTTACATGCTCGGTGTAAAGAAACGATAGGATATCTAGATCATAGAAGCAAAAAAAATATATATATATAGTGTAGATATTCAACAACCAAGTCGTGTAGAACCACAGAACAAAAGTTATTAAGATATACAAGAAAAATTGCTTATGAAAGAAAATCTCAGAAAAAATACAACACACTAAAAATAAAAAAAATAATTTAAGAAAAATGAGACTGTTAATTCATCTTATTCATTTATTCTTTTTTTACTAGAAAATTCACATTTTCTTGAAAACGGCCTACAGGCCTACAACAATTTGGAGCTCAGAAATACTCGTACATCGATTTACGTGATCTTCATATTGAGAAACCACGAGAGGTCCGATAGTTTCAATTTATACACGGTGTTATTAAATAAATTTCGTATCAGTCTCGAGTGGGCGATTTTTTCAAAGACATTTTTCTTTGGTTTAGTGATAGTTTTACTCTGCCAAATATTCATTAGATCAGTTACAATTATTATAAGAAGCAAAAACACCAAACAGAAGGTTTAAATACTTTAATGGCAACTAGTTTCGGCTCCACTGATCATCTTCAAGTCTAAGAAATATTTACTTAACGAAGACATCCTGTATGCGTCATATAGCGTTGTTGATTGTTATTTACAATAAAGAATTCGTTATAATTGACCGACTAATTGTGAGATAATCTATGTGGTACCATTAATGGTAGCAATTTACCACACCCTAGTGTATACCGTGTACCATTACTTATGAGTACGCTTGAAGGGACGCAAAGTCTCATTTTACGCTTCTTGAAGACATCCTCTACAGGGTAATGTTATAAAACGTTATTTCATTTTTGTAAGAAGATTAGAATTGATGCCTTTTTTTATAAATAATTGATATTTAAGACTAATATTTAAACTTTTTAGAAAAAAAAAATGTTTTACAAGTCAAACTCATTAGTTACGGATTAAAATACTCGAACACGAAAATATTATTTAATGATGAATAATTTATAATGGATTTTAGCAAATATTGCTTTTGGGTTTTCTAACATTCTGATCTAAAAACATTGATATTAGTGTAGGCATAATTTTTTGGGCTATATAACCACCGTGCATTCGCCCCCTGGATTCGCGCTTGACAAACTCCATCATAAATATGCACCAAAACCTTTTTTCCAGTCAGCAATCACACTGGTACTTCTATCCGCGTGTCCCAAGCACGCATGCGCGTGCCAGGTGTCACCTGTCACTTACACGGCACGTGCATGGATGCGCATGACCAACCTAGATGGGGTTCACCATACCGATGGTCAAGTGATACCAACATATGACGCGTGTTCGTCGTCCATGACATTCAATTTTGCATTTTTCTAATGTTTTTTAATGTTGATAGTGTACTTTAACGACTTTTCATGGTCTAGTAACATTTTGGCAGCAACAGTTGGTAGGTTTATGGTATCTCCGAGTTAAAATTGAAGTCTTCAGGTACAGTAGAAACAAGTTTGGATAAAAACAAGCTGGAATTAACACCTGCTTGGTTGAAGAAGGTGTCTTGAACTATTTCTGGGGATATAAGCAAAAATTTGAAAAAAAAATCAAATTTCTGTTAAATTTTGGTAGAGAGAACAAATAGCCTAGGGGAAAATTTATTGATAAATCAATTTTGTGGAAAAAAGTGCGAGAAAAATTTAGAAAGAATTTAGAAAAAAAAATGGCTATAAAAAAGCAGTTGAGATATCAATTTATAACTTTAAAAAATGAAAAGAGCAAAAATTTTTACCAGATTATAAAAATCCGCTTCATTTTTCAACTATTAATTAATTAAGATAAATAAATAAAGTTTTGTGAGATTTCTATTTTGAAAAATTATGATAGTTTAGTTAATTTTCTTAAAAAAAAAAAATTGAACTAAAATGTTTCGTTAAAATTTAAATAAAAATTTTTCACCGATTATGAACCTGCTACCGAGAAGAGTCAGTCGTTCATCGTTAGTTATCAAATTCCGCAGGTTGCTAGATTCTTCGAGATGCGGGTACAGGTGATGTATATTTTTATTCTTTTACATTAATATCTGCCCCCATGGCGTAATATCGTGTTACTGGTTTTCTTCCAGCTACAACGGTCATAATATCTTCAACAGGTGAATTCCTTAAAGGCCATACCTTATACATCAAATTTTTGTCTGTTTTATGTAGCAGATATACCTAAGTATTAAATCGTCTCAGACGAATTGAAATTCTAGAAATTTTGGGTGGAGTTATGCGGTTTTTCGAAAAAAAATTATCCATTTTCAAACATTTTTAAACTAACTAACTAACTAAGTTTTATTATATTAGTTGTGGTTTAATTTTCTAAAATAGGGCCACATTTGAGATATGGAAAATCCGTTTGCTTCAAAAACTGCCAGTCTGGCTGATATTTTCCTATAGTCTATTTTTATGTATGAGAGAGTATTAAAATAATAAAGCGTTCGTAATCCATAGGCGTACCACTTCTTTTAGTAGACAGTTAAAATATTTTGTGAAGTTATACCTCGAGTATTTTCGTATGAAATAACCTTTGTATAAATATAATAAATATATCGGGTGTACACTTATATTTTCACCTAATTAACCTGCTTATAACTTCTAAGCAGCTGAAGGTAAAAAAGTGTAATTTTTTCTAAAATATTTTATTTTTCCACAAGGTATGTTAAGAACATTGTGTCAAACGAGTTATGTAGGTATAAGGGTTTAAACTTTGACTTTTAAACAACGTTACGTTCATAAATAATAATTTTAATATAAAAACTACTTCTTACCTACAAATCCAAATCAGAATCGAAATCAGAAGATAAACTGTCGCAACCAATATTTACAATGAGTGGCTCGATCATTTCATCAGTAATATTGTCCAACTTCCACATTTTCTCTTCTTCTTTAATCGTATGATTTACTGCCTTTTCCCAGTTTTCAGGCTTCACATTATTTACAGCCTCCAAAAACAACTGTTTAACATCACTCATTTTAAAAGAATTATTTTTTCCTGAAACTTCTCCCTTTATCTGTGCCCATATCAGTTCAATCGAGTTTACTTCGCAATGATATGGTGGTGATCTAACCACCGTCATCCCACGAAATGATACAGTTCTCTTCTCACAGAACCGGGATGAAACTTAATATTCTTTGAATTTAGCCAATTCTGTAAATCTTTTTTTAACCACTTGGTTGTGGGCATTTTTTCTGTAAGTCTCGAGTGATAACTTGCATTATCCATTACTATTATACAGTTCTGAGGAAGAAGATCTATCATTTGTTCGAACCACTCTTTAAAGACATCAGCATTCATGTCCTCATGGTAGTCACCGGTACGAGTAGATTCAAAAGTCAATAAACCACCTTTAACAAAACCGTTTGAACTACCGATGTGTACTATTATCAGTCTGCGCCCCTTTCCTGATGGTGGATTTAAACCAGTAGATAAATTATTTAAAAAAGCCTGTCTTCGACTTGTAACAGTTTCATCTTGCCAAAATTTATTTGGTGTATGTCCCTCGTTGATCCATGTTTCATCTAAATAAAATATATTTCTTCTTTGGTTTCTCATTTATTTTATAGTCCTTAGGTAATTTCTTCTCCATACTACAATATCGCTTCTTTCTATTAAAATAGACTTTCTGGAATGCTTTTTCCATAGAAAACCTATTTCTTTTAAAAGTTTCCATAGTGTGCTTCGACTCATTTCAGGGTAATCCTTATCATCTCGAACCGTGGCAAGAACTTTGTCTACTGTCAGAAATTCTTTTCTAAAGAAGAAGGCATGCACTTTCCTTCGAAGTCTTTCTTTCAAATGATTTTCTATTTGAAATTTTGGTTTTCCTGGAGCTTTACGTGCTGTTTGAAACTCACCACATTTCTCTTCTTTAACAACTCTGTAAATCGTAGATTTCCCAACACCAAGCGTACTACTAACTAATTCCACTGTGTCATCAACACTTTTACATAAATGTTTGTCTGTAAATGATTTAAAACAATTAAATATTAATGTTTTTTCATTAACTGTTAAAGGACCGATTTTTTGTCGTTTACGCGGTACTTCCAAATTTTCCATGATCACACTAGAATTCACAATAGACTGCACACTGCACCTTGCATGTTGCAACTAAACGACATTTAGTAAGCTGTCAAGAATACACAACTGGACCTCCTTACTAAATGGAAAACCTACAATCGCATTTTCGGTGAAATTTGTTGGTAAGGGATTTATCTACTTATAATTCGATTACTGTAAGAAATTCTTGGAATTAAAATAAAACAAAATTGGCAAATAGGTACTTATTGAAAATAATCTTAAGATACGGCTATGTTATCTTTAATACACAGGGCTTTTGGCCTGTCCAAACCTTTTTCTATTGTTCTGTACAGCTTATGGTTATAAAAGACCAATAAAATACCCAAAACTTGTATTAGCTCAGGTACATTTATGACAATTTTAGGAAATATTTAGATTATTCCGTAAAAATATTTAAAATGACCGTACTAAGTTTTGCATTAGAAATGCTGTTTTATTACTCTCTCATGCATAAAAATAGACCATAACCTGCTTTGAGTTAAGAGGGCGTTGGATAAAAATACGCCGACTTCGTCACATTAAGTACCTACCCGGTGGATCCAATGCAGGCTTCATGCATTGCTTAAAGATACGATGTCGAGGTTGTCTACTTCTCACTGATGAGACACAAAAATGCCGAAACCGGTCTGGGAATGACGATCTCCTCAAATAACAAAATCACAGTGTTGGTTTGGTTCAACCTTCCAACTCGCGTCTAATCGATGGAATTCAACGCCTGTGGGGGCTTTTGTATTTGTAGTTGTTTTTGTTTTGGACGCGATTGCAATACAATATAATTTTTATTATAGTAGTTGTGGTACTCGATTTTTAATTTGAGAAATTTTTAAACTAGTTTAATTTATTCCATTCGACATTATAAACCGGTTTTTGTCTTTCGGCTTCGTCAGTTCCCAACTTAAAATCGGTGAAAAAAACTTTACGACCCCCAATGCAAGTTGGAAATTGGTTGCTTGGTAAAATTATCAAAGCTTCATGTATGTTTTACTGATAGAAAAAATTATTTACATTTATTAGAACAAACCACTACGAATTACAGAAAAAAAATGTGTTTTGTGGTTAATCTTTTTAAACGTACCTACTTTCCCGAAATACACTGTTCATGAATACAGCAGGTCTAGCCATCAAGCATATGTTATTTGTCATAGTCTGGGGATCCATACAGTTCATTAAAAAAGACTGAAAAGTATTTATGAGCTATCATTTAATTAAGCGCCCTTATAATTGGTAGGGCTAATTTATTATTTTCAAAAAGAGAAGAGTCGGGAGATTAGTGGAAACCAGTGGAGTAGTGAAAAGAGTTTTTAAAAAGATAATTTATATTAAATTACGTAGAATTGTAAGTTATAACATTTGTTTATTCGAAAAGAAAATATAACCTTTTGCCAGACAGCGCGCCGTCTGCATTCGTGACGATATTAATATATTTTCTAAATATACAACAGTGATTTTTTTTTCAAAAAATATGTGCCTATAGGATTAACAAAATAATTGCTTGGAATCTGCTTGGAATGTTGTAATATGTGGTATTCGTAGAATTCCAAATGGAAGTTAATCGTTCTAAAAATAAAAAGATGATTGCAAGTTAAAATCTAGATATCAGTGGAGGATAAAAAACAATCAATCAGAAGTGGCCGATTTGTCCCATATTATTGCCAAATTAATTTTTTCCTTTTCCTGAAATCAAACGATGAGTTCTCACAAGAACAGTGCAAAAAGGTATTTTGGGGTAAAAAAATAAAAAATATACGCCTCCACTGGGTTGACCCACGTGCGTTACGCGTACGCCATGCCATCTGTGGTCTAATTTCGTCGCACAACTGTTGTCGGGTGCGTTTAGGTTCTTTAATGATGGATATCTATAATATGGTCATTCCGAACTTTATTGTTTTTCCTATTAGGATCGGTTTTGGGTCCGAAATACAGGACAGTATCAATTTTTTGTTATTTGCTCTTTCGTAAAATATATGCCGGCAATTAGATTGCCAAGCAGAAACTTTTACACGACTTTAGATAATCTTCTATAACTGTATAAAAAATCATAAAATTTTATATATATTGAGTTATTTATATTAACGCAAAAAATTAAGGTAAATTTTCTATTAAATAGTTTAATAATATTTCAGAAAATCATCCATAACTTTCTTAATAATAATCATATCTACGACTTTGAAATCATTCTCATTTGATTGTTGTTCTCTGATAAACGGCTGTATTGACAATTCTTGTAAATGGTAAATATCAATAAAACGACTTTTTTCTTAGCTTTCATATTGTTATTTTCAATTTTTGATTATTTGGGCCTGTTTAGATCACCCGAATGAACTCGAGCGCCTATTAAATGGTTAATTATGTATCTAAAAAGGATGTATTAATTTTTTTAATTTGTAAATTTTGCTACGTTAAGATTGATACCTACAAATGCGGTCCTGTAAGATCATCCTAACATTGTTTTTACTTTCGATGGCCTACCTGAATCCCTAAGTGCCCCGTAGGAAGTGTTTCTATAATTGGCTAACACCTGTTATGCCACAGATTAGCACATGCCTTCAGAATTCGGGGATGTTTAGGTTTTATATCTTCTTTGTCCTTTATTTTTATCCAAGCCGTAATGTGATCAGAATTAATTATTGTGGTGCTTTTTTTGCCGTTTAGAAATTCCCATATAGAAAGCCTTTAAACATTTACTGTTTATTGGGTTATTTTAACCGCCAAATATATTTTTTTAACAATAATAAATAATATTCTACTTTCTATTAAAAAAAATTATTAGGGTAAGAAAAAGCCAACAATAGTTCCTTTTTCGCCCTCATATTGTTGGTTAACACGTATTTTCACGCACCTGTTTCTTACATTCATGTACCTAAAGTTAATAATAATTGAGGCACACTCCACTGATGACACCGGCAATATGGCCGACACGCGCCACTGAAAAACCGGAAGTGCCAATGTATGTCCGCACGAGTGCAATTACAGCTTAAGATCTATCGCTATTTCTAATGGAATTCTTCACCCCTATGCACAGAGGTTCTATAAAATACCTTTCACATTTACTTTTAAGTAATAATAGAATTTAATATAATCACAAGCAGACAGTCGTGATAATTCTTTCTTTGACCAATGCGTTATACCTTCTATCTGCCAAATACGATTTCAGTTTGATCCAATAGTCCAGTAAATTAACCCCAGAAAAACCCCAAACCTGGGCATCAAGTTTGTCCGGCACCATTTTTTTTTAATTTGCAGATATTCATAGGTACAGATACGTGGAATTTGTGAAAGGGTGGGAAAATGGCCCTCGAATTCCCGAAAATCCGTTTTTGCAAAAACGGCGTTTCAAAGATTCATTTAATAATTCGCAAAATTATTGTGGTGAAAATGGAAAATTTGAATATCCACCCAAAACTTGAATATCCTCCCGTTTTTGTATGAAACAAAAAATAAGGCAATAATAACCATTTTTTTTTTCACTTTTTGCACTTTATTATAAAAAAATCCAATTTGAGAAAGTTTGAGTTTTTCTCGTGCACTTAATAAAATACTTGATATATATTGTTATGATATTTAAATCGTAACTTTAACCACTTAATCCAATTTAAGAATTTAAATTAAATGTTTGTGAAATTTGAAATTCTTTCTGACCTCAGGGATTATTTAATTGTGAGTTCAAAGGTTTTTTAGAGCCCTCTTTTAATTTATGCTACTGATTTTTTCTGTATTTTTTTAATAAAATAAAATGGTTCAACAATTAGATAATTTTATTTAATAAAGAATATAGATCTATAAAATATAACAAAAATTGAAAAATTAGAATTTGGCGAAATATTTTCTAAAATTAAGGTTGGCACACCGATCTCTTAAAACCAGCAATTGGCAAAACGCAAAACACGTGACTCAGTATCAGTATAAGCACGCCATTAGTATAGTGAAAAATGTATCCCTCAACTATTTGTGCTTGAACTTCTTTCAAATCGTACAACCAGTGATATAATTTGACAAGACTTCTAATAATGTGATTCCTCCAACTTTGTGGATTCTTCAAAGGATTATTTTCTTGGTTTGAGTGAATTATTCTGGAACCAATTCTCAGAATATACAGAATATGAAATCACTACCTTCCAGGCAAGTTTTTGTTTAAATATTATTTTAGATACTTCGCGCCTTATTGCAACATAGTCGCAGTTACCATTAGACTTCAGAATACAAAGTTTTTCTTTTATTTCACTAATTTCTTCTTTTGAAATTTCGATTAATAATTTTAATATAATTTTCTTTCTCCTCTTTCTACCATTTTCCAATTAACTACTTTCTTTTAAACTTTTTAAATTAAAAATTTTCTTAAATGTTCCTCTACTAAAAAACTTCCACCATCTCAAAAAAACTAACTGTTTTTTTTAATTAAAATTCTTAAATTTTTTTATACTGAACTCTCTTCTACCATTTTTCAAAATTACTACTTTCCTTTTTATTTTATTTATAACGATTAACATATTTTTGCTTTATATTCTGACGTCCAATTTCATACATTTTATAAATTTCTAATTTAGTTAACAAAGTTGGTATCTTGACATTTCATTTTAAATAGTTGTCACCACCTTATTTTACTTTGCCATACAGGTTGTCCTGATATTATAATTTATTATAAAGATTGTCTCAAAATAAATTGTTAATAAAATTTTGAATTTTGAATATTATTTAATTTTGGTTTTAAATTTTTTTAGGTTATTATCAGAGCTATTCATTGTCATAGTTATCTCACATTAAATCAATCCCAAAGGTAAGTTAATTCATAAGTCTCTTATTTTTTAGTAAATCTGCTTACGTTTTTAGGTGCTGTTTCAATTAATATTTAAAAGCCAAATTATCTCTTTTGGAAAGATATTGGATTGTACATAGTCTGGGTATTTTGTGTTTTATTTTAATTTTAACTAATTGTCAATATTTTAAAATCTCAAAATCTAATTCAAATTCTTTCACATTATCAAGATTATAACATGTCGAAACTTTATAAAACATTTTTCTATACTCTTTGTAACTTCATCATCTTTACAATGTATTGATGAAAAGGTCTGAATGTATTTAGTTCAATTCCTAACCCCAAAAAATTTTAGCACGAAAAGAAAATAATCCTCAAAAAGAAAATGTCGATTTTTCATAGGGGTGAGAATTTTCTCAATTTTCTGGAAACCCCAAAAATTTAAAAAGAAAAATGCCATCGACAAGAGGACAAGCTAAGCTTGGGAGTGTGATTGATTCCTTTAGAGTGTGCTCTCTAAATGCAGGGCAGGAGCTAAAAATGGGGGTGCGTTTTGGAGCCGGTTATATCATGAACTGCTCTTCATTTTCGTCCAAACAAATATTCTCTAAGTGTCATATTTTTGGAAATTTTAGACAGCTGAGATTTTCGGGGGTGAATGTACCCATGAATACCTGCAAATTTAAAAAAAAATGGTGCCGGACAGACTTGATACCCGGGTTGATATCTTCGTTTATTGGACTACAAGGAAAAATTCAGATATATATCAATACCACCTTGTATATTCTTTAATTTTTGAAAAATATTTTTCTGTCCTACACTAATGATTTAAACGGGCGGACCCCGAAGGGTTCTTCGTGCCATCGCAGGAGGCCTGGGACCTGGGGAGCTGGTGCTCCAGTTTCGCGATGGACTGTGAAGATCAAAGGCCAGGCACGCAATTCTAAAGGTTAAGTGACCAAAAGCCTGAAGACGAACGACTAATTTTAACAGATTCGAGAAACTAGTTGATAGAGAAAACTGAATTTTTTTTTTCTTACACCTGGTTCGATTCGTTCAATATTTTTTATGTCGTGATAAATTTTATTGTGACGACGTTGTTTTTTAGAATTTAGATCACGTTTCTAATTTTTCAGAATATTTAGGAAAACAAAAATTGTGTTCGTACAATAAAATAAATGGTATGCCAATTTTTTCATTCATTTTAAACATCTATTCTAAACTAGGGCACATGAATAGAAATTTTGCACACCAGTCCTATATTTTTTTGATCATGATAAAATTGGACGTTGACAAGTTATCTTTTGTAAATTTTTAACCACAGATATCTCGTACTCGTTGTGTGGCCCAAATATATCAACGCCTACTTGACTTGAATAAGGTGTAACCTGGTGTATTAAACACGATGCGATTTAGTCGCATTCGATACGGATGATACATTTTTTTATTTGGCGTTTGACGTGTTCTTGATCTGTTGATTAATGTTGGCAGAACACCAATTCTAGAGAATAGATAACTGAGAATTTTACTAATTAAAAAAATCTAAGAAAGTGATGAAACAGAGTTCAAATTTTTTATGGAAGTTTAGCATATAGTATATTACATAACAAGTGTAGAAAGTGTGAAAATCACTTTCTAACGCGTTATGTACAATATTTTTCCTACGACTAATAATTAAAACAAATTCCAAAGATAAAAATTATTTAATAAGAAACAACAATTAAATGAACTTTATATGTTAGTACTTACTTTTAAACTTTCTGTCATTGATTTAACAGTTCCTGCCTTCTAGATGCAAAATTCAAAACTGATATGAAATATTCATATCGTATCAGTTTTAAGTTCATATCATCACTGTTTTAAATGTGACAGATATTGTCAACTTTCTGACGTATTTGTTTATGCGATATAAGCTACTTTCGCATATAGTCGTAGGAAAAATAATTTATTAATCGCAATTTTATGTATAAATACTTTTTTTTTAGTTGTGCAGTTTTAAATGTTTATTTTTTAAAACATAACTTTCGTCAAAATAACATGTTTGTGCTTTTTTTATTTTTATTTGATAAATATTTTCTACGTGTAGTGACATCTACATTTATAAGTCCACTTTTTTTTATAGCAGATTCTACTGCCTCTGGTTCCATCTATAAACCGTGGGTAGAACTAATGTTTTACAAGAATTTATGAGATCTGTATTTTTCTAAATTATTAATTTTAGTTGAATGATTAAATTAAAACAACATTAATTAAGCGCAAGATGCATTTTTACTCTAAGTAATCGTTTTGCGTAATTGTGTTTTCACTTTTATAAAATAGTAAATAGGTAATACGCACGTGTACGTGACAGCGTACGTCAAAATCATCTGGAAATGACGTTTGTCAGTGTTGAAATCATCCGATGTCAGTAGGTATTTACAAATATTTCATTAAATAAACAATTTTTATCTAAGTGATAAGGCAATAACCGTCGAATTAAATTAAAACTCAAACATAAGCTCATTGCCATTACCAATTTGGCCCAGTTAAAATGAACGTTAAACACAAACTGGACATTTTTATATTTTTATCATTTTTTGTTCTGGTGAGGTGTAATTTGAACCCTGTCGTGTTTATACCAGGAGATGGAGGTGCACAATTGGAAGCTAGATTAAATAAAACTGAAGTAGTCCACTATATTTGCCAAAAAGAAACTAAAGAATACTTCAACATATGGCTAAACATGGAATTACTCGTTCCTCTGGTCATCGATTGTTGGATTGATAACGTAAAATTAATTTACGATCCCCAAACTCGAACCACGAGAAATAATGACGGTGTAGACGTACGAGTTCCTGGTTGGGGTGGAACAGAATCTGTTGAATGGTTAGATCCTAGTCATGCTGCTACGGGAGCCTATTTTGTCAACATTGGCAACACTTTGGTCAGCCTAGGACATTCTAGGAATGTAACTATGAAGGGAGCTCCGTATGATTTCAGAAAAGGGCCAAGTAAGTTATATGTACTTAAAAATAAAAATGCTTTTAAAAATCACTAATTTTTTGGTTTTTAATTTATGAATTTTATTTATGCATTTTTGAATTTTAGATGAAAACAAAGATTTCTTTACAAATCTTAAAATTCTCATTGAGGAGGCGTATGCACAGAATAATAATACTCCAGTAATTTTGATAGCGCACTCAATGGGGGGCCCGATGTCTCTAACTTTTTTAAATCAACAATATCAAGGGTGGAAAGATAAATATATTCAGAGTTTAATAACACTGAACGGAGTATGGGGGGGATCTATGAAAGCCATCAAGGTCTACGCCATTGGTAAGATAAAAAAGAATAATAACATTTAGTTTTATATCTGTTTACATATTTGTTGTGTAGATTAAAAGGATTCTTTAAATTGCTTCCAGTTTAAAAATACTGAATGATTCGTATATTATTTTCAAGGAGTCTGGTATACCTACTTTTAAAATCAATAAATAAATAAAATTGCGATAAGAATCTAAAAATGATTTTCCTTTTATTTGTTAACTTTGTTTATTACACAGAAAGTAGTGATAATGTATAAAGATAAAAGTGAAGTCCTTTGTTCTAGAAGTGATAGTATCATAAAATTGAATACTTATATTTTGCAGATAAAATCTTTGATAGATGGTCTCATGTTTTTTTTATTAATTATATGACATTATAAAACGGTCATATGACACCCCATTTTAAAAGTCTATAATACAAAATTATTCGCGTCTATTTTTTTTGACGGTCTGTTGATCATTTTGGAGTAGAATTTTGTATCAATTCAATTATATTTTCATTTGGCTAGAATTTTGATAACAATTCTATTGCAAAAGCAGGGGTTGGAAACTACGATGTTGTGTTACATCATGTTTAGACTAATCGAATTCTTAATCTTACGTCAGGTAATTTTATTTTAGGGGACGACCTGGGTTCTTATGTATTGCGGGAAAGTGTCATGAGAACCGAGCAAATAACATCCCCTAGCCTTGCATATTTATTGCCTTCCAAGCTATTTTGGAAACCAGACGAAGTTTTAGTCGAAACCGAAAAGAAAAATTACACCATCAATGACTTGGAGGAGTTTTTCGAGTAAGACATTTTTTTATTAATTTTGACAAATTTTTATTTATATTTTATGTATTTTTCTTTCTAATTTGTATTAAAGCAAAATTTCTTTAAATATCAATTATATATTTTTAATTGTTTTAATTAAATAATAGTTAAACGATAAAAAAATAAACTATAATAAATAATAAAAAAAAATTTTTAAGTGGAATCGGTTATCAGAACGGGTGGGAAATGAGGAAAGACACGGAGCCGTTTCAGCTTGATTTCAAACCTCCAGGTGTTGAAGTTCACTGCTTATACGGATCAACTGTCCAAACGGTTGAAAGGTAATTTTTTTCACCATCAATATAAAAAACATTTTTTGACATATAAATTCGGTAGTAGCTTTCAAAGTGAAGGACAAGGTTTTTTGAATTCCAGTTTTACTTGGAATGATGTATTTTCATCTGAAATTATCGAAACTTAAAATTTAATAAACGTCCACAACTTTCTCAAAAAAAAAATCCTATCAGGGGACTACCCTGTATAAGTAATCAATACGCTTGTGTGAAAACCCGATAATTTTCTGAAACTACCTTTCGTGTCATTTGTCATGTTCTTTGATTATCAATGTTTAGATAAGAAGAAAGGTGTATTCAGAAATTTAACAGGTTGTCGCTCGAGAGAATAATAAAGGTAAAAAATGATTGATTAATTAAACGCTTTCAGATTGTATTACAAACCCGGTACGTTTTTGGATGGTTATCCGACCTTAATTTATGGTGACGGCGACGGAACTGTAAATAGAAGATCTCTTGAAGGTTGCCTGCATTGGAGAACGCTCCAAAAACAAAAAGTATTTGTACAAGAAATTCCCAAAGTCGATCATCTTCAGATATTGCACGACAAAACGACATTAATGTATATAACTGAGGTAATTAAAAAATACTCGTTAACTAAACGAAAGAAATCGATGTGGGATGTATTTTCGTGGATGTACTAATAATATTCCAAATTTGTTGAATAATTTTTAGGTACATACAATTTCCGTCATAATTTTTGGATTTATCCAAAAAGATAAACAATTGTGTCTAGAATCGGGTTATTTCAGATATCTGGCTCATATATTGCAGATATAATATTTCCCAAATCCGCACCCTGAGTAACTTCTTTAATATTTTTGCTCTCTTAATTGTGATTATTTTATTATTTTGATTTGTTTAATTTTTTTATGTGATCATGTCTGAAGCAGCTTTTCTAGTAGTTTCTTTTATTTATTGAGTCACTTACAGTGATTTCCTATTGTGATTTAAGACAATTTAGTGATTCGTTGGAGATTTTATGAGAAAGCCATATATTTTAGAAATATTTTATTTAAATGACCTTCTCTAAACACTAATTTATTTAGTTCAAAGTGCAAAACCATATTAGTGGTTATTAGAACGGGGCTCGAACCGGAACCTTGTAGTATACCATAGATATTTTTGGAGTTCGTACTCCAATTGCTATTTTGTATGTACTTTTTATATTTTATTTGTTTTTACTATTTTTTCGCACTAAAAGGGGTAGAAAACGCAAAACTCTTACAGTGTACTTAAGATTTTGTTTTTGTACAATTATTATTATCATAATTTCGTTTTGTTTTAATAGTCAATGTTTATTTGGGAGACCAGTATCTCACTTGTTCTTCTTCAATCTTCTCTGTAAATTTCTTTTAGATCGTTTTTGCAACTCTTCTGTTTTTGACTCAACATAGAGCACAAATTTATATAGTTTATCATCTCTGTTCTTTATTAGTCTTCCATTTTATAAGAATTTACATTTTAAAAGAAAATTGGATTAAAATTTTCTATTTTTGCCATTGATATTTTTTGTTACAATTGACATAACCGAATTAATTCCGTATGTCATACTTCATAATTCAATTGTCTTTTAAAATGTCCATTTAATTTAGAAAATATGTTAGTGTAAATAAAAATCATTAATGAACTTAATATGTTTTATTTAACTCTCTGAAATAATTGCACATAACCGTAAATATACATTTTAACGCCTCCTTAATAACATCTAAATGCTGGTAATACATTTTTTGATACAGTCGGGGTAGAGACAACTAAAAACTGACAGATGACGTTTAAATTCAACGTTTCCAAAGCGTTTCTTATAGACGAGAAAGTCACATTTTACTATACATCATATTAACCTTTATTTTTTTTTACAAACTTTATTTTATATTTAATGTTGTCTCCTTATCTAATGTACATTAAAGCATTTTTTAATATATATAGTATAAAGATGTATAAATGTTCGCCAACATAATAAGATAATTTTACAGTTTACAAAAATAAATTAAAAAATGGTATAAAATCTTTTGTGTGTCATAGATCTAATGCTTCCGGGTCCCAATAAATGTCATGTATTGAATAAACTAAAAAAAAATACAATTCAATACATCTGTCAATAATGTCAGTTGTCACTACTATCAAACTACTAACCTTTTAAATGGGCTGTGGCCTTCGGTTATTCTTAAGTAATATATATAACCCAAAAGAACGGTGGCGGCTGCAAAAAGTAACCCATACTTTCCGTTAAACACAAACCAAGTCGGTAGATTCCGATTGACTTTGTACCAAACGCTTTTATTCCTGTTTAGTCTGTTTCTCATATTCTGTTCGTCTCGCTTTCTCTGTTCAAGTCTAAAAATAAATCGTATTTGTAAAGTTTTTGAGAATACGTTCTATATTGTTAAGACTTACAAGCGGTGTTTTTTTTTAAACGAGAAAGTGTATGCCAAGCGTTTGTGCTGTAAAGAGGAATTTGATAGTTTTGGACAGGATATTATCGAAAACTGTCAAATTCAGGAAAAGTGGTTTGTTTTCAAGTCAGAACTGTCATAGTTATCAAAATGTTTGACAACTATAACAGATACATTGAGCAAAAATGAAATAGTGGATCGTACAGTCAAAACTAATGCTACTATTTTCTTTATATATGTCGCATCCCTACATTATGAGTAATATTTTTAATAATAATAATTACTTTAATAATAATAACTGCGCTACCCCCTCATGCTGTAGCTGTGTATATGGTACTATTAACTTTATATCCTTTGAATTTTATTTATTTAATTTTCTTTTCTTTGGTGTTGAAATTATTTTCCACTTCACACATCCTCTATAGCTAGAAGAATGGATGGATACACCCCCCAATGCTTTGTTTAAGTTTGTCAAAACTGTTTGCTCGACTTCTTGTCAGCAACTATATTAACCGTAAAATCCACACATCTCATTTTTGTCCAACCTCTATGAAAATGAACCTGCAGAGTAGAATTAAAGCATAGTTGTTTTAGTAACACACTAGTTATATTTTATACTGCCAACCAAGCTAGAAAAAACTATCACCAAATGCTAATACAAAGGGTAAGGTTGTAAACAACTAAAAATTAAAAATGCAACATTTATTCACTTAAATAGTAATAAATAGATAGCGTTCAACAACAAGAGTTTAAATTCTAAATCAAGCAGAATATAGTACATTCACGTAAATTCGATAAATATTCTAAATGTACGTTTTGTCGATTACAAAATTTAATTATGGAACTCATATTCTGTATTCAGCTGAACTCATCGATGTCCAAATCGGCGAATTCACTTGTAAGCAAAGAACCCATTCTGCTACTTTTGATATTCAATCAATTATATGAGCTAGGACAGCAAGAATTTTGCTAACATACAGATCGAAGAAAGACATTTGACAGATTTAATTAAATAAGCTTAGTTCCATAATCAAAACGACTCAAATTCTTAAACTGTCAATTAAAAAGCGATTCGAATTTATGTGACAGTACTTTACATAGACTTGTGTTTATTTTGACGATAGAAAAATGTAGTAAACAACAAAAAATAAAACGGAAACGTTATCACATTCTTAAAGAAACAAATCATCTTTTTGAAAATTATTAACAAGTTAAAATGTACGTACTCTTTCTGCACCCTCTTTTTAACCAATTGTTCTAATTTCTCGGGCGGAAATTTCCTGTAATATTCGGACGCCTTCTGTAATATCTCTTCGAAATTGAGGTTATCGGGTATTTGGGAGAGGAGACAATGAATACTGGCCATGTCGCATCCCTCCGCGAAAACTTCTTGTCTGCGTTGGGTGACTAAAGACGTCGCTACGTAGATAGACATATCTTGGGGTGACGCGAGGAAGAAATCGTACAACCTTACTACGTCTTTGTACTGATTTAAAGAATGTCCGAACCATGTCAGGTACCAAGGTAACGCAAACATTGTGCCTACAGAAGCACTAAAAAAAAAATTAAATGAAGGCAAATTTGTCTCTAGTGTATTTATTTGAACATTGAAGTGCGGGAATATACAAAAAATTATAAAAAATGTGTGAAAAATAAAGCTAAAATCGATTCTTTCGCACCAAAAAAAAATTACTCATAACTTACCTGTCTAAAAAATTGTGCAAATCATTATCAACTTTAGATAACAATGCATATATATAATTTAACCTGTAAGAGGTTTTTTCCATTGTAGGCTCCATGCATTCCCTTAAATGAGTTGTACTGAGTTTTTCCATTATCCTAAAAGCCACAACCTCTCCTACTACTAACAAAAACGTTATAGCCACGTCATGGTAACCCTAAAATAGTAATTTAGTTAATAATTTGTACATCCTGCAGATAGAAATAAAGCTGCGAATCTAGCAGCCACTGAAATAGGTACATTTTTTCATTTTTCTACTTCAGCAGCTGCTATCTTCTGGTTCATTAGAAAGAAAAGAATCAAAACTAACTTGATAGTAGCGTAAATGTGGATATTTGATTATAACTCTCAAAATTAAAACAGTGAGTTGGTCTTGTAATGCTAATCTCTGTTTATATGGAATGCCTAAAAGTTAAAATTAATGGAATATTATTTTAATTGATTTTACTACAACTTTACCTGGTGGAAATCTTTTTAAAGATCTATTAACATCTAAAACTACCTGCTGATATTCACTATGACTAGACAATTCTTCCAGAGAAGGTATTTTTTCATTTGGACTCGGATCTACCTCTATTAAGAGAGGCCAAACTTTACATCTTAAATCATCTAAAATCGTTCATCATTGTAAATTTTAATAAGTTTTTATTCACAAAATGTTTGCATAACTGACCTGCTACTAATCCAAAATGTGTAACAGCAAAATTTTGCCAAGTTTTAACCATACTAACATTACAAGATAAAGCATCTTCAATCAACAATCTTTTTTCACTTTCCTCCTCAGTTTCCAAAGCTAGAATGTCGTTTTAAAAACATGTACCTACAAAATTTATTTATTTACCTTTATCGAATTTTAGTTCTGATCGCGTATCTTCCATATCGTCATCCAATTCTTGATTAAAATCTTCCGATTTTAATGATTTCTTTTCCGATGAAGATCCATTGTTGAACAAAGAAACAGTTTCTTCGTCTAAACTACTAATTTCTTCTTCAAAGTGTTCCATTGTTAAATAATCGAACGTGCAAATTTTAGTTTAAAGCATTATTAAAAATTTCCAAAACAATTTGTAGATAACCTCCTATCGCTCTGTCACTACTGCTATGAATGAAATGTCAAACAGCTGTTTATTTTTTAGTTCTGTCAGACTCGAATTGTCATTAAACTGAGCGCCATCTAGCTGAAAATAGAAAACATTTAGATTTAGAAGAAGGAATCAGTAACATTTTTCGTATATACACAATGCAAAAGATGGCAAAAGAAATCCGGGATTTGTGAATAGTAGGTTTTATTTTGCCATATAATATTTATATTATTTTATTAATACCAAAAAAATAAGAATAATTGGTCGTATCGTTGTCTGCATGAAGGCACCTTTATATAGGCAACGGTCATATCCTTGGGAGCAATGTTTATTTGACAATGTTGACATAAAAGCATTAGACAGGGAAATGGGGTTACTGAAATGATATCATTTTTGGACAAATTTTTCAAAAGTTAAAAAAATCATCGTGGTCATGAATGATCGAGAAGTAAATCCGTTATTCGAAGAAAATTTTAAGCATATAGAAGACATAATCGATTCAAGAAAACTTCTAGGCCAATATAACGTTCAAAGAAACTCAAATAATCATGGCAGATACGCTTATTCGCAACCCAGTCATCTTAATGAAAATCTACAAAGATACGAGGATTTGCTAATGGCGAACGAAGGAAATTCTTTAAATAGTTCGAACATCAAAAAAACCGATTCGGAAATTACTGTGGTAAGGATAAAAATTAGTAAGTCGACTCATAAAAGGCGTAAAAGTAAATGGGACATGCACGATATTGCTATTCCAGGAGATGGATCTCATTTAGGAGAAAGCCCTTCGTTAGTAAATCTGGTAACTCTTGTCGGAGACACGATTCCTTTTGAAGGAGAAGAATTTTTAGTTCCTATTTCTTCTTGGGACCCATACGTTAAATTTGAAGAAACTAGCAGCAGATCAGAGTCAAATTTAAGCCAGAAATATTTTAAAGACGATCCTCTAAACGATTCGTCTGAAAAAGAAGACAATAGCGAAAGCACTAGTTCTGGAAGACCTTCTTGGGCTGGAAGAATATCCAAATTCATTAAAAAACGTATCAGCTCAAAAGAGTCTAGTTCATCAACTAATACAACAAAAAACTAAATTTGGTACAACAATAACGGGTTATGATAATTTCGAAATGTTTTATTTTATAAATTAAACTGTTTTTTTTGTATATTTTTTATTTTATTTATCTCTAAAGCGTAGGCCAAAATGAATCGGAATTATTCGTAGAAGAAGAAAGGTTACTGGGTAAATAGTCGAAAGACTGTGTCCATTAAAAACAAGAAGAAGAAGATATTTCTATTTTTCTTCTTTTATATTAAGACAGCGTTGTCTGCATACAGACAACGGTAACAGCCACTTCTTACTTATTTAAATGGTGGTTATTGGTCGTTTTTCATGAATCGAATTCAAAGTTTGACTTTTGACATTATTCGCATAGTCGTACCGAGAGAATTTATTTTTAACTGAAATCCGTTTAAAAGATATCTTCTGATGAAAACATAGTTGATAGTAAATGAAATAACAACTCAATATCAAATATGAATTACAGCAAATATACGATAATGTTTTGTAAATAATAGTTAGTACAATGTTGAAGAATTAAAATTACCTTTTAAACGAAATGTTACTACGCCTTTTGTTGTCATAACAAATCAATTTTGACAGGACACGTAAACTGCATTGTTGAAGAATTGTTTTTGAATTTTACACACTAAATAAATAAAAGATGGCTCATATGAATTAATATACATAACTTATAATTAGTTTTCTTTTATCTATGAAAAATTAGCTTTTTCCTTCCAAATGGTTACGCAAAGTAAGTAAAATATATTTTTTAATAAATACTGTGTTTTTAGACAAATATTTTCTAGATTTAGACGTTTTGGATGAAGCGGAAGAGATTTTAACCAATGAATCTATTCCTTACTCGAATAGAAATGGTTTTGAGACTTTCCTGTTAATTATGCCAAGTCTTTTTTACACTTTAGTTACGTTATTTATAGAAAGTCATTTTCAGTTGAAAAAAAACATTTGTTTTTTATTGGAAATATGTCTAATTATAGTGCCCGAAATTTTAGGAATGACTTTACTATCAAACTTCTCTGGTATAATTTTATATATACTGTTGTTGATTAGTGTGTTTGTTCTTACTTGGTGTTACCAAAAAAACACGAAACTAAGAAAAATCAATACTTTTGATACAAAATTTATTACCAATAGCAGATCTACGATAAATACTTTGGCTGTGATAGCGATACTAGCTGTAGATTTTAATATATTTCCATCCAAATTTGGAAAAACCCACACTCTGGGTTATAGTTTAATGGATACAGGGGTAGGACTGTATGTTTTCTCAAACGGAATTGTGTCACCGGAATCGAGAGGGGTAAAAAATCCCATTACTAGGTCAATCAAAGGCTCTTTAGGACTCCTCATTATAGGCTTGGGCAGATTTTTTTTAACACAAATTTTCGACTATCACGTACCCGCTTCTGAGTATGGTGTACATTGGAACTTTTTCATCACATTAGGCGTAACTAAAGTTCTTACATCCTTTTTTCTGAATGTGATTAACGTTAAATATATTTGGATTAATGCCGTTATGTTGCTTTTCGCACACGAAATGTTGTTACAAAGCGGTTTAAAGCAGTTCGTATTCGACGATTTTCCACGAGATAACTTTTTTAAAGCCAACAAGGAGGGTTTAATTTCTTCATTAGGATTTGTAGTTTTGTATTTATTTTCCGTTTATTTCGGTTACGTACTTGATTTAAAGAATAAAAATCAGTCGGGTTCTAAAGTTGTTAAAAAGCATTTAATAGCTGTGTTCTTATCATTATTGTTTTCTGTGATATTTCAGCACTTTTTTGGCATTTCGAGACGTTTAGCGAATGCTGCTTACGTTTGTTGGATACTTTTCTTGGGTATTTTTAGTCAAACCATCTTGTATTTAATTCAGGTTAGCCAGAAAGCTATTTTTCTTCGCACTGATATCATATGCGTGCCTTACATTAACGAGGCTGTGAATTACAATGGACTTGTATTTTTTCTTGTAGCTAATCTCTTGACTGGTATTATTAATTTAACAATAAATTCAAGAAAGTATGAATCTTTTGATGCTTTTCTAGTCATCTTCGGGTATATGGTGGTTAATTTACTTGTAGTTAGTTTTTTGTATGCAAAAGGTATACAAGTTAAATTTTAATGTTTTTCTCGACAGGAAAAATATTTACTTTCGCACCTATTCCCACTTCTACAAACAGGGTTGTATATAGTGAGTTAGTAAAGTTCCACTAATATTTTCATATGCTCAGAGAATATGATAGACCCTAATTGCAACTAACAAATTATACTTTCCAAATTGATGGACCAACACCACTCATGTTCCTTGGGTAATATTTACTTAGATTTTTGGCATTTATGCTCTGGGGTTCACCGAATTTCTAGGTCTTAATTATTAGTACTTATAGTTTGTTTGAAAAATAAGTCTTAAGTAAATTCTATATAAAAAAACAGTTTGTTACGAGAATTTACTTATTTTTCAAACAAACTATAGATCACATTAAATTTTGCACTGATTTTATTTAATATTTTGGGGTGATTTGTAGCCTATATATTTGAAATGGTAAAGAACACTTTTAACAATTTTAATTTTTCTTAAAAAAATGATAAATCCTTGGTAAATTCGTTATTTAATTGGACTTATGTATTTTTTAAATTCATAATTTCCTATGTATTTTCATCCGAAATAAATGGTTTTAGCATTTTAGAATTTTTGCCTTTTTAAAATTTGTGATGTTAGTGTTGTAGATTTTTAGATTCTAAATAAAAAAAACCACCATTTCTATTTTTGTTTTAGTTTATTTTTTAACAAATATAAAATTGTGTATAAAAAGTTGTAAATAAATCACATTTATAGAGATTACTAATATTACAAAAAAATATTTTGATATTTAAAATATGGCCAAAGATGCAATTGAATTGTGGCACATTTAAAAAAGCAATAAAAAAATATTACACTGGGTTAAAATGTTTGTTTGATAAAAGCCAAAAATTAGTGAATATTAAAAAAAATTGAGCGTTTAAGTTTTTTAGCTTAACTTATAATTCATCGTGGTTATCCACCTCTTGAATATTTTTAATATATTCCTGGAATTTGGGATGCTTTTTAACATGTCCTGCGGCTTTTTTTACAAGTCTTACAAACTCCTCTTTATCAAATTCGTAATTTACAAATTTAGCCTGAGCTCCTCCAGAATACGAACCCTAAATACAAAAAAAATACAATCAATACTTTACCAAAAAAAATTGTTATACACCTACGTCATCTACTGTCGTCAATTTATCCTTATTCTCCCAAGTAACGTATTTAACGCCTTTTAGTCTCGCCAAATCGAAATAACAATTGCTGTCTTCACAATTATACCTAAAAACAATCCGAATGTACTACTACCGTACGGACCTGTATGCGCAATATAATAATAAAAAATTAAATAAAACTTACACTTCAAAAAGTGCAGCCCATTCTGGTAAAAACAACAGATGAGTCAATCCAGCTCCATGAATGCCTATAAAAACATCGGAATTTCTCGAAACTTCTAACTGCTCCGTAAATTCCATGTCTTTGTCAAAAACAACTCTCCGGACGTCAAATTCGTCTACCTTTTTAAGTTCTTCAATTAATTCAAGCTCGTTTAAGATCCTTCGATATTTCGTATTCCTGGATAATAAAGTAACCCTTACTTTGTTGTTTACCCTCGTATATTCTGGTATTCTTAATCTGTGTAGGACATGTTTGGAAAAAGCATCAAATAACCCGCTTTTTTCACAGCCATATATTATAGGAGTATTATAATACAATCCGAATATCATTCTTGGTAAAAGAGGGAATACCACGTTTTTAAAACACACTGTATCCCCCCGAAACGTTTTTAAATCCCACAAGGGATGATCAGTAAATGCCTCCCAAGTGTCTTGAAATGCTGATCTATATGTGAATGTCTCCCAAATTAATATATGGACATCGGTCGAAAATGTTTCTTCATGGGAGGAATTCAGATGGAGAGATGCATATAAATTTAGAAAATCACAGTAGTGATGATACATATTTACTGCTAAAAAGTGAATGTGGATTACATTTCTTAAAACTCTGTATTTTTTGTTGGTTTTGGCAACGCTGAAGTATATCTCAATTTGTTTAAATTATTATAAAATTATGTTAGGAACTAAAAAATAGTATTGACGAAAAAAGAAAAAGTTAATTTTCATGTTCTCTATGAAATAAAAAAAATCTGCTAATATATGAAATTAAAAATTTCGGTTACAAATTATTTCACTTTAAAATAATCTCTATTATTATTAAATATTGAGTTTCTTAACTATAATTCTAAATGTACTTACTAGCATCTATTTTCATAATAAAAGTAGGCTTCTCTATAACTACATCACAGTCTCCTTCAACAATAGGTCTACGTTTCAATCTCTTAAAAAACCTCATTTCAGGCCCCCAACTCTGTAGGGGACTTATATGATCAGCCTGCTCGTCTAATAAATCTTTTTTAAAATCACAGTATCCTCCGATGTCTCCCTCACCTAGCACGTCCATTTTGTAACGTACAGGATCCTCCCTGTATGCTAGTTTTGTGAAATTAATCATTAAATTTCGTCCCCGACAGAAACGTAAATGTTCTGAACATTCTAAGGAACTATCATCAGGAAATAATGGTTCACATATCAACCTCAATCCTCTTAGCTGCTCCTTAACATACCCAAAATCTGCTTGGGAGTGAAATGTAATTTCTTGTGCCCTTTTTGTCTTAACCCATCCTTTGTGGTCCCCTGGGCAAGAGGGTTTTAAATACTGTTTGTCCCATTCACAATTGTATTCGTAACCCCAGCAAACATCCTTATTTAAATACTGTTTAAAAGGGCACTTTTCGTTTCGTGAACATCTAGTTGCTTCTTTAGGAAAGTTTCTGAAATAAAAGGGTAAGTGATCTTCAGGGAGGTTGATTTTTGTAAAGTTAGTATCACAATAAGCTTGTACTAATAATACTGTTAAAATCAATATTGTACTCATTTTAAAAAATCGGGGTATTTCTAAATACTAGCTACCTAAGATTTAAAATATTTTATTAATAAAATTCTGAATATCTAATTCTACTCTAAAAAAATGACATTTTGAAAGTTTAATTCTTCTAAATTACGAATTTTTCATACCTCTTGCTTAACTAGACTCATAGCCACCAATATATTAATAGAGTAATATTAAATGAAAGGCCAGTAATGAACACATCTTCTTTTCGAACAGCCATTAACCGATTAAGCTTTTAGTTAAAGACCAGATTTCAAATTATTCTTCTTTTTTATGGACTTTTTTTATAGATGAATATGAATACAAAATTGGCATTTGAAATTAAGAATATTTGTGAAGCCCGGTGCTTGTTGTATTATTTCGTTAATTCGGTAAAAAACTGAAATAGTTAAAATGGATTCAGATCCTCAAATTTTCTTTCTAAATGTAACGGAAAGTCTTAATAATCCACAAAATGGACATTTAGAGTGTTTTAGACTATTAGATTCTTTAAACAGAAATTTAATTGAAGAACAAATAGATTCAGCTTTATTAGGTAAACATAATTGCTAACAATTTTGAATAAATTAAACTAATTAAATTGTCTTTATTTTTAGATTTGTATTTGCCTTACTTTTACCACACATCCAATTCTTTATTAAAATTTGTGGATAAAACTTCCAACAATAAAAATTTTAAGAAACCATGTCTCAAAGCACTAGACATATTATACACTATTTTGAATAACTTTTACCCAAGATTATCAGAAAAAGACATACTTTCTTTATACACTTTTGCTACCAAAATTATAAGAACACCACTTACAAATTTTTTCATAAAAGCAAAAGTTTTTGACCTAGTCATGAGAAGTTTAGAAAAAAGCGATGGGTGTGTTGATAAAAATGCTCTTCCGGTTTATCAGAATTTGTACAAGGCAGTTATTTTTGCTTTGCAGCTAAGACATTCTGATACAGGTAAAAAAACAGTTATATTTTTGAAGAGAGTGAAACCATATTTAATAATATTTCAGCTAAACAAAAGGAGATGGTACTAGCAGGGTATTTATGTAAAAAGTACTCCTTTATAATAGAAGATCACCAACAATTAAGAAGAATTTTATGGAATAACTTTGAAATGCATTGTGCTATTGTACGGAGAACCCAGCCTGCCATCGGGGGTTTCTATGAGGGATTTGGGGGCTTCTTAGAAAGTTTTCCTCTAAATTTGGATGAACAGTGTGATAAAAAAATGGTGGAAAAAATGTATAATAATTTAAAAATTTTAGTAATTTTAAGTGTTAATGAAAGGATAAAACAAGGCAACAGAGGTAAATAAAGTTTTTGTATGAGTCTTTTATAATCTAAAAAGTAGACAGGAATCACCATTTCACAAAAAAAGTTAACAAAATTTTGAAGTATATTAAAGTATTAAACTCAAAAATATGCATTGATATAGTCAATAAATTTTAAAATGTATTTAATTTATAATAAATAAGTTCCATGTTTTGATCCAAACTCCACAAACATTTTTATTTTATTTTAGCTGCAATAACATTTTTTGGAAATTATATGTCACTGTTTAAAAGTGACTTACTGAAAGATTACAAATACTGGCATGAGAAGCTCTTGCTTTGGTTGAATTTTGGAGCTGAAGAAAAAAAAGTTGGAGCCTCTGTTTTAAGAGCGTTTTATCAAACTGTCTCCAAAGTTTTGGAGGAAAACGATGTTGGTGAATATAAAGAAATAGTCCAAGTAAATATAAACTTATTTATTTACTTTAAATTTCAATTTTTTATATATACAATAACGCCGAGTGGCGGCTAATTAATTTGGAGAATAATTACATCATATATACCAACCGCGTTTTGCATGTGTGTTTATTCAAAGAGACAAGTAAAACTTTTTTTATACATTTGTCAGATACTTCAAGATAAAATTTCACAATCGACATACAAACATAAATTAAAAAACAAACAGTGGTATGGTTATAGATGAATATTACTGTTTAAAATTTTTGAAATTAAAATAAATTTCCCAAAGTCGAAACAATATAAGAGCTATTATATTATTAATAAATATTTTCTTTCTAAAATATGCTGAGGTGATACCTACATTTAAAGGTGGTGATAAAACTTTCTCTGAGAATTATAGGCCTATATCTCTACTGCATACGTTGGCAAAAATGCTAAAAAGTCAAATGAAAAATTTTTTAAACAAGTATTCTCTCCTTTCGACTAGACAATTCGGTTTCCAATCCAAAAAAAATACATCTGACGCCATATTTGCTTTTCTAGAGAAACTATATCTAGAGCTAAATGAAAAGTTAGTTGTTGCAGCGATATTCTGTGATTTATCTAAAGCCTTTGACTGTGTAAATTATCGAATATTGTTGAGTAAACTGGAAAAAATATGGTTTCAGAGGTATGGTTTTGGATTGGTTAAAATCTTATCTGTCAAACAGATGGCAACGGGTAGTTGTTAAAAAAGATCACTCAGATCGTCGTTCTCTTGACAGTGGTGTACCTCAAGGTTGTGTTTTGGTGCCACTACTTTTTTTATTATTCCTACTACCACCCTAATCAAACAGTCGATTTTTTATAACAGTAAGAAGATTTTCAATCATCTACCATTAAATATAAAAAGAATTGAAAACACATGTAAATTTAGAAGGGAAGTAAAAAACCTTCTGGTAGGAAAAGCATATTATTTGCTTGGAGAGTTTTTTGAGGATAGTCTTGAGTGAAATTAATTTATAAAATATAAATGAGTCATTGTTTTGACTAGTGTTTTTATTATTATTGTTATTAGTATTATGCTGTAACGATGCTTTGTCAACGAGTTTTTAACTTTCTACAAGTAAAGTAATTTATCTATCTATCTAACTCTTTTTAAATTGTATATTATGTTAATCTTTATTTGTTTTAACTGTGTTGGTATTTTTAGCCTTTTATTTCTACTTTTTTTTCTCTTATTACACAGCTTTGTCAAAAAGTTTTTTCTTTAGACAATAAAGCACATTTGATTGATTGAGAACATTTTTAGTTTTATATAAAAAGTTTTTAAAACAATACCCCCTTTTATTTACACATGAGGTGATCCACCAAATGGTATATTGCCTATTTGTTTTTTTTAACTATCACTATTTTTAGCATTTCGTGAGATACTGCAAAACAGTTTTGGACAAAGACAAAGAAGCTACGAACTACGAAAAACGGCTAGCAATTTTCTGTTTGAGAGAACTTTCCTCTGCTTCGCACAAACATTTAGATTCAAATGAAGTAACCGAAATTTTCCTCGTTATTATGCAAATTTTCGAAAGTACATTCATCCAAGATTATAATCCTCAAAACGAAGAATGGGAATATCTACCTGACTACATCCAAACTGTTGCCAATTTCATGAGGTTCAAGGAGTTTACTGCAAGCCAATTTTTTTGCCTGCAAAAAGGGGTGATAAACATGATAAAATCTTTTCATCAGTTGCCCTATTTGCATCACGGTCTTGTAATAGATTCTTTGATTTTGACTCTGTTTTATTTAAAGAGGACTCAGTATTTTGATACTTTTTTGGGAAATGTTGTATATCAAGGTAAGTTTAAGAATAGTTTAACATAAATAACGCTTACACTACCAGGCACTCAGAATGAATTTGTATTTTTCAAACATTGTGAAATGAAATGTTTTTACGTTACATTATTAATGGAGATGTAGTCAGTTGAACAATCAAAGCCACACTGATGATTTGAATTTGTCAGGGATATATTACGTTGTAGTTCAACAACGGAGCAGCCTGCTTGGTTTCACAGCTAACGACATACTAATTTGGCCGCATTTAGAAGCACTTGAATAATTTGTCAGATAATTTTTTGGGCATCCAAACACCCTAAACAAATGCCTTATTAGAAGGACACTTGTGAAAATATACGTCCTCAGTGGCGTTGTTGCCATTTATTTTCTATGAATGCAAATGAATAGTTGTTTAATTTTAATGAAAATTAAACACTCGAATTTCTTTTTAACTTTTAGTGTTCTTTCTCTAGAAATATTTCCCTCTACATCAATAAAATATATTTTTAGGTGTGTTATGGTCCTGTTCCCACCAACATATAGCAGCTGAAGCTTTCTCAGATGAAACCCCACACAAGTTGGTGACTGTCAAAAACTACTACCACTTGTGGAGAGGAATTTTAAAACTATCTTCCAACCGTCAATACGACAGATACGAATTTTATTTAGACGATAGGAAATTCGTATTAGAAAGAGTCGTTAATGAACTAGTGAAGTGTTTGATGATTTTAATTAATAAATTGAATGTTTCAATCAGTCTTAAAGACGAAAATAACACCCTAAGCGAGTTGGAAAAAGCTTATAAAGTCGAAGAAACCAACGATCACGCTATATTTTTAAACGTTGTAGATCTTTATAAAGACATATTCGATAATATAGAGGATAAAATGTTTAAAAAATATATCACGAAAATGATAGATCATTTAATATCCAAATGTTCCAAATACCCTTTAATCAGCGGCTTTTACAAATTGCTCTCGTTTTGTCTCAAAATATCACGCCGTTTGCTCTTATTCAAAAATGAAAGTAATAGACAAGATATCACAAATTGTCGTGAAACTTTAGCATCGTTTCTTACGCTCTTACTGAACAAAATGGCGGAATTCAAAGATGATTTACTCATTTCCTGCTTGCAAGTACTGCTGGAAACCCCCGTCGAGGTTTTAGAACCCATGCTGCCCTCTTGCGTCGTCCCTTTTACTAACATCTTTGAAGTGGGTCGGAGTTATTTACCTCTGGCCGAAATGGGGATTGATACTTTGGAATATTGGCAAGAAAATTTCACGGCTGAAATTTTAGATCCCGTTTTAGCTAAAATTATTCCGAGTTTAGACAGTTTCCTGAGAAGTAAATTCTTGAAAGGTTACGCATCACAGTCTGTCGAAAAGAGACGGAAAACAATGCAGGCTTTAAAGAAAAGGAAAGTCCTTGAAGAAGTCGAGCCGGAATTGGTTAAACTTCAAAGGAAAATATTGTCGTTTATCGGAAGGCAGAATTTAAAAAACTGTCAGAGTTTTATATTTTCCGACAGTACTTTTGTGCCTAATTTGATCAGCGGTCAAAGTTCACATCTGAAGTTAACTTTACCTTATGAAGATTTACAACTAGATATGTATTTGGATGCCTTTTTACCCAGGATTATTGAACTAGCTTTGTATAGCAGCGATAGGAAAAGAAGAATAATTTCGTGCGAATTGTTACAAGCCTGTGTTATGGTGTTTTTAGGCAGAGGTAAGAAATCATATACCCAATAGGATTTTTTTTACAATTATGAACCAAACTGCGCTCTATTTTTTATCAAAGAATTTAAATTAATTTGATACCTTGTCTAATTTTTCATTTTTAATACTTTTCTCCTTTTTAAACGTTTTAGGGGAAATGTTGCCTTTACTTTTTTCAATTTTGTCATTTTTGACAATTTTTAAGATGTTTTATTAAAAAAAAAAATTTTTGAAATTGGTTTAGAAATTTCTTTCTTCCTTAAATTTGACTTTTCCAATCGTTTTATTCTACTTTGCTAAACACCTTTTTTTGTTGTTTTTTTTTTTGACTGGAATATTTGAATTTACCAAATTTCTATTTTATGTCATATATCAAACAGAAGCATAAAAATAAAAAATCAGGTATCGAATAACGTCACTTGGTATACAGGGTGGCGCAAATTTAATTGAACACTATTGGGATTTCAGAAATCGTTATAGATACAAAGTTGGTTAAATGGGAAAAAAGATGCGTTTTTTCAAGACAAATTGATTAGTTTTTTCAAAATTTGGCGAAAAACGAAATTGACGATTTTCGTTTTATTTAATTAACACCTTAATTTTGTAAAAAATAAAAAATGTATAAATCTTTTTTATTGAAGGACAAATACAACTTAACATAACGTATCCAATTTTTTAAAGCAACGTTTTGTCTATGAAGTGCCACCCTCAACTATTTTTTTTAATAGAGCCCTGTACGTTTTATTTCATTTTTGAAATCCCCATTTTTTTCTCTAATCAACCATGTAGAATACTTAATATTTTTTTTAGGTTTCGACAATGAACTGTACTTTAGGAATTTTATTAGTTCGGTCCTATTCCATTTTCTGAAAAAATTAACAAAATTAAAAAATGTCAAAATAAAGGATATTTTTTATTTCAAAGCCATTTTGATATGCATTTTTGTGCACATTTCTTGATAATTTACATCCAAAATATGCTCAAAAGCTAAGTTAAAAAACATTCAGGATATAACTGAACAGGACTGCACTTAAAATTAAGTATTTTACTTGGTTGGATAGAGAAAAAAACGGGGATTTCAAAAATGAAATAAAAAGTACAGGTCCGTCTTTAAAAAAAAAGTTGAGGGGAGCCCTTCAAAGACGAAACGTTGTTTTAAAAAAATTGGATACGCTATGTTAAGTTGTATTTGGCCTTCAATAAAAAACTTTTATAAACTTTTTTTATATTTTCAAAAAAATAAGGTCTTGTTTAAATAAAACGAAAATTGTCAATTTCGGTTTTTCCCATATATCTTTGAAACCGGACCTGATATTTTAATTTAGAAAAAACCTATAAATTCGGTTTACGAAATGTCAATAGTGTTCAATTGAATTTGCGCCACCCTGTATACATTTTTGAAAAAATTGTTATTTCTCTCGATAGATCTTTTACTTCGGGAAATTTAACTTTAATTTCTACTCAAATATGTATTTACTAAACGACACTTTAGTTTCGTTACTATTGGAAAACAGCATTTGATATATAAAAAATTATATTATTTCAGCGAAGCAAATGAGTACCACTGGCTTGGAAGAATTAAATAATATGCTAAAAACGCTCGCAACGCCTTTTACGAAATGTCAATAGTGTTCAATTGAATTTGCGCCACCCTGTATACATTTTTGAAAAAATTGTTATTTCTCTCGATAGATCTTTTACTTCGGGAAATTTAACTTTAATTTCTACTCAAATATGTATTTACTAAACGACACTTTAGTTTCGTTACTATTGGAAAACAGCATTTGATATATAAAAAATTATATTATTTCAGCGAAGCAAATGAGTACCACTGGCTTGGAAGAATTAAATAATATGCTAAAAACGCTCGCAACGCCTTTATTACAACTGGGATGCGATATAGATCAAGTCGTAAGGCAATTATTCGAGCCTTTGTTTTTGCAATTGATTCACTGGTACACATCACCCACCCAAACTAGGGGAGCCCATACTGGTATTATCATTGAAACTTTGATGGTATGAAATATTTTTTATAACAAATACTTTATATTATGTAATAATATTATTTTTAGGAGGGCATAACACATCCGACTAACTCAAATCTCAAAGATTTTTCTGGAAAATGCATCAGCGAATTCATTAAATGGACATTAAAACACCAAAATTTAAACCCGGAATCAAGTATTAAGATTTTAGTAAAAAATATGCGATTTTTTAGTACTCATCCGGATTCAGCAAAAAAGTTGGGAGCGGCATTAATTTTTAACAATATTTACAGGGAACTTAGAGAAGAAGAATCGTTTATTAGTAAATTTTGGTTAGAATTATTACACATTTTCGTCCTTAGCCTGGACACGGTTACTAATTTAGAAGAAACCACTACCGTGAATCAAATAAGACGTTCGTTAACGCATTTGCAAAGAGTTATTATAGAAAAACCTTCGATATTTAGAAAAAAAGACGATAATCGCAGAATTCCGAACGATTTAAACGACGGCTTGTTAACCGATGTATCCATTTGGTTAATAAGCCAAACCCCGAGCAACAGTCGACATTGCAGGGAAGCTTGTATGGAACTTTTCGTTAATATAGCACCGTTATCCGACCAAAAAAGATTAACTTTACACGAATTCGTTATAGAACACCTGAACACTACAGTTTCTAGCCTATACGATTCCAAACTTATTACTTTAGATTCTCTAAGTCGGCAATCCTATTGCGACTGCGCCAGTTTGATGACTTATTTACGTAATTTACTGTGCTGCTTGGACGGATATAAGTTTATAGTCAAAAATAATTTGGAAACGATCATTTTCGATGAAAACATTTTCGTCGAAGCTCAGAATTTCTTGGAAAAAATACAAATGGCTGATTTAATCACTAGTTTAAATGTAATAGAACGAAAAAGTTGGACTTATACAGCTCTAGATAAGGATTTGTTTGTTTCTTTAAAAACTGCTTGTACTTTATCGATTTTAAAGTTGTATAATGCTTTAATACACAACGAGGAATTATTGGTTAAAGCGGAAAAATTATGGAGTAAAGATTTTTGGGGGTTGATAGCCAACGTCTTATTTTATCCGCAAGATTTGGGCTTAAACGATTTAATACTCACCGATCTTAGAGATATTCTTATGATTTTATTGAATACTATTCCAAAAAAACTTAAAAAATCTTCAGTGGAATCCTTGCGAAACGTTTTACAAAATGCTATTCACATTCATAAATTCGCTCCGATAAATATTGAAAAAAATTCTTCTTTAAAAGAAAGAAATCTTCTAAAGGGAATTATTTTACTTGGCAATTCGTCAATAGCTCAACAGATGGAGCTTTCTATTCATACCGAGGGACTTGCGGACGCGTTTGCTACAGATTTTTTTAAAACCGCCATCGATACTGTTATTTTTGTTAATCAAGTGCCAGACACGATATTTTCTTATCTTTCATCTTTATTTAAATTAGTTTTAAGCGAAAAAAAATATTTCGAGAGGTATATAGAGAAGTTGTTGCTTTCTGAATTCTACGTTCAAAGTATTGAGATGGTTAGAAAAAAAAGTGCCGGATTATTTTTTATCTATACTTTCGCTGAAGCCATTATTCCCGCCATTATACAAAATTTCGATACTTTTTTGAGATTAGGTTTTTCCAAAAACAAAACTACTACAGTCGACTTAATTGTTTTCATCTTTGATTATGTCATAAAAGAAAAATCTTATAAAAGCAGTTACGAAGATATTGTAAATAACGTATTTCTATATTGGGGTGAACTTGTTCAATTATTCGATACAAACGACGAAAATATGGAGCTCGGTATAGAATTTTTGACTCTATTTTTTCAAATTTCTGATTCTGGGTCTTCAGATATGCAAGATTGGCTAGCAAATTGCCTTATAAGAGGCCGAAGCAATAACGTTCTTGACATTTTTGGACTGCTGGCCAAAATTACTAGAAATGATATCACTGAGAGGCAAAGGTGAGTGTAATTATTTTTTTAGCAGTTTTTAGTATTAATGTTTTCAAATTTCGACCAAACCCAAGCAGAATTATGAACCAAACAACATATATTGCTTAAGAAAGTGTCGTTTGGTATAGTCGACACGGACATCGGTTAGAAAATTTACTTCAAAACATTAGAGCATATTTATGTAAAATGGCAACATCGTAAAATTGTTATTCATCAACCCGAACTATACTCTATTCAAATCGGAGAGGCCAACATAAACATTGGAGACACGCAGTGATCAGGCCAAGCCGCAGAGACTTACTCATAATACTCCAAAATGGCCCAAACATTTTTTTCAGTAATTTTGACGTTGCCAATCGTTTCTTATACAAAATTTATTCTGCGTAAACCAAATTTTTTTTTGTGGATTCTAGGTCCATTTATACCCTAAAAAACTCACTTTTTCTCTCAAAAATGACCCAAACATTTTTTTCGGTAATTTTGACTTTGCCAATCGTTTCTTATAAGAGCAGCTCCAGCCCAGAAATTTGGGTTTAATATTTTGGGTTTGTAGAGAAATATTTTCTCATTGCCGGACTTGGAGGGGGGGGGGGCAATTGCCCCTGCTGCCCCCCTTGGAGCCGCCGTTGGGCCATCGAGGTGCTTCTAAATATAACATTTATCCATTTTACCAAACCAAACGACCCTTTATTACACACGAAAGTGTTGTTTGGTACATGAGTTTGTAAACTATTAACTAAATATGAAATTTTGTTTTAGCAATGATTTGAAAACAGCACTTACCCTTTTAGACGAAAAAATATCCAGTCAAACATCAATTCAAGATGTTATTTCAAATAATTTCAATAAATTACTAGCATTCTTCCCAGTGGTTAAGTCTCTGATTATTTTCGAATACTTAACGAATATATACGTTAAAATAATCCCAACGATGAATATGAATATTTTGTTGACTAAATTTATCAACCAATTGGATAATAATATACAGGGAGTGTTCTTAGAAAAAGTGTACGAAATGGCTACAATTAAAATTGCTGCAGATATTTTATCTCCTATATTTTTGTATTGTGATTTGGAAGCATTTGAACAATTTCTCGTGAACAATATACGAAATATATTGCGAAAATTTGAAGAAGGCGATTTAGAACAAAATATTATAAATTTCATCCTTTTAGAAATTTTATTTCTAAGAATTCCAATAGGTTCCGTCGAAAGAAAAGATTGTCCTATTACAATAGCTTCACAAAAGCCGAAACTACTACCAGAATTGCTAAAATACGCGTTAGATGCTTTCAAGCTCAACAAAAAACAAGATGAACTAACCAGAACGTACAAATGTTTTGCTTATAACGCTCTAGCATCGATGGTCAGCAATTCTCTGAAGAAAACCAGCTTTTACGACAAGTTATTCATTAGAGAATCCGACAACGTTGATATATTATGGCACGGAATTGTTAATATAGACGTAAATTACGATTTCCCGCGCGATTTCAAATCACTCCCAACTCAAAAAAAAGTTTTGGTGAATATAAGAAATGAACTCAGACAAAATAGACGACAACCGGGACATATATCAAATAGTTTACACTACATCGAATCGCAAAGACTTTTTAACAGTTCTTTAAGTGAAGATGTCACCAAATTCGATTTTACAAATAGTGTTCTGCGTAATGAACGTCAAGCCGAAAAGAAAATGGCCGAAATGTCGCATATGCAGAGCGAAATCTACTTAGATATGACCGAAATAAACAACCATGTATGTATGGGAACTATCTGTACCCTTATTCAACATATTTTCGATAGCGGGGTATGTGAATTACCGACAGAGGGAGACGAAGATACGACGTTGCCAAATTGGATGAATGGTAGGGAAATTTCCGTAGAAATCTTTATATCTAATTTTTTGTATTTTAGGAATCAGATCTCTACTGTTAAATAAAAGCACACATAAAAACGTGAAAATATTTTTGGTAAAAATTATCGATAACATGATTCACATCTTCAATCGGTACGCCAAATTTTTTTTGGAACCACTCATACAATTTGTCGTCGATAAAATTGCCGGCGAAACAATGAATTACTTTGTAATGGATGTGGTGAGTTCTATATTTTTTTTAAACAGCAGATAACGGTTAAATAAAATTGCATTTTAGCTGGTAATAATTTCGAAATGGTCCTCCGAAATACCAAATCTGTCGACGACCGAATCTCATTTAGCGTCCAAACTTCTAGAACATTTCATAAAAAACATCGAAAAAGATCGTCAAGCCGTATTCAAATACAACATCGAACTACTAAAGCTTTTAGTAGAATCTTGGAAAAATTATCTGACTCCCCCCGTAGACACGATTTTCGAGATGCTATCAAACGATCAAACTTCCGAAATCGCTATATACGTCACTTCCGTACTTCTTGTTAATAATTTAGAGGTTTGGCAACGTGGAGATGAGTGGGAATTTTTGAATTTGATGCTCAAACAACTGGAGAATCGAAAAAGAAGCGTATACAGGGGGTGTTCCGAAACTTTGGGACCCTTATTGAGTCTTTTGAAAGCTGAAGAGTATGTGGATGGTGTCAATTTGAGGTTACTTGGTATGAACGATTTAGAAAAGTATGTGGTATGTCTTGAAGGTAAGAAAGTTGCATTTTATTATAAGTAATTAGAGAATTTTCGTCCATTTTGTGATTCCAAAAAGTCTCTTAGTTTTTTCTACCTTGATTACTCTTTCATCTTTCGAATTTCAACTTTCTAGGAATTTTATTTTGTAGTTGTAGTAGTTTTTTTAAGTTGACGTATTTGAAGTATAAAAAACCTGATTTCGATATTAATTTTGTGTAAGAAAACTCATTTCTCTGTATATTTTTATGTTAGTACAATTTTTATTCTTGCATTTTTATTGTTTTTGCTGAAAAAAAAAATGGATTGAAATTTATGCAACACCATTTTTCAGGTGTCGCCATAAAATATCCACAAATAGTCAACATTTACCACCTAGCGCGTCTAATAAGTACTTTCAATCAAGTACCACCTGCCCAAAGAATAACCCATTTAAAAATAATCCACAGGAGGCTCCAAATATCATTGGACGTTCTCGAAGAAATGAGCGAATTCAAAATTGTGGACTGGCACGAACACATCGAAGACTCAAATTTGGAAATACAAATTTTAACATTGGAAATCATCAAAAAATGCGTATCGGTATTTTCGACTTACCCGATCTTTCCGAATATCATAAAAACTCTAAGAAGAAATCTTTTCCATTCGAACGCGACTTTTAGGGGGTGTTTATACGACGCGGCTATTTCCATCTGCGATTTAAATTTAAAGGACGAGAATAATGTTTGTAAAGAAATACTAATTTTTGGATTGATAGATCCCGATTTAGATAATCAAAATAGGGTTATCGATTTTTGGTCAAATAATTCCGATTTACCTCGTACACTCCTGCTAAGATTCCCTTACTTGCTATCGGAAATGTACAAAACGAAGATAGAGGATAAATTGCTGGGATTTTCGACGTATTTTTTAATGGTTTTGTTAAACCGTAGCGAAAAATACGATTCGGAAATTTTTGAACATCCTTTGGAAGATTGCGATTTTGAAGAGTATAAATTGCAGACTAATTGGAAGTTACAGCATCCCTCTGTAGTGCCGATGTTTGCTGAAACTTTAGATATAAGTCGTACAGAAAGGTAAGAAAAATATTGTCTTAATTTTTATTTGTTGCGTTCTATTAAAATTATTGGTTTTTATTGGTTCAGACCTCGCGCTCTGTTCAAATTACCGGAAACTCTTTGAGCTACCTATTTCTTCATTACTGTTTCACAGGGAACCTACTCTCCGCTAGGAAGACTTTTTAAACTATGCCATTTTTTAAAAAAAAATTTATAAACAGGTTTTCAATTTTTTTTTTTTTATAGTTTCGCTTCAGCCCCTGATGATCAAGACGACGTCTTTTTCTTACGAAACACCCATTCGAATTTAGAATTCGCTCCTACACAATCGTACCAAGAGCGACAACTGTCAAAATTAACATCTCTGGAAAGCACTTTGGGTGTCGATTTGGATTTTAAAAATCCCAACAACATGTCGTTATCTCAAAAATACAAAGTGAACAGAAAGAGATTTCTTAAAGACGATTCTAAAATATCGAGAAACATGGCACATTATCACACACATAAACAAATTAAAAAGCTAGAGGATCACCTTGAATCTGCTATAGAAAGAGAAAAAAAAGTTACGATATACAGGAGTTATCGTAAAGGGGATTTTCCTGATATACAAATCGCTTTGTCAGCCATTTTGAAACCGCTGCAAATGTTAGCTCTGGTAAGTAATCGAGGGTTTAAGATTATTTATATTTCAAAGTAATTCCTTCCTTCCTTCTAAATGTTATCTAAATATTACCTAACCTGCACGTTCGCCTGACTTTACACCGCTGGATTTTTTTTCATTGACGATTTGAACCTTCGTGAATTATCCTGTAAAAAAAATGAATTAAAAAATTGACTTATATATACTTTTAGCACGACAATGAAATATCCAAAATACTCTTCCTAGAAATATTCAAGGGACTATCGTCAAAAATCGAAAACAACGACATTTTCCTCAGCACTGTCGCCTCAGCCATTAATGATATTTTCAAATCATCCGTTCAGTTTAATCGTTACTTGTTTGGCGCTTTGTTAGACATTCTACTGAAAAATAAAGAAAAAATCACATTCGATCCCAGTTTGATCGCTCGAGTTTCTCGAGAAAGTGGTTTGGATGCTGTGGGAGCTCTTTTAATTGAAGAATACATTATTTCCGGTATACAAGACGATGGACCGAGTACGAGTAAAAGGAATTATGGAGAAGATAGCAAAGAGACCGTTTGCTGGGTGAAATTGGCTGAGTAAGTTATTTTTTTTTAATATTTCATCCTATTTGTTATGATTTCTAAAAAAAAATTAATTCCAGGTTGTACAAAGATTTAGAAGAATGGGACACGGTGAGATCGATCTTTTTAGAAAAAATGGATTGCAAACATTCGATCCAACAAGCCTTAATTTTCGAGTCAAAATTCATGTTCAGGGAAGCTCAACATTTATACAGAGATTTAATAGAAACCGATCTGTCCCAAAATATTAGAGATTTTCATTACGAATCGTATTTTAATTGTTTCGCAAACTTGGGACATTGGGAAAAAATTCCTGACGCTGTAGCACAAGTCGTAGAAAACGAAAATACCTGGGATGGTCTTTGGGAAGATGATTGGTGCAAACAAAAACTCCTACCCTGGTATATAACCTCAAAAGTGAAAACTCAGCTGTTTACCCAAGAGATAGAACAAGAATTCCTCGGCGGTCTAAATAAATGTTTGATTCACCCTAAACACAGTGAATACCTAACCTCAAATTTCTCCGAAGAACTTTGCGTCCTCTGGTTGTGTCAAAATGACATGCCGACTGCCGCCCAGTATTTAAAAACTTGTATTAAAAACTTTTTAGACGACTGGCAAGTTTCGAATCCGATGTTCCAATCGCGGCGATTCCAAAAGTTACTCAAACTCCAAAACGTCATAGAAATAGCCGATTTTATAGCCATTTACAATAACTTGACAGATGACATTGACGGATCAATAAAAATCCTTACCGATAGATGGCGAAGGGGTGAAAACGACCCAGCTTTATCTGTTTTATTCAATGAAACTAAATTATTATACAGGAAACAATTCATCACTATAATTTTGGAAAAATTGGAGACAATAGAAGGGTTAGATTTGAGACAACAAATTAAAGATATGAGAGTGGCTAAAGTACGCATGGACGTCGATTTAATTAAAACCGCAGCGGAACTTGAAAGTCTCTATGTTCTTCGAAAGTATCTAAATTCGTATTTAGACAAAGAAAACGATACGTTGAACCTAGCAAAAGGTACCATGTTTGTTTTGAAGTCGCGAAACAGGAAAAATTCGTCAGAAAAAGTAAATGCCTTATTGGAAGCCGTCGATGCATTCCGTAAGTGTCATTATCGGATATTTTTTTATTTTCCATTATTTTAATTTTGGATATCCTACACATCTTTATTTTTTTTAGAGCAACTAGCCAATTCCGGAATATCTGGCACTCAAACTTTAAAAGCTAGTAACAAAACATTTGACGCTCTTATAGAAATTTCCCGAATCACATCGGACCATTCTGAGCTTCTCTCTGAATTCCGAGAAGAACTCGCGACGTCTACCAACCAAGTTATAAACTCAACATCGGACATCGAGAACTACGCTTTTAATCTATTAAAATCCGCTACAGAAAACTGCAATACCGACGAAATGGACGTAGTAGTCACGAACGATAACGTCGAAACGTCTAAAAAGTTCAAGAACGTATCTGACGCGTATATAAAATTGGCTTATTTTATCAGAGATAAAGGGACGGATGATCTACAAGGTGGTGATTTTATTTTGTTCGTCTTACGGGCTATGGGACTGAATTCACCCGAAGCAAGACAATTATTTCCGTGTGTACTGATGCAGGATAACCTGAGCACTGTACACAAAGATTTGTTTATCAGAGAAGTACGTATTTGTCAAATTAAAGTTATTTCCAGCAATGTGACTGAATTTCCCCAGATATGGGGAATTTTTTTGTCAAAGTGACTGATTATCGAACGGAATTTCCATCACGTGACTCTAAATTTCCTCATATCTGGGGAATTTTTGGTCAAATTGGCAAATTAACCATCTGTTAAATATAATTCATTATGGGACCAAATATTGCCCCAAACTAACCAGTTATAGAGCAAAATTCCGTCCATATAATTGTGAATTTCCCCAGATCTAAATAATTTTTGTGTCAAATCCAAAAAAATCCAGTTACATATGAGAATTCAATCACATGTGACTATAAACGGCGATTTTTGCAAATTATTTTATAAAGTTTACATTTTTAGGTAGAAAAAATTCCAACGTGGATGTTCTTGGGCTGGATACCCCAATTACTAACGAACGTTGATTCCGAAAAAGTTTTCGCCATATCTAAAATCATAATACGAATAGCCGAAACTTACCCGCAAGCCTTAATGTACCCCTACAGATTGAGTAAAGAAAACTACAATTTTAACGATGACAAAATCGCTACCGAAGCTAAAATATTAACAGACAGGTTAGAAATAGATTTGATAAAACTAAAAGCCAGGTTGTAAAATTTCGAATTTCTCCCTAATATATGTACATTTACAATAAATCGAGGTCAAGCATCGTTAGTTTCGTATCTACATTTCGAGGTTTCATATTAGTTTTTGGAGTTTTCATTTAATTTTACGTCAAAAATAAAACGTTGGCGTTCGTTTTTGACGTTTATATACATTTGACATGTGTTTTTAATGTACTGTTGATGTTTGAGGTAGGTTATGACGTTTGACGTAAGTATACTTTTAACGTCTGACGTACGTTTTTGACTTTTAACGTGTCTTTTGTTTTTGAAAGGTAAAAGTGCGATTCTGTCGATTCAAGCACCTGTTTTTCACCTTTGACATTAACATACTTAAAGCACACGGTTTATAAAACAGAAATTATTCACAAGAATTCCAAAATTCAATAATAATTTAACATTATCATGACAACTGAGAATGAAATGACAATTGAAGATTTGATGTACGTACTAGACTGTCAACGCTTGACCTTGAAATGGATTAAAGATTACCAGAACAAACTAGCGATTTTTATCGGAAAATTGCATAGGAAAATAAATATAAATATATATTTCAGGTTAGACGATCTGTTGTTAAAAGATGAAAACATCAACAAGTTTCTAAAAGCTTTGTCTTACGTGAGCCTTCCTGCTGCTATATTAAAATACTACGTTGATAAAATTATTAAATCTCTAAATTCAGATGAAATAATAAAAAAATACGTCGAAACTGTACAGTCAGAAATATTTGAACAAACCTGCGGAACTTTGGATGTTACAAACCTGCAAGGAAATATGTTTAAAAAAATTGAACGATATAGAAGAGAGTTTGTCAAATTTGGAGCCAAAGGTACAGCATACCAATTTTTTTTTTAACTAATTTGGTGTATTAAAAATATATATAATTATAGGTATGACAGCTCCCAAGGTTAATGAACTCTCTAAGAGATTGAGAAATGAATTTAGAATTATTTTAAATGATAAAAAAGCAAAACCTTCTCTTTTGCTAAAAGATTATTCTCCCTGGCTAGCAAACTTTTCTGCCAATAAATTAAACGTGGAGCTTGAAATACCGGGCCAGTATGACGGGCAGAAGTTGCCTTTACCTCAACATCATGTAAAAATATCCGGGTTTTACCCACAAGTAAGTGTCTAAAATTTGACAAGTGTCAGTTTAAATGACATTTTGCTATTTCTAGGTTAAAATCATGGAATCTATCCGAAAACCGATGAAAGTGACGATATTGGGCATGAATACCAAAGAATATCCATTTTTAGTAAAATTCGGTGAAGATATTCGTCAAGACCAACGAATACAACAACTTTTTTGTCTCATGAACGGCTTTTTAACAAACGATACTTCTTGTTCTAATAACGGTTTAGAAATTTTGACCTACCAGGTATATCAACCGAAATAAAAATTTTTATATGTCAATCTATTAACTGTCAAAATGTTTTTCTAGGTTATCCCTTTAACGTCAAATTTGGGATTGATACAATGGATCAACGATACCCAACCCATGATACATTTTATCGAAAAATCTTTAAAGACTGATAGAGAAGTTAAACAATATGCCAATTTACAGCTTGAACATCAAAGAAATTTAAACGCATGCGACAACAACCATCTCGACTCGTACGGTAAAGCAGCTAATAAAATAAAGAAAGAAAAAATCGTTGTCAATTTTATGACTGTCGCGAAGAAATTATCATGGGATATTTTGAGGTTAGTATTGGTAGACTTTGACAGCTAAACAAAAAAGTAAACATTTCGAAAACGTCAAATATTTGACTTTGACGTTTAAACTATCTACACGTGCCTTTTCATCCGAGTAACTTTGGAATAAGTAACAACTTTATTATAGTTAATTAGATTCACATTTTTGACGTAATTTTAATTAATTTTTTATTTCAGGACTTCTTTTTGGTCCTTAAGCACTAGTACAGAAAATTACTTAGCTCTAAGGAACAACTTCGTGAAAACATACGCTGTCATTAGCGCCGCGCATTGGATCCTAGGCATAGGCGATCGTCACTTAGGCAACAGCCTTATAAGTATAAGAAATGGCAAGGTTTTAGGCATAGATTTCGGTCACGCTTTTGGAACTGGTACTCAGATTCAAGAGGTACCCGAATTAGTGCCGTTCAGACTCACCCCTCATTTGGTGAATCTGATGGAACCCTTAAAAGAAAGAGGTCCTTTTAGAGAATACATGATACATATACTTCGATGTTTGAGAGCTAACAATCAATCTCTAATAGCGACGATGAACGTTTTCATTCAAGAACCATCCCTGGATTGGTTAGAACACTCCGGCATGAAAGGTGACAGCCAATCGACGACAGACGTCAACCAGAGTGACAGTTGGTATCCTTTGGTTAAAATCGAACAGGCCAAACGCAAGCTCAGAGGTGCCAACTCGGTGGATATAATGACAGAAGAGTTGAGGGATAATGGTAGAGTTAAAAATTACGCTGAAGCGTATATAAGACATGTCAAGGGTGTGTCAGGGGATAATTTTAGAACTACCTTTATAGGAAATAAAGATTTAAGCGTTGAAGATCAAGTTGATTGTTTGTTAGATCATGCCACTGATTATAATTTGTTGGGAAGAATGTGGGTTGGTTGGTCGCCCTGGATTTAATTGCGGGAGTTTCGTTTCTAAACATTTGTTGTTTTCTACATATTTTTTGATTTTAATAAAACAGTTTTTCTATATTTTTATTATGTTTGTGTATTTGTGTTGAAAATATTTTTCATATTAAAGGATTTTTGATAAAATGTTTAGTTTTATTTATTACATCTCGCTCTTCTGCACTCCTGATACAAACTCTGAATTTTGTAGAATTGTACGATTTTATGTATAAATCACAGAAAAATTAAAAATTAAATTAAACCTCGCTCTGCTGCTCTCCTGATACAAACTCTGAATTTTGTAGAATTGTACGATTTCATGTATAAATCATAGAAAAATTAAATTAAACCTCCTCGCTCTTCTGCTCTCCTCATACAAACTCTGAATTTTGTAGAATTGTACGATTTCATGTATAAATCATAGAAAAATTAAATTAAACCTCCTCGCTCTTCTGCTCTCCTGATACAAACACTGCATTTTGTAGAATTGTACGATTTCATGTATAAATCGCAGAAAAATTAAATTAAACTTCCTCGCTCTTCTGCTCTCCTGATACAAACTGAATTTTGTAGAATTGAACGATTTCATGTATAAATCACAGAAAAATTAAATTAAACCTCGCTCTTCTGCTCTCCTGATACAAACTCTGAATTTTGTAGAATTGTACGATTTCGTGTATAAATCACAGAAAAATTAAATTAAACCTCGCTCTTCTGCTCTCCTGATACAAACTCTGAATTTTGTAGAATTGTACGATTTCATGTATAAATCACAGAAAAATTAAATTAAACCTTCTCGCTCTGCTGCTCTCCTGATACAAACTCTGAATTTTGTAGAATTGTACGATTTCATGTATAAATCACAGAAAAATTAAATTAAACCTCGCTCTGCTGCTCTCCTGATACAAACTCTGCATTTTTTTAGAATTGTACGATTTCATGTATAAATCACAGAAAAATTAAATTAGAACTTTGGACACCCATGTATATTAGATATTGTTTACTGCTACGTAGGCAACCAGTATTACAGATTACGTTACTCTGTTGCCATCTCTCGGTGAGTAGCCAAAGTTTGAGACGAGTATAGCTCGCCGCCATTTTCAATCCAGAAAATTTAAAAATATATTTTTTTAAAGACAAAAACCGCTTTTGGAAAGTCGAATTAAATAAAAAAAAAAGTTTTAAAAAAAATCTTTATTATGTTATACACTGGTAAACACAAAAACAAATACGAAATAAAATTCATAATAAACAATATTAAACACAAAACAGAAATTGAAAATCTACAATAGGCAACAAAATATATTTATTATCGAGAATAATTAAATTAATTTCATAAATTATGAAAACCATCGTCAAAATGCCAACAAACTTATATCTGAGCTTCGTAGATTTCCAAAAATACAATTTTTTAATAACCTTGTAATATATGTTAAATGTTAACAAAATATATTATACTGGGTGCTCCCCGTGAGTATGTACTCTTTTTAATTTATATATGTATTTTTAGTACATATTTTAGGAACACCCAATATATACATCAAGAGTACAATTATCACAAAAAATATACCTACAGAGATATATATGAAAAACGAGCTCTTATTATCAAGAGATTTTTTACCTCATTGCACAAATCTGTTCTAATCAAAAGAAATGTAATAAATAAATAAGAGTCAGTCGAGTTATAAGTTGAAAAAAAAACTTAATAAATAATCACGCTAAAGCATCTATTTTCACTGTATTATTCAAAAATAGAAATGAACTACTACCTACTACAATTAACCGTTTCTAAAGTACCAATTATTTTCTTTTATTAACTTTTTTTTAGAAATAATCTAAACTGAGATTTTTTTTATTTATGTTCAGAACCACCCGAAAATGTTTGGATAAAAGCTCATTTGATTCGTTGAGGAGCCCGTATCGAATTTTTGACTAGTTTATGTCAGACTTCGTTAGGGTCCTCATCGTTAGCGCTCAAAACCCCGGTTGGTTCCGTCGTTCTTGTCGACAGGTACGTCTTGGCATCGAAATATTCAACGACCTAGAAACAAATTAAAATTGAAATAAAGCGAAAAACTTAATGGGACGAAACTTTTTTCACTAAATCATTTTATATTGAAATATTAGGGAGAGATTTAAAAAATATATTGATGAGTCCTCGTACGTAATTTCTAGAATATCCTACGAGGATCGCTCAATATATTGTAAGTAAAAAAAGTGTTATTAAGCGTCAAGTGGTTATATATGTATATATACCATTCCATAATAATAATTTTATTTTCGTTACTCCTAGAAATGTTGATTTAGTTTAAAAAAATCCAAACCACTCCCAAAATTTTACTTACATTTCTCATCAAGAGTGGATACTCTTCGGAAATTCTTTCCCATTCTAGAGGCTGCGCTAGGCAATGGGGCGACATGGCTAAATGAGCCAAATATTCTATGGAATAAGCGAGGTTAGAACATCCGGTCGGAGATTTCTCCTTCTCCTTTTCTTTTTCGGTGTTTGATTTATTCTTGATTATTTCTTCAACGGACAAACGGGGTTTCCTTAATTTCACTTTATCTATTGTTAGAATATAAAGAATTACACATTACATTTTAATAATACGGAATAACTTTCTAGGAGTTTTATGGAATGGCCATAATGAAAGCAGCGCACACATTGATTCAAAAAAAATTTTTTTTTCTCACCTGCATCTTCTTCCGCCTCCCCCCCGTTGGCAACAACTTCGGGAGAGGGTAGCGATTCCGGGGGAGACAGCGGAGTAGAGGCGAATTCCTCATTCAATATAGGTTGCGGTAGGCTGTCGAAACTATAAAACTGAGCAACGTCGTGTATCGGTTCGCCAGAAAAATACTCGTCAAGTACGAGTTTGCTGGTCTGTAAATAAAAATCGCATCATGTACTTATTTATATATCTGTTCCATTAAAAAATAAACCACAACTAAATGACGAAGTGAAATCGCATAATGATAATATCCAACAAGCAGCTTGGGAAACTACACCTGCTATTAATAGAAGGACGGTAGGAAACAATTATCCCAGAGAAATAAGGGAACTAATCTCTAAAAAAAGAAATCTTAGAAGAAAATGGCAGCAAACTAGAGCCCCACAAGATAAAACTATACTCAACAATGCTACCCAGAAATACAACAAATTAAAGAAACAAGCTTTGATTTTGGTTATTAAGGTGAAGATGGCGTTGGGCTCTCCTCGTTCGTGATACACTTGCTCTAATGCAATGACTTTTATCAAGAACGAGGCGAGTCGAATTCATTTTCAGACATCCTTTAGTGACAGGATGTCGAGCTAGCCTGGCTTCTTACTGATGAGGCACAATAACGCCGAAACCGGTCTAAGAATGGCAAGCTCCTTTAATAACAAAATCGAAGTTTTTGGTTTAAAGCCCGACTTGGTCAGGCACCAAACCACGTCTGGACTTTTGTAATTCAATACCTGGTGGGGCATATAGCCCAAGGAGTAGTTGTTGAAGTCCAGACGCTGGTGCAGTGTAGGACATTTTTAATGTCCTTGTTCTGGAGTTTGTGTGATTTTATTTCACATCCTTTGTGCAGTTTTGTCACTCCCATGGTCCTTTTTTGGAATTTTTATGGTTCAAAAAATTTCACCTTCGTGTAAACTCTATTAGATTAAGTTAGAATTAAATTGCTCATTGGTCACTGTTGACCAGAGTGTAATATACTAAATGCCTTTATGTGTTTAATAAAAAAAAAACAAGGAGACTCGTATTTGCACTCACCCTGACTAAATCCAGATTATCGCCAGTAATCCTAATGGTACATCCGTTAGCGATTACCGTATATTTGTATTCGCCCAAATTCGCGTCGTTAGTACTTAAACTGTGCATCAGAGCCCTGGAGGCTCTGGCCGAGCTAGGTAGGGCGCTGTCATCGGAAGCTGACGAGTTTATGCTTGAACTAGAACCTGTTAAAGGTCCCCCGCCACTAGAAATTGTCGTGTCTCTAACAGGAGATGCGTTTCTTCTAATCGTATCTTCTATTAGCTGTTTGGCGTGACTGATTATATATGTAAAGGAAATATTTTGAAATACAGCGTATGGCTTTTAACGTTAAATACTTACTTTATGCTTTCTTCATTGGCACCCGTGATTTGAACCAGCCTTTCTTTTGCTCCCGGATTTACTATAAAAATTGTGAGTATTTTAAGAATTTTATAATAAAGTGATGAAATGGTATAGTCGAACTTACTGATTTATGAGAATGATAAAAAGCTATAAAAACAGCAAAGGATTCCGCCAATAGAACAAATAGTGACGCATCTGGACATTTGAGTACTTTAATGTCTGGCTATTAGGATCACTGTGCAAAGATTCAATAACCAACTTAACTGGAGATCCTAATAGGGGCAAATGGCATAAAATTTCTATATTGGTTAACTTTCTTTAATATGAATTTACATTTTAATTGCCTATTGCCGGTATCCTTTGCTGTTTTTATAGCTTTCTTTCATTCTCATAAAGCAGCGGATTGGACTATAACTGTGCAGTGTTTAGTTACATTAACACTAATAACTTAAAATAAAACGTTTTTAGTAAAACAAAATATGCTATTATTTAAAGAAAATGTTATATTTGATTTAAAATAATAAACGCAAATCAACCACAACCATAATAATATACCAAGTAGCATTCCAAGAGAGATGTTAGAGAGGCGTGAAAATCGGCGTTATTTTTTTTATTAAAGTATGCGTTAGAAAGACAAGAGAGACAGACACACGATATGTTTTTTACCTCTTTGAAACGATATTATAGTTTCACTTAACTCCTCTATCATATGCACTCGTCTCCCTTTGATACCCATTACTACAAAAACCAAAATAATACTGATAAAAGAAAATACGTCGTACCGGCAAAAGTAATACCCTCTATTCTGATTATCAATTTATTATATAGGTAAATTCTTTTCTTTTTAACTCTATATTAGTTTGTAGAATCGCCCTGAAAAAAGGTGTGTTTCATTTTCAATCAAAATAGAGGTATATAATATACATTTTTTATTGGTAGTCTATTTAGTGAAGGTTTTTAAGGCTCAAATTGGTTTTCCGCATGATTTTCAGCGTCCGCAAAGGTCCAATGTCACGTTTTGACAGTTGGCATATATTGACAAGCGTCACATTTTGACAGATGTCACATTTTGAGACTTCTTACATTCTGACAGATGTCACATTTGGACAATTGTTATATTAGACAAAAATTGAGTCGAATGATATATAATTTGGCTATGGACCCCGCTAAAACCAATTTTTACCGTTTTTAATTATTTTTAATTTAAAATAAGAAATGATATTCGAACAAAAAGTTTCCAATAAAAAAAGATCAATCATTTTCTGAACGCGCGCAGTAGTAGATCATAAACATTTTTTTTTTGAGACAGATAAAAACTAGATATTCTACAACATGCTTTTTTCCATAACACATTTACCCCCTTATCATGCTTTTCCAATTTTTTGTATACAAATATTTTATTATCCTCAAACGTTTCGAATGGCTTCTTACCTTTTCCGGAGTCGGCATTTCTAATGACGACTTCGTCTTTGCAATATTTTTTACCAGGTATCCTGGTAGGTTTAGGGAATTTACCGGAAGCTTTCAGTACTTCCCCTGGACCCAAAGTCGGTGGTGGAGAGGAAGTAATGATCGACGAAGACATTATAGATTCATTCAAACTGGTAACCATTTCTAATAAATCTACCTGCAATGTTTAAATACAAAATTGTTTTTTTTACTCCTAATAAAAGACTTTTTTGTCTATTATACTTCATTCAAATAAACTGACATATTTTCTAGACAACACCGTTAAAATTAAAATTTCCCCTCGCAAGCGTTAGAAGATATCGATTAGTTCAAAGTCCAAACGATTCCCACTGGTAGTAAATTTTCTACCTCGCCTCTCACCGCCAGCCCTCTCACATGCTTTGGATGCTACAGACCTGAGCCTTACCAAAATTCTTAAATATTATTAAAGTTCCAAATTCTGTTCTCAACAATCTCTAACTGTAATTTTATATGTTGAATATTGTATAAAAAATTACATAAAATTTTTGGAAACAACATTTAAATTCGCAGTTTATATTTCACTGATTACAAAATCCCTAATTTTTTTCTCAATATCCCCAATTGTACGATTCAAAAAAAACTTATAGCACCAACAATTTGTTTCTTACCTGTGAACTTCCAAACTGGTTGCTTTTCTTCTTGTAGTACATATTCATGCCGTCGGTGCCCTTCCAGCCTTTCGCTCTGAGTTCGATAAGTTCGAGCAAGTGGAGACGAGACAACATGTCCACTTGAATGTCGTCCTGAGCCTTGTCGCGAAATATCCTGAACGCATGATCGAGTTGCTCCTTGTACAATATTTCCAAATATACGCCATAAACCTGTTTAATGACATTTTTCGTTTTGAGAATTTGAAAAAAGTTATCACAAATATTAGAGATCTCTCAAAATAAATATAATCCGATGTATTTTATGCCAAAAAATACGTTTGTGATATTTATTTTATTGGCCTACTTAATTTTCACAAAAAAAAAACCATTTTCGCACTTAAGATCCACCAAAAATTGATTTTTTTTCAATCAGTTACTTTCTGGAAAATTTTAGCTTCCTCAGATTCTTATAAATTTTAATATTTTTCAATATTCGAATTTCCGCAATTTTTTTTTTCCTATAGTTAAATAAAAATTTATCAACAAATTTAAAAATATGTGAAACATTAATAGACCAGGGTCGATAATTTTTAAAACCAAAAAAATAATAGTAGGATGAAACCCATTGGAAAAGGAAGAGAATATAACAAACATGAAAGAAAAAATAATTTACGGGCGATCTGAGGTCGGGAAGTGGAAGGGGGTGAGTTTTCAAGGGTAAAAAACTGTTTATCTCGATTTCCGGCAATCCTATGAAAAAAAGTTAAATGGCAAAGTTGTAGGTAATAAAAAGATCTACAACTTTTGTATTTACACTTTTTCACATAACCTCAAAATGTATGTGAAAAATTCAAATAACCAAGTTTTTAGTTTTTTATTTTTATCTTTTACAAAAGACTATTTTTTTTCACGAAATTTGGTGAAAAGTTACCTTTTTATGTCCCAAACACTCTGTAATTTTTTTGATTTAAAATATTTATTTTTTCACCTAATTTTCAAACGAAAATTCTCACGTCAAAATAACTGCTTCTTTTAAAAAACTCGTAGGGCTTTTTGTTCGTTGAAATTTCTACTTTTTGATGGTGTAAAAAAATATACATTACTATGGTAAATGTTCTCAAAAAATGCAAAGAAGCGAAAAAAAAACTCGAATCAGAATTTTTTTTAAATTATGTACAATTTTGAGCTATTTATTAAAATGTATACGTCAATTACTCGAAAAACGTGGAATGTAACATGTAATCTTACATTTTTCAAGTAATTAAAGTAGAAATTTTAATAAATAGCTCAAAATTATACATGATTTAAAAAATAATTCGCATTCGAGTTTTTTTCGTTTCTTTGCATTTTTGAGAACAGTTACCATAGTAATGTATATTTTTTTACACCATCTAAAAGTAGACATTTCAACGAACAAAAAGCCCACCGAGATTTAAAAAAAAACAGATATTTTGACGTGAGAATTTTCGATTTAAAATTAGGGTGCTTTTTCGATATTAAGTCCAAAATAAGGTGAAAAAATAAATATTTTAAATCAAAAAAATTACAGTGTGTTTGGGACATAAAAAGGTAAGTTTTCACCAAATTTCGTGAAAAAAACAAAATTTTTGTAAAAGATAAAAATAAAAAACCAAAAAATTGGTTATTTGAAAATTTCACCTAAATTTTGAGGTTATGTGAAAAAAGTGTAAATACAAAAGTTGTAGATCTTTTTATTACCTACAACTTTGACATTTAACTTTTTCCATAAGACTTGTAGTTTTATCGGAAATCAAGATAAACAGTTTTTTTACCCTTAAAAACTTGTCACCTTCCACTTTCCGACCACAGATCGCCCGTAAATAATTTTTCCTTTCATTTTTGGTATATTCTCTTAAAAAATTATCGACCCTGGTCTATAAGTAATCTACATAAATCACAATATAGCTGATTGATAAAAATTAATTTACCTTGAGGTGTTGGCATAAATTTATGACACTGTCCTTATAGGAAAGTTGGACATCTCCTAAATTTGAAGAAAGTAAAGCTGCAACTTGATCCACAGCTTGCAGAACATCTTCCACTAAAATGTATAATAATACTTACCCCTAGGTACTTAGATTTGTTTTAATATAAAGGTATAAAAGTTAACAAAATACAAAGTCTTGTTTACACCTACACCAAATTGCATTAAAGCAAATGTCTACTATAGAATAAAGCTAATTTAAACAAAGAATACAATTTAAACAATTTTTTTATTACCTGTAGATAATACTCCGTCCTGTCTTAATTTGTTAGCCAAGAGTTGGGCTTGACTGTGAGATTTTGAAAGTTCATGCTTTTTTGGGTGTTTTAAACGCGCAGAAAGGCTCGAGGACATTTTCGTTTTGCTGGCTATCCCTAAAATAAATCATTAGACATCAAGAGTTTATTACGATTTATCTCAAAATATACAAAAGGTTTTTTGCGTGTGACTCACCAAACTGACATCTGCTATTAAATTTGCAGATTTTTACTTTTTTTTATAAAGATTTGATTTTAATATGTGTTAGCATGTAAAACAATTTACTTACTTAAAAATTAAGATAATTTTTCGAGCAAAGCCCAAAATATTTGGAAGGACAAAAAATCGCAATTCGCAGCGTTCGTCTTCTCGTGGTCGTTTTTCGGTTTTTTCCGATTCGTTTCGTTCTCAATCAGCTGTCCATCAATCGATGACAAGTAGGTGTTAAGCTACATCTATAAAGAACACAAAAAAAGAAGAAATTCAAATAATTTTCAAAGTATTGATTTGTCAGTTAACATTAAATTTAAAGAATGATATTTATATTTAGATATCTGACCTCTAATCTGACTGGATGAGCACTAGCCGTTTCGTTATATGCTAAAAGTGAGACAAATTGAACGTCTCAAATTAAAAGTGCACATGTGCATTGCTCCATAATGTCAATGTCATTACGTCAGGGAGCCATTTTTACCAGTGGTGGCGTCTTTTTACTTTGTTAAACGTTCAGTTTCCAAGTATATTTCCATGAAATTCATCAAAATTGGCATATAAATTATTCAAAACGAGTATATTTTGGGACTTCAAGACTCCAAATGACATATGCACGTTTGAAAAAATGACCCAACAATTTTCGAGATCATTTTCAATGAGATTAAAAATGTCCCTTAACCCTTAGGAGACACCTATGCTTGACATATGATCAATGCGCATGTGCCCTGCTCCAAAATGTCATATACTAGTTGCCTCCATTTTCTTATATGGATGTGCTCATCCAGTTAGATTAGAGGTCAGTGATTTAGATTCTCGTAGTGGTGCTCTCTAGAGTATAGTAGCAAAATGTCAATAAACACGTATTCTGTTTATGTGCTGTTCATTGATTGGCTGGCAAAAATGATAAATGTCAGTTGCAAAGTTGGAAGAAAAGTGTTGAGGTTATGTCCTTCAATGACTGAAAAAATATGTATTTAATTTTAATAAAAATAACAAGACATAAACGATTTAAATTTGTTTGGGAAGTTTTAACATGAAGAAAGGAACTGTTACTAAAATACTTAATTTTGTTTTAACTATTATATTAATTATGTAAGTATAAAAAACATATTTTGATGACATTTTGTAGTAAACATTTATAATTTTAGACCTTATAGTAACACCGATGATGAACACAGCATTTTGCACACCTCTGATAGTTTAGTTAATAATATTTCTGAAATTCAGAATGATTTCATTGAGGAGAAAATCTCGACTATAGATCCAATTATAGAACCTAGTGTAGAAGAAAACGTTAAAGTTGCCATAGATTCCGAAAATATTGGGGGATTAAAAAACCTCGATACTGAAACTGACAAGTCTGACTTACCAAATAGGTAAATAATTTAATTAAATATGTACATTTAAATATTGTTTTAATTAATTATTTTTAAGTTATCTTATTTGGAAATACCAGTTATTTTAATATGTGCTATTTAACATTTTCCGAAAAAGTTGTTTTAAAATGCAATAATTTATGAATTGATAAGTAATACAAGATTAAATAAAACTCAAAATCAGGGGTAATAAATGAAATAATTTTTTAATGGATAGACTTTTTAGGTCTCTTTTGATATATTTAGTTTTTTTAATAATTCCTCTATCAAATTGTTGGATTCAGTAAGTACTTAGTTAAAAAAAATATGCACAAACAATAGACGATATCATTCTTTATCTCTTTGTAGAGTTTCTATCAACGATGCCCCAGTTTTGTTATCAACTGAAAGCTCGCCAGTAGAATTAGATCTTTCTGATATTTCCGTAGTAATAACTAGTCAAAACGAGGAGATACCGCTTCAGAAAGTTACTGAACCACCTCAGAAACTTTCCGAGACTTCTCAGAATATTCCTGAACCCAACGTGAACATTCCTTTGAACATTAGCGCCGCCAACATATCCGATTCAGAGGAGGAGAAGAGGAAGAGCGACGAGAGTTTGGTGAAAGTTGAAGAAGTTGCTCAGAAAAATGATAGCGAGGTTAAGACTGAAGACATTCCTTCATTTTCTGAATGGGCTCAGAAGAGATTAGAGGAAGTAGAGAAGAATGAGCAAATCAATTCATCAGTTAAGGGTCAAGTTCCTAATGGTAAGTTCTCTTAAATTTTAATATTACATCATATTTCAGTTTTAACATTATAAACAAATTATTTAACAATTACTGGTAAAAATGTTGGTTTTCAAGGTTAAAATTAAAATTATATTTTAACTGAATTGTCGCAGACTAAAGGGACACATAACTGGGATTAAAGCATTACAAAATAAATCCTCCATAATCAGAATGTCTAATAAAGGATTTGCAAAAATAAATAAAACATATTTGATTTTTGAAAGGATCATAAAACATGTCAAGACCAATCATTTACTTTATTGCCTATTGTATGTACCATTATCAGTGGTGATAACTGATAAATTTGAATATTCAAATTATTTAATGGAATTTTAATGAAGCCCACTTACCTACCTGAACAAATAAATTGAATTTTTTTTTAAAATAATTTTTGCCAAGTCATCCTTAGTCGGTCAAAAGATTTATCCCTTTAATAGTTTGAGCTGTTCTCTTAGTTCCTTAAGTTTAAATAATATATTTAGGGGGGATGTATCATGTTTTTTTTATAAGAAAATGAAAATCTCGATAAAAATGGTATATAATTAAAAATCCACATAAGGGCATCAATTGGCATTATAGAAATTTACGAAAAAAAAATTATAAGTGGGGAAAGGCGGAAAAAAGTGTGAAAAGAAAAAAAAATGTTAAAAATTAAGCGAAATTTTAAAATCGATGCCAAATTAATTTTTTTGCACGAAAATAAATATTGTGAATTGGAAAAATACAGATGTCCAATAATATGAATAATAATTCTTTTAATTTTTCTATTTTTTGCAAGAAAAATGAAAATTCCATAATGACAATAGAAGAACTTAATATATTTTGTTAACCAACAAAACATCGATGTAAAACTGATTTTAGAAAGTTTATATTTATTCCCTAATTTCTTCTGAAACGCAGCGTTGCCAGTTTAAAAAAAATACTGATAATTTGAAAACCCTAAAGATTTGCACAAAAAAATTACCGCGAACATGGAGTCAGTTAATTGATTCTAATGAAACCAATGCGTGTTTTTGGTAACAACACTAATTTATTACATTTTCGGTAGGCAAAACTCAAAACGCGAAGCTCAGATGGAAGAACTACGCGTCATTGGACTGCGGAGCCAAAGTCGTGGCCGCTAATCCAGAGGCCGTAAGTCCTAGTGCCATTTTATCTCCCTCTAACGACGAATACAAATTGAATCCTTGCACCGCTCGAATATGGTTCATAGTAGAGCTGTGCGAGGCCATACAGGCCAAGAAAATCGATTTGGCCAATTACGAGTTGTTTTCATCATCGCCAAAGGAGTTTACGGTGTCCGTTAGTGAGCGGTAAGTACTGACAATTTGTTAAATATGTCTACGAAATAAACAAGTTTTATATTTTTTCACTTATAGCATTATTTTTATCCGGAAATAATATTTTGTTGTACTTACCTAACTATCATTTCTGTATTTTTCTTTTGTATTGTATATATTACTTTTTTTTACGATATTAGAATAGAATATTTCTTTTAATAATAATTTTTCACGTACATTCTTATTTCTTATAATTAACTTGGAATTTTTGTTTTGTAGGTATCCCACTCGCGACTGGGCTCTAATAGGAAAATTTACTGCAGACGATGAAAGAGATATACAGAGTTTTGATTTAGATACCGAACTATTTGGAAAATATATTAAAGTCGAAGTAAAATCTCACTACGGATCAGAACATTACTGCCCTGTTTCCCTATTTAGAGCGTACGGAGCTTCTGTCTTTGAAGGTAAGGATATCACATATTTTAAAACCTGCATCGGCCGACCGATTAAATATTTTTTTCCTTAAAGTGCTTCAAAAAGAAGACGCATCAAATGTCAACCGACCCGATGACGACGACGACGACGATGAAGATGACGACGAACAAGACGCCACTCCACGAAAATCAGACACGGACAAAAAAAACATCTTCAGCTCGGCAACGGACGCCGTTATGTCGGTTGTCAAACGTGCAGCTCAAATTCTCGGAACGAAAAGTAACGAAGATGCTCAAAACACCACAAACACGACGGTCAGCACTTTATTCAACATTTGCAGCTCACCCAAGCACAGTATCGGTTGCAACACGTGTAACGAGACTCTATTTGCGCAGGTAATTCAGTTCATATTTTTTTTTTAAATGCAAAGCGCGTTCACCTTGTAGTTTTGTCTCAAAACTCTCCTTTCCGTGAAAATTCCATTTCTATAAAATTTTCGACCCCACCCTGAATGTTCCACTTTCGGATTGTTTATAATTTTGTCATCCAATCAAAACGCTATTTTCAAATTTAATCATTTCTCAATTGAAGTGACAAAAGTCTTTTCTTAGCAAACTATTTCTGGGAACAATGTATCCTCTCATGACAACTTGTTTTATGAAATATAATATTCGTTTTCCGGTAGAATAAAAAATAAAAATATGTTGCCAGTGAGTGTTTGTATTCATTGCAAAGAATTTTGTTTTAATATTTTTTCTAAATTCTGTTCCAGATATACGAACTGCTAAGTTGCAAGTCGGAAGAAATAAAACGTCTAGTAAGCGCCCCGACGATCTTGAAGTTTTTAAAATCGTCATCGGTTTGTGAAAAATTCGGTTACGATTTTCGGAATTCCTCCAAGGAAACTTCCTCTATCAGTCCGATCGAGATTTTCTTTACCGAAAAATACGTCGGCGCCATGTGTAACGAAATCGCCATTTTGGAGAGCAAAAGCGTCGTAAACGTCAGCAGCCAACATTTTGCGAATATCACAAAGAATCTATCTAACGAAAAGATCGTCCAGATGAACGTTCAAGATATAAACGATACTCCTAACATAGTAATCGGTACGGCGCTACCCGGCGTTATAACTCAATCCCAGATGGCCGATACTAACGTGACCACTCAAGAAATAGCCCAAATCAAACCGACTAAAACGTTGATAGTCAATAATGCCAACTTGACGCAAACCAACTTACAAGGCGAGAGCTCCGTAATAACAGTCGTTCCTATAGAAACCGTTACGGAGATTCCCGATTCGGCGCCGATTTTTACCGAAACCAGCAGTAGTACGGAAGCGGGTTTTGTCGGAGGAGAAGCGGACGTCGTTTCTACGGAAGTACCCGACGTTTTGGACGATCAGTTGAGTAACATTATGGTGGATTTGAGCGTCGATGGGCAAAGTTCTGTGACGTCCGCGAGTACGACGGCGAGCAGTCCTCAGGCTGCCAAAGAATCCATTTTTTTGAGGTTGTTCAACAGAATTAAGGTATTATATTTCAATAATGTTTTGTTGTGTGCCCGTCTCTCAAGGTTGTTACATTCTAGAATTGTTTATTTATATGAATTGCTTTTTCGTACTTTTTAAAACTTAATCTTCAACGATACTTTTTACTTTAACCGACCGCTTGTCTTTTCCGGGAACCTTTTCGGCCACCAAGCCAACTATAGACTCCGTAGCCAACAACCAACTCCCTAATTTTTTTCAGTCGCGAATAGTTTTTAGGAAAATATCGCTGACACTGCAGAGTTCATAGTTTCGATAAATTGACCTACATTTACTTCTACTATAGTCTATCAATTAGACGATCTAACCTAGATTTTCGTGTTTGTGCACGTCAGCGAAATTTTGCAATGAGACTTGGTTTGATTAAATGTTTATATTTTAAGTTTTCTATTGTGTAAATAAGTTTAAATTGAATAATTGTTGGTAAATAAGGAAATCTACAGAAAAAAGAATAAACAATTTCCCGTTAAAAAGGCAAGAGCTGAATAGACAATTGACAATTAATGTTGACATTCGACGATGACAGTTAAGTGACAATTTTAAAGAAGATTAAATCGTCGTTCGATTGTTTTTAAAAACAACCACCCTGAATTCACAGGCCAACTTTAACAGATCTTAACGGAAGATGGCTCATTCGAATAAGCAAACGACAAAGAGGATTGCTTCGTTAGTTTCAACGTTTATTTCCTCGTCGGTTTTTTTGCAAATCGCGAAAAAACAAATTTGAGTGGTTGGTTTAAAATTTCTGCGGGCTCAAATAACCCGTTGGTTCAAAATTCCTGCGGGTTCGAATATTCCGTTGGTTCAAAATTCCTCCGGGCTCGAATATCCCGTTGGTTCAAAATTCTTGCGGGCTCGAATATCCCGTTGGTTCAAAATTCCTGCTGATTCAAATATCCTGTTGGTTCAAAATTACTGCTGGCTGAAAATTCCTAAGCGTTCCAATATCCAGTTGCCTGAAAATTCGTGCGGGTTCAAAATCCCGTTAGCTGAAAATTCCTGCGGGTTCTAATTTTCCGTTGATTCAAAATTCTTGCGGGCTCGAATATCCTGTTGGTTCAAATTTCCTGCTGGCTAAAAATTCCTACGGGTTCGAATATCCCGTTGGTTGAAAATTTCTGCAGTCTCGAATATATTCCAACGGCTTTTTATAAGTTAGTTTTAAATTTATTGCACTTTGTTTTTAAGTAAATTATTTTTCAGGCTCTAGAGAGGAACATGTCGATCTCCAGCCAGTACTTGGAAGAATTGAGCAAGAGATACAAAAAGCAAGTAGAAGAAATGCGCGAAGAAACACAAAAACGCGACGAATTAAACAAACAGCTCGAGGAGCGGTTAGACAAATTGACGTCGACCATCGAAACCATGGCAGCCGAACGTCGCACGTTTTTAACCGTCACCTACTGCCTCCTTTTTTGCGGTTTTTGCTGTTTCGGAATTTACTTTTTTTGCGGGAAATGTTCGGAACGTACGCGTACCCGCCCTCAAGAAGTGTCTACGATTACTCGTCGTAAGTCTATGGACGAATTGAACGATCCTCCGAAAACGGAGAAGAAACGTCGTCCGAGCGATCAAGTATTGAAAATAGTTCGTTATTATTCGCTGAAGACCGAGGAAGCGGCACAGCGAAAGAAGAAAAAGAAGAAGAAACCCGTCGGCCATAATAGGTCCATCTCTCTCGGCAATTTAAAGTTAAACAAAGAGAAGTGGCCTTGCGAGGACAATAGAACGATGGTGGAGGAAGTGGAAGTGCCCGTGGTGTTGGACGACAGCGAGCATTCCGCTCTCGAGGAGTGTCAACTGTCTAAAGAAGTTGATGGTGAAGAAATTAAGTCTAGTCAGACGGAAAGTGGTGAGTTTACAATGACTGAAAATAATTCGACGTTTCCGAATATTATTATTAATAATGAACCTATCAAGAAGGAGAAGGAGAAGAAAGGTTTTAAAAGGCTGTTAAAGAAAGTTTTTTGAAAGTTTTTTCTTTTTATTTGCGTGTTTACTTACTTATATTGTAAATTATTATTATTTAAATACATTTATTTTATTTTTTGATATCTCTTTAATTGTTTTAAACCTACAGATCAAATATTTCCCCTTAAAACATGACTTACACTTACAAAATTAAACATAAAATTCGTTTCATTCATTTCAAACAAGTTGGCAACATTGGCAACCGCGCCAATAGCCTTCGAGTAGCTAACCAAATATATTTAGATTATAAAGTAGAAACATTTTTCACTCGGTGCGAGACAAATCGCCAATCTTGAGACGGAAGAATCGTAGCAGACTTCCGACTCAAACCGTTTCCATCGTTCCATCGCATTTTCTCACGTAGGCACACTTCCGGTTCCGTATGACGTACGCACATACTCTCACGTACACCATGGTGAGCGTGGCTTCACAAGCAGAGACCAGAACGAGGTGTCCCGAATAGTTTTAATAATTTTTAATGCCGTCGTTTGGCACATTCAATTCGCTTTTCAATCAATTCAAATCTCAAACCAATAACGACGAAGTTAAACGCTACACCATACGCATGATTTTTCGAATCCTCACAACGTCTATATTACAATGCCGTTTGTCCCATTGAAATCGAAACAATAACAACGAAGTTAGACCCTAAGGCAACATCTCTGTGCATGATTTTTCTTTGTGTTTCTAATCCTCACAACGTCTATATTACAATGCCGTTTGTCCCATTCAAATCGAACTAATAACAACGAAATTAGACCCTAAGGCAACGTTTCTGCGCATGATTTTTCTTTACGTACCTAATCTTCAACCACTCTATTCTACAATGCAGTTTGACTCGTTCAGATCGCACCCCTAACAACGAAGATACTCCTTACTACCCCTTGATGAAAAATTACCACTTTGAGCCCGTACCTGCATACCTCTACTACTTAGTACGATCTTTGCCGCGAACCAAGCAATAAGTCGTCTCCATTGTTCAACACAATGTATCTCGTAAATTCTCTGACAAATTAGTAAGATGTTTGCTGCGCATCAAGCAAGTCTACTCAAAAATAGGTTTCATCTCTGCTGTTCAAATGCAGTGCAAAGAACCCCGCCCAAATCTTATGGGAATTGGCTCCCGGTCAAATTGGCTGAAATATGGATATGTCGTTCGTTTAGGCATCCTGGGCAAAAGTCTCAATGGACACCAAGCTCAATATTCCGTATTTCGGCTCCTATGCAGCTCCGAAGCTCCACGGATTTAACATTATTTTCAAGAGGTTAGTATTTGCTGCGTTAAAAAAAGTACCCTTTAATGTTTTCGAGGTCGCTGCATTCAAATCTAATGTCGATATAATAATATTGACAGTTGACAGCTGTCAAACAGCATGTAACAATAAAAAATTTTGACACATTATCATGCACAGTCAAATATTTAATTAACGATAGTACTCAATTGTCAATATCGTCTTTTTGGCATCAGATTTGAATTAAGCAACCTCAAAAACATATATTTTCATGTGGATTTTATCAATTTTGATTATTGCTTGTTGTTTACAGCTAGTTGACAGCTGACAACTGTCAATATGGTCTTTTTGACAACAAATTTGAAATGAGCAACCTTAAAAACATATGATTACGTATCAATTTTATCAATTTTAATTGTTACATGATGTTTGACAGCTGTCAACTGTGAATATTGTTATATTGGCATTATATTTGAATGCCGCGACCTCGAAAACATAAGAAGGTAAGTACTTTTTTGAGATCAAAACATTTACTTTTGACGAATTCCCAAATAAACTATTAGGAATAAAATACACACACGCCATTTGATCGTTCGGTAAAAAGTTTTCCGGATAAGTTGCGACGTTGTCAAATCGTAATTCTTAAGCAATAAATCAAAATTTCCTTCACGAACAGTCGGCGTAGAGGGTGAGGGGTGGGCCGGTGGGGGGGTGGTTGGTGCCTATCGATGGCGTCGGCATTCAATGAAAAGCCAAGGAAACTAACAACTCCCGCCTAATTATTCCGGGTAATTAAATGTAGGAAACTTTTGGGAGTTGCTTTCAACTCCCGGCCACGACGGCGGTGCAATTAGAGGAGTTCTGACAAGAACTGAGTGTGCATTGCATGCCCCGGTTCTAAATTATCTACGGGTAGAGCAGAAAGACAAAAATACATTAAATTTTGCTTTAAAAAAGGTTTATATGCTTGAACCAAAACAAAAACATTTCTCAACCTTGGAAAATTAAAAAATACCCTTTAATAATTTAATTATAATTTTTTTTTGTAGATTCTAGGTCCATTTATATACTAAAAAACTTACTTTTTCCCCAAAAAATGGCCCAAACATTTTTTTTTCGGTAATTTTGGCATTGCCAATTGTTTCTTATACAAAATTCATTCTGCGTAAACCAAATTTTATTTTTTTTGTAGGTTTTAGGGCAATTTATATAAACAAATCCAAAATATTAAACTTTTATATATATAAGTCTCACAGCCGATGACGTTACCCCCCCCCCCCCCCCCCAATCCCTGGGCTAGCGTCGCCCTTGGCATTTTCGAAGAATAAATTTAAATAAACTTGCTAGAAATATTAGTTACCAAGGAGAATTACAAATTTATAAAAAATTGAAATGTGAAAAAAATTGTTCCCAAAAAACTGCTAAAAATTAGTAGGAACGTAAGTTTAACTTTTAAAATTATGTTAAAAGTATTAAATAACGTCTAAATTAACCACTAAGGGCATTAAGAGAATTTTTAAAGCAAATTTATGAAATTATTTTTTTCCAATTTTTTTTTTCGACAAATTTAATTATATACAGTGTGTTCCAAAAAGTTCAATTTCAATGTACATATTGCCCTCCACTACAATTTGTACGTATTTTTCTCTCCATCCAAATCATTACTTTTTGTTCTCCCTATATTCTGTACATGTACCTGATTATGGACCAACAAGTCATGTAGAGCTTTTTATCAAGAATATTTTTTTTTGTGAAATGTAAAATAAACTTTCCATTCGTATAAAATTTTTTGGGCCACACTGTAGGAATATGAGAAACTTTTTCGTTAATAATAAAAAGCTTTTTTTTCTCTGTAAAATATATATTCTTTAACATTAAGGTCAAAATATAATACCAATTGAAGACCACATAAAATCAAACATTTTTTTTGGAAGCTCAAATTTCAAATTCAAAAATTAATATTTTCTACATTTGAAATTCCAAAATTACAAAAAGTATTCGATACTTATAAAAGCGGTAACAAAGAATAAAGTAATTTACTTTTGTCAGGAATATACAGGGTGAACAATTTTTCATAGAATTAAATAAAGCAATCTAAAATTTTAGTTAAAAAACAACGCACAAAATCCATATTTGATGAGACAAATGACGAGTTCCAAATTTGAGAACTTAATTTAGTGAAGAATTATCCATCCTGTATAAATAAAATATTAATAAAAAAATTGATAATCTAATAAATACGTACGATTAAAAATCCGGGATATCAAAATGTTTATTTTTGATATTTATTTTATATGTCATTACAAATTAAAAAAATGTAGGTACCTAAACGATTTTTTTTAAATACGTGGTCACTAAATTTTAGGTACAAATAAAATAATACTTTTCAATTATAAACTGTTATGCCATTAAACATTAACATCAGTCTTAAAACTACATTCTATAAGTTAAACTCAGTCTGTCGATAATCCAAATCCTCTGTCTCTCCCAACACAAAGAAACTAAACCAAAAAAAAGGAAGAGAATATAACAAAAATGAAAGGAAAAATAATTTACGGGCGATCTAAGGTCGGGAAGTGGAAGGGGGTGAGTTTTTAAGGGTAGAAAACTGTTTATCTCCATTTCCGACAAAACTACAAGTCTTATGAAAAAAAGTTAAATGGCAAAGTTGTAGGTAATAAAAAGATCTACAACTTTTGTATTTACACTTTTTTCACATAACCTCAAAATTTATGTGAAAAATTCAAATAACCAAGTTATTGGTTTTTTATTTTTATCTTTTACAAAAAAATTAATTTTTTTCACGAAATTTGGTGAAAACTTACCTTTTTATGTCCCAAACACACTGTAATTTTTTTGATTTAAAATATTTATTTTTTCATTTTATTTTGATTTAATATCGAAAAAGCACCCTAATTTTCAATCGAAAATTCTCACGTCAAATCATCTGCTTTTTTAAAAAACTCGGTGAGCTTTTTGTTCGTTAAAATCTCTACTTTTTGATGGTGTAAGAAAATATACATTACTATGGTAAATGTTCTCAAAAAATGCAAAGAAACGAAAAAAACTCGAATCCGATTTTTTTTTTAAATCATGTACAATTTTGAGCTATTTATTACAATTTTTATTTTAATTACTCGAAAAAATGGAATCTTACGTTTTTCGAGTAATTCAAGTATAAATTTTAATAAATAAATTGTACATTATGATGATTTAAAAAAAAATTTCGTATTCGAGTTTTTTTCGTTTCTTTGCATTTTTTGAAAACATTTACCGAAGTAATGTATATTTTTGTTACACCATCAAAAAGTAGAGATTTAAACGAACAAAAAGCCCACCGAGTTTTTTAAAAAAACAGATATTTTGACGTGAGAATTTTCGATTGAAAATTAGGGTGCTTTTCGATATTAAGTCAAAATAAGGTGAAAAAATAAATATTTTAAATCAAAAAAATTACAGTGTGTTTGGAACATAAAAAGGTAAGTTTTCACCAAATTTCTTAAAAAAAAATTTTTTTTTGCAAAAGATAAAAATAAAAAACTAAAAACTTGCTTTATTTGAATTTTTCACATAAATGAGGTTATGTGAAAAAAGTGTAAATACAAAAGTTATATATCTTTTTATTACCTACAACTTTGTCATTTAACTTTTTTCCATACGACTTGTAGTTTTACCGGAAATCGAAATAAACAGTTTTTTACCCTTAAAAACTCACCCCCGCCCGTAAATTATTTTTCCTTTCATTTCTGTTATATTCTATTCCTTTTCCAATGGGTTTCATCTAGTTGGTCATCGCAAAACAATTTATGATAAAACTGAATACTCGACAGTTGAATTTCCCTGTAATTTATATGTCTACCAACGTTCAAGTTATCTAATCATTTGTATATTGTCTCTTCAGTTATCTATTTATTTGTTACGCGTTACTTATTTATGTTTTGACTCGCAATATCGATTAAAGATCGTCTGTTTTGCTCACCTTTAGTTAAAAATACTACAAATAATTGTATTCAAACAAAACAACAGCAAAAATAAAAAAATTGCTACATGTAGTTCACGTAGCCGCTAGCAGGTTGAGTAAGACTCTTTATGACTGATTTGACAGATGTCAAAGGCGTTTTTTGACGACAAAAAATATATTTTTGATACACATTTAAATATTTTTTATAAAAATAAGTAAAAATCGATATATCTAAACAAAAAAATTAAATCACATTATAATATTTATAAATATACGAGTTCTGTAAAACTACAATCTTTTGCTTCGCACGGTTCCATCTTATAAGGTGGCAATTCGGCACCGTCAAGTCTAGACAGTTGAGATCTATTTTGAAAAAAATTATTTACACCTTTTTGCAAGATTGCAGGTTGAAATGTCCACTCGGAATTTAGGTTTTCGGTTAGGTCGAGTACGTTGCGATTTTCGTACATTATTTTAGGATTCAGATGACCGTACTGTAAGTCGCAAAAGGGGAATTCCAGAAATCGCTAAAAAAAATCGAAACACAGTTAGCGAAAAAGAATAAATAGAATTTTTCTAAGCTTTTATAGTCTGTCCACGTAATAAGTCAGAAAGATAGGAACACACCGTCAAAGGTACCGCCTATGTCGCCCTATGTGAGTGAGACGCCGCAGCGCCGGCGACCTCAAAGAGAAATACAGTCATAAATCCCATGGCTCCTTTCTGCAAAGGAAAGCCAAGGGCTTTGGTCTCAGCGGTACCATTGACTGTGTGTTTCTTATTACGTGAACAGACTATACTATTTAATGTAGTGTACTTACTAAAAACCTCTGTTCCAATTGGTCGATGACATCCAAATAATAATCCAAACTTCTCTCAGTATCCGTGGATAAAGAGGATATTCCACTTTCAGCAGGCGACGTAGATCTAGGCGACGACGGTGGCGATGATTCGGGAGTTTTCAAAAGCACCGTACCTTGATTAAATACCATCTGTAAATCCCCCGTAAATTGTTCTTGGGGCACTCCCGACAAGACTATGGTTGCTGCAAGAGCCATCCTCTTCTAAGAATTCGAAAAAAATATTTAGCTATCAAATGTCATTTTAATAAATAATTTTTTTTCAATTTTCTTTAAAAGAAAATAGAAATTCCCATAATTGATATACCACAAAGGAATAATTTGCCTACTTGCCCCCACAGGTATTCAATTACATCGGTCCAGAGGCGTGTAAGCGCGGCTCCAGCCCAGAGATTTGGGGGGGGGAGGTGGGGCAACATCGTCGGCTGTTAGGGTTATATATATAAAAGTTTAATATTTTGGGTTTGTTGATATAAATGGAAAAAAAATTAAAAAAAAAATAAAATTTGGTTTACGCAGAATTAATTTTGAATAAGAAAAGATTGGCAATGTCAAAATTACAAAAAAAAAATGTTTGGGCCATTTCTGAGGGGAAAAGTGAATTTTTTAGGATATAAATGGACCTAGAATCTACAAAAAAAATTCAAAAAATGAATGTTTGGTTTACGTAGAATGAATTTTGTATAAGAAACGATTGGCAATATCAAAATTACCGAAAAAAAATGTTTGGGCCATTTTTGGGCGGAAAAATAAATGTTTTAGGATATAAATGGGCCTAGAATCTACAAAAAAAAATTCAAAAAAATTAAAATTTGGTTTACGCAGAATGAATTTTGTATAAGAAACGATTGGCGGTGTCAAAATTACCAAAAAAAATCTTGGGGCCATTTTTAGGGGAAAAAATAAGTGTTTTAGGATATAAATGGGCCTAGAATCTACAAGAAAAATTTAAAAAAATTAAAATGTGGTTTACGCAGAATGAATTTTGTATAAGAAATGATTGGCAATATCAAAATTACTGAAAAAAAATGTTTGGGCCATTTTTGGGGGAAAAAATAAGTGTTTTAGGATATAAATGGGCCTAGAATCTACAAAAAAAATTCAAAAAAATTAAAATGTGGTTTACGCAGAATGAATTTTGTATAAGAAACGATTGGCGGTGTCAAAATTACCGAAAAAAAAAATGTTTGGGCCATTTTTGGGGGAAAAAGTGAGTTTTTTAGGGGATATAAATGGACCTAGAATCAACAAAAAACGATTGACAATGCCGAAATTACTGAAAAAAAAATGTTTGGGCCATTTTTGGGGGAAAAAGTGAATTTTTCAGGATATAATTGGACCTAGAACTACAAAACAAATTCCTAAAAATTAAAATTTGCTGGACTTTGGGGGGGATCAATTGCTCCTACTGCCCCCCTCTTTGGGGGGGGATCAATTGCTCCTACTGCCCCCCCTTGGAGCCGCAGTTGGAGGTGTGTTGGAACCCAAAGTTTGTCGGGACAGTCCACCCTTTTGATTCTGTTATTTGTCATTTTTAGACAGGTTTCGGCGTCGTTGTGTCTCATCAGTAGAAAGTAGACAGCTCAAGGTATCAACATTTTCAACAATATTTTTTTTGTGGGTAACCGGGTAGAAAAATGTGGAAAAATCAGAGACATTGTAAATATATCGTTCATAATCCGGGACATACGTCTTTATATTCAAAGGGTATTTTTAACATGCATTTTTATTATTTAACATACTGCATTATAATAAAAACAGTTGAATATTTTGCCAGACGTTTTACAATTAATATAAAGAAATTAATTATGAAAGTATTAATAAATATTCTCCCAATCCAAATAAGGTTAATTATAAAATATACTATTTTAATTTATCTTTTTAAAATATTATCAAACATGTATCTAAAGTAAATATCTTACCTTGTCAATATAAAAAAGGACACACACACACTTAAAAACAATCTTTTTCAGCGATAGTTTTTGTTGTGTTTACACACAACAAAAAGACGCGTTGTATTTGGAACCTTATCAACACATTTAGAAAATTAATAATTTATTTTCGTAAATTTAGGAAACTTAATTTGTGATTCCCAAGAAAGGATACATATACAACTACGATTTATAAAAGTTGCATTGATACAATATCAGGTTATCTTAAAACGTGTAGATAATTGTTTAAATTTGAAATCTTATTTCTTAGCGCCATCTCTCGTAGAAGTATCAAATCGAAAAGAAGAATGGATTAAAGGAAACTGTAGGAATAGCGTGAATATTTTAAGTTTGTAATCAAACCGTTAGAAAACGACATCTACCTTAAAATTATATTATATGGGTCAATTATTGACCAATTAAAAAAACAGTAAACATATTTAAACAAAATTGAAATTTGGTTCGTAAGGCGGATTTAGGGGGAGACTAGTACTGATTCTAATAATCTAGAGTTGAAAGTTTAACTTCTCCTGAGGGGAATAGTCCAGTAAATTAACGCCAGAAAAACCCCAAACCTGGGCATCAAGTCTGTCCGTCAAATTTTTTTTTTAATTTGCAGGTATTCATAGGTACGTGGAATTTGTGGAAGGGTTCCCGACAATCCGTTATTCGACGATATCTGCCGAAATATCGTCGTTGCAGAGTGAAAACCACGTATGTTCGAAAAGGTAAATTTTACAGGAGGCAATAAAAACCGATTTACTTATGATACGTTAGCAATGTAAACGTGTTTATCAAGTAGACTATTAGATGGTGTTATAGGTCTTTTTAAATTAAAACGTTTCGTGAGGAAGTGCGCTTATTAAGCAATAAAACTATTTTCATAAAAAAATGACATACGTGGTTTTCACTCTGCAACGACGATATGACCCTTAGAGCATTTTTGTTTAGACAAAAAATGAAGAGCAGTTTATTAGAAAGGATGTAGGAATGTTCTGTTGAAGACCGCTTTTTAATATCTCTATTAGTTTTTTACAGAGGAGGCGACAAAGTCGATATTTTGATTTTCCGATTTATGACATTTTGATCTTTCTTTCTTCGCTACTCTTAAAATACTTGGTCTAGACCTTTCATTTTTTGAAGAGATGTTAAGAAAGGATGTAGAAATGTTCTGTTGAAGACCGCTTTTCAATATCTGTATTGGTTTTCTATAGAGAAGGCGATAAATTCAATATTTTGATTTTTCGATTTATGACATTTTGATCTTTCTTTCTTCGCTACTCTTAAAATACTTGCTCTAGACCATTCATTTTTTGAATAGATGTTAAGAAAGGATGTAGAAATGTTCTGTTGAAGACCGCTTTTCAATATCTGTATTGGTTTTCTATAGAGGAGGCGACAAAGTCGATATTTTGATTTATGACATTTTGATCTTTTTTTCTTCGCTACTCTTAAAATACTTGGTTTAGACCTTTTATTTTTTGAAGAGATGTTAAGAAAGGATAATGGAATGTTCTGTTGAAGTCCGCTTTTCAATATCTGTATTGATTTTCTATAGAGGAGGCGATAAAGTCGATATTTTGATTTTCCGATTTATGACATTTTGATCTTTCTTTCTTCGATACTCTTAAAATACTTGGTCTAGACCTTTCATTTTTTGAAGAGATGTTAAGAAAGATTCGGTGAAATTAGTCTTGATAAAAAAAATATGAATAAATTTATAGGGTCAAAATATCAAGCAAAAACAAACTTTGGCTTGGTTTTTCAATAATCCAGAGAAATAGATAAAAGGAAAGAGTAACATGATATTATAGCTACAGGTTCCTTCTTTCATCTCAACTTTGAATCATGAAAAAATATTAATTTATACGTGATTTATTGAAAAATTTGTAATCCGCTTGGGAGTGTCATTCCTTTAGAGCGTGCTCTCTAAATGCAGGGCAGGAGCTAAAAATGGGGGTGCGTTTTGGAGCCGGTTAGGTCGAAAAGTATCAAATTTTTGACAAAAATGATGAGGATCATTTGTGTAGGTAATGAACTGATCTTCATTTTCGTCCAAACAAAAATTCTCTAAGTGTCATATTTTCGGAAATATCGGCGAAATTAGGCGAAAAAAACACACTTTTGAGACCAATGGGCCATTTTCCCGCCCTTCCACAAATTTCAATGTACCCATGAATAGATATCGATTTTTTTACTTAAAATAGTACGCCAGAATAAAAAAATCACTAATATCTTCAGGGCAGGTAGAAATTTAGAACATTGAAAATTCAACAATCAGACTTAAGTCCGAAATAAAAGAAACAAATCGACCAAAAAATCTTAGAAAGTTGAAATTCGACAAAAAAAAGGTAATCGATTTACTTATATTCATATTTAATTAGGAAAAAATTACATAAACTACCAAATATTAATTTTTTTTTAAACATCTCATCTAAAAACCACATCAAACAATTTAAAAGAAATTAAGTAAGTGTGCTTATTTTTTTCGGAGTTTATCCTCTAAATACTTTTATTTTGTTCGGTTATTTCAACTTTATGCTTCTTCTTAAAGATGTCAAAGCAAATTTAAAAATTCCAAAAATGTACAATAATAATTACATTCTAATCTCTAACTAACTTTAATAAATCTTAACTTTCGCGATACTCCCTTAGACCCGCTCCTCCGCCATCACCCGAACGCGTCGGTGATTTGACAAACCTCCCTTCTTATTACAACCCCTTTTGCTCTACCTATACAACCCTTTCTGAACGAAATTCCAGAGCATGGCAAATCTTACGTAATCATTTAAAAATAATGAACGTTCGGCACAGGCTGCGTTCCTTGATGAGAAAACTCGCCGAAAGAAGAGCAAGAACAAAAACGATGATGAGAAGGATCGGGAGTGTGCTAAAGAGGAGTGCGGGAAAGAGAGGGGTGATGATTTGCGGGGTTGCCATTACCAATAATAAAAATTCTCAAATGTAGGTATATATGTATTGGAACGGTTAACTAAATTGACCAGCTCAAAAAGAAAATACAAAATTTAATAGAAAACGAGTAAGGAATTTAATTTATCAGATTCGACATCCTAAGACCGGTTTCTGCCTTTCGGCTTCGTCAGTTAGGCTTTTCGAATCCAATAAATAAAATTCCAAACTCGTACAAGTCAGTAGCTATATCCGCTATAAGATAAAATTTTATCTTAAGATAAAATTTTCTTCTTTGATACATTTTGACTAGAATCAGTCAAATAAAAGCTTTGCAACACACAATGCAAATTGTGTATGCAACCCCAATACACCGGGAATTTTTTGCTTTTAATAATTGTCAATACTCTCTTCTAATCATAGATGGCAGCACATCTAAAAACAAAATTTAATGTTCAATACGAAGAGTAACAAAGAAACAGATAATTTTATTAATACCAATAAAATAACTATTTATTATACTTTAAGTAATCACAGGACGGAATGCGATTTCAAAAATAATGTTTGAAACTAATTTTAACATAGTAATTGTAAAAGAAACTTTATAATTTTATGTGTCAAAATTTAACATGGTAATCCCATAAGAGATTTTCATCAACAGATTTATGGTATTTACAAATAATCTGATAAGAAAAATTTAAAATAATATAATCTCAGATAAGTCTGCGATCATAATAACAATGAGAACATTATTAGGTATATTAAGTGTTTGAAGAAAAATAAATTTTAAACTTAACCTCAAATTCCAATATCATGATACATCAAATTCAAGGGAAATAGTATAAATCGGGGAAATAGAATGTTGGGACTTCTAAAATTGAAGAAATACAGTAAAAAAAGATAAATAATAATAAAGTTTTATGAGATTTAAGAAATCAATAATAACGAACATAAAGAGTATTTGTATAAAGTTAATATAAGTAGGAATTGTACAAAAATTACATTAAAATTATTCTTCTTGCCTCTAGAATAATTTGGTGATAATTAAAAATTGTATAAAAATTAATTTTTGAATTTTGTAAAAATTTAAGTTAAAAAACTGTCAAATTCCAATCTAGTAAGCTATGACTTGGGCTTTTATAAAAACTATTTCTCGCTGTCAAGCGAGGCTTTTTACTTAAAACTCTTGAACAGTTCACATCGCTCTGCATGACTTAAAACAAACGAAGACAAGTCAAAGCAACACTGATAAAAGAATAAAAATCATTAACTGTCAAGAAGTGACGCTATTTTCCAAGAAAAAAGAAAAAACTTTTAAATCAACAGAAGAAGCCACAATTATCCATCCTGTTCTGCATCCCGATTAAGAAATCCAGAGCAAACCTCATCCAAATGCTATGCCGAAGATTAGATGGGAATTGTGCTGTTCCAACCCTAATCGCTTTAATAGTTGGTTAATGACTAGCCGGGATAAAAGTGGACTGTATTACCTGCTGCTTCCTGCGTAGATATACTTTGAAGGGGTAGAATGGAACTCCATATATTAATTTATCTTGCTTAGTTATTAGCAAGCAATTGCTGAGAAAACGAACTGATGTGGAATGAATTTGTTATTGGATGAAAAGAATGAAAAATGATAGGTTGCTATCTCTATATGTAAAATTTGACTAAGACTTGTAATGAGTGTTTAGAAACCATGATTCGTTTCACGTCTAGGTACTTACTTTGGAAAGAAATTAAATTTTTATTTGTTCAGTCTTCGCGCTCTATCCAAATTAACGGTTTTTATTGGTTTAGACTTTGAGATTTGTTCAAATTACCGGAAAGTCTTTGGGCTATCTATTCCCTATCTTGCATATTATCTTTCCATTTATTTTATATACAGATGAGATTTTAAAAGTCTCCAAAAAGCCAATTTTAAAATTAACATATACAGGGTGATTAACAAAAATAGTAAATATTTTAACCTTAAGTTCAAACTTAATATTTCTCTACGGTTTGTCTATTCATTTGTAATACTGATGATGGTACTGTGAGATCGAAATTAGTTACACCCTTTTAAATGTCTTTTTACAAAAAATCATCAACCCTAACAACTTTGCGGCAACTTCGGCACCGCCGCCTCACTGCTTAGAAACAGTATCGAGGAGCAACTGCATCGACTGTGAATTCCCGATTCTAGGAGTGGGAGAAGCGGCGTCAGGATTCGATCCCCGCCCCAGTTCGTCGATCCGAGAGGCGGTCTCTGGATACTGTAACACGCCTCAGGAGAGGCGCGTAGGTGGCGCCGCGAGCGGATATCACCGGCACTAACAGCGCGAATTAATCGGGTGAATTTCCAATGTTGCAATGTCGGGCATGGTTGACAGGGCTCGGGATTAGTTATTTGTTTTTTTTTGTATTATTGATTTTAAAGGGAGGTAATTAGGTTTAATAATAGATAAGGGAGAAAAATGGATTTGTTTTTTTTATATAAATATAGGGAGTTACGGTTTATGGTGTTATGATAGGAGCATTTTTATTGGAAATGAAAAAATGAAACCTATATTTTATTTATTATTTATGTAGGAAATGTGATTTTTTTGCATTTTATCGAAACTTATCTTGAAACTGGATTTAAAGTTTTCGGATTTTGAATTTCACGTCCATTTTCCAGCACTAGGATAATTATTTGGCGTCTAAGAGAACCTTCATTTTTACCTTATTAATATTTTTGTAAAAAACTTAAAAAGTAACTAAGTTTATTCAAAAATTTTCTCTTGATGGGTCAATATTTTGTTTTTTAAAATCTCTTAACGACTGGGTGAAATTTTGCTATTGTTTCTATACAGGGTGTTTCATAGGTAAACCGACATACGTTACCTGTATATAGAGTATACTTAGTTGATTCCAAATAACCTAAGTTACTGGGTCTAACGCTTTTAATAACCATTTCGGCTTATATTTTGATAAGCCGTAACTTTAGAACCACCCTGTAGATTTATCTCATAATTGGTACAGGTATAGTGTGTTAATAGCCCAATCCTATAGTTTAAGAACTACAATTAAAATCCAGATACGGATTAAGAAGAATTTGTAAAATTTCAAAATCCCCAAAACAACACCCTGTATAGAAGATTTTTTAAAATTGGGATGGATATTTGAAAAGAACGAAAAAAAATGAGTTTTAAAGTGAACATTTTTTTAAGTGCGCATTCCATTCTATTAACGTCAAATTAGATCAAATGCATTATTTTTATTTTCAACCCTGTATAGGTACCTATATAATTAACAAATTCCATTGTTTCTTTGTTAACAAACTACAAATTATTCTTTCAAAGACGCAAATTTTTAAAATAAAATTTCAAATGTTTGCTCAAGTGTTGCCAAATTACTTTACTTCATTTAACATTTTTGAAGGGCACTGGATTATTGATGCCATTGAATGTTTCAGAATAAAAAATTAAATTGGAAAGATTTTTTAAAATAATTTGGTGCTAAAATACGTTATTTTTAAAGAGAAGATTTGTCAAATATATTCTCAGCGTTTTCCTCACTTTTTGGCTCTTTCAATAAATGTATCAAACATTAGTTTGTGTAGATTTTTTTAGTGTAAAAAATTTAAAAATTAATCAACAACCTCTTATATTACCTCTTTTATCGATAATGCCGCTCAAAATTAATATTATTTTTTGACTTATCAATATGAATGTTTTCATTATTATTTTAAACTGAGAAATCTGTGGAAAAATAGATTTGAAAAGCGTAGAGAATATAACTAATTCTTTTTTATGGGGGGAGGGTAAAACTTACCAAGTAGTCCAAGAAAGGTTAGTAAATGTTTTTGTAATATTGAGCAGAAACTAGTAACTGATCAGATCGACTTAAAGTTTTTTGCAAATTGCTAGAAAAGATGTCCAGATCAGAAGTGTAAAAATTTCGTTACAGGCGTTTTGGGTGGGGGCGGTAGCAAAAATGAGAAAAAAAAAAAGAAAATAACTTGCTCAATCGATAAATTATAATTTTTTTAATGAATTAATGTTTAATACAATTTTTCTTGAAAATAAACTCCTCCCGAGTTATAGGGTGTAGAAAAGTACGATTTTATAAAAAAAAATGTATTTTTTGCGCGTAACTTTTTTTTTGGCTGATAATATCGAGATCAGTGGCGGTTCTAGAAATTAAGGGCGGGGGGGCATATGTATTTAAAGTAATAGAGGAAAGACGCCAAATATGGGGTACTTTTTTTTGAAGATAAATATCACATAGAAATATTTTTTCTAGAAAACTGTAAATACGTCTACTTACACTTCAGTTTATATATTGTTATTGTGGTCACTCAAAATGACAGGTTATTTGATTTTACTAATCAAAACCACTGCATAACAATATCTACTGCAAATCCCATATTAGGCACTTAGCTATCCTAATATGGGGTACTAGTGTTTCCGAATCTGAGGTGCACAACCAAGTGTTTAAAATAAATGAATAATGCTGCAAAAATCTGATATTTATACAAAAAAAGAGATTTTAATAAAAACAATATAAAAATACATATTATTTACAGAAATCAAAAACATAATTTGTATCATCGTACCCAGCACATTCAGAATGAGCCTTTTTAAGACACATTGCACATCTTTTCACTTTTCATGTAGCTCATTCTTTTCTCTCGACAAGCTTTAACAGCTTCCATTATATTTTCCTTGTTCCATTTTTTTTGTTGACTGGGTATCTGAAATAATACAATAGTATTTGAATATCTAATGTATTTCCTAATATACGCAAAGGATGGTACCCCATATTAGGCACATTATATGGTTAAAACAAACCCTACAAAAATATCAACAAGTTGAAACATGGAGCTATTTAAACTTTCATAGTAAATAGACAGAATCTTAGGCTTGCGATTAACTAAAATAGACATGAAAATCTTACCTTTTTTCCCCGTAAAATACCTCTTAGCACACACAGCAAAAACTTTCGACGGGGTAGCTTAATACTTTTTGGTTAGAATAAAGTGATGCAATTGTTGCCGGTAAACGAAACTCCTACATATTACAGCGTAAGATCAAAGTGTAAGTTACGCTATTTCACAATACATGATGGAAGTTTGTCGTCGGAAATAATAAGGTACCCCATAATAGGCGAGTACCCCATATTTGGCGACTCTCCTCTACTGTATTTATCATTAAAAAAAAATAGAATATATATGTTATTTGGAATCGAAGAAAAATTTTTTTTGTAAATTTTAAGAAATTAAAAATCTCTTTAAAGTGTGTAAAATATATTGGAACCTTTTTTTGAGGTATCTCAAATTTTGACGTGGCGGCTCTGAGGATGACCTTTAAGGTCGAAACCGCTTAGCTAATTATTAAATTAAAATTTTACACACTTTTTCCTGGCCCAAACGTTTTTTTTTTCGGTAATTTTGACATTGCCAAACGTTTCTTATAAAAAATTCATTCTGCGTAAACTAAATTTTAATTTTTTAGCATTTTTTTGTAGATTCTAGGTCCATTTATATCCTAAAAAACTCACTTTTTCCCTCAAAAATGGCCCAATCATTTTTTCTCGGTAATTTTGACATTGCCAATCGTTTCTTATACAAAATTTATTCTGCGTAAACCAAATTTTCTTATTGTATATATTGTATGACGGGGTTAAGTGGAGTAGCTAAGCTAGACTTCGCCTCTTTAAATTGTTTACTGTATTGTATATCACAATACTAAATAAATGCATTTTATTATTATTATCTTTAAGTTCTCTAAATAATAAACTAAAAGACTGCAATTACATCACCAGTAATAAAATCGAAGGGGGCGCTAAAAACGACATTTTGTAAAGGGCGGGGGGGCATACTGCTCCCCTTTGCTCCCCCGTGGCGCCGCCACTGATCGAGATATAGGTACAATAAACTATTTTAAAATTTAGGATATGGCCGAAATGTCATGTTATGACAAACTTTTTCATTGGAATGACCGTTTTTTCAATATTTGAATAAATAAATATGTGTCATCATTTATAACCTTTCCAAAGTAGATCATTTAGATGTTTACTTAACCAATTTTTCAACATTGAATATGCAATTTTTAACCAGTTTTATCTGATAAAATCGCACCCCCTACAGAACACGCACCCTTTATCTAGATTTCTTTAACAACTCAATTCAAAATATTCAATAAAGGTCATCATTACACGAGCCAACCTTGCATAAATTAGAGACCAAGTTGCACACCTTGAGGCGCATCGAAAAGGAGGTTATATCTAGATTTTAGATATATAATAAATCTTTACATCGATAATTTTGGTTGTTATGTGTACTCTCTACTACCCCCGAAGATTTATCTGAGACATAACTATAAATCATTGGATAGTGTATAGCAAGAAAAAGACACGTGGACAGCCGACATGCCCTTACATCAATTTCTGAGCAGGCCAGAGGGCGCTCCAGACTCGGAACATAGACAGACCGGAATCTCGGCCGCTAATATTTTTATGGTTGATCAGAGATAGCCATGGGTCAGGGAATGTTATTTCGGCAAATCGTTTCCGATAGTCGTAACCGGGCCCAAATCACCGCCACCGTGTCCGCCATATTTGCTGAATTTGTGGAGGGAACTGTGGGAAATGATTATTTGATGAGCACAGGATGTCGATGGGAATCATTTTCAATTGGGGGTTTATCGTGGAAAATTTGCATTGTTTAGGAGTTTTTTTTTTGAAGGTTTAAAACGGGGGTTATTTTGCATGGCGCGAGTTTTTTAAGCTATTTTAGAGTGCTGAATGGACAATTTTTATTGTTGTAGGGTTTTATAGCAATTTTTTAGAGATTAGATAAAATCTAATGGTGTAAGGGATGATGCCACACCAAAGAATTGCTTCGGGTTTAAAAATATTTTATAATAAAAGTGGAAATGGTTTTTTCTTAAAGAAAAATTGAATAATCTGGGTAAAAAAATAAATTAACGGTCAAAATAGACGGAAATAACAACTGAATGGTGTTTGACAGGAACGGAGATTTTTTTGAAGTAAAAAATGACATCGCTTAGTAAAAAACTCGATGTAAATTAATTCGAAATCGATTACCTACTGAAGAAACCCCAAATGGGAAAGAGGCGCTTTCAATTTTTGGTCAAATATGTCTAATTGTTTAGGTACAAAAATAATTAGACAGTATTCTAAAAACCCAATGGGAATTTTATACTGAAGTTTAGGCAAAACTGGTACAATTGTTGCCTTAAATAGAAAGACATGATGAGACACCAAAAAACTTTTTTTCAAATAAAAAATAACAGGACTTTGTGAAATCGAGTAGGAATAGATTTCCTGATATTAAAAATGTTGTCCGTTAAAAATCTGTTGACTGGAATTTTAAAGAAATCCTTAGAGCGTACGTAATTTTTTTTGTAGAAGTCAAACGCGATTTTCCAATCTAATTTTCTTCCCAAATTTAATGGAAATCCCATTTGAATGGTGTCCACTCTGTATGCAGACCGTCGTATATCCTGACCGAATATCCGAATGGAAAAGGGCCGCGGAGAGTAGAGCCGACGGCGCTGGCGGCACGGCGAGCGAGAAGAGGAAGAGAATGTGGAAAATGGAGAGAATGGAGAGAGTGGAGAGTTGGATATTGGCTCCGGTTACGTGAGCGCCTTTCCAATCGTTTTTCTTTCGTTTCACAGCCACTCCGATGTCGTATTACTTCTGTTTCCAGCTTACGGCGGTGAAATATTAAATATCCCGGACCCCGGGGTTTTAGCCCCCGATATCCAGGACCGCATTTACCGAAAATAGCTATATTCCTACTAAATGCCGTTTTTACTTTTCAATAATATTGCTGCAAACGTTTTTCTGTTCTCCATTGTCTCTTTTCGTCCCATAAAGTATATACAGCCAGGAGAGGGTTAAAAAATAGTTTTTCTTTGAAGGAAAATTCATAAGAAATTGTGAATTTAAAAAACATTTTCAATTTTCATTTCTTAAACTTCAGTTGGAAGTTGGAAGTAACCCCAAAAAAATTATTCTTTGAATAAACAGAATCTCAAAAATATTTTTTTTTATTTATAAATATTTTCTTTTTTTTTTTCAATTAATTTTTTTTTAATTTTTCTCCCTAAGTACCTAAGTCTTGGTTGAAGCAACAAATATTAAAAAAAAGCACTTTTTCGAATTATTTTCCATCCATTTGAAGGGCATATAGTGTTGCATTTTTAATATTTTTTGTTTCTTTTATAAATCTTTGAAATCGAGGCTAGAAGTTAGTTTTTCGACTCGTTGTATTAATGCAACCCCTTAAGCTGATTTGACATTTATCTCACGGCCAAAACTAATGAGCAAATCAGGTCATGATAAAGTTGAAATATTTTGGATACCAAAATATTTTACTGGGAATAATCAAACTGCACAAATGATGTGAAATAAGTTAAAATCACAGCTCCCAAGAATTACATTAAAAAATGTCACACACTGCACCAACGTCTTGACTTCTTAAACCAACAACTTTGATTTTGTCTTTAAAGGAGCCTGTTATTCTGAGACCGGTTTCGGCATTATTGTGCCTCATCAGTAAGAAATCAGGTCATTACTGAAAATAATAACCAAATTCCCGGAGTAAATAAAAAATCGATCTATAGCTAGAACCGTCCCTGATGTCCAATCTCGGGTCCAACTCATGAACTCACGCTTACAAATACCCTTTTCTTTTTTGTGCTTTTCCTTCTCCAGCTCGGTCGTCAGCATCCATTTTAATCACTAGTTTCAAGCTATAGCTCCATCGAAGCTATACTGTTACTACTGACGGACATGCCACTATGCTCGCTAGTTTCATGAGAAGACGTAATTGTCAGTTTTTAATTTTCAGAAGTGGGATTAATTTTTGTTTTGATCAATTATTAAAATTTTATCGATATATGTTTGCGAGCAAGAAAAATCTTAATAAACAATATTTGTGTAATTCTAATAGAAACGAACGTCACTTGTCTAAAAATTGCAAAACAACGTTGAGTTTGTTTTTCTCTAGAAACACGAGACTGTTTACAATGTAAATATTTAAGAAATTAGGACTATACTGACTTTAAACAAATATTGTTTTAAAAGCTCTCATCGAATTTCAGTTTGTTTTAGAAAAATCGATAAGGGAAGTTAAAAACGAGCTAAAATATTGTATTCCTGTATAAAAATTCGTAATATAAAATACGCTTTAATTCGATGAACGATTTCTTGCTCCCCAAATTTCAATATTTCCTTTTAAAAATTAGCAAAACCCACAAACAGAGGGCGAACCAAAGTTCGTGCCATTAAAAATTCGAACAGCACTTAATTCCCATCAGCTTTCCCGAATGTATATCCGCGTTTTTGGGGGGTTTTTCCTCATTCTCGAGGAGTTATCAATTCCGTCGAAAGTAATGAGTCGTAAAATTATCGAATTCAATTCGATAGACGATACGATACCGCGTCATAAATAATAAAAATGTCGCCGGGTAGTCATTATCGGAAACTGCTTTGCATAAAGATGCCAGATATCATTCGCGAACGAAGAAAGAATCAAAAATATACGCCGATAGCACGGGTAAAGTGTCTATGCTTTAAGGAGGAACAACTGTTATATTTGTCACTGGATTTAACTCTATTTCCCTCTTTTTCTTTCTAATTAAAAATGAGGTCCTTTTAAACTGTGGAAACATTGGAAAGGAAACAAACTGTAAAAACTAAACGATTTTGAAAATTTCAACTTGGTGTTATATAAAGTCTTGAAACTTAAGAGCATTCACTACTTTGTGGCATGCAGAGTCACATCGCCCAGTATATTAGAATATGTAGTTATTAGTATTAGTGTAAGGTCAGGTATTTGTATATTGTAACGGTCAAACAAGGTGTAAATGAATGAAATGCCTAACTTTTTTTGAATAATAATAATCATCAAATGTTACGAATAAATAACATTAAATAATCATTTATTTTAATCTGAATCAACATTATACAGAACGTGTTTAATTAAATACAATTTCAAATCAATCTTGAAGTAGCAATTAATTCAAAAAGTGTTAGATTTCTAAAGGTTAATATTAACGCAGTAACCCCATAAGCAGCTTTTATCGACGATTTTAAGACAATTATAAATATTTTGGCAAATAATACAATAGTAAAAATCAAAACTGAATAGTCTCAGACAAGTATGCAATCGTTACATCTAAGTAAAAGTTATTATTTTAAACACCATGTGAAAAAGAAATTTTCCACATAACCTCAAAATGAAATATTCAAATTTGAACAAATCATTAATCTAAATTTAGGGGAAAGTCAATGAAAATTAGAAAACAAAGCTTGGGAATTGCTAAAATCATAATATTATTGTAAAATAAACAATAATAATAGAGTTTAACAGAATTATAACTTCAATAATAACGAAAACAGAAAAACCTTCATGTATTTTTAATATTAGTCAAAATAGCAAATAATTTACAACAAAATCATTCTTTTAATATAAGAAATGATTTGGTAATGGTTAAAAGATGTATAAAAGTATTTTTTTTTATATTATAATAATTTATTTAAGAATTTTATGTCAAATTCCGATCTAGGAAGCTGTGAGATATAAAAACATAAAAACCAAATTCCGCGATCAAGCGGGGCTTTTGCTTAAAAACCTCCGAAGTGTCCACATCAATGCTTGTAACGTAAACAAATGAAAATTTATGTCAAAGCCATTATAGATCGATGAAATAATTGTAGAAATTTACCTGTCAATTTCTAAAGTGAGGTTAGAATTAATTTTTCATCTGAAGATTTTGGAATTTAATTAAAATAGACTTTCCAATCAACATTTCATCATCCTTTCCTGAAGTAAATCCAGGTCCTGCAATTTTTCCTGAATGTGTATCCAGTTTAAAATGTATCCTGTAGAACATAATCCCATATTCCTGATTGAAGCCTGGTAGAATCATTTGGACCAGAGCGTCGATTTGCAAACAAGCAACTAAAGTTTGCTAAAAGAATTCAGAAAGTATTAAAGGTACCTTTTCATTTTCTTAAATATCGATATTTAAAACTTTAAAATAAACAGTAAGGCCAGAGTACTCAACTAACTTAACCTATATTTTTAATTTATAATAATAAAAACAGAATAACGTAAGAAAGAATTTTACATAATAAACAAAATTATAAAATTTGAAAGATAATAATAATAAGAAACATTACACTTACTTTTTTCTGTTTAAATATTTCACACTGCAATCGCAAATTTTGATTTCTGTTTTTGATTGTAAATAAATGTACACATATTTTTCTTCTAACTGAGTCGTTATTATTGAATGTTATAACTTTTAAGTCAATATATAGAAGCACGACTAAGGTTCAAGGTTTTTATGCTTCCGGCTGAATTGAAAGAGGCCGCCCCACAAAAATAAACACGTTCTGGCTAAGATTACGTCAGAAGGTAAAATTAATCTTTTAAGAAAGTTACTTACTTACAAAATAAATTAAAACTTATACAAAGACAAAAAATTTGGTGTTTCACTTTTCGTTTCGCATGGAACGATTTGTCTAACTAGCGGTAAGTAACAATATATTTATATTACGTGAGATAGGAAGGTCGATAAACCAACACGTAGAGAATTTGTTATTAAATATTGTGTATATAAAACGGTCAATGTCAATCTTCCTATTCATTAGAATTCATTCCTATTGATTAGAATTCATTACTATTCATTAAGATTCATGTTGCTGTATTGTTGTTGTTAATATATCCTACCATTATAGTCTATTTTTATGTATGAGAGAGTATTAAAATAATAAAGCGTTCGTAATCCATAGGCGTACCACTTCTTTTAGTAGACAGTTAAAATATTTTGTGAAGTTATACCTCGAGTATTTTCGTATGAAATAACCTTTGTATAAATATAATAAATATATCGGGTGTACCCTTATATTTTCACCTAATTAACCTGCTTATAACTTCTAAGGAGCTGAAGGTAAAAAAGTGCAATTTTTTCTAAAATATTTTATTTTTCCACAAGGTATGTTAAGAACATTGTGTGAAACGGGTTATGTAGGTATAAGGGTTTAAACCTTGACTTTTAAACAACGTTACGTTCATAAATAATAATTTTAATATAAAAACTACTTCTTACCTACAAATCCAAATCAGAATCGAAATCAGAAGATGAACTGTCGCAACCAATATTTACAATGAGTGGTTCGATCATTTCATCAGTAATATTGTCCAACTTCCACATTTTCTCTTCTTCTTTAATCGTACGATTTACTGCCTTTTCCCAGTTTTCAGGCTTCACATTATTTACAGCCTCCAAAAACAACTGTTTAACATCACCCATTTTAAAAGAATTATTTTTTCCTGAAACTTCTCCCTTTATCTGTGCCCATATCAGTTCAATCGGGTTTACTTCGCAATGATATGGTGGTGATCTAACCACCGTCATCCCACGATTTTTTGTAATTTCATCAATTTCATATTTTTTTAATTTCTCTTTATGAAGGGAACACAAATGATACAGTTCTCTTCTCACAGAACCGGGATGGAACTTAATATTCTTTGAATTTAGCCAATTCTGTAAATCTTTTTTTAACCACTTGGTTGTGGGCATTTTTTCTGTAAGTCTCGAGTGATAACTTGCATTATCCATTACTATTATACAGTTCTGAGGAAGAAGATCTATCATTTGTTCGAACCACTCTTTAAAGACATCAGCATTCATGTCCTCATGGTAGTCACCGGTACGAGTAGATTCAAAAGTCAATAAACCACCTTGAACAAAACCGTTTGAACTACCGATGTGTACTATTATCAGTCTGCGCACCTTTCCTGATGGTGGATTTAAACCAGTAGATAAATTATTTAAAAAAGCCTGTCTTCGACTTGTAACAGTTTCATCTTGCCAAAATTTATTTGGTGTATGTCCCTCGTTGATCCATGTTTCATCTAAATAAAATATATTTCTTCTTTGGTTTCTCATTTCTTTTATAGTCCTTAGGTAATTTCTTCTCCATACTACAATATCGCTTCTTTCTATTAAAATAGACTTTCCATAGAAAACCTATTTCTTTTAAAAGTTTCCATAGTGTGCTTCGACTCATTTCAGGGTAATCCTTATCATCTCGAACCGTGGCAAGAACTTTGTCTACTGTCGGAAATTCTTTTCTAAATAAGAACGCATGCACTTTCATTCGAAGTCTTTCTTCCAAATGATTTTCTATTTGAAATTTTGGTTTTCCTGGAGCTTTACGTGCTGTTTGAAACTCGCCACATTTCTCTTCTTTAACAACTCTGTAAATCGTAGATTTCCCAACACCAAGCGTACTACTAACTAATTCCACTGTGTCATCAACACTTTTACATAAATGTTTGTCTGTAAATGATTTAAAACAATTAAATATTAATGTTTTTTCATTAACTGTTAAAGGACCGATTTTTTGTCATTTACGCGGTACTTCCAAATTTTCCATGATCACACTAGAATTCACAATAGACTGCACACTGCACCTTGCATGTTGCAACTAAACGACATTTAGTAAGCTGTCAAGAATACACAACTGGACCTCCTTACTAAATGGAAAACCTACAATCGCATTTTCGGTGAAATTTGTTGGTAAGGGATTTATCTACTTATAATTCGATTACTGTAAGAAATTCTTGGAATTAAAATAAAACAAAATTGGCAAATAGGTACTTATTGAAAATAATCTTAAGATACGGCTATGTTATCTTTAATACACAGGGCTTTTGGCCTGTCTAAACCTTTTTCTATTGTTCTGTACAGCTTATGGTTATAAAAGACCAATAAAAGACGCAAAACTTGTATTAGCTCAGGTACATTTATGACAATTTTAGGAAATATTTAGATTACTCCGTAAAAATAATTAAAATGACCGTACTAAGTTTTGCATTAGAAATGCTGTTTTATTACTCTCTCATACATAAAAATAGACCATAGTATGGTTGCAGTTATTTACCACTATTATTAAACGTCCTTATCAAGGACATCACATGGCAATCCTGCTCGTCCTTTAGGACATCACCACCTATATACCAACGATTTTCTGAAGTAGGTAATGTCGGAATATATCTCTATGAAATTCGGCCAATACGGTCAGCGGATTAGACATCCCTCGATTTTAATGTTTTTTAGTAGTTACAGTTTGACCGTACTATGGCATCGAACGCATCATCGCGACGAACGGGCGTATGGAAAATCGAGTCTAAATTTCCACTAAAATTGGTATTGATTTATGAGGTCTCTTTATATAATTTTATTTGCAACCAGTTGCTTAGCAGAGAACAGACACAATTTCAGTCTCGGCGATAATTAGGCCACAATGGAAAACAACAATGCGACCGAAACGTTTTGTTATTGTTTTGTTTTCATTTTAGAGAAAACGACGATGCTCATGCTTCTGGATACACATTTCGAGATGCAGATTGTGGAAAATTAAATGCTTGACGCTGCTGCTGGGATAGATTAAAGGGGCACTTGCATTCGATTCGCTTTTTTTTTAAAACCCCCACTTACTTTATTTGTGGGTATTTAGAAAATTACTTTTCCCGGAGAATTTGCGAAAATCAGTTTACAATAAGTTTTATTCATGGATTTGACATGGTTACTTTTGTGGCATGTAGAGTAGCATCGCCCAATATATTAAAATATGTAGTTATTAGTATTAGTGTGAGGTCAGGTATTTATATTACGTGAGATAGGAAGGTCGACGACCAACACGTAGAGAATTTGTGTTGATAAATATTGTGTATATAAAACGATCAATGTCAATCTTCCTATTCAGATTCATATAGAGATATTGTTATTCAGAACATTCACATAACCTATAGTATGAGTCTATGATTCATGTTGCTGTATTGTAGTTATTAATATATCCTATCAATAGTATGGTTGCACTTATTTACCACCATTATTAATCGTCCTTATCAAGGACATCACACTTTTATATCTCCACCAAATCTGAAATTCTTGAATTATAAGGTTGAAATTTGGAAGATTTATGTAGAAGAGATGTATAAATGTTTTTGTAAAGACGGAATTGAAATATATTGATTACTTTACAATTGACGAGATGTCAAAGTATAAAGATAATTCAAAAATCATTTTATTTTTAATATACTTTTTAATAAAGGACATTTTCGTTTGAAATAACCAGAACAAACACAAAAATCTCCCTTTAGTCGAAATAATCGATGATATAAAAAGCGTAAGTCATCGTCGAAACTCATCGTCGAGCAAATATAGTGGGTGTTACCGAAACGTGCGACATGCCACTCGTAACCGTAATCGTTGGTCGTAGTCGTAGCGGTCGTTTGCGGCACTCGCAGATGTAAACACTCTCGAGTAGATTGAAAGTGCACATGTAGCCCTACGCCCAGGCTGGGGGCCCTTGGCCCTCAGAATAAACAGCACTTTGTCAATTAGCGACAGCGACAGCAGACAACAACTTCACAAACAAACGTTCATGGAAGTTTCGCCGAGTTACACGGAGTTTTGGAAAGTTGGCTGTGAAGTTGCTGGTGCTGCTGATGCTGGTTTCGGTTTTGCTTGTTCGTTTCCTGCATACGGTTTTTTCGAAAAAGTTTTTTTTTTACGCTGAACGGTGTTTTATGCGGGAGGTCTTTTAATCATTCATTATACATCTAGACCATCAGGGACAAAGCGATTTTAAATACCCGAAATCTTGAAAAATTCTTAGCAGTATGTAGTAGTCCGCCTGGACAAATTGAAATTTGAGAAATTTTAGTTGAAATTATGCGATTTCTTCGACTATTTCCCTCGTCTTAATTTCACCAATCACAAACGCGCAATTTTGAATTACCAATGGTTTCTAGATAAAAAAACGATACCAGAAAACCTCGCTAAACAATTTATCTGATTTTATTGTCAATACATTTTATAATATTGTTTTTAAACAGTGCTAGTCAGCTTATGTAGTGAAAATGAAAGTGATTATTTCCCTTGCCTGTCAAATATCAATTTTTAACCAATCACGTGCCTGGAAACTGATTTGACGCAGCCAATCAAAACAAAATAAAGCGACTATTCGCCTTGGTGGTAAATATTCGGCTATTTAATCATCGTCCTCAATATTCACCTGAAGGACGGTATCCAACAATAACGAAGCCGCCCGTAAATTTCAAATTTTTCAAATAAAACCTATACTAATGGTATTATAAAATTGCTTATAGTTAATAAATTATCGATCTTTAGTAGCAAATACACAAATCCAACTGATTTCGCACTTTTTCTGAAACTATAAATATATTCATTCATTCCTTTCTATGTAATACCGTCCATTTTACGACAAACATAGTAGGCGCGCGTCATCTGAATTTTGACAGTTTGCCATTAAAGTTTATTACAGAATTAAATTTGACACATTTGGTTAAAAAGTATTAACAATGAGTAGATTCGGGAGTAAAAATCTTCAAGAAATTGATAATATAATTAAATTAAACGTACCTGCCAAGACAGTAAAGAGCAAAACTAGTATAATTTATACGTACGTACAGAATTTTTTGTGACTCGGGAAATAATCTTATTAAATATAACGCGACCTTGACAAATTAGCTACTATTTTTATTGCTACTAAATTTCTCGTATATTTTACAATTTGACTCGACAATTTTGGCATTAATAATCAAAGAATAACTCCCGAGAGCTTTAGCTCGAGGGAGTTATTCAGATTATTAATGCCAAAATTAAGTCTCGACGAATTGATCCTAAAATAAACTCGAAATTTAGATACAATAAAAATAGTCGGCTATTTGTCAAGGTCTTGGGATATTACTGTCGAGTATATGACTAATATTGATCTGGCGATTGAGAAAAGTAAACCATACAATACCGTTAAAACCCATACGTCAATATGGAAACAGTTTTTGGAAACTACAAGTTTAGATCAACTAAACCTAATCCGGAAAGTTTTGGTGTGGAATATGAAGAAAGAAAACGGTGAAAATTATAAAGAACTAGTTGTGAAGACAATGTGGAAAACCGTTGCAAAAAAACTGCAAGAGATATATTTTATGAAGTGGAAAATAATTTTTGACCATTTAAAGATATTAGAGAGTTATTGCAAACTGGCAGAATGTATACCGTATACGTTATACCTTAGCGCTATGTCGATGTAAGGTATGCGTTAAATTGTGACTTATTGCAGTTGCTTTTCTCGAGGTAGTGACGTTTGACATGCTAATATTGGATATTGTGCTTGAGTTGATGGTAGAAAAGTATTAACGAAATTATGGAAAAACTTTTGGATATTTTTGTTGAAGAAGAACATGAAGATGAACGCATAGAGGAAGCCATAATATTTTACCTTATCAATAATAGGGAAGGTCGACGAAGAAATATCTATGATCGCCTCAATTTAGAGTTAATGTTAACCCATTATATAAAATCAAATTTCCGATTTGAAAGAGAACATTGTATTCTTAGCAGAACGTCTTATGTTACCAGCTATAATTAGAACAAGAACAAGGAATGTTATATCAGGTAAACTATTGACTTTTTCCTAATGAAAGTAAGTAAAGGACTTGAAGGGTTGTGCATTTTGCTTAGAAGATTAGCTTATACGAATAGGTTGAAGGATTTTGATGAAATTTTAACAATCAAAACCGGGAACCAGGAAGTTCACACAATACTCTTAAGATCCATGCCGAGCAAAAAACAAAGCAAGAAATAGAAATAAATTAACACCTATGTTATAGAATTAAGTTTAAATTACTTTGAAATAATAATATTTTTAACTTTCTTACCTTTATTAACAAATAAATTAAAACTAATAGTTTTTTAGTTTTATTTTCGGATATCAAAACTAATGGAAAATTTCATTTTTTTGTTTTACATAACTAGCATCTTTTCAATAATATATATTATATATTTAAATACATATAGACAAAACATCACAATTTAGCACAGACTTTTGGAAAATTATTCCTTTTAATCTGTTGTAATCCAAACAGATTATGTTTTGAGGGATTTAGAATTTGTAACTGAAATATATCGTAAACAGTTTAATATAAAATATTATAGATAATTAAAAAATCTAAAACTTTTGTATTATTTTTCAACATAAACTCAAAATTATCGAGAATAATCAAAGGTAATACCACGAGTCCTCCAAATTTTATCGATTAAATTTTTGGTTTTCACGAAAACGGCTTTATTTGGAAAAACCACGAAAACAAACTGATTGATAAAATCACGAGTCCGCAGGACGAGTGATTTTATCTTAAATCAGTTTGTTTAAGTGGTTTTGCCTAAAATAAAGGCGTTTGAGTATGAAGATCAAAAATTTAATCTATAAAATTTCAGAGGACGAGTCGTATTTGAAAGGATTATTTTTTGAATCATTTTGTATTAAAAACAGAGAACATAGTCATTTATGCAAAAGACACTTTACACACAAATATTGAAAATTTTCTTTACCAATTTAAATTGAAACCTGAGCTGTTATAGTTTTACATACAGGGCTACCAAGGCGATTTTTTGACTGGCTACCCCGCGAAACGGCGCCGTAAATAAAAGCGAAGAAGAAGAATGAAATGAAGTCTCTCTTAATTTAATTAATTTTAAGTTTAGTGTTAAAGTGAGGTATCTAAAAATGTTGAAATAAACTAATAAAAACAGGTTAGTTTACAAATACATTTTGAAATTTGGTTATTAACATAGATTTGCAATACATTTTAGTATAATAATAATTGATAAATGTTTACATTTGACATCTCAAATAGGTAAACACAGTTTAATCAAAAAACAAAAACGACGAAGCGGTTTTATCAGTATAAAACACAATGATTGGTTAGGATCCTGAGTTGTTATTGGCTGAAACCACAAAATCTGACTGTTTTGACAGATGAAAAAAATAATCAGTAATAATACTATAAGTAGTTCAAAATAATCAGGTTATACATCGATAACTTGTTGCATAATTACAAAGAGTGTTAGTTTGACAGTTTAAATAATCCGACCGCGAAGCGGAAGGATTGTTCTGTCAAACTGACACGATTTGTAATTATTCAGGAAGTTTGAGATGTATAACCGTATTTATTTTGAAGTACGTATTGTAGTTGATACGATTATTTTTTGAGTAAATTAAGTAAATATAAACAATTTATTCATTTAAATACAAATTGGTACAATGACATATACAATTATTATATACTAAGTTTTTGAACCTGTAGCGTTTTTCAAATCGACTCATTTTTGAACAATTATTGTTAAACGTCAAAATTTGATGGTCCTATTAGTTTGTGATTTGTTGTAGGTATATTGATGTCGATGTGGTTGCTATGGAAATGAAATTATTGTAAAATTTTCGATTGGTGGAGCTACTCTATATATAATAAGGTATTATCGAAATTATACGAGGTAACTTAACTAAATTAAACGTTCTGATTGGTTAAAAATTACACGAAAAAAATAATCGTTTTTATAAAAGCCTAATTTTCAGTCGGAAAAGTTTGTTTACAAATTTTCAATTTTTTAACTTTATCAGTGCTCTTCTTCTGTTATTTAATTCTAAAATCGATCGCGAAAAAGCCGCTTTTTGTTTTGGAACACTAAACACCCATAAGGTATAAGGTAAGGCTCTCCTTATGCCTTAGATATAGCGTACGACGTTATACCTTAAAAATGTTTGATTACTGGTGCGCACGCGTAACTGTCACTGTAAGGCATACCGTATACCCCAAATGGTGTGCAATAACTCTCTAATATCTTCAAGTCTAGTAGGGAAACTCTTAATGCGAAACGAAGGAATTTGCAGATGTGCGCCAATAAAAGGAAATCGAGCTCTGCTACATTAAAATTGGAAGAATACAACATAATGGTTTTATTATGGGACGAAGACACTCCGGCGGGACTCCAGTATAACTTGCCTGGAGAGGTGGAGAAGCAGTCAATTGCAGAGTTCATTATTTTAAAGAGGTAGTGGATAATTCTGGGATTAAAACAGGTTTAAAATAACTGATTTTCATAAATCTTACTTTTTAGGAAGAGTAGAATATAATTCTCTCTTCAATAAAACGGCTCAGGGTGGTCCCCAACATGAAGAACCCTATCTTTTGTCCAGTCCGTCTTTTTAAAATTATAATGGTTACACGTTCATCTAAAATAACAACTGATAGATTATTCTTAACAGTAAACCCATCATGGAACAAAGAACAATCAAGTGGATGATACAAAAACATTCCAGTGGTAAAAAACGAACTTTCGAAATGGATTAAAGAAGCAGCATGAAAGGCAGGATTAAATACAAAAGAAATAAAAATAACAAACCACTCTATGCGGTCGACAGCAGTCAGTAACCTGGCTTAAGGAGGGGCCGGTGAACAACAATTAATTAAAATTACTGGCCACAGTTCAGCCAACTCAATTAATCCTTATCTGCAAATGGATGATGAGCATTAGTCCAACATCATAAACTCCCTTAGAAGTGACGGCTCAGAACCTAAAAAACAGAAAACAGAAGATCCTGCAGCCGCTCCTCGAGCTTCTCACTCTACAGCTGGACCCATCAACAACATTAATGATTTACCTACACCCAACGTTATCAATGAATTAACAAACATTTCAAACAATATTCCTACTGTGTACCAAAATTGCAATTTATATTTTAATTGTACCATAAATAATTAAGTTTGTAGTATTTTGTGATTAAATAAATTACCTGTTTTTCAGTATTCAAATTAATACCTACATATTTATTATGTATGCAATATATAATAAGTAGTATGTTTTGTAAGCTATGTGTATGAAGAATAATCTGTTACTCATGAAATAGTCTTGACAAATACCATTCGGGCATCTAATTTTTCCTGTGAAAACGTGTTTTCTCGATTTTTATCGGAAAAATTAGATGCTCTTATGATATTACTTACGGAATTTTTTTTTCAATTTTCAAAAATATTCAACAATAGTTTTTTTGATTTGTCGACATAAAATAACATGAATATTGAAATTTTATTAGCAAAAAATAAAAAATTGTGTCACGTTGTTTATAGAAAGAACTGTTATTGGAATTTTATAGGTCCCATCTCAAAAATAAAGTACGCTAGATCAATTATTAATGTCCTGTTAGGAAATCTACTAAATACGCGTACAACAGCGGAAAAGTAAATAAAAATGAAAAAGTTTAAAACTATTTTCTACATAAAAGTTTCATTGAGACCGTCGGCGTCGCGGCGTTCGGAATAAATCAACAATCGAATTTGGGAAAGAAGGAAGAGAAACGGAGTAGATGCAATAGCCCGAATTCAGCAACATTGACGTTTGAATGGTTGCTCCAAAAGTTGAAAAACCCTTTCACACTCGCTATTGCTGCCGATGCTGCTGCTTCTACTGCTACTGCTGCTGTTATGGTAAATATATAAGAATGACAATATTATTATGGTAATTCTATTAAGTATAGCGTACAATGGTGCCACCTGTTGCCTTCAATTCACTACATTTCACGGACAACAACTTTATTTGATAACAAATGTCGACTCAAGCACAATGGATGGTTACACATATACACACACACACACATATGCTCTTTTACTTTCTTGCAAATACTGGTACATGTACCTTTTGTATTGTATGCTGCGTTGTTGTATTGTTACGTTTTTTCTTTTTTTATTGTTTGGTTGTGTTGTATGGATTTCAAGGTCGTCGATTTTCTCGTTATTTTCTATTTAACTCCATTTAATGTGTCTTTTTATCTTTGGAAGTCATTTTGATAACTTGATTTTATTGATTTGTTTTATTTTCATTTATTAACAAATTAGAGAAAAATCTTAATTTTGTATTATAACAGCAACCAGTGATATTTTTCATTTTTTTTATAATCAGCCATTTTAGTAATTTCAATAAACGATAGAAAAGCTACCCACATATATACAGTGTGTTTGCGTAAGTTGGGATCATATGAAAAACTTTTTTATTAATAGTTCTAGGAAAAAGGTTGTTCTTCATAAACAATTCCGGCATGCATGATCGAGGTTCGTCAAAACATATAAATTTTGCCCAATTCTGATCAACTTTTCTTAATAATACTCTTTACTTTATTGAGCAAAATTCATATTTTTTGACAAACCCAGTATACGACTAAAAATTTTTATATCAGATGATTGTATCTTAGGTTTTAGATCATGTAGAACTTTTTATGAATAATAACTGTTTTCCTATATACCTAAAAAAGTTTTCCATATGCTTTCAATTTACGTTGACACACTATATATACATACCGATCACCATGTATGTAGCTTGGAATGTATGACGATCCCGTTGTCCTTGTAAAAAGGTATAAAATACAGGAAATACAGTAAAAACGGGGAAAAAAACACGAAAATATAAAACTGCGGACCCTTGAAATTCCCTTCTAACGACAGTATCCCAACTTGTCGACATTTTTTTACCCTCTACATATCTAATGAAAAATACAACATATCCCTTAGACAAAGTACACGTATAAAAATATTTGGAGCTCGAAAATGGCTGGTGTTCTACCGACAAATCTCTCCTATATAAGTTCCACTTGGAGAACACAGCGGCGTACGATAAATAAAAAATTTAAATTAAGAATATAATAAAAGCAATTGTAATATTTCTCGGGAGGTACATTTTGAAATACCTATCAGGTACTTTTGTTAAGCTATAAAATTGATTTTTTTTGGCCCATATAACCAGGAACTAATGAACTTGGATTCGATTCCATTTTTTCAAATTTCTGGTAGAAATATTAAGGAATCTCAGATATAAGCCAAAAGATACATCACCTAAATCTTCACATTTGAGTTATTTTGCAAAGTGGAAGCATAAGAATCCGAAGAAAATAGTGACAAGTTTGTAATAAATAAAGAATCCCACTGTTTCAATTAGAGAACTTAAAAGTATAGTAGGTAAATATCTAAGTAAAAAAGTACTTGAAAAAACACAAAAATCGTTATTACAAATTTTCTCTGGTACTCTACTCAAAAAGCAGATAAGGATATTCAGATTTTCTTTATAATGTATTATTTTTGAAGGCGGATAAATTTGTAAGAGTACGTCACTGAAGGTGGTCGTTTTATTAAAGCGATTCGCCATGATTTATGTGGGCAAAAATGAAAGCACGAATCTTTTCCCGGCATTGCTCACATACCTAAAGAAGTGGAAAGCCACCGCAGACCCCAGAAATACGCGTATATTCCATTCCATTCCATTCGGATCCCATCCAATCCCGGGAACCCCGAAAATAATATTTCGCCTTCTCCGCCGACTTTATCCCGCGATTTTATTTGTTATTTATTAAACCGTTTTGCTCTGCATAACTCTTACAGATTACCGTGAGATAAAAACTTTCATACCTATTATTCCTCCTCTCTCTTTCCCGCGTTCTTTTCTTCTGTCTGCACTTTCTATGCGGTTTCGAATTTTGTTATTTTAACCACTTTTAGGAGCTTTTTGTTGATTCGTCAAAAATTTTTAGGTACTCGGAATATTTTGTGATATGTAAGTCCCTCGAAAAATTCAATTAAAAATTATCAAAAAAATTTAAAATGTTTACATTATAACATTATTTTTATCCGGAAATAATATTTATTTATATTCAGTTATAATTTACATATTATCAGTATATCATGTCATTGAAATGAAAATCACTGTTAGTTTTGCATACTGTATAATTCTGGTTTAGTATCACATGTTGGTTCAGCGATTACTGTTTGCCAGTGTCCCTTAATTAAAAATAAAAATGTTTGTTTATTTAATTCACTATATATATATATATATATATATATGTATATTCAGTAACATAAATAATGTTGTACTTACCTACCTGTATTTCTGTATTTTTCTTTTGTATTGTATATATTAATTTTATTACGATATGGTTCAACAGTGCGTTGTGTGCAGCAAACTGGATTATTTAAATCTCGATTTATCATTTCATCGATAAGTGAACATGTAAGATTATAAACAAAGCTTCAGGGGTGTAGAATTAGTATTTTTTCTTTATATATTTTGTTAAAAATTAAATCACTTTTTGTTTTTCTGCCAAACTACCTAAGTATTTAGATAATATTTTTTATTTAAACAGTTATACGAAGATATGACTTTTAGGTTTCCTGCAAATGTTGAAAGGAGAAATATTTGGTACTCCTTGTTAGGATTTGAGGAAGTGAATGTCCTACCTCTTTTGTAATTATTATGTCGGATTGCTCTAGAATTTTTTTCTAACAAAATTAACCCTCCCCTGTCGATTGCAAGCTTTGTATCTCTATTCGTTTGGCCTCTACGATTTTCTTAATGACTTTGTGTATTAAAAAAATTGTTAAATATATTTCGACCTTCTGAAATCAAGTCTGTTGCACGTTTTCCAATACAGTTTCCTCTTTTCTAAAAAAAATTGATTTTCCCATAAATTTTCCAGTAAAAACTAATATTTCAAAGTGATGTATGAAAAATATATTAGAAAAGTAAACTGTCAATATAATTTTCGTAGTGCAGAAACCCAATCTTCCGAATTTCCTCCCTCGTACAAATAATAGGTAATCACAATCATGTAGGTCTATTTAAAAACAATCAGCGCATAATGAAGAGGGCAAACAAGGCAGAAATCATCGGGAGTCCGCAGCCTTCCTGATCATATTTGCTTTTCAAATCACTCACAAGATTACCCCCGCAAATATTAGTTTTAATCAAATCAATATAGCCTTGTCTGTCCCCAGCGGTCGTCCTCGGTTGAGGCATACAAGCCCGAGCACACAGCAGCAGCGTAAGTTTACCGCACCTAAATATCAACCATATTGCTACGCTCGTCAACTGTCGGAGTTATAAATATTCCATTCGATTGTAAACATCACCGATGGCTATGGAACTCAACTCGGTCTCCTGAGGGAGACTTCTCGCAGAACCGGTTTCAGATCAGAACGAATTCTCTTTGGGCATCAAAGAAATATTGACAATAAAAAAGTCAATATATTACAAAGTGCATTTTCGAATTTTTTCTTTGACTTTTGAGGAAGTTAATTTATACACTCACTGAAAAAATATTTGTACGTAAAATCAATCGTCTTCATTGTTAAATGTTAAATTAATATTACGAACAACTAGCGTAGATGTTTAACTCTTCGCGCCGCGCCCATAGCCCATATAAGTGCAACCACATGCAGAGGTTAGATGTTCCGATACAGTTTGTGTTTTGTGGACAGTAAAAGCAAAAAATTGGGGAAAATGTTTTCCGCAAATACTTGCATTTTTGCAGAAAGGATAAAGCTGCTAGAGCCCTATTAGATAACGCCTTCAAGGAAACGTGCGACGAAAGTAAGTTCAAATTATAATATGCCAGAAAGTAGCATATTAATTTGGTATTTTTTTAGACGGAAAATATGCTTCACTTTTATATTTGGTGACATCGGCCAAATTTTGTTCCAAAAATTCATTTGGAAAGTCGAAGCCTTCTAGACGCTGTTAATTGATTATATGAAATAACGCAGAATTTTAGATAAAAAAAACACTTTGTTCGAATATATCCTTGCCCAAAACTAAAACCCACTCTGTTCGCGTATCCCTTAGGAGAGTTTGAGCATTCGCCCCGCTTTCCCGGCCCTCCCCCGGGCCAGCAGGAGGGTGCAAAGTGAAGGGAGAAACGGTCCTTCGGCTCTTAGCAGGGATTTGAGGTCAGTACTGTCGAAACTCATCATCAAGTCACAGCCTTGATTTTCAATTCAATTTACACTATTAAAGTTGCATTTATTAGTGGCGCTCGAGGGAAAACTTGCGCTATATAGATGGTTAGGGGGCGAGGAGGGTTGGGGGAAAGATCTGCGTTTGACTTATATCAACCCTCGAGTAATTCGGCATAATTTAAACATTGATTGGAGGTTACGGAATTTTTAATAATTTTCTTTTAATCGGATTTATACACAAAGGGTGTAGCTATTTATTTTTAAACTTAAAACACGTTAATAACATAAATAATTTTGCAAGTTATGGATTTAACACCCAGTATAACGATTTCCAGATTGCAGTTTTATTTTTTGAACCGCCAAGTAGGAGGAAAATGAAGCGGGATAGAGGGGGCACGCCAGGAGGACTAAGGACATTAGAGAAGTCTCTGCTCGCGCGAGATAGGGTCCCGCCACGTAGGATTTTCGCGAAAAGCCGGGACCGATTTCAAAAGACTCAAAATTACTTTCGGGATAAGAGGGATTAGGCCCGAGCGGTCGTCTGTCGCTTGTTTCTGTCGTTAGCGAGGTTGCCGGATTGAATAAAAATGGATGCATGGTCTCAAATATATTTAAATATTCAACTCTTATGTTCCATCTAAATATAAAAAAAGTGTAGCACTCAAAAGAGAATCCTAAAAGTTTAATTATAAGTCAAAGACATTCTAATAAAAAACAATTATCCAAAACATTTTGATGATCCCATTATAAAAGAAAGAATTCATAACAGCAATCCAAATAGAAATGGAGCCAACTTTTATTTCCATATATAGTTTAATATTCACCACTTTTTAAACTTAAACTTTTTAAATAACCTAAACTTTTGCAGATATTAATTTCATTCCTGAAGGCAAACCATCAATTAATTAATTAATTGTCGATAATTTATGTGCCAAGTTAGCAGACCACAAAAAGAAATCGGTTCGTACTTGAGAGAACTCAAATAGTTTATCTGAATTTGAAATGGACTTACCTAATTGAAACATCAAAATATTGCATACACATAGAACAGCAGGTAGTTCATTTTACGGACAATAAACAAGTTTATGGTTTTCATCACTTTTAAGAAAAAATGCCTATGTAAAAAAGCCTATGTTAAATATTTAAGTAAAAAAGTATATGTAAAATGCCTATGTAAAATACCCATGTAAAAATGTCTATGTAAAAAAGCGGACAAATAAACTAGTTTGTAGTTTTTGTCACTTTTAAGAAAAATGCCTATGTAAAAAAGACTAGGTAAAATGCCTATGTAAAAATGTCCATGTAAAATGCGGACAAATAAACTAGTTTGTAGTTTTCATCACTTTTAAGAAAAAATGTAAAAAGCCTAAGTAAAAATGTATATGTAAAAAGCCTATGTAAAAACTATAGACTATAGGCCACATAACTGTTATTTTATTACTAAGAATTTGATTTTTTATTGAAATTTTATTTCAATAATTTGATTAAAAAAAGTGTCAACGATCCAGGTTTTCTTTAAATCCGGCAACGTTGTTTTTAGGTATTAGGTGAAATGGGCATTAGGCTGTACGGTCACCAGCTTCGTTTGAATCTCTTGATTCTATCAAGTTTTTTCTTTCCATTTGGGTTAATGTCATTGGTAGTACGTTTCGAGATTGCAGGTACAGATTATATTCCTAAAAATTAATTTATAGTGACAAAAACGTTTGTGGGAAATTCAAATAAAAATTGGTAAAAACCTTGTGGTAATATTGAGATTTACGAAAAATAATTTTAAGTTGGAAGACGTATAAAAATGTGTGGAAATTATCGGGAGAATAGTGAAGAGGTCTGGAAAATTAAGTTAAACTCTAAAATCGATATTAATCCCGTTTTTGGAAAATACAAATGCAAATGGCAATGACAAATCAAATTGCCAAAACAAATGGTGAGGTTCTTGAGTTTTTTTTAATAAAAAAGCGGATAAATCAAATATTTACGCAAATGTGCTTACCATCTACCAGAAAAAGAGTTTAGACAATTTAAAAAAGCATAATTTGTCAATTTTTATTGATGTTTCCAACTGTTGGAGCATTCAAAAATTTAATTAAAATTTTTAAATTCTTTAATTTTGTATATTGAATTTGTTTGGATCTGGTATCTGCCACTAAAGTTATTTAAATTCATATAATAAGCAATGAAACGATCTGTCAAACGCATCAGAAAAACACACTTTCCATTTGCAAGAAAAACAACCCCCACCCCGTTTTGTCAGCCACCGATCTCTCTCGCAGCCTCATCAACCGTTCCCGAGTTACCGGAACTTTGCCCCCGAATGTATTCTTTTGTTCTAAGCACTGATTGGTCGACAAGTTGCTTCACGAGGGTTGGTGACGTAGCCCTAGTCGGGCACGCAAGCCGCCCCTCGACGACGTGCCGCCCCCTCCACCCCTCGCTTTGCCGCCCCCGGCACGCACTTTCGTTTGTTTTAGATGGAGCGGAAGTGATGATGAGAGGAATCGAGAGAATTTGGAGATTTTTCTAGATGCGGGCCGATATTTGGGGGCTTCTCTGTGGGACAATGGAGACAATAACGGATCAGAGGACAATGGATGTATTTTCTAGGTCAGGTTTTATGATATGGAAAAAGGAGTCAAGGTCAGTGGAATGTTGCTCTAAAAGCTCAATGGCGATTTCTGAGTTTTGTGTTTAAAATTAAATTAATAATGGTAAACTTTTAGAGCATTCCATATCCTGAATGTCGTATAAGATTTTCCCTTAATAAAACAATTTTTTTGGAGAACACGACAGCTTAAGAACTATGCAAGAGTTACTCGTCTTTTTTGCGACATAACTGAGAAATCTACAGAACACAAAATTTTCCAGTGTTGGTTGACATAAGTCCCAAAAGACTATTTCATACAATAATATATCAACAGCTAAATGCCGTAATTGACCCCACAGAAATACACACCTACCCTGATGTACCGTCTGAAATGACAAAATATCACAATACATGCGGGACAAAATTGAAGCGAAACTTAATACGGGGGTGACAAACGACAATTCATCAAAAAAAATTACCCCAAATCGAAACACAAAGAGATTTTTTTCGATGGTCGATCAGGTTTTCTATTATTTCTGTTTTATTTCTTTTATTGTACGTATTTAGCTATTTATATAGAATTAGATAATGGTCGGTTATGTTAGCGGTCCGTTAAAAAGGAAGTATCGTTTTAAAGTAATTTTTTATTAATTCTTACTAAGTAGGGGGGCATTTATAGGGATTAGTGTTGTGGATAAGGTGATAAGAGATCATAATGAAGCTTTTTTCTTGAAGTGGGTTTACAAATACACTGATAAAAACGGTTTTTTGGGTAAATAAAATGTATTTTCAAGCGAAGGGGGATTACGGGGAAATTATTTTTTTTTTCGGAATTATGCCGTAACCTTCATTTTTAATCAACGTTATTTTCTTCAGCTCTGCCTTATTTATTAGTCCAATAAACGAAGATATCAACCCGGGCATCAGGTCTGTCCGGCACCACCAAGGGGTTAATATTATAATTTGGGGTGCACAAAACCATAAGAAAAAGAGAAAAGTTAGTCTAAGAAACGATGGTACATTGAAGAAATAATAGTCCAGTCAATTAACCCCAGATAAACCCCAAACCTCAGCATCAAGTCTGCCCGTCAAATTTTTTTTATTTAATTTGCAGGCATTCATTCACCCCCCGAAAATATCAGCTGTCTGAAATTTATGGAAGCGCGGGAAAATGGCTCGTTGGTCTCAAAAATGTGTTTTTTTTTTCGCCGATATTTCCGAAAATATGACACAGAATTTTTGGGTCGGACGAAAATGAAGATCAGTTCATTACCTACAAAAATGATACTCATCATTTTTGTCAAAAATTTGATACTTTTCGACATAACCGGCTCCAAAACTCACCCCCATTTTTAGCTCCTGCCCTGTATTTAGAGAGCACACGCTCTAAATGAATGACACTCCCAAGCGGATTACAAATTTTTCAATAAATCACGTGAAAATTAATATTTTTTCATGATTCAAAGTTCAGATGAAAGAAGGAACCTGTAGCTATAATATCATGTTACTTTTCCTTTTATCTATTTCTCTGGATTATTGAAAAACTGGGCCAAAGTTTGTTTTTGCTAGATAATTTGATCCTCCTATAAATTTATTCGTATTTTTTTAGCTACTTTGTTGCTATTTTTCCAAAAAAAAATAAACCGGCATGTGACGCCGTCTTTGTCAGATTTGTACGATTTAGGGACCATTCTGTTAATTTCTCAAGAAATTGTACATTTAGCGAAGTATTGGTATTGAACCAAAATATATAAAATATGAAATGTTCAATTTCACCATTTTTTTGTGTGTCTATTTTCAATTCAGAAATGATTCCGATGTATATTACAAACTACGATCTCTGATTTTCTATAAGGTTTTAAAATTCCGTAAAGTGTATCCCACTTCTGAATTGTAACAATCGGTCCTTCGAGCCGTATAGCCATAACTAATATCCCGACGGTTGGGAAATAATAAAAAATCATCCCCCAAAGGTCGTGGCAACAATTAAAAAGCGTAGCATATTGAATCTACCCTATAATATATTCATAATTCCCATCAATAAAAATTGTGGAAGAGTGGAAGAGGCCCCTTGCATTAACGGAGCAGTGGCGTTTCAAAACAAGCAAAAATTGGTTTTCTGGAATTTTTCATTTTTTCTGATATTCTTAACCAATTAAACCTATTTTTTTTGTTCTCTGTATAGAAATTTAAATTAATTTTCTACTAAAATTAAATTACTCACAATTTGAAAAAAATTTCCCCATTAATGTTATAAAAAAATCCTTCATTCAGGAGTATTTGTGAGAATATAAAAATTGAATGTTCTTTGTTTTTTCTTTATGAAAACGAGTAAAAGTCAAAAAAAAAGATATTAAATTCTATATAAAAAAAAAACTAAATTCTATAATAAAAATGTTAGAATGTTGAAAATTAGCAAAGTAGGTATAGCGTTGTCAAAATTGAAGGAATTTTTTTTTTTTAGTTTTTTTTTGTCAAAAAAAACGGGCATTTTAGGGAAAATAAGGAGGAATTGAGTTGAATGAAGAGATATCAAAAAAATTTCTATCCAGAAAGAAGAATATTTTAAAGAACAAACCACTATGAACTACAGAAAATGAATAAAATTAAATATTGATTGACAGTTTCTTAATATAGAAAAATATATTAAGATTTACTGAAATTACCTGTCGCATTTGATATTGAATCTGAAACTTAAAACCAATAAATTTTCAATTTACGTTACGAGTTCTTAAAATCAATATATAATTACTGATAAAATTCCTGGATGAAAAGTTGATTGGAATGAACTAAATTTACGAAAAAAAATATTAGTAAAAGTGTGCGGAAGAAAATTACAAAAAATTTGTAAGAAATTCTGTAGATAACATAGTTACATATTTTTTAAATACCTGATTTTCAAAAATCCTACTTTTTAGGAAGAGTAGAATATAATCCTCTCTTCAATAAAACGGCCCCAGGGTGGAAACAAAAAATGGCCGATAGTAAATGACTGGTCCCCAACACGAAGAACCCTACCTTTTGTCCAGTCCGTCTTTTTAAAATTCTAATGGTTAAACGTTCATCTAGAATAACAACTGATAGATTATTCTTAACAGTAAACCCATCATGGAACAATCAAGTGGATGGTACAAAAACACTCCAGTGGGAAGAAACGAACTTTCGAAATGGACTAAAGAAGCAGCAGAGAAGGCAGGATTAAATACAAAAGAAATAAAAATAACAAACCACTCTATGCGGTCGATAGCAGTCAGTAACCTGGCTAAAGGAGGGGTCGGCGAACAACAATTAATTAAAATTACTGGCCACAGTTCAGCCAACTCAATTAAGCCTTACCTGCAAATGGATAATGAGCACTATTCTAACATCATAAACACCCTTAGAAGTGATGCCTCAGAATTTCCAGCTATAAAACAGAAGATCCCGCAGCCACTCCTCGAGCTTCTCATTCTACAGCTGGACCCATCAACAGCATTAATGATTTACCTACACTCAACGTTATCAATGAATTAACAAACATTTCAAACAATACTCCTACTGTGTACCAAAATTGCAATTTATATTTTAATTGTACCATAAATAATTAAGTTTGTAGTATTTTGTGATTAAATAAATTACCTATTTTTCAGTTTTTAAATTAATAACTACATAGTTATTATGCATTAATTACTCATGTAATAGTCTTGTCAAATATGATATTACTTACGAAAATCGACTCTGGTGTTATCGAACTTTAAAAAATATATTAATGAGAAAAAAAATCGTTTTAAATATTGACGAGCCGCCGCTGTAAAAGTCCGTCGAGATATTGAAAAAGCACTTGAGAAATAGTTAAATGAGTCATAGTCATTTGCGTGTAACTTTTAATAAGCCTGGTCTAGGGGTGGCCGAAGGGGTTAATTAATCCCTTCTTAGAGCAGTCGTCATGGTCACAATATAATTGTCACCCTCGTCCCTTTTCAAAACAACTACAACGATTTATGCGACAGTTTTAGAGTGGCTAATGTGTTTCGTCGAAACGCCGAATTTGCTTCTCTATTTATTTGTTTTGTTAATGATAAAAGTTTCGGTCGTTAATACGGGATATCCCACTTCTGAAAATCCACTTTCACCAATCACAGTTTATTTTTCAAAGAAGAAATGGTATATTCTCACACCTAGCAAATATTTAATCAGAAGATACAAACGGTCAATTCACATCTAATCACATTTTATTACTTTTCCGGTTATGAGGAGTTAAGCGCCCCTTAAACAATTAATAAAAAAAGTTACAGACCAGGTAGGACAATTTTTACAACTACATAGTTTTTTGAAACATTTGAGATTTTTTGTTAGCGGGAGGCCATTTAAGATTTTTTAATTTTGATTAATTTGCGTACAAGATTCCATATTTCCTATTTAATCTACATTAAATTCATTAGTTAAAACTTCCGCATAATCAATTACTGAACTGTCAAATGTCCCCGAACCGCCGCCAAAAAGCCCCGTTTCTAACCCTATCCTTCCATCCCACTTCTGACCGCAATCGCGCCACATCCAACTTCCAACTCCAACTTAGCGTAACTTCAACTCTCTGACGTCTAAAACTTTCGGATTTACTTTGGGCGACTCCCCGTCAAAACTTCCCAAACTTTTCTTGCTTCTGCTGCTGCTGTGTATACTCCTCGAATGTGGCTTTAACAGTTGCCTACTTAATATAAATTTCCCTCTTACAAATTCCTAGCTTTCTAATATTATTTATTACTTTCTTCGGCAGAGGCGCCCCCGAAGGTATTAAAGGAATTTATCGGATGCGGAATTTATGCGAATCAAGGAAACTTCCTTAAAATTATATCTTGGCATATCGTACTCACAAATTATTTATACATGAACATATTAATTTTCAGGCGATATGTTAAAAAAGTAGACACGATTAACAGTGAATCTGCGTTCGATTTCTAAATTTGTATTTAATTGATTCGAAATTAAATTAAAAAAGAGACCAAAACTACTTAAACAGTTCGGCTATATGCATATTCAAGTAATATAAGTATTCAACGTGAGGTTTATGTAAAGCAATGTTTTTATTTAAAATTTAAAAAAAAATTCTGTAAATTTAAGTTAAGAAGTCTAAAGGTATTAAAATTAAAAAAAAATACAAGAGGGAAAGTCCATCCCTGGTTATTCCAATCAAGAGCGGCCCCAGCCCAGAGATTTGGGGTAGGGGGGAGGGGGCAACGTCGTCGGCTGTTATATAAAAGTTTAATATTTTGAGTTTTTTTATTTAAATAGACCTAGAATCTACAAAAAAAAATTCAAAAAAATTAAAATTTGGTTTACGCAAAATTAAAATTTGGTTTACGCAAAATTAATTTTGTATAAGAAACGATTGGCAATATCAAAATTACCGAAAAAAAAATGTTTGGGCCATTTTTGGGGGAAAAATTGAGTTTTTTAGGATATAAATGAACCTAGAACCTACAAAAAAAATTCAAAAAAATTAAAATTTGATTTACGCGGAATAAATTTTGCATTAGAAACGATTGGCAATGCCAAAATTACCGAAAAAAATATGTTTGGACCATTTTTGGGGGAAATATTGACTTTTTTAGGATATAAATGGACTAAAAATCTACAAAAAAAATTCAAAAAAATTAAAATTTAGTTTACGTAGAATGAATTTTGTATAAGAAACGATTGGCAATGTCAAAATTACAGAAAATAATGTTTGTGCCATTTTTGGGGGAAAATTGAGTTTTTTAGGATATAAATGGACCTAGAATCTACAAAAAAATTAAAATTTGGTTTACGCAGAATGAATTTTGTATAAGAAACGATTGGCAATATCAAAATTACCGAAAAAAAAAATGTTTGGGCCATTTTTGGGGGAAAAATTGAGTTTTTTAGGATATAAATGAACCTAGAACCTACAAAAAAATTAAAATTTGATTTACGCGGAATAAATTTTGCATTAGAAACGATTGGCAATGCCAAAATTACCGAAAAAAAATGTTTGGACCATTTTTGGGGGAAATATTGACTTTTTTAGGATATAAATGGACCAAAAATCTACAAAAAAAATTCAAAAAAATTAAAATTTAGTTTACGTAGAATGAATTTTGTGTAAGAAACGATTGGCAATGTCAAAATTACAGAAAATAATATTTGTGCCATTTTTGGGGGGAAAAGTGAGTTTTTTAGGATATAAATGGACCTAGAATCTACAAAAAAATTCAATAAAATTAAAATTTGGTACGCAGAATGAATTTTGTATAAGAAAGGAGGGACAATGTCAAAATTACGGAAAAAAAATGTTTGTGCCATTTTAGGGGGTAAAATTGAGATTTTTAGGATATAAATGGACCTAGAATCCACAAAAAAATTCAAAAAAATCAAAATTTGGTTTACGCAGAATGAATTTTGTCAATGAAACGATTGGCAACGTCAAAATTATCGAAAAAAAATGTTAGGGCCATTTTTGAGGTAAAAAGTGAATTTTTTAGGATATAAATGGACCTAGAATTTACAAAAAAAATTAAAATTTGGTTTACGCAGAATGAATTTTGTATAAGAAACGATTGGCAATGTCAAAATTACCGACAAAAAATGTTTGGGCCATTTTTGGGGGTCAAAGTGAGTTTTTTAGGATATAAATGGACCTAGAATCTACAAAAAAAATAAAAAAAATTAAAATTTGGTTTACGCAGAATGAATTTTGTATAAGAAACGATTGGCAATGTCAAAATTACAGAAAATAATGTTTGTGCCATTTTTGGGGGAAAATTGAGTTTTTTAGGATATAAATGGACCTAGAATCTACAAAAAAATTAAAATTTGGTTTACGCAGAATGAATTTTGTATAAGAAACGATTGGCAATATCAAAATTACCGAAAAAAAAATGTTTGGGCCATTTTTGGGGGAAAAATTGAGTTTTTTAGGATATAAATGAACCTAGAACCTACAAAAAAAATTCAAAAAAATTAAAATTTGATTTACGCGGAATAAATTTTGCATTAGAAACGATTGGCAATGCCAAAATTACCGAAAAAAATATGTTTGGACCATTTTTGGGGGAAATATTGACTTTTTTAGGATATAAATGGACTAAAAATCTACAAAAAAAATTCAAAAAAATTAAAATTTAGTTTACGTAGAATGAATTTTGTATAAGAAACGATTGGCAATGTCAAAATTACAGAAAATAATGTTTGTGCCATTTTTGGGGGAAAATTGAGTTTTTTAGGATATAAATGGACCTAGAATCTACAAAAAAATTAAAATTTGGTTTACGCAGAATGAATTTTGTATAAGAAACGATTGGCAATATCAAAATTACCGAAAAAAAAAATGTTTGGGCCATTTTTGGGGGAAAAATTGAGTTTTTTAGGATATAAATGAACCTAGAACCTACAAAAAAATTAAAATTTGATTTACGCGGAATAAATTTTGCATTAGAAACGATTGGCAATGCCAAAATTACCGAAAAAAAATGTTTGGACCATTTTTGGGGGAAATATTGACTTTTTTAGGATATAAATGGACCAAAAATCTACAAAAAAAATTCAAAAAAATTAAAATTTAGTTTACGTAGAATGAATTTTGTGTAAGAAACGATTGGCAATGTCAAAATTACAGAAAATAATATTTGTGCCATTTTTGGGGGGAAAAGTGAGTTTTTTAGGATATAAATGGACCTAGAATCTACAAAAAAATTCAATAAAATTAAAATTTGGTACGCAGAATGAATTTTGTATAAGAAAGGAGGGACAATGTCAAAATTACGGAAAAAAAATGTTTGTGCCATTTTAGGGGGTAAAATTGAGATTTTTAGGATATAAATGGACCTAGAATCCACAAAAAAATTCAAAAAAATCAAAATTTGGTTTACGCAGAATGAATTTTGTCAATGAAACGATTGGCAACGTCAAAATTATCGAAAAAAAATGTTAGGGCCATTTTTGAGGTAAAAAGTGAATTTTTTAGGATATAAATGGACCTAGAATTTACAAAAAAAATTAAAATTTGGTTTACGCAGAATGAATTTTGTATAAGAAACGATTGGCAATGTCAAAATTACCGACAAAAAATGTTTGGGCCATTTTTGGGGGTCAAAGTGAGTTTTTTAGGATATAAATGGACCTAGAATCTACAAAAAAAATAAAAAAAATTAAAATTTGGTTTACGCAGAATGAATTTTGTATAAGAAACGATTGGCAATGTCAAAATTACAGAAAATAATGTTTGTGCCATTTTTGGGGGAAAATTGAGTTTTTTAGGATATAAATGGACCTAGAATCTACAAAAAAATTAAAATTTGGTTTACGCAGAATGAATTTTGTATAAGAAACGATTGGCAATATCAAAATTACCGAAAAAAAAATGTTTGGGCCATTTTTGGGGGAAATATTGACTTTTTTAGGATATAAATGGACCAAAAATCTACAAAAAAAATTCAAAAAAATTAAAATTTAGTTTACGTAGAATGAATTTTGTGTAAGAAACGATTGGCAATGTCAAAATTACAGAAAATAATATTTGTGCCATTTTTGGGGGGAAAGTGAGTTTTTTAGGATATAAATGGACTAAAAATCTACAAAAAAAATTCAAAAAAATTAAAATTTAGTTTACGTAGAATGAATTTTGTATAAGAAACGATTGGCAATGTCAAAATTACAGAAAATAATGTTTGTGCCATTTTTGGGGGAAAATTGAGTTTTTTAGGATATAAATGGACCTAGAATCTACAAAAAAATTAAAATTTGGTTTACGCAGAATGAATTTTGTATAAGAAACGATTGGCAATATCAAAATTACCGAAAAAAAAAATGTTTGGGCCATTTTTGGGGGAAAAATTGAGTTTTTTAGGATATAAATGAACCTAGAACCTACAAAAAAAATTCAAAAAAATTAAAATTTGATTTACGCGGAATAAATTTTGCATTAGAAACGATTGGCAATGCCAAAATTACCGAAAAAAATATGTTTGGACCATTTTTGGGGGAAATATTGACTTTTTTAGGATATAAATGGACTAAAAATCTACAAAAAAAATTCAAAAAAATTAAAATTTAGTTTACGTAGAATGAATTTTGTATAAGAAACGATTGGCAATGTCAAAATTACAGAAAATAATGTTTGTGCCATTTTTGGGGGAAAATTGAGTTTTTTAGGATATAAATGGACCTAGAATCTACAAAAAAATTAAAATTTGGTTTACGCAGAATGAATTTTGTATAAGAAACGATTGGCAATATCAAAATTACCGAAAAAAAAAATGTTTGGGCCATTTTTGGGGGAAAAATTGAGTTTTTTAGGATATAAATGAACCTAGAACCTACAAAAAAAATTCAAAAAAATTAAAATTTGATTTACGCGGAATAAATTTTGCATTAGAAACGATTGGCAATGCCAAAATTACCGAAAAAAAATGTTTGGACCATTTTTGGGGGAAATATTGACTTTTTTAGGATATAAATGGACCAAAAATCTACAAAAAAAATTCAAAAAAATTAAAATTTAGTTTACGTAGAATGAATTTTGTGTAAGAAACGATTGGCAATGTCAAAATTACAGAAAATAATATTTGTGCCATTTTTGGGGGGAAAGTGAGTTTTTTAGGATATAAATGGACCTAGAATCTACAAAAAAATTCAATAAAATTAAAATTTGGTACGCAGAATGAATTTTGTATAAGAAAGGAGGGACAATGTCAAAATTACGGAAAAAAAATGTTTGTGCCATTTTAGGGGGTAAAATTGAGATTTTTAGGATATAAATGGACCTAGAATCCACAAAAAAATTCAAAAAAATCAAAATTTGGTTTACGCAGAATGAATTTTGTCAATGAAACGATTGGAAACGTCAAAATTATCGAAAAAAAATGTTAGGGCCATTTTTGAGGTAAAAAGTGAATTTTTTAGGATATAAATGGACCTAGAATTTACAAAAAAAATTAAAATTTGGTTTACGCAGAATGAATTTTGTATAAGAAACGATTGGCAATGTCAAAATTACCGACAAAAAATGTTTGGGCCATTTTTGGGGGTCAAAGTGAGTTTTTTAGGATATAAATGGACCTAGAATCTACAAAAAAAATAAAAAAAATTAAAATTTGGTTTACGCAGCATGAATTTTGTATAAGAAACGATTGGCAATGTCAAAATTACAGAAAATAATGTTTGTGCCATTTTTGGGGGAAAATTGAGTTTTTTAGGATATAAATGGACCTAGAATCTACAAAAAAATTAAAATTTGGTTTACGCAGAATGAATTTTGTATAAGAAACGATTGGCAATATCAAAATTACCGAAAAAAAAATGTTTGGGCCATTTTTGGGGGAAAAATTGAGTTTTTTAGGATATAAATGAACCTAGAACCTACAAAAAAAATTCAAAAAAATTAAAATTTGATTTACGCGGAATAAATTTTGCATTAGAAACGATTGGCAATGCCAAAATTACCGGAAAAAAATGTTTGGACCATTTTTGGGGGAAATATTGACTTTTTTAGGATATAAATGGACCAAAAATCTACAAAAAAAATTCAAAAAAATTAAAATTTAGTTTACGTAGAATGAATTTTGTATAAGAAACGATTGGCAATGTCAAAATTACAGAAAATAATATTTGTGCCATTTTTGGGGGGAAAAGTGAGTTTTTTAGGATATAAATGGACCTAGAATCCACAAAAAAATTCAAAAAAATCAAAATTTGGTTTACGCAGAATGAATTTTGTCAATGAAACGATTGGCAACGTCAAAATTATCGAAAAAAAATGTTAGGGCCATTTTTGAGGTAAAAAGTGAATTTTTTAGGATATAAATGGACCTAGAATTTACAAAAAAAATTAAAATTTGGTTTACGCAGAATGAATTTTGTATAAGAAACGATTGGCAATGTCAAAATTACCGACAAAAAATGTTTGGGCCATTTTTGGGGGTCAAAGTGAGTTTTTTAGGATATAAATGGACCTAGAATCTACAAAAAAAATAAAAAAAATTAAAATTTGGTTTACGCAGAATGAATTTTGTATAAGAAACGATTGGCAATGTCAAAATTACAGAAAATAATGTTTGTGCCATTTTTGGGGGAAAATTGAGTTTTTTAGGATATAAATGGACCTAGAATCTACAAAAAAATTAAAATTTGGTTTACGCAGAATGAATTTTGTATAAGAAACGATTGGCAATATCAAAATTACCGAAAAAAAAATGTTTGGGCCATTTTTGGGGGAAAAATTGAGTTTTTTAGGATATAAATGAACCTAGAACCTACAAAAAAAATTCAAAAAAATTAAAATTTGATTTACGCGGAATAAATTTTGCATTAGAAACGATTGGCAATGTCAAAATTACCGAAAAAAAATGTTTGGACCATTTTTGGGGGAAATATTGACTTTTTTAGGATATAAATGGACCAAAAATCTACAAAAAAAATTCAAAAAAATTAAAATTTAGTTTACGTAGAATGAATTTTGTATAAGAAACGATTGGCAATGTCAAAATTACAGAAAATAATATTTGTGCCATTTTTGGGGGGAAAAGTGAGTTTTTTAGGATATAAATGGACCTAGAATCCACAAAAAAATTCAAAAAAATCAAAATTTGGTTTACGCAGAATGAATTTTGTCAATGAAACGATTGGCAACGTCAAAATTATCGAAAAAAAATGTTAGGGCCATTTTTGAGGTAAAAAGTGAATTTTTTAGGATATAAATGGACCTAGAATTTACAAAAAAAATTAAAATTTGGTTTACGCAGAATGAATTTTGTATAAGAAACGATTGGCAATGTCAAAATTACCGACAAAAAATGTTTGGGCCATTTTTGGGGGTCAAAGTGAGTTTTTTAGGATATAAATGGACCTAGAATCTACAAAAAAAATAAAAAAAATTAAAATTTGGTTTACGCAGAATGAATTTTGTATAAGAAACGATTGGCAATGTCAAAATTACCGAAAAAAAATGTTTGGGCCATTTTTGTTGGTAAAATTGAGTTTTTTAGGATATAAATGGCAAGTTCCAATGTCCAAATTTGAATAGATTTGGTCGTGTTTTTGGCGCTATTAATAAAAATTGCGTTTCTATATCCAACAAAATTGAGAATCCAATAATCACATTTGGAAATTTGGTGACTTTGACATTTTCAATTTTAACTAACTGTGAATTGATTTTAAATTGATCAATTATGGTATTTTACTATTTAATTTTACTTTTGTGTGAATTTATTAGCTACATATTTTTAATTGTCTTGATTTTAGGTTGACATTCCTTAAGATTCATGGGCTGCCATTTGAGATTGCTGTATATACAGGATCTATACGTTTCCCGTTACAGGTTGGTTTGAAAATTATTTTATATATAGGTACGCTATTTCCGAATGTTTATGGAACACCCATATACTTTATGTAATGTGAATTTTAAAACTTTCACTCCATATTGACATAATCTGACTTTTTATCACAGAAATTGATCCTGCTGTTGATAACTTTGGTTGCGAATTTTTTTTTTTAGAAATGTTAAAATTTTTCATTCTCGTCAGGCAGCTCGGGACTGACTAATTTATTTTGAAACTAAGGTCTCTCTCTCCTTCAAAGTTGATTAATAAAATTTGGGAAGCGGCGTCTTGGATGTTGGCGTAGAGATCGATTTTTCCTGAGTTGAGTGAGAAATTGGGTTGTCATGTTTGGGCGATGTTTAGAGGGCGACCGGCGCGGGGCGGAGGGGTTGAGAAGGCGGTAATGAATGAGCAGTAACTCATTTGCAACCCGGCTCCTTTCTTTCAAAGCAACTCATCAACTAATTTCTCTGAAATTCGCAGCTTCGCAGGTTTATTACTTCATGGTAGGTGGGCCCGAGCCTAGAAATTTTTTTGCTACAAAACGGTTATGCAAAAATTAAAAACAAATTAAACAAAAACTGTGCCACAGAAATTTATGAATTCTATTGTATGGAAAGTCTTAAAAAACAAATGTTCCAATCTTATAAATTCACCTAGATAGAGATTTTCCGATAAGAATACAATTTTCAAACTGGTAGATATATGCAATAGTGTCCCCAAGCGTAATTTCCCAAAATATGTAGATATTATATGTATACCGACAAAGACAAATTCACTAGAAATTGAATTTTAAATTCCAAATACAGGCACTTTGGAAATTGGAAAATTCGTTTTAGATTTATGTAGGTGTAGAGCGCTGTCGGTCGAACATCGTATCACCCTGTACAAAAGCATATCTAGTAAAACTATAGAAATTATCTGGCTTACGAAAAACCTGTTTAATATATGTACCATCCTATGACCTATCATATACCATTGTAAATGGTCTCAAAGGACGAATAAAGTATTTATTTATTTATTATTATCAATTGCCACGTACGGTCACCGTATTTTGAATCCTCTCATAAAATATTGCTATTTCTTCTTTTTCATACATTTCAAAAGAGACCTAATGAACGACTGTGTTGCCATCTTTCAATAAACTAATAAATGAAATGTTAAGGAAAAGGGTAGACAAATCAGGGATCAGAAAAATAATGTCAACGGGGATCAAAATAAACTTGTAATTGGAAGATTAAAAATTCTTCCCGTTTTGCTTCAATATTTCAATCCTGCTTTGATTAAAGAATTGGTTTACGCGAACTTGAATATAAAAGTTTTGGCCGTTTGAATGAAGAGCTTCTGAAAAAACGTACAAAATTACTGTTCGCTCTTGACTACAAGCAATAGTGTCGAGTATTGGCCCTACAAGAACGCTAATAAAAGATATATTGCAATTGTGCAAGCTCAATTTTAACTGAATTGATTTGTGACCGTCTCTTGCGCCCGGACTATCGTGACGCTCGGCTCTCTGGTGTCGGCTTTCGGTTGCTGAGCAACCGTTTTTCTGTCGCCCTGACAACACCACTACTTGGAAACGGCAGAACTGCACCGCCAGAGCAAGCTGCGATCTCGTCCGCTACGCTGCTGCAGAGAAAAATGGAGTAGGACCAAAAGGAGTGTGACTCGAAAGTCAAGTCGGCTGGGGCTTTCACGGAAATCATCGGCTTGCAAAACATGAATAAAAGTTGGAGAAGAAAATGCGAGATTTGAATTAGAAACACTGCCTTGCGTCGCCAACTTAGATGGAGCTAATTTTCCATCACGACTTCGGCCGGCTAATATTTGCTTTTCGTTTGTTTTTGCTCACGGATTTTCTTGGGGAAAGAATTTTTTCACTTTTATTTAAACGAACGTTCACTAAATGGAAAATAAAGTTACGTAATAAAGGCACCGAGAAGTTTTGAAGTCAGTGTGTTAATAATTTAGTTATCTTTCGATAGCAATTTGTTTAAACTTTGAACGATAAAACTTGTCAAATTTTGGGAAAACTGAAAGTTTTAAAGTGGTTCCTCAACATACACATACACATTCACAGGATTCCAAGTACGTTTAAAAATTTTTTTAGGAGACAATTTTAAGATAAGACTTCTAGAAATCTTACATTATAAAAAAAAGTTAAAAACATGAAAATCCCACTTCTGATTGAAACATTTCCACTTCTGATTTGGATCACTCATACTATAAAATTCTCCATCGGCAATTTGAAGCATATCTTGTAGAAATTCATATTTTTTATACGCGCATATGCGTAAAAAAAAGCCGAAAAAAGTAATCGAACTCGAATAAAAGACCTCGGGGATATAGAAGTGAGAGATTCTGGCTTGGGAGAGATCTCAACGAGAGTGAATTTGCGGTCCACAATGAGTCAAACACACGTGCAGGGGCGGGCACGTGCCAGAGTGGGTGGCCAATATTGAAAATTGCATAATTTGAATCATCAAGAGCCAGTATTCATCCAGAGACGGGGGATTAGAGATTCATTAGATTGGGGAGGCTTGATTGCTTCGGATGAGATTTTTTGAGGTTTCTTCAGAGATGCTTCAGTAATACCATAATTTTTAGTATCTATATCATCAGATTAATTTAAAAAAGTTGAATAGAATAGAATGAGATTATATTACTTTTTCTAAAAAGTTGGGATCTATCAATGAGCTAATTTTGAAATAAATCCAAACTTATCGCCACTTCTAAAAGTAATAAAGATATAAAAATTTACTTTTCCATTTTCACCAAAACTGGAATGGATAATGAATCTATTTACATAAATTAACACAAAAACGATGGATAGACATGATTTCTATCAGCATCAATCATAATTTTGGCTCAGAGCCAGTATTTTCTTTTTTATTTGCAAAATCCACCCTGTACATCCCATTGCCTAGTTCTATGCTAAAATGAATGATTTCCTGTACTTTTTTAACCCCCGATTTTAGTGAAACAATCGATAGAGCGTATCCAATCGTCACTTTCGATACGGCCGAATCATGACGTGCTACGATATTATTCATGCATCATAACATACATCATAGTTGTCAGATCATGTTCATCAATTATAAACGTCCGAGGGAACTCAAAACTGAACTAATAATTGATTGAAAATGTTGGGGTTAGCTATGACCCCGAAACGTTCGGGGGTATCACAATTTAAGACGTTGTCATTTAAAAGAAAAAATATTTCCTTTTTTAATTCTTAAAATAGGTTATTTCAAATACTCTTTCCCCGTTAAACCATCTCCTGAAGTACATAAATCTCGACTTTTTCGAGCAGTGATTAAGAATTGGGAAATTTACAAACCAACACGACAGGTCAGAGCGATGTTAATCCAGACGCTTTATCGAGATCGGGCACCCCGCTTGAATCCTGCCACCGTTGTCGCCGCTAAAAAGCGTCCCGATCATAAATCACTGGGGCCTGCACTGCGCCTTTTCATTCTTGATCACTAATTAAGGTTGCAGGATGTGACCTTTGCTGGTTTACAAGGCGAAAAACTAGATAGAACGACGAAAACATAAAAATTCACAGTTTGAACGATTTTTTTTTACATTTATAATTATTTAAGTCAAAGAGTACGTGTGGAAAATCGACCATGGTATTAAAAATTAATTCCCATTGAGAAGGTACAAGTGAAACAAAGTGATTATACACTTCGACTTTCCTTATGATTTTCCCTTTATGCTCTTTTAGCCAATATATCGTTGAGTCAATTTGTAAATCAGAAGTGGGATACTATATAATTGAATCAGATTCGGGATAACTTGGAGTAGCTATAAATGGAATAAACATAATTTTTGACAAGCAATCAAAAACTTTCGCTCGATTAAATAAACAAACCATAGAAAAACCCCTCTCAGCCATTCCGCATTAGATTTGATACACGAAATTGTCATAAAAGCGTCCCTAGCATGACCAAAATCAATGGCGTCAAGTTCGGCATTCACTTGCGGATGCATTAGACGGACTTCCGGTGGAGCACGGCCTTCTCCGATGGAGTGGAACACAGCTCTCATGCATATACATACGCTAGCTTCCGGACGTCATGTATGCGCTACGTCACGGCGTACGGGACGCGGTGCATCCGACTAGAAGGAGGGGGACTTCCCCGATCCACCGATTCACGCCAACTATGATGTTGCTGATGTGTAATGGCACAGCGGATGTCAGGAAGCTGGACTTAGCCTACTATAACGAACGGTAAGTACCTTATTATTTCAGATTAAATTATGTTTGAAATCAGTTGATCCTTACTTGTCTTACAGTTCAATAAACGAAGGTGCCAACCCGGGCATCAGGTCTGTACGGCACCATTTTTTTTAAATTGACCCATTGGTCTCAAAAATGTGTTTTTTTTTTCGCCTATTTTCGCCGATATTTTCGAAAATATGACAATTAGAGAATTTTTGTTTGGACGAAAATGAAGATCAGTTCATTACCTACAAAAATGATCCTCATCATTTTTTGTCAAAAATTTGATACTTTTCGACATAACCGGCTCCAAAACGCACCCCCATTTTTAGCTCCTGCCCTGCATTTAGAGAGCACGCTCTAAAGGAATGACACTCCCAAGCGGATTATAAATTTTTCAATAAATCTCGTAAAAACTAATATTTTTTCATGATTCAAAGTTCAGATGAAAGAAGGAACCTGTAGCTATAATATCATGTTACATTTTCCTTTTATCTATTTCTCTGAATTATTGAAAAACCGGGCCAAAGTTTGTTTTTGCTCGATATTTTGACCCTCCTATAAATTTATTCATATTTTTTTATCAAGACAAATTTCATCGAATCCTTTTGGATAATGGGGCTTTGCAAGGTGTTAAATATATTCAGAAAGATTCAATAAATTATTTTTGTGTATTTTCATAAATAACATGTTTTTTTAGGGCGTTTTTTTGGATTGCCAGAGTTTTTGAAAATGCTCGGGTCTATCGGAAACTAACTCTTGTTGAAATTGCGAAAAATAAATTGTAATTTTGATAACTAAAAGTTTCTGAAATATCGACTAATAAATACATTTTGATGAGACTATAAAAATCGTTCAATCTGTATTAAAATGCAGTGAACAGTGAACATTTCCCTAAAAATAATACCAAATCCAAACACTTTTATCCTGAAAATCTTGACAAATCCAAAAGAATCGCCCGATATATGTTGTTGTAAATCCGAACTGTAAACTATATGTAATCTGGGGTGCGACACCCTCTTCCCCCCTTTTTACTTTCTCTTCCAGTAGCGGCTCGTCAAAAAATTACAACAAATATTTTTTCTTTTTTAACTTTTGTATATTTTTAAATCAGGTTCTTCGTCATCCACGTTTTTTAGGTCTAACTTATTGATGAGATGATCATTTTGCTGACTCCCATTATCAAATATAACTAAAAAGATTAAAACCTACTATAGAAAAAAAGAAACTAATTCCATCACACCAGTTTGGATTTAGAGAAAACCATTCAGCTATAGACAAAGTCCATAGAATAAGAAATATAATCGAAAAAACAGAAGAAATAAAGTTAGCTCTACTGTCTTCCTTGATGTAGCGCAAGCTTTCGATAGAGTTTGGAATGGAAGACTCAAACACAAAATGAATCGATTATTGCCAAAACATTATTCAGAATTATTAGGCATCATATATATCAGAAAGATACTTTAGGATTAAACAGGAAGAAGCATACTCTAAAATTAAAGACATTAAGGCACGAGTACCACAAGGGCCAGTCCTATACCTATTATACACTAGTGATATTCCTTAATTAAAGCAAAATACAATTGCCACCTTTGCAGATGACACCGCTATCATGGCAGTAGGGAAAACCCAAGAAGAGGTTGCAAGAAAACTAGAAAACATCATTAGATAGAATTAATAATTGGACCAATCGTTGGAGAATCAAATTAAATGAAAATAAAATCGGTACATGTTAATTATACTAACAAAAACAATGGGTATATATCAGTCAGAATAAATAATACCCACATCCCTTATTCTAATTCAGCAAAGTATCTAGGTATTACTGTAGAAGCGAGACTACGCTGGAAGGTCCATGTCAAAAAGAAACGTCAAGAACTCAACATAAAATTCAGAAAAATGGTCGCTTGGAAGAAATTCTACCCTGTCATTATATAACAAAATATTGTTTACAAACAAATTCTAAAACCGGTGTGGACATACGGTATCCAGCTTTGGGGCTGTGCCAGTCAGAGTAATTTACTCATAATACAGAGCTTCCAGAACAAAGCATTAAGGTGCATAGTTAATGCTCCCTGGTACTGCAGAAATTAAGTTTTTGGTTATTAAGCCCACCTTCCATTTTGACAGATTCTTTTATACAGCAATAACTTTGATTATAATAATTACGTAACCCTAGGGTAATGATTTTTTTTTGGTGTGCCGCCACTGCCGTTCGTTATCGGTCGATCTCCCCGTATATATGAGCCCTTATGATACGCGTCGTGTGCACAGGCTTTATTTTTAAGTTTGGTCCCGGAGTGGACTTTGAAATATACGGATGTTGATAATGACGGTCCCAGGGGTAAGAAATTGAAGGGGTGTGTCAAGGAGGTATTGAAAATACGACGTTAGATCGTTTAAAAAAAATTTCTCGCTTTAATGTATCGGGGGGGTCAGTGAACTGTTTAGTGGCTCCTTTTTTTTGTTTTACATACAGAAATTTTAAAATTGTGATAGAAATGTTGCTTTTCCAAAATACGTAGGTACTACTCGTTTGTGTTTAGTGAATGAAATAAAAAACGGCGATTTTAATATTGAAAAAATTTAAATAATTCGTTGAACAAACATTTTTGAAAAAAAAATGCTTACAAGTTTTTTCTTTCCTATAATATTTTTTTTAATACTTGGAAGATGTTCTAGTGGCAAATTAGAACTATTTCAGGAAAAATCCAAATCGCTAATTATATTCAGTGGCGTGCGAAAATTTTTCTTTTTTTTTTCTTGATTTAATTATAATTTACCGCTAAGAATTTTCTTTGTTTAAAAAATGATTGGCCCTGGCCCATAGCGCGTGTAAAATCAAACCATTTTTCCTGCTGCACACACATATACACACATAGTGTGCATAGCCCATATTTATACTGACAACAAAAATGCCATAATTCAATGGAAAAATGATACCTTGTGTTTATTTTGGATGAACATTATCACCGGCTAACAAATGATCGTTTAATGTAATATACTTCCAGAATTAATTACGTAACACACTACTAGGCGATTTGCACGCAACCTACGATTATACACTCGTAGTCAAAAGTCAGCACCATCGGTAAAAACATTTTTCTACGAAAAATAAAATATCTGTTTATTATGATTCCAAAATGACAACGAGAATCTCTAATAATATCAAAAAATATAGAATAAGTACATTTCATAAAAATTAAATATTAAAAAGTATCTTGCAATGGAATTAAACTGTTTCAAAACTCTCCCTTACCCATGGGCGCCGGTATAAAAAATGTCAGGGGGCACATTTTTTCGAATCAAAATATTGCATTAAATTGAAATGAAGCTCCTTTTGAACAACACTTACTACGGGTGTGGTTTTTAAAAAAACATTGCGAAAAGGAAATTTGATAATCCATCTAGAATCCGCTACCATTTCCCTTAAGTAACGGCGCCCTTGCTCTTACCTATTCTTTAAGTTACAGTACTTGCGCGAAATTATTTCAAAAAATGAAAAATAGAGACCAAAACAGCGTAAACTCTTGCTGTATCTTAACTTATAGGTATAGCCTGTCCACGTAATAAGTCAGAAAGAACGGAACCCACCGTCAAAGGTACCGCCTATGTCGCCCTATTTGAGTGAGACGCCGCAGAGCCAGCGACCTTAAAGAGAAATACAGTCATAAATCCCATGGCTCCTTTCTTCAAAGGAAAGCCGAGCGCTTCGATCTGAGCGGTACATTTGACGGTGTGTTCCTTTCTTTCTGACTTATTACGTGGACATACTATACGTTATTTATGAATTGCGATTTAAGCACTCATGTTTAATTTATAATATTGCTAAATAAGGAAGAAAAACAGGAAAGTTTCGATTTGGGTGCGAACTTTTGTCTACGATTGTAGTGGTTTTGATAGCATTTCGATTAATATGAGAGAGAGAACACGTGATGCGAGTTCAGTGGCTGCGGATGATGTAGAGCGCATCGTGATCTATGGCTTCGTATATACCTGCATCACACTACCATTGCCAGCTCAACTGTTTATCTCTGGTTCCTCTGATTCATTACGGGAGAAATTTTAATAAATAGACTACCAACCAACGCCACGGCACGCTAGATTACTAGCAGTGCTCGTCTTGTGAGGGTTTTTAAATTATGATTTGGGGGGTGAACAATGTCATGCAGGAATGGTTCATACTTAATATTTTGATGAAATCGTCCAAAAATTCAGAACATTTTTGAGTTTTTAATCGACATAATGGCTAAAAATGTCGATATTTATTTTTATTCAAATATCTTTATGGATAGAGATATTATGAAGAAATGAAATATTTCATATACGCGTCTGGACTTCTGTAATTCAATACCTGTTGGGGCATATAGCCCAAGGAGTAGTTGTTTGAATTGCAGACGTTGGTGCAGTGTATGACATTTTCTAATGTCGTAATTCTTGGGAGCTGTGATTTTAACTTATTTCACATCATTTGTGCAGAGATATTATGGTTTGAAAAAATCAGTAATCATCCTCTCGATGCTAGATCTACATGTTCAAAATTTAGAAGAAAAAAACGTAATTTTAGGTATCGTATAACCCAAATTTAAATTCCGTATTTGGTCAATTTTTATAGACTTTTTGTATACCTCAGAAGAACATGTTGTGCTTAGTTGTAAGTATCAACACGATAGATTACCATTCGAAGGCAAATCGTTTTCTTCTCTCTTTTAATATGCCAACTGTAGCGGCTTTATAATTACTTTCTTTATCTCCTCGTTCCTCCCATTTCCTCCGCTCCTTATCCCCAATCTCCAGGGAGATTGTTGCTTGTCTCCCCCTCACTACCATTGCAGTACCTGAACAATTTAACCAAGGAACAGAAATTGATAAAAAAATAATCCGGTTATGGCTACAATTCTCTCTTTCTCCCTTCTTCAAAATTGTCATTTTTTTTAAACTACACATTTTTCTCCACACAAATATTTTTTTCTCAAATTTAGGTATAGGTACAGTGATTTTTCTTACAGTCCAAAATAATTCTTAGCAGTATGTGGATGGTCAGAAAATTTAGGGTAAATTATAAATAAATTAAGAAAAATCAAGACGACTTTGTGGCTAAAATATGCGTACTATTGAAAAAAGTTTAATGTAAAAGTTGTAGATAATTAAAAAATCTAAAACTTTTGTATTGATCATTTTTTAACATAACCTCAAAATTATCGAGAAAAACGCTATAAAACCATTTTTTTGTTTTTAATTTTTATCTTCTTCAAAAATATATTTTTTATGAAACTTGGTGAAAATGTTCTTTTTTGTTTTAATAAATAATCTGTAATTTTTTCAAAGCAAAATATTTGTTTTTTGATTTTATACGAATTTAAATGAAAAAAAAAAGATGACTAATCGTCAAATTTGTCGTTAAATCTTTGTGAAATATAATTTAGTTTTTAGTTTTTACGCGCTTAGGTACCAACAGATGATTATTTCTAAGTTGTTCTAGTTTTGTCTTATAATATCCCAAAACAAACGTTCGTCAAATTTAAATTCATACATACAGGGTTGTTTAATTTTAAATCACAAAATTAAACATAATTTATTTTAATTTCATTTAATAAACGAATAGACAACGCCGTCAAAACGGCAACAGCGTCACTGAGATGAGCGAATTTCAGCTTGACGATTCTAATGAACACCTGCGCGTATGACGTAGGCAAAATAGTCTCACGTAGACAATACTTCCGGCTCACGCCATTATATCATCAAAAATCCTCACGTAGACCACAGTCCATACGACTGCAAATTAGCCAAATATATTGTAAAATAATATAATTTCATCTGACTTTAAGTACCCCCCCCTATTATTTTACAACCTGCTGACTGTAACTTGACGCATGTCCGTATTAAATTTTTGTGACAAATTTAAGTTTGATCGCCATCTCCTATGTCACGCTACTGGAAGCGTATGTCTTCTAAGTTGGCTCCAGATCCTGCAAAGGCGGGAAAGCACAGACAACAGAAACGACAAAACGCACAGAACACGTACATAGGACGCATCTGATAACCGGCAATGGAAAAGGGGGGAAGCAATTATCTGTGGCCCTTTTCCCCCGAAACATACAAATCAAAATGTGCTACTGCTGCTGCTAGCGGGAAAGCACTACGTTATATTTAGACAAATTATAACTAATTTCGAACTGCGCAATATACTTTTACGCCACATTTGACCCGTAATGGGTAATTGAGTGTGGAGGTATTCATCACTTTCCAAATTTATATGAAGAGATGAATTTTGTAGCATGTGTGCAGAAAATTGATTAAAGTGTGGAAAAAATGGATATAAAGTTTTCAAATTTAAGGCCAAAAATCTTTTTGAAATTTTTAAATATAAGAATAAAAAAGAAATTGTGCAAACGCTGTTTTGTCCTTTTACCGTCTGATGTTTTACCTACAGGCTGACTTCCATTTACTGTTTTATGCATTTTTTCCACTATTTTTGTCTCTTTTTGTAAGTATTTTTTATTATTTTCCATCTTAAGCCTTTTTTTCTGCTTCTTCTTTAATTTCACTACATGCTGACTTTCATTTACTGTTTCATCCATTTTTTCCACTATTTTCTGTTTCTTTTTGTAATTCTTCTTTATTCTTTTCCATCTTAAGCCTTTCTTTTCTGCTTCTTTTTTAATTTCACTACATGCTGACTTTCATTTACTGTTTTATCCATTTTCCCACTATTTTCTGTCTCTTTTTGTAATTCTTTTTTGTTCTTTTCCATCTTAAGCCTTTTTTTCTGCTTCTTCTTTAATTTCACTACATGCTGACTTTCATTTACTGTTTTATCCATTTTTTCCACTATTTTTTGTCTCTTTTTGTAAGTATTCTTTATTCTTTTCCATCTTAAGCCTTTTTTTCTGCTTCTTCTTTAATTTCCCTACAGGCTGACTTTCATTTACTGTTTTATCCATTTTTTCCACTATTTCTGTTTCTTTTTGTAATTCTTCTTTATTCTTTTCCATATCATTAATTTGAAATATATGACCAAATAAAGTTTCGTTTTATTTTTAATCTTTGTCTAAAAGTTTATTTCCTATTTGATCTTTCTTTCTATACTCAGTATTTTTCTGTGTCTCCCATTTTCACAAGAAAAAAGAAAGTTTTCTTACTATTAATTATTCCTGCTTTGACCATCCTGTCAAATTTATGTGTTTATCTTTATTTTTGTTCATTATTTTCTTGCTTTCTTTGTTTATCTTTTGTTTATTATTTGTTCTCTCTTAGCTCTTTTTATATTTTGGTTTTTCTTTAATTTTTTCCAAAACTTTTCCACCATTCTTTTTTGTCTTTCTCTTCTTGTTTTCAAGTCTTCTTTTCAACTTTTTATTTTATTATGTCTTTGTTCCTGTTAAGATTCGAAAATTGGTCGTCGAAAAGGTCGTAACACCGCCATTTTAAGTTCTAGCTACTAAGAGACTTTCACTCGCAGCCCTCTACGTTAGAAATTAGTCCCCGATGACAAAGACGATGAGAAGAGAAGAAGGAAGGAAAAATAATACAGTAAGAAAACGGAGGAGCAAAAGCAAGAAGGCCGTGTGTCTGTGCAGGGAGGCTCACAGCCAACGTGATTGATGAGAGGATTATTGAATTAGTCGAGTGAGGAACGGAAGTGGCCGCCTTTTGTTTTGGGAGTGTCGACCAACCGGCTTCTTATTCGCCAACTTGGATGGTGTAACTTGAGACTCATTTCATCCGTGCCAGGCCTATTTGGATGCTACTATGCGAGATTATATACGTTATATTACAAATATATGCGATAAAAATCGTGTTGAACATGTGAAATATTCACTTGCTTTTTTTATTGATCTTTCTAAGGCGTTTAATTCGGTTCGTCATTTTTTAGCATTATTAGTATTTAGATAAAAAAAATCATCAAAAGAATCAACCATAATTTACTCTTGATATGTATCGACGCTTTTACCTTATGACCAATTACTTAAATAGGAACCGTCCCACTTTTTATTACTAGAATAACTAAAATCCACTATTACATCCCCAAATAACCCCGAAAACAACCCTTAATGAATCAATGAAAATGACTTTTAGCTCTCCCCCTATAATCCCGATCCATCGTAATGTGAAAGCGGGGACTCTTTATCTGGGAGTTAATTGAAGGTTCTTTTGTATACACTCCCGACTGTCATTACTTGATTTGCAGCACTGATTTTCCCATATTTCCACTACACTTTTGATCTTCGAGTGGCACCGGGGAACTTCCCTAGTCTCATTTCCAAAATTGGTAAAATTAAAAAAGAGTAATTAGAAGTGAGGCGCAATTTGAAGTTGCTCGATGGAAGAAACGATTGACAATGTCAAAATTACCGAAAAAAAATGTTTGGGCCATTTTTTAGGGTTTAAATGAACCTAGAATCTACAAAAAAAATTCAAAAAATTAAAATTTGGTTTACGCAAAATGAATTTTGTATAAGAAACTATTTGTAATGTCAAAATTACGGAAAAAAATGTTTGGGTCATTTTCGAGGGGAAAAGTGAGTTTTTTTAGGGTTTAAATGGACCTTGAATCTACAAAAAAAATTCAAAAAAATTAAAATTTGGTTTACGCAGAATCAATTGTATATAAGAAACATTTGGCAATGTCAAAATTACCGAAAAAAAATGTTTAGGCCATTTTTGAGGGAAATAGTGAGTTTTTTAGGGAATAAATGGACCTAGAATCTACAAAAAAAATTTAAAAAAATTAAAATTTGGTTTACGCAAAATGAATTTTGTATAAGAAAGGATTGAGGATGTCAAAATTACCGAAAATAAATGTTTTGGCCATTTTCGAGGGGGAAAAAGTGAGTTTTTTAGGGTATAAATGGACCTAGAATCTACAAAAAAAATTCAAAAAAATTAAAATTGGGTTTAAGCAGAATGAATTTTGTATAAGAAAGGATTGGCAATGTCAAAATTACCGAAAAAAAATATTTGGGCCATTTTTGAGGGAAAAAGCGAGTTTTTTTTAGGGTTTAAATGGACCTAGAACCTACAAAAAAATGAAAATATGGTTCAAGCAGAATAAATTTTGTATAAAAAAGGATGGGCAATATCATAATTACCAAAAAAAAAATGTTTGGGCCATTTTTGAGAGAAAAAGTGAGTTTTTTGTGGTATAAATGGACCTAGAGTTTTATTTTATTTCTATTTCTTTTTGTTTTTTTTTTAGTTATAAGCAAAGGAATTTAATAAAATTTTTGATACACCCAGTACAGCCCAATACCTTTGTTTAATATCTCAATTCATCCCCTTCCGCACACCAACTTCCCTTCTTCACTACTCCAGCCGTCTTGTACCAGGTATTAAATTATGGAAACTGGGAAGGTAAACTAGAGCTTCTCACAGCCAACTACTAATTACTCAATTAATTTGAAATCCCGCCGCTAGGGGGTGTGAGGGCGCCACTTTATATGCTAACGTGGTCCTTAAAATATTTAATTATTTCCTCGGTTAGGGTAATTGCTCGTGGATGGAACGCTTTATATTTATTTCGTAAAAGTTAAGAGCATTACCTTAAGCGCTATTGACTCCTTAAGATTTGTTCGGGAAACTTGAAAATCAGAATATATATAACTACAGGCATTTTCCATTTTCTCCAGAAAGTCGTTGAAATATAGACAATAAAATATGTATAGAGTTGTAACCCAGCATGATACTTTCTTGGTTGTATATTAACGTAAAGAAGATGATGCTAAATTTTGTGATACAAAAAATGTTCTAATTTTATTCATTTATTGAAGTTGACTAAACGTCCTTTTAGTTTCAGTTGCTCAAAATGTAATCTGACATTTTTTGTTCTTCTTAAAGAATCAGTTAAAATTTTGTCGAAAAGAAGGCTCAAAATTAAGAAGGAAAAGTAACTCAGGAAAAACACTTGGCATTTTTAAATTTTGATTCTTCTGGTCCTTATTTTATGGATTCAATTTAAACGCAAAAATAAAATGAAAAATAAAAAATCGAACATGATGATATTCATGGGAAATTCAGTTCGTTTGTAACGCGCGTGTAGACTCCATCATAGTTAATATCAATATCCGTTAACATGGTAAACCATGCAGATCAGTCACATTTTCACTTGCCGATGTTTCTACCGCATCATAATGTCAAGATTCTGCACCGTGTGAACCAGCCCTTAATATACAAAGGTAACGCATTGGAAAAAGTTGTTTAATGTACCAGATCAAATTAGTAAAGTGGCTAAAAATTATTAAACTTTACAAAATTAATCATTTTCATTTGTCTTCTTTCCCCCGCTCACGTGTTCCGTTTTATCTGGAAAGATCCAGCCGGCCTAGTCGAAGCTAAGAAACAAAACGGACTTCCGGCTCACGCCATTATTAGCCAAATAGATATATTGTAAAATAACGGTAGAATATTTCATCCGACTTAAGTGCGAGTGGGACGGCATTATCCATGAGTGAGATGCAAGACGAGCATCTTTCGCTTACTTAAACACTTCCGCATTCCGGTACATAAAAACTGTGGGCGAGCCTTAACAAGCCCACGCTCGCTACCATCAAATCTAGCGGAACTCTTCTTAGTGTGTGATAAATTCTCAATTAGAGCACAACTCCTTTGTTCATCAACATCTTAAATTTTGTCAGCATAGTAATCAAACAGAAATCGGCTGTCCTTGCAAATGGCTACTTACGACAATATTTTAGGTGTAACAATTTAAAAAATATATCTTTCAACTCCAAAACTGCGTTACCTTTTTTAAATCTCTCATTCGCGTTGTATAAAATAGTTCGATTCGGGCCCTCTCATAATAGAGGGCGAATCTCCTATTCAGTGTCGCGGGCAATATGGGAATCGGCATTCCCGAGGGAGATAGAAAGATAAGGGGTTCCGAACACCCCTGCTAATCTCGCAATGATTACATACGCACCGATGTATTAGTGGGACAGCGTAGGGCTTCGAGAAGGGGCCCCGCGACTATTGGGGCCCAGACAACGATCTGCATAAGGTCCTGCAGAGATTCTGTCGGGATATACCGGCTGGTTAATGGCCCTGTTAACTTGATGAGTGTTCCTCGGGGAAGATGAGTTTATTTTAAGGGTAGTTATACTAAACAATGTTGATTTTAGTTAATGGGTTACATTTTGTGTACTTAACAAATATTTAAAAATTTTTTTTTAACACCTAAGCAATTTTTTGAGTATAATTGATATAAATCTCCTTTAAAAAAATGTGTCTCTTTTGTTCCCCTATTATTTTTATCTAAAAACAAGTGTCAGAGGTCAAGTGAAGTCAGGAAAAAAGTAGAATGTGGGGTAAAACCACCCACAGCCTGTACTAATAAATGTATTGGTAGTCAGCAAAAGGCGCATTTCATCATACAAACCAGCCGAAAATAGAAGGGTTAAAAATTATAATAAATCATAAAGAAAAGCTTCAGGGAGCAAGTCGGTAGTGGAGGGGAAGTGGGGTCATAAACAGGACCGGTTTTAGTTAAAGTTCAAGTCATTTTTATGGTTAATTAGGTATACAAAATCTTTTTTAGTATTGGTAATTCTTACCTTGAAAATTATACTCAAAAAAACAATTGTATGTTGAACGAATTTTCGGAAAAAATATCTTATATTCTTAAAATATTTACCTCAATAATTCCTTATTTAAGTTTTTACATAAAAAAGAGTTTGGAATCGATATAAATAACGAGATCTTTGACCACCGAAACTTTTGTTAAAAGTTCATTATTGAGGAAATATTCGTTGACATTGACATTTTTTTGTCTTCAGATAAAGTTGGTTTTGCTGGCAATACAGAGCCAGACGATTTAAATCTTCGAAAGAATGAGATATTTTTCAAAAAATTTCATGTCGTCAGCAAACTCCAAGAATTTTGTATTAATGAAACAAGAGGAGATACCGTTGTTAATGTATATGTTGAACAGAAGAGGGCCCAGGTGTGACCCTTGAGGAACCCCTGAGATTATTCTAGAAATAGGAGAAAGAAACTTTCCGATGGATCTGCTGCTGATGTAGGAACCGAACACCACCTAAGCAGATTGCCATGTATACCGACTTCGGAAAGCTTTCTAAGTAGGATGCTATAATCGATTTAATAAAATCGATGTAAATGGCGTCTACCTGATAACCCGTGTTCATAGTTTCACAAAATTTGTGTCTATAGTTATAATTTATTTCACAATATTTTCGAACAACTTGAAAGATAGTTCGGATGATCCTGACACCGTCCCTGTGGGGGTGTGTGTGGGGGGACGAGCAAAGTGTAACCGATACAAAGCGCGCTAGATGGCTGAGCAGGCGAGTTGACAGGTGAGCGGCGAAGACAAATGATAGTGCCCCGCTGCCAGCACCGCCGCCTTCGATGTGAAAAGAACTCGATGATAAATTGTCCCGGGGCCAATCTAGTACCTTACCGGACACGGACACAATTTTCGCCTTTTCCATGAAAAATTTACAAAATTAGGCCGTGCCTGGTCGACGGTGTCACCGTTTTAATTCCTTTTTCAACCCTCAACCCTCTCGTTCGAACCCATCCTAATCCTAGCGGTATTCTCAAGTTTTCCTTTAGTCATTACCTATAAAAGTACTAAATTTTATTGCACAAGAAAAATTTAGGAGCATTAAACTGATAAATTGTAGAAACAACTACTCCCTGGATCACTTGCCCCCACAGATATTGAATTATATCGGTCCAGATGCGTGTTGGAACCTAAAATTTGTTCTAGACCATTTTTGGCTTGTTATACTTCATCAGTAGAAAGTAGACAGCTTAACATGGAATCTCTTATCCATGTCAGAAAATGAATAAAGTACAATGTCATTTTCACTTTACTAACAGAATCAAAATTGCAGAATTTTGCATTTTATGAGTGAATTAAAAGAATTATGAAACAAAAATATAGATTGAAAGTTTGGGTGATACCTTTAAGACTATTAACTAATTTGCATTTTGTAGTCTTTTCGGCTTTTTAGTCAGTTCCCGTCAACTTAATTTATGGAATGTGTCGGCATTTTTTGCCGTACATATAACATTGTTGGCACAAATTTACTGTATTAAATTTTAACCCAATAGGTGTGTTAATGATATGGCAAGTTTATTTTATAATATTACCATATTAATATAACAAAACCAAAATTCAATAAAATTGTTACAAAACTAAAAATTTCAGTTGAAAGACTGGAAAAAAAATGGCTTGACCAAGTTTTTAAACAAAGCCTTTTGCAATTACAATACATGGGTAAATAGAAGTCTAATTTTTTTCCACGTACAACACCCTCGATCAAAGATTTAAATAACCTGAAATTTGTCAAATAAATCGTTTGTTTTTCTCCTCTCCTTGAAACAATAAATAAAAAAATTCGCTGCCGGCGTCGCTATTTACCAAGCCGATAAATAAATCGGAATTGTCGAAGCGCAAGAGAGACCGACAAACAAAAGAAAGAGAAAATTAGAAAATTTATTGGTGTTTTATGAGAGTGAACCATAGTAAATTACCGGGATTGGTGTATTTGACAGTTACAGTTTTCGATGTCGACGGGGCGTTTCTCTTCACTCTCCAGTTTATCCGGAATATTAGATGTGTTTTTCGATTTACTTTAGAGTTTGTAAATAAAGAAATAAATTATACGCAAAAAAAGAAAAGCGCAGGAACGCGAAAGTTCTTCCGGAAACATAACGGAATTCTAAAAGGTTTTATAATACGAGGATGAATTAGTAAGATGGTGTCACAAATGCAACACTTTCATTGATAATTTTTTACTAACTATAGTAACCAATCAAATTACTTAATTTAGAGTCATGTGTCAAATTTCATCCAATTAGCTATGGATTACAGCGACTATTTCACTCATCTTCGAATTTTCACAAAATATGACCAATCACAAACCAAAGACAGCTGGTATTATCGCGATAATACCACCTGTCTTTCAATCCTGATTGGTCTATCAGCGTGGTGTTTTCACGGCGTAACCATTGATACGAATTGCAAAACAAAATTTGACATTTTGAAAAAAAAAATAATTACAGCTATACGTCAAAATGAGGCCTTTTACTTTGTATAATTACAGCTACAGACGTTAAAATGAGACCATTCACTTTGTTTGTGAAATAGTCTAATAAAATTCCACTCGTGATTGAATTCATCTCATAAGTATGTCTCTTATTTCATAACTCAACTGAGTTGCTTGAAGAAAACACCACTCGTCCTGCGGACTCGTGGTGTTTTTAAGCAACTCAGTTTCGTTATGAAATGAATCGACAGACTTATCGCGAAAATTCAATCACTATTACTGGTATTACTATTGATTATACAACTCATCATAAATTTAGCCAATAGCAGTTGCAATTTTTACTTAGTTACCATGTATTGATAAGCGAATATACCCTTGACGACGTTGTATAACCGTTTTTGATTTTCGCATCATTCCATCTTGAAAAGTTTGTCATTGTAACAATACGTTTGACGTTTATAATGAGCAAACGCCAAATACGTCTCGTGACTCGGAAGTATAATCGATTATTTTCGAAGCTCTTGTGATATTACTACTGATAACACCCTACATGTGGTGTTTTCAGTTTGGTGTCTTCAACAAGTCAAGTTTTTGATTAAAAATTAATTAAACGTCAAACTGACAACTAGTTTAAAAATGTCGCTAAGATTTGGTAATGCATCTGACGATGCAATTAATGATATTATATCAAGTAATATACCAAAAAATACAACCAAATCAAAAAAATATATATGGAAAATATTTTTTGAGTTTTGTGCGACCAGAGAATACGAACTGAATGCTGAAACGAGTTTGCCTAATTTGGCTAATATATTGAGAGATTATGCGGTAAATATGAGAAAAGCTGACGGAACTGAATATAAAGAAGCGACTGTAAAAACAATTTGGAATACTACGAGTAAGGTACTCCAGGAAAAATACTTCAATGACTTCAAAATTGTATTCGACCCGTTTACCAGTGTGATATTCAAAAATGCGCGAGATGCAAGAAATGCAAAACGTAAAAGATTACAGCAGGGTACTTTTAATACCTGTAGTTTTTAGTTTTGTTAAATAAAAATTAGTAAATATTAAACGTCAGATTGACAACCAATTTTTTGAAATCTACAAAATAAAAAATTATCTTATCGAATACCCCTCGGGCCTTGATAAATCCTCAAAATTTTGTCATAGAGAATCTCGGTGTTATCAAGGCCCTAGGGGTATTACTACTGATAATTTTTTACTAACTATTGTAACCAATCAAATTACTTAATTTAGAGTCATGTGTCAAATTTCATCCAATCAGCTATGGATTACAGCGATAACACCCTACATGTGGTGTTTTCAGTTTGGTGTTTTCAGCAAGTCAAGTTTTTGTTTAAAAATTAATTAAACGCTTAAGGATAATAGCCCTCGGCCTTCGGCCTCGGGCCATTATCAAGCAACACGCTTTCAGCATTCTCTATGACAAAATTATCTCGGTATTATCAAGGCCCTAGGGGTATTACTACTGATAATTTTTTACTAACTATAGTAACCAATCAAATTACTTAATTTAGAGTCATGTGTCAAATTTCATCCAATCAGCTATGGATTACAGCGATAACACCCTACATGTGGTGTTTTCAGCTTGGTGTTTTCAACAAGTCAAGTTTTTGATTGAAAATTAATTAAACGTCAAACTGACAACTAGTTTAAAAATGTTTGAATCTACAAAGTAAAAAATTATCAGTAGTAATACCCCTAGGGCCTTGATAATACCGAGATAATTTTGTCATAGAGAATGCTGAAAGCGTGTTGCTTGATAATGGCCCGAGGCCGAAGGCCGAGGGCTATTATCCTTAAGCAACACGCTTGAAGGATTCTCTATGACAAAATTTTGAGGATTTATCAAGGCCCGAGGGGTATTCGATAAGATAATTTTTTACTTTGTAGATTTAAACATTTTTAAACTAGTTGTCAGTTTGACGTTTAATTAATTTTTAATCAAAAACTTGACTTGCTGAAAACACCAAACTGAAAACACCACATGTAGGGTGTTATCGCTGTAATCCATAGCTGATTGGATGAAATTTGACACATGACTCTAAATTAAGTAATTTGATTGGTTACAATAGTTAGTAAAAAATTATCTTATCGAATACCCCTCGGGCCTTAATAAATCCTCAAAATTTTGTCATAGAGAATCCTTCAAGCGTGTTGCTTAAGGATAATAGCCCTCGGCCTTCGGCCTCGGGCTATTATCAAGCAACACGCTTACAGCATTCTCTATGACAAAATTATCTCGGTATTATCAAGGCCCTAGGGGTATTACTACTGATAATTTTTTACTAACTATTGTAACCAATCAAATTACTTAATTTAGAGTCATGTGTCAAATTTCATCCAATCAGCTATGGATTACAGCGATAACACCCTACATGTGGTGTTTTCAGCAAGTCAAGTTTTTGATTAAAAATTAATTAAACGTCAAACTGACAACTAGTTTAAAAATGTTTAAATCTACAAAGTAAAAAATTATCTTATCGAATACCCCTCGGGCCTTGATAAATCCTCAAAATTTTGTCATAGAGAATCCTTCAAGCGTGTTGCTTAAGGATAATAGCCCTCGGCCTTCGGCCTCGGGCCATTATCAAGCAACACGCTTTCAGCATTCTCTATGACAAAATTATCTCGGTATTATCAAGGCCCTAGGGGTATTACTACTGATAACACTGTCTAGTTTGATATTTTTTAGACAAAAATTATCAAGTTTTGTTGCACTAACTAGTAGGTTTTGTATGAACATTGTAAAAAAAAACATAACTTTCGTGTGGTACAATTATCACACAAAAAACAAAGTGAAATAACTACCCAAAAGAAATAAGGGAGGTTATCACTCAAAAACGAACACTAAGACAAAAATGGCATCAATAGAGAGCACCAATGGATAAAAGAAATTTAAACAATGCTACTCAGCAATTAAAAAGAGAAATTCAGAAATTAAAAAATGATTCAATTAGCACTTACCTGAGTGAGTTAACAAATGACAGTAATAGTGACTATTCGCTTTGGAAAGCAACTAAAAGATTAAAAAGATCCTATCCTACACAACCCACCAATTAAAGATATGGATGGATCTTGGGCAAGAAACAATATACAAAAAGCTAGCAAATTCGCCGAACATCTAGAAAATACATTTATGCCTAACGAAGGAGATGAACTCATAGAAGAAGAAAATCCTATTCTAGAAGAAAGGGACATCATGATTACCTCACCAAAAGAAATAAGTACAGAAATAAAAGAAAACATAAACCCTAAGAAAGCGCCCTGGGTTCGATCTACTAAATACTAAAACAACTTCAGAGGAAAGATATAGTAAAACTTACATACCTATTTAATGCATCATTTAGAATGAGATATGTTCCACGGATGTGGAAAGTATCAAAAGTTATCATGATACCAAAAACAGGGAAACACCACCACATGAAATTACGTCTTACAGGCCTATATCCATACTTCCTGTAATCTCGAAACTGTATGAAAAAATATTACTAAAAATACTAAAACCTACTATAGAAGAAAAGAAACTATCATCACACCAGTTTGGATTTAGACTATATAGACCAAGTCCATAAAATAACTAATATCATCGATTATTTTTTTCATCTGTCAATACAGTCAGATTTTGTGGTTTCAGCCAATAACAGCTCAGGATCCTAACCAATCATTGTGTTTTATACTGATTATTTTTTTCATCTGTCAATACAGTCAGATTTTGTGGTTTCAGCCAATAACAGCTCAGGATCCTAACCAATCATTGTGTTTTATACTGATAAAACCGCTTCTTCGTATTTGTTTCTTGATTAAACTGTGTTTACCTTTTTTGAAATGTCAAATGTAAACATTTAACAATTTTTATTATACTAAAATGTATTGCAAATCTATGTTAATAACCAAATTTCAAAATGTATTTGTAAACTAACCTGTTTTTATTAGTTGATTTCAAAATGCCTTTAACATTTTTACATAACATAACACTAAACTTAAAATTAATTAAATTAAGAAAGACTTCATTTCATTCTTCTTCGCTTTTATTAACGGCGCCGTTTCGCGGGGTAGCCAGTCAAAAAATCGCCTTGGTGGCCCTGTATGTAAAACTATAACAGCTCAGGTTTCAATTTAAATTGGTAAAGAAAATTTTCAATATTTGTGTGTAAAGTGTCTTTTGCATAAATGACTATGTTCTCTGTTTTTAATACAAAATGATTCAAAAAATAATCCTTTCAAATACGACTCGTCCTCTGAAATTTTATAGATTAAATTTTTGATCTTCATACTCAAACGCCTTTATTTTAGGCAAAACCACTCAAACAAACTGATTTAAGATAAAATCACTCGTCCTGCGGACTCGTGATTTTATCAATCAGTTTGTTTTCGTGGTTTTTCCAAATAAAGCCGTTTTCGTGAAAACCAAAAATTTAATCGATAAAATTTGGAGGACTCGTGGTATTACCTTTGATAAAACCGCTTCGTCGTTTTTGTTTTTTGATTAAACTGTGTTTACCTTTTTTTAAATGTCAAATGTAAACATTTAACAATTTTTATTATACTAAAATGTATTGCAAATCTATGTTAATAACCAAATTTCAAAATGTATTTGTAAACTAACCTGTTTTTATTAGTTTATTTCAAAACGCCTTTAACATTTTTACATACCTCACTTCAACACTAAACTTAAAATTAATTAAATTAAGAAAGACTTCTTCTTCTTCGCTTTTATTTACGGCACCGTTTCGCGGGGTAGCCAGTCAAAAAATCGCCTTGGTGGTCCTGTATGTAAAACTATAACAGCTCAGGTTTCAATATAAATTGGTAAAGAAAGTTTTCAATATTTGTGTGTAAAGTGTCTTTTGCATAAATGACTATGTTCTCTGTTTTTAATACAAAATGATTCAAAAAATAATCCTTTCAAATACGACTCGTCCTCTGAAATTTTATAGATTAAATTTTTGATCTTCATATTCAAACGCCTTTATTTTAGGCAAAACCAAAAATTTAATCGATAAAATTTGGAGGACTCGTGGTATTACCTTTGAAAAAACCTTAGAAGAAAAAAGTTAGCTCTACTGCCGTCCTTGATGTAGCAATTTTATTCATTTTTGGGAGAATGTCTGGTAGCTTGAGGTACAAGCTACCAGACACCTCGTATTGGCCAAGTGGCAGGTGTAATAAATGTATTTCTTATTGTAATAAATTGTAATTAATGTGTAACTAATTATCCCGAGGATAGTATATGTGCTCCGGTAGCTTGAGTTACATAGTTAATAAATGAAAAGGTTAAAATCACCGACAATCGGAATAAGGTCTCTCGATACAAAAACGGTCCTTCGAGCCGGACGAGTGATAATTGAATTAAAAAATAGAAGCGGCAATTCTAGCGCGATCCCGCTTTAAAAAAGAATATACAATCCGCATATCTGTAATAGACTAGTCGCGTGGATTAGACCGGGACCTCACCGGGCACGGCACGCTGCATTCGATCTAATGTTGCACTTCGTTTTAATACGATTTGATTTGACAGTAATCCCTTTATCGAATCCGCCACCCCACGCATCATTGTGAATTCAATTATATTAAATAGCATATGCTCTCGCCTGATCTATCCTATCTCTTCTCTCTCCGTGCGTTGGGGCTTTTCTGGCTTGGTGTGTTGGTAGTGCCGCTGATGCTGGGCCGCAGGGGATATGCCCAATCAATTTGCGAATACTTAACTCCTGTTCTCTTGCCAATCTGGACCGTAATTCGATTTGACGTGGGAATTTTTGGGAGTTACTATTCGACAAAGGGGTTAAACTAATTTCGTCCGGGATCATCATTAAGTTATTCCAATTATTAATGGTGACACAATACAACCATGTGACTTTCCTTCCAATTTTACTAAGATCACTTTATTACGTCCTACATGTTTAGTTGAATAATGTCCCATTTCCATACAATTCCTTCTATAGTAGTCCAATAAACGAAGAAGGTGCCAACCCGGCACCATTTTTTTTAATTTGTAGGTATTCATGGGTACATTCACCCCCGAAAATCTCAGCTGGCTGAAATTTATGGAAGGGTGGGAAAATGGCCCATTGGTCTCAAAAATGTGTTTTTTTTCGCCTATTTTAGCCGACATTTCCGAAAATATGACACTTAGAGAATTTTTTTTTGACGAAAATGAAGATCAATTCATTACCTACAAGAATGATCCTCATCATTTTTGTCAAAAATATGATACTTTTCGACATAAGCGGCTCCAAAACGCACCCCCATTTTTAGCTCCTGCCCTGCATTTAGAGAGCACGCTCTAAAGGAATGACACTCCCAAGCGGATTACAAATTTTTCAATGAATCGCGTAAAAATTAATATTTATAAATTTGTTCATATTTTTTTTATCAAGACTAATTTCACCGAATCCTTTTGGATAATGAGGCTTTTGCAAGGTGTTAAATATATTCAGAAAGATTCAATAAATTATTTTTGTGTATTTTCATAAACAACATGTTTTTTATAAGGGTATATAGGGTTTTTTGGATTTCCGGAGTTTCGAAAATGCTCGGGTTTATCAAGAATTGATAGATAATTAAGGACCATATCGGTTTTCAACGCACATCATTAGAAAGCTTAGCTTGTCCCCTTGTCTTTTTTTGGTTTTCCGGAAAATTGAGAAAATTCTCACCCCTATGAAAAATCGACATTTTTTTTGTGCTAAACTTTTTTGGAGTTAGGAATTGTGCTAAATAAAATATCACATTCTGACCTTTTCATCAATATATATATATATATATATATATATATATATATATATATATATATATATATATCAAGAATTTTATTAACTGCACGAAAAAAAACTCTGTGAATTATGAATTTTTGAAACGCCGTTTTTTGCAAAAAATATTAGTGTAGGCAAAAAAATCATAGGGACAACTTTTGTAGGTAATGAACTGCTCTTCATTTTTTGTCTAAACAAAAATGCTCTAAGGGTCATATTTCGGTAGATATCGTCGAAAAACGGATTTTCGGAAACTCTAGAGTAATTTTCCCACCCTTCCACAAATTCCACGTAGCTGAGATTTTCGGAGGTAAATGAATACCTGCAAATTAAAATTTTGACAGACCAGACTTGATGCCCAGGTTTGTGGTTTTTCTGGCGTTAATTTACCGTACTATAGTTACTTTATTGTATCGTATTTTTACTTTTTTTCCTTTACCTTTCTCTTCTTTGACGAAATAAATATTTTTGTATAACATAAGAAATTATTTTAACCTCGAAGAAAAATTTATTTGTTTTCTAAAATTCCAAATTACTTTTACTAATATGGATGATTAAAAAAACCTAAACCTATACCTAAAAAAACTAACTCTTCACATTACTAAAATTTTTTACACCAATTTTAATTTCTCTCCAGCTCGATTTATGTGATGCAACTCATTGTATTTAATTTTTTCTAGTAATTAAAAAGGCGTTTTCTGTACAAATTAAAATTACACTTTTCACATGCCCCGAGCGATGTTCAGCCGTTCGGATTCGTTAAAAAACATCTCAATTAAAATCTGAGGTACTTAAAAAGAACGCAAAACACAAAATACAAATAAAAAACACCTAATGGGGCAGAATCCGACCTAATGACATACGCAAATAAATTTACGTATTTAAATACAAGTCGCAGTGTGCTCTTTTAACACACCATGGGCGTACGTGAAAAGATGTAGACAAAAATAACAGTAGATGGCGAAAAATAAAATTTAATATTCACCGCTGTCGTCTTTCGATCGTTTATTGACCCATTATTTAACTAAAAAATAACTTGTATATAATCTCAACAGTTAATCTCCCGCGTTTTTGTGACACCGCCATCTTGAACTGAATGACTCAAAAAGCGGATTGTGCGAAATTAACCAACATAACTCCTAATATTTTAGTCATTTCCTCGGAAAAATATATAAAATGACGTCCTTTGTATAATATTTTTTCTGATATATTAAAAGGATGCTAAAAATAAAGAGTATAAGAATTCGAGCCTCTTCTATCCCGTAATCCACGTCTCTGTGAAAAAAGATACATGCACACAAACACACTGCGAACCGGAGATCCGAACGAGCGAGAATCTCCGCCTCGCCTCTCGCAGTACACATGATTTAATAACGTCATTAGGCAGCCGTGCTGGTGGCCGTAAAGGGCCCTAAGGTTTAATAAGGTTTGCGTAAAAATCATATTTGTAGATCTCATTAGGCGCCGCATCATTAGAATGTATTCTCGGCCCTACAATGCCGATCGATGAACGTGAAATTCAATTATCTCTGGACTACGACGACTACGAAGATGATGCCACACCATGATGGAACGTCAAAGAGGGTCCCGATTTTCCCTTAGAAAAGGTAACGATGGAAATAAATGCACGTCGGAGATTTCGGAATATCTCGTGGTACTAGTAGTTTCATAAAGACAACTTTTTATACTATATTTAAAGAAGAGATATTGTTATACTAGCAAATTTAATGTTCCAAATTGTTCTCTATAAAGTGCGCTACCCTAAATACGAATTTCGGTGTTTCCCCCAGGGCGTCTCGACGACGACAGGCGTCTCAAACGTCGTCCAGAATCACCGCCGCAGCGGCTATACGGGTTGTCATCATTCTTCCGAGATAGCGTCATTGTCTCACCCTTGCATCATTTACTACATCAAACTATCGTTTGTTATGTGCCGGGGAGGTCAAAGGGGATGATGGGCTCCCCTGGGATGTGCAGATCTGTCATACGATGGCCTGTCACTCGTCTCATGTCATTATGAACTGTTACGGCATCGTTAAGCGAGTTTTTATTCGTTCGTCTTTGGAGATTTTGATGCTGTTTGTTGGCTAAATAAACATACATTCGATTTGCTTTTTTAAATTATTTATAAAACCATGAGGAAATAGAGAGAGTACATACTATACAACAAGCTATGAAAATGAGAATTATTAAAGTAAAAAAGGAAAGTAAAAGGATTTGAAATGTAGTAAAAATGATTTTGTTGGTTGATTTTAATTTTTTTAAAACAAAAAATATATGTATGTACACGTGTAGGTATGTGCGTTTAAAACATGTCCAACCAAATTATTTGTTAAAATTTTGGTCATAATCATACCTTAATGAAAAGTGAGTGTGGTTTTAATTCTAATGCAGTATTGATAAATTTATATATAATCAAAATACCTTAAAATCTTGTACATTTTCTAATAACGATGTAAAATTCCCTTCATTCAGTACAGGGAGTATTTTTGAGTTATTATAAAATTAAATACAATCTTGATCGACATTTTATTAATATAGAAAAAATATATTAAGAGTTCTGAAATTACCTGTCGCATTTAATATTGAATTTAAGACTGAAAACCAAATACATTTTCAATTTACGTTACGAGTTATTAAAATCAATATATAATTACTCATAAAATTCCTGGATGATGAGTTTTGTAACAGTACAGTGGTGGGTTAACAATTTTTTAGAAATATCACCAGATTAGTTTATCTTTGAAGAATATAAAAATATATTTTTTAAAAACAGTTAAGAGCATTCGCTACCTTGGTGAAACTGGTTGTGCTTTTTCATGTCCCAGACATTTTTTACAGTGAAAACCGTTTATCACAAAAAAAGTCTCATTTTTTGTAATTCCGGAAAATCAATGATTTCCTTCTACGTTAAAAAAAATGGAATGAACCTACACAATCGTAAAAATAATGACTTTCCACCTGATTAGCTAAAAAAATAACAATTTTCATGAAATCTTTTCTGTTTTTGAATAAAAAAGCAGCCAAGATTTGAAATTCTTCATCTGATTTATGTTTCCACCTTTCCTAAGTTTGTAGAATTCAAACATTCTTGGATAGAAATGCAACGCCGCATATTGTCATTATTACTACGCGACCTAGTTTCGAGAACAATATTTGTCGCTGTCTTTGTTTAAGGCCTAGCCTACTCGAATTACATGATCGTCGCCGTATGTCTCGTTGTGTCTAAGATTAATATACAAGTTATTAGTTTAATTTTAATCGTTTTTTAAAGGGTGTCCCACAAATTATTTTTGATTTTATTGACCGGTGTGGTAGAACTTTCTTACTTTTTTGTTTTAATTTTATTTAAGGTTTTAAAGTTAGTACTTTTTTTAAATTTATTAGTTTTAAACTTTTTTTAATTATATTTTTTTAAATATGAGGGTTGGAAAAAGTCTCGAACACATTGATTTTAATTAATTTAAAATAAATACAACCTCAAAATTATCGAGAAAATCGCTAAAAACCGTTTTTAATTTTATCTCCGCTAAAATATATTTTTTTTATGAAACTTTCTAAAAACTTTCTTTTTTGTGTTTTTAAGTAAGCTGTAATTTTTTCAGAGCAAAATATTTATTTTTCATACGAATTTAAATTAAAATTGTTTATTTAAAAATAAATAGATGTTCTGCTCAAATTTTCTCGGCTCTATCTTCAAAATTTTTATACAATAATTATATTTTTATTTTTTCTACATTTTTTTAATCAAAAAATTATTAGATATAATATAAGGATGAAATGGAATTATTAAAGAAAATTTTTTTCAGTAATTTGTTACATATCGCTGTTTCTGTAAATTACTTACAGAAAAAAATGTTGGTCAGAATTTGTTTATAACAAATTGTTAACTCATAATACATAAGAAATGCTTTTTCGTTATATGGAGCCCGAAAGGTTGTCTAGTTGAAGAGGTGACATATATAATTTTCAAATTCAAAATGTACTTATTTCTCACTTTTTTTTTAGATTTATAAAGTTGAAAATTTTTTTCTTCAATTATTTTCTACCGGAGTTATTGGATCCAAGAACAGCAAGTGTTTGGAAATAAGGAGCAATTCCCTACAATTATTGAGTGAAATTCCAATAAATCTCGATTTTTTCTACCACGTTTATTTTATTCTCCCATTTTCTATTCCATTATTTTTGGGTTACAGTTTATTGATTACTATTTTAAATCTATGGTACCTATCAATGAATAAAATTGCTTAAACAGGCTTTTATACAAGTGCAATAAAAATAAAAAAATTAAAAAACAAGATATTATAAATTGCATTGAAGAAATAATAATTTCTTTAATTGTTAGAGCTAGGTTTTTCCGTGAGTAACAGATTCAAAATCTTGCATTTTTGTAGGTTGAATCATAGAAAACATACCTCAATTCATTGCCTATTTAAAACATTGGATAGTTTTGGTTACCTAATTTTTATGTTCTGCACGCCACTGGCCACTGGCTACTAAGAATGCATAAATGATTTATTTATTCGGTTACAATATCTTTTGGTAAATGTATTTTGTTGTGTTGCCAAAATTTGAAAAAGATTTATATTTACTTTTGCTGCGCGGGTCAAGGGGAAATATTGTATGAAGTTATGACGCGTTAATGAAACTTCTTAAGAAAGTTATCATCCAAAACTGCAAACCCCTTTACGCACCCCATTTTTTAAAGGAAACCGAAAAAAAAAATCAATTTTTTTTTAAGAAAACACATTTTAAAACGTTGTTTTGTCAAAAAATAAATATACAAAATTTTATTAATTTTGAATTTCAGGTTCTGAAAAGGAAGAGAATTCCTATAGTGGGATATTAGGACAAAAAAAACCCCAAAACAAAAAATGTAATAAATGTAAAAATTGACAGTAAAATATTTTAAAAAACTTTTTTTGTCTTTCTTTTCTTTTTACCAGTAAAATATTTATTTATACTTTTTCAACAGAAATGATAACATTTATCCTTGAAAAATATTATTCAAAATTTTCTTTTTTGTGTTATATTTTTATATAAGCAAGGTGCAGCACATAATCCAACATTGCAAATATTTGATTCTAAGAAACGATAGATGTAATAAATAAAAGTGGCAGAACTGAAAAAAATAAAATTAATAAAAATGAAAGTTAGAAATGAATGCATGAAAACTTTAACTCCTGACGATTTGTGGAAAATCTGTGACGGTTTAAATTATTTTTTCGCTTTAGTATAAAGTATTTGGGATTCAGATAAATGCTACGAAATGTGAAATTACGTATCGATAATAGACAAAAGTGGTCTATGTTAGGAGTTACATCCGTAAGTCTTTTTAATCAAAAGCCAGTGAGTGAAATCCCGAAAAATCGAAAACAAAAAATCTGTGACAGATGTCCAGTGCTCTGTGGTCTGGTTCCAATAAACTGGAGTAGTAGACCGTCTAATAGTGTGTACAAAGCGATCCGATAATCCGAAACCATCACATACATACACACATGGTGAGTGCTTATTTTACTCGAAATTACCTCGGAGTGCTCGGGAGCGGCGAAACATAACAGACCAGATTCGAAGCTTTCACGAAAATTACGAAATTTTTGTTGGTCGTGTTTCGACGGGTTCAAATCATTAGCACGTTCGATCTGGTTTGTATATATACATTGTATGCCGGTATCCGTGAATTTTTAAAAAGAAAATCATGCGAATTTGGGACAATCTTTATTCCATTTCTTATAAACTTCACGTATATAAGTAGTGACCCAAAAAATTTCTCTAGAAGGTTAAAAAAAATTCTAAATTATGTTTTGCGTTTACAAAGGAAGCATGTAAGCAGTGGCGGAGATTGGACATTGAAAGTAGGGGGGCGAAAACCACCCGGAAGGCCTGGGGTTATGCACCCATGCACCATCACCCGGAAAATTTTGAAAAAAAAGTTATTTTGGAACAATTATTATTTTTTCAGATTATTATTATTTCCTTTGGGGGATGATGGATCACCCTGATCACCCACCCCCCCTTGTTTACTCCACTGATTATAATGCAATGATTTTTCATAATAAATGCTGATGTTTGTTTTGTTATTATCATATTTTTCTGGTTTTGAGTTTAAAACCAAAACGAACTGGATTTATTACCTTGAACCCAACGATCTAGTCGTGTTATAAAAACGTAGAATTCTCATTAAGAACGAAACTCTCTCGCACCAATAAAGCGCAGCCAACATGATCCTTAATATAATCAAAACAAATCATTCAATTAGGGATGTTTAACGAGGTCCGCTTGATTCGATAACAGCGTTATCAACATTCTTCCATATCAACATTTTTACCGACAATTTTATTCGTTTTATTTGTCGTATCTGCTTCCATCTTGTCCTCGAATCACCAGAAGCGATTATGACGACTAAAATAATAATTGTTTATACATGTTGTCCCATTGGTTGGTTACAAGTTTTAAATTGTGTACGTCATTTTCAAAGTCAAATGATATAAGTAAACTTTAGTTTTACAAGATATTCTTCTAAAAAACTGATTAATTAGTCAATTACAGGCATCAAAACTACAAAATTATTCATTTAAGTGTGTAATATCTGGTCACCGAGCTTTCGCTCTTAATATTCAAATCTACATTTTTAAGCAGTCCAATGAGTATATAATTTAAGTATATTTATAACCTGACAAATTATTAATTAATTCGTGAAAATCACGGAGTGGGCGACATCTACTTGAACTACAGAAAGGTAGATAAATAGAAAGTTGATTGGCGATTGGCTTGAAAGTAGGCGGGAAAATTAAAAAAAGCTGTCAGTGTTAATTTTCAATTTGCTGCAGGTGTTGTTGACGTTTATCAACTGCTTGTCACAGAGGTTAGTTAAATGCATTAAAAGTTGCCTAGTTTCTGGAGATTTCACCCTTTTAGGGCAACATCTACTGACGCTTGGTCTTCGCGAATAGTCACGGCGGACAGGCCCCGTTTCCGGGACGGGCAACAGCAGCGTGTAGGTCATAGTGGTTTCAGTGGGGTGGTTTTAGTGAGTAACCGTAAGGGGTAGTCTCACACTATCGGGGAAGGGAAGAACCTTTACCCGATGTGCATAAAGCATTACCACCCGCCAAAAAAAAAAAAGATTAGCTTTAGGTTAGGTTAGATCTGTGTAATAAATAAAGAAAAGTACGATACGTGTGACATTTTGACATTTGTTACATTCTGACAGGTGTCATATTTTGACATTTGTTCATTTTGACAGTTGTAACATTCTGACACGTATCACATTTTAACAGGTGTCACGTTTTGACAGGTGTCACATTTTGACAAGTGTCCATTTTAACAGTGTTACTCAACGTTCCTATAAATATTTACCTAAACCCATGATTTCTGAAATTGAATTGGCAACGTTGTATTTTCAACTTAGAATTTATGAGATGGCTGTCATTTGACAAGCAAATTATTTATGTCCGTCAAATGAACCTTTTCTTTTTTATACTTTTCAGGTTTATTCTGGTTATAAATTGCTACTTGGGCATTTGTAGAATAAAAAAATGTGAAAAATATTTTTCCGCGCAAAAATTTCTATTGCTAAGTATATTGATTTTATCATGTTTTATAGCATCTGCGAAAATTTCATGAAAATCCCAGCCGGTCCCATTTTCTTAACAATTAACCAGAGATGTGCGTGTCAGTAGTTGTCAAAATTTGTAGGTCATTATGGATAAAAAGCGGCAAATTTAAAATTGAATTCTTTCAGATTTAAACGCCAGAAATTAAATAAAGTCAAACCTTTTTACTACTATACTATACAGAAGAAAGGAGTGCAGTATTTAATTTGCAGAACGTAGTACAGGTTCAAGAGGTAGAAATTTTATTTTCACCTCATCCTTCAATGCTTATTTTTAGTTAAAATTTAAATTTTAATACATCTGATCGGCCTAATATAGTTTTTGTCTAGATTTAATCTTGTTTCCATGGTTTTTACTGTAATTAACCTGTTATTTTGACAGATAAGTCAGACTTTATTTATTCATATGTATTTTAATTGATTCGGAATTTTGTAATAATATATATTTCAAAATGGCTTCATTCTAAAAATATTATCAGTCCTCCTAAATCCTTGAAGGAAGAATTATTAGTAATTCAAATTCAAAATTCAAAAAATATATTATAGATGAGATGGCCAGAGAAAAACTAATTAAAATTCTCAGATTGCCTCCGTACCACGCAGAGTTAAATCCCATTGAACTGATCTGGTCACAATTATTAAAAGGTTATGTTTCTCAAACCAATAAAACATTTAAATTTCCTGATGTGCGAAATTTGTTTTTGAAGGCATTTTCAGATGTAAATAGAGAAAATTGGGGAAAATGCATTGATCATGTTAAAAAGGTGGAAAATTCATTTAGGATTCCACTATCAATGGATAATTTAATAGAACCTATAATAATAAACCTCAGAAAAGACAATTACCAGTACCAGTACCAGTAGTTTTAGTGAAGACAGTGAATTTTATAGATAGTTCTTGAACTAACTTTTTTTTTAATCTTTGAGTTTAGGTAAGTACTGAAGCGTTACTTTTAATGCCAAGAGATTAAAAACAGTTTAATCCCAACATATAATCCTCCTTGTTATTTATTGGTTAAATTTAATTCGTTCAATGTTAAAGTGTCAGATGCATAAGGTTTATTTTTATTTTTTGTAAATAATATAACTTCAAAATTTAATCTACGAAGTGGGTATATATATTTTATATGCTGTGACCTTATTTATATTATATAAACTTATTTTGCAAAGTACGCCTATGGAATGTGACGTTATATCCTCTCTCCTTTATAGTATATTACTATAGAAACAAGTTGCCGTTGCTAGGAAATAAAACTAAAAGCTTAACTTTTCTGGTAAATATCTCGGAAGATCGAATTTTCACAGACATGAGACCTATATTTTCTGTCGATTTAGATAGGAATTAGTCTACCCTGAAAGTTTCATTGAATTCTGACGAGTGGATTTCGAGATCCTCTGGACACACACACACACACATACACACACACACACATACAAATCTTGCTCGTTTAATAGTATTTGATTAAAAGAAAAAAAAGGAATACTAATCTCGCTAAGTAAGAAATTTTAAAATTTGGTATGTGGTTAGGAAATCCCCCCTCCCCCTTCCTCGAAACTATACTTTTGCTGTCTTAGTCGTCTATATTTAGTTGAGACACACTGTAGGTCCCATGACCGCGCTCCAGATGAGATGGGATGCTCGATTAACCAAATACTCAAGACAGTCCGCGACTGCCCAATATATTGAATTAGATAATTTGATTTGGGGGTCGACGAGCGTCTTTTGTTCGTGTGGGAATGAAACATCTGGTACCGGAAACACTTGAGGCCGGCCCGAGAAACAAGAGAACGACGACACACACACACATAGTCCTGGGTCCGCAACCAAGACGTGGCTCTCCTTGATTTACTGGATTAATATTTGTATTATTCGTATTTGTTCGCGTGTGTGAGAATAAGTAAACCCGCTGTGGGTGGGTGTCTACTAGTCGAAGCAGAAATTATTAATCGTAAATCTTCAAAACAACATCTTAGAAAAGAGATACTTAATTACTTACGGAACCCTTATTTTTATGACCAAAACAAGATATAAATACTGGAATTTCCAACAATCACGTGGAAAGATAAAATGACCCCGCAGTTTTTAAGGGGAATTGGGTTTCACTCAATCTCGCTCACACCTGTTGAAAAGTATCAGTCGTAAAATAGTGAAAAAATATGGAAAATTAAGTCAAATTCCATAAAAACCGTGTCCAATTGTCAAATTTTTCTGCAATTAAAATCGTACGGAATTAAAAATCAACAAAAAGGTGTAATTTTGGATGAAACTGGCACTATTGAAAGTGCTGTTTTTAGAAAGAGACAAATTTTCTTGATGGAATAATCAATATATATTCAGGAAAAGTAAATGTCTGTGAAGAAATATTAAGAAGTGGCTAAAAATGATTTAAACCCCATTTTAAAGCTTTTAGAAATGATTGTAGATTAAAATTTTTAGTGCTCATTTGTGCAATAAGCATGCTACGAGGGAGGTTGTGGTCTATTGATGATTCCAAGGATTAAACAACCGAAACGGGCACTGACTAGAATATATTTCAAGATTTAATACTTGATATTTTTAAATATTTCCTGTAAGACTTAAATTAACTTAAAAATAATGACAATATGCAAAGTATATAAAAACTGGGACCAAGATAGTAAATAGTAAACATTTTCATATATTTTCGCATTTTCTATGTTCTAAGAAATAATAATAATAATAGCGTTATTTAAATAATTATAATTATACACAAATATTTAAATAAATATGACAAAAATAATAAATGTAACATTTAATATTTGGAAGAAAAAGTATAAAAATACAATCTAGAGTTAGGCCTAACGCTAGGAGAACAACGCCGCCCTTATATAAACATTTTATCTTAAGGAATTCGAGAGAAAATTTAGTTTTTGCCACACTTGGAGCACGAGATAGATATTTCTCGTTTTCCGTTTCAATCATTTTAGTCTAAAATACGAAACGTCGTACGTTATCTGCCCCATAAAACAGGAAATAAGACACGTCTTCCAGTGACGGGGCAACAAAGTGAGGTTAGACTAACCCGTATCTGGTTCCTTCCTTGCTCTCAATCACGCTTGTATTGTTCTGTGGCCGCGGCTGTCATATCCACGCTGACACACACACACACACACACTCACATGACGTAATCAGGGGGGCGGGGCGGGCAATCAGCGTCTGATTTAATATTCACCTCTTGGGGAACCCCCCCTGCCTGCACAGCCACTGTTCTGCCGTTGACAACCTCTTGTTGGCGGACCGTTATGTATATGCGTTCGACCCGGCCCCCACAATAATCATATCAACGCCAGACCGTGGAATATAATTATACAGGGCGATTATTAATGTTTTCTACACCCCCTAGATACAATTTTCAATAACAAATTTTCTCTAAATTAATTTGTAATAATTGCAGTTCTTAAATTATCAATTTTTAGCTTCACAATGATACATAAGAACAACTATTTTCACTAAATTTATTTTCGATTAAATTCTTTTTTGTTTCAAATATATTAGTGATTATTTTTTTCATCTGTCAATACAGTCAGATTTTGTGGTTTCAGCCAATAACAGCTCAGGATCCTAACCAATCATTGTATTTTATACTGATAAAACCGCTTCTTCGTATTTGTTTCTTGCTTAAACTGTGTTTACCTTTTTTGAAATGTCAAATGTATACATTTAACAATTTTTATTATACTAAAATGTATTGCAAATCTATGTTAATAACCAAATTTCAAAATGTATTTGTAAACTAACCTGTTTTTATTAGTTGATTTCAAAACGCCTTTAACATTTTTACATACCTCACTTCAACACTAAACTTAAAATTAATTAAATTAAGAAAGACTTCATTTCATTCTTCTTTCGCTTTTATTTACGGCGCCGTTTCGCGGGGTAGCCAGTCAAAAAATCGCCTTGGTGGCCCTGTATGTAAAACTATAACAGCTCAGGTTTCAATTTAAATTGGTAAAGAAAATTTTCAATATTTGTGTGTAAAGTGTCTTTTGCAAATGACTATGTTCTCTGTTTTTAATACAAAATGATTCAAAAAATAATCCTTTCAAATACGACTCGTCCTCTGAAATTTTATAGATCAAATTTTTGATCTTCATACTCAAACGCCTTTAATTTAGGCAAAACCACTCAAACAAACTGATTTAAGATAAAATCACTCGTCCTGCGGACTCGTGATTTTATCAATCAGTTTGTTTTCGTGGTTTTTCCAAATAAAGCCGTTTTCGTGAAAACCAAAAATTTAATCGATAAAATTTGGAGGACTCGTGGTATTACCTTTGATTATTTTTAATTTAAAACTTTTTTCCTTGTAACTTGACAAATGAAAAATTAATGTATATATTTTAAATTAATTAAATAATTATCTATAATTTTTCATGTATATTTGTCATAAAAAAATTCACTTGAATGTGAAACGTCGAAATACATATTAACTATTTTTTCTTCGACTTATTTCGAAAACTTGAAGATAAAAATTAGAATTGATATTTGCTGGATACACCCCGGATGCGTCCGTAAAAATTGGCCCATTAATGCCGCCCCCCGGCGCTCGGGGGTGGCGGAGAGTTGTGTTGGGGGTGGCATTAGGATGATGGATGTGGAGGGATTTGCCGGATGGGGAGATGGACCAAGACTAGATCTGGCTGTCAACGGATGATGTACGACCTATCTCGCTGGTTTACATTGCAAATGCAAATGTCGGTTTTGATCGTTGCTACACTCCGGCTAGTCGTTACTGTTAGAGATATTTAGGACCGACCCATGTGCATCCTACTGACTGCGCCTATTTCACCGACTCGTTGTCAAACATTGATTAATTAGTTATAGGTAATTATGGGATTAAAGATTATTTTGATATAATTGATGACTGGAAAAATAGTTTCCTTGGTTCTTGACAGGCTCACTCACATCCAATTCTAGATCTGAGAAGGGTTACTTGATGTCGACGTTACTGCAGAATATTTTTTCAGGGTAAAATCGATCTTTTTATTCGCCACACTCAATACGTCTCACATTTCCTCTTTTTTAAGTCTTGTTTTACTTTTCTGGGGAATTTCACTACCAAATCTGAGGTTAGCAATGCGATAGTTTTATAGAATTAAATAAAATTCTTGTAAATCATTACATTTGTTTAATATTGTTGGTACATTTGTAGGACATCCTGGAATTTTAAATTCTTTGTAAATTTATTTTGAAAATTTTATGATGACTTGGGCAATATTGAAATTTAATTTTCGGCGATTGAAAAATTAAAAAATAACTTTATTGACAGCTTCGCCTTTTAAAAGCGTTCATTATTAATTAATTTGAGATTCCAAGTCGGTTACGGTGCGAGATTATAATAATAATAAGTTTCTAAACTATAATTTGGACTTATCATCACTCAATTTTTCGATCGAGCAGATTCATCAGAACGAACCAGACACGCTGGAGCTTGGGATTTACCTGTGGTGGAGTTTAGAGAAATGACATTTGAAAAATGCACCGATCGGCGGACAAATGGTGTGCGAGATACATTCAAAAAAAATTTAAAAGTTTCTGCAAATAATATTTATTGTGCATACAAAATGTTTAAAAAAAAAATTATAACGTTTTTTTTTTAATTATCTTAAAAACGCGTTCAAATATTTGACAAAATTTTGCTGAACGTTAGAATGGCATTGTGACTAAGCCAAATTTTACCTCTTTCACCAGTGGCGTTCGTGTAATAACAATAGTTTAAATAACGTAATTTGAAAATAAAATGAAAATTCTACAATTAAAATTTAAAATAAATTTTATAAATTTGTGGTCTCATTCCCAGATTGGGATTTAGAAATAAGCACTCGACGATCTACCAAGTTCATAGAATAACCAACATTATAGAGAAATCATTAGAAGAAAAAAACATTTGTACTATCTTTCTTCATGTAGCTCAAGCTTTTCCTTCCAAAACAATATACAGATATCCTCCATTCATATATATCGGAAAGATACTTTAGAATTAGGCAAGAAGATATTAAAGAAATTAAGGCTGGAGTGCCACAAGGAAGTGTCCTAGGACCTGTCCTATACTTACAGTACACATGTGATATTCCAGAGTCAGAAAACAATACCATAGCCACCTTCACCGACGACACTGTCATTCTAGCAGTAGGAAAGAGCAATGAAGAAGCAACCCACAAGCTGCAAACGGCTGTCCACCTTATCTATGACTGGACGAAGAGATGGAAAATTAAACTAAATCACTCCACATTAACTTTACAAACAAAAGGATAGATCATATTCCAGTCAGAATAAACAATAACCTGATTCTATATTCAAACACAGCAAAATTCTTAGACTTAGATGCCAAACTTTGATGGAAAGTGCATGTTAAAAAGAAAAGAACTTGGATTGAAATATAGAAAAATGTACTGGCTAATTAGAAGAAACTTCACTCTGTCTATACATAATAAGCTTATGCTTTATAAGCAAATACTTAAGCCTGTATGGACCTATGATATCCAACTATGGGGATGCACCATAGCAAGCAACTTAGCAATCATCCAAAGATTTCAAAACAAAGCACTGAGGAACATAGTAGATGCCTCTTGGTACATTCGCAATAGTGACCTCCATAGGGATCTGGAAATGGACACTGTTAACCAGACCATCAAGAAATTAGCCAAGAGTCATGAAGAAAGACTTCATCATTATGTCAATGTCGAGGCTATCCAGCTGTTTGACAATACTGGGTTAGAAAGAAAACTTGAAGATGATCAAGCCCTTTGAGTTTAGTGTTTTTAGTGCAAAAGCAGAGCTTGTGTGTGCACGTTAAAGTTTAGTGCAGAACCTAAGCAACGCTGATGAGTATACCTTAGTTTTAAGTTTCAAGCTCTATTAGATTAAGTTAGAATTAAATTGATCATTGGTCACTGTTGACCAGATTATAATATACTAAATGCTTTATGGTTGTTTAATAATAATAAAAAAAATAAATTTGAGAGAGTTTAATTGATTTTAACTTGTCCATTTATTTTTCTTTGTTAATTATTTAGTGATAAAATATTGAAAGAAAAATAGCGTTAAAGCAACTTGGTTTTTTACTATACATATAGTATCGCTGACACTAACAGTCGTTATTCGTCTCTCATCTTTCATCTCTCATCACAAGAATCGGTAAGGGTCAGTCTGTTTTCTATCAAAATCCGTGCTCTTTTCTCTTTTTTTTTCTCTCTCTGTCTTCCATCTAATGGCTTTCTGATTGCCAACCAGCGGGGAGCATCGCTTAATGTTCTACCGATCAAATCCCGGTGTATAACACTTGCTTGTAAGTGTTAGTCCGCTGTGGGCCCAAATATTATTATCTAGCCTAAGTATTTGGTATATAATTTGGATATAAATAGTCCTTTTTTGTGTGGTCGTGCTAAATATTCAATTTTCTTTGTATTCCTGTCGTAATTTTCCCGAAGGTTTTTTTTTTCATTTTTCACCCTTTTTCTTTCCTTTTCACACTAGTAAATTTTTATAAAAACTATCGGGTTGCATTGATTTGTTTATATTCCTCGTATAAACCTCGTTTTACTACATTTTCCACTCGTGACTTAAAGCTTTTGCACATTTTGTATGTATTTTTAATAGATACCTATAAAGACGATTATTTCAAAAAGAAATAAAGCAAAAATGATTTTCTCTCAATAATATTTTGTTCGTGGCGTGTGAAACCAGAGGCTGGCTAATAACCCGAGAAGTAAGAGCCCTCGTAAACTCCTTAGAGTTGTGGAGGGATCTCGTAGGGCAGAAAGGCCGCTTGGAGGAGGGGGTTTAGGGGGGCGGTAGACTCACTCACCTGAGGGCCAGCTTCCGGTGAACGGCCACGTTCACACGGCTTTTCAGCCAGCTCTCTTGTATTTCTCTTTCTACTGTTCGTCTCTGTTTTTTTTTAGTTTTGGTTTTCTCTTGGTTGTTTTTTTTTGCAGATAGGTGAGAAATGGTACGTCGGGGTATTCTGTACACGTTCTAAATTGTGTGCAATTTATTTATTTTGCGAGGTACAAATACTGTATATTATTTTTTTATTTTGAAATTAATTTTTCTAAGAAAGTTTTGAACGTGTAAGGATTTTTATGATTTTAGAGCTATAAAATATATATATAGAGTTTATACAAATTAAATTGTATGATGTCGTCATCGCCAAACTTTCGCTGCCCCCAGTAGACGCGTATAGGTATTTTAGAGTTTGTATGCCGGCAGCTGGAGGCGGCGAGTATGTAGGCGGTGGCATCTGCGGCAGGTTTGCGTTTCCGGCACGTCGTGAATGGTCTACCGGTCGGTGCCGGCACCGGCATTTTATCAAAGTTGTCTGTACGGCCGGACCGGAAGCGACGACCGGAAGAAGACGACACACGTCATTTCCGGAACTGTCACTCGCTGGGCATGGTAACACAACGACTCCGGGCTCGAATCGACTCGAGATAACCACGTAAATTACCTTTAAAATACTTGACGATGCCACGATGCTATACGAACAACACAGATCTCTACCAATTCTCAGGACTTGTACAGGAGGGTGTCGTCGAATTAAATTAGTCGTGAAGAGAATTATCACATCTAATAATTATTCATTAAAAATATTTGTTAGAAAGAATTGAAAATTAGTCTATTAAGCGAAAATGGCCCATTGGTGTCTCAAAAATGTGTTTTTTTTTCGCCTATTTTCGCCGATATTTCCGAAAATATGACACTTAGAGAATTTTTGTTTGGACAAAAATGAAGATCAGTTCATTACCTACAAAAATGATCCTCATCATTTTTGTCAAAAATTTGATACTTTTCGACATATCCGGCTCCCAATTTTTAGCTTCTGCCCTGCATTTAGAAAGCACGCTCCAAAGGAATGACACTCCCAAGCGGATTACAAATTTTTCAATAAATCCCGTAGGAATTAATATTTTTTCATGATTCAAAGTTCAGATGAAAGAAGGAACCTGTAGCTATAATATCATGTTACTTTTTCCTTTTATCTATTTCTCTGGATTATTGAAAAACGGGGCCAAACTTTGTTTTTGCTCAATATTTTGACCCTCCTATAAATTTATATAAAAAACCGTCAAATGATTTTCTCAAAATCACAAAAAAGAGTTCCGCTTATTAAATAGAAAAGAAACAACCTTTTACACCCTGTACAATAAATGTATACTTTCTCTATTAATTTAGGAAACCTCTTCGAGTATCGAGTGTCACGAAAGAGCTCCAGTAAATCATCGAGAGTGACTTAAAGATGCGAAATCGGATCTGACAAAAACAAACAAACCTCGCTGCGACATTTCAGCCCTCGGGAGTTATAGTTTTTGGGTCATTTCTCACCCTTATAGATCATATTTTAGTCGGTGGGCTGGAATAGTCGATAATTGTTGTTAGGAATCTCTAATAATTTTTTATTCACCATTTGTGAAACTTACTTTATTTGTTGTTTCTCACCGAATTCGATCTGTGTGTGTGTCTAGTTTTTTTGTGTTTATGACTTCAGATTTTGATTGAGCATTAAAAAGTAAGCTTTGGGTTTGATGTGCCCCTCCGTACCTCTTCGGGAACACCTTCAAAATGGGGTCCATAAATATGAAATTTTTGAAGTTTACTTTCATTACAATTTGCTCGGTCTATGGCAGTGTTAGAAGAGCATTCTCAACTGTTTCGTGTCTACTATTATGTAATTTTGGGCATAATAGGAGCCTGCTTATTGGATACTCCTGATTGGGATTTATTTTGATATTGATTGATTGTTAACACTCCATTACTGGTGCTTCCAGTTTGACAAAAATTCTCGCGCTCTGTCTGTTATTAATAAAATGGAAGACAAAATTGTTTCTTTGATGTCATTTTCACTTTGCAAATAATGATATAGGTAAACGTGTCAGGTAAAACATTGCGATTTTTATAAATTTAGTAGGTCTTAGACAATTCCAAATTATGATATATGATATGATAAAATATTTTCCAGCATTTTTTTCATTTTAAAGCTTAAAAAAAATAATTTTATTGGATCAGGAATCTGGACAATGCTTTGGACCACAGACTATTTCCACATCCAACCACGCTTGTGGTTTTCAGTTACTCAGTCAATATGAGGCATTTGTCTTTGCAGCTATTAGTTCCTGACAGGTTTCCTAATTTGTTTGTTTTTCTAGGCAGGCCACGGCACGAGTCAAGTGTCAGATGTAAGTGATATCCCCCTATATACTTTCGGTCATCGAGGTATATATATATATACGGAACATGTGTTTTCGTTTGTTTTTCTCTTACTTTGTTTGACAGACTTGTGATTTATTTCGCAGATTCTTTTCGGATAAAATTTCGAAGTTGTTATCCAAATTATAATATCCTAATTATCTGGTAAAATTTGTTAAAATAGTATTGATATCCAAATTTTGGTATTTCCTATATAAACATAATTTTTTCCATCGTTTTGAACTTCCAACAGTGATTAGATGTTGCTTTTTAAAAACACGAATCACAAAAGAAAATAAAAATAGTGAAATCGCTAAGTAGCTCTAGTACGGCTATCAATTAGAAGCAAAAAGGCGGCGATAGACGTGCGGGAAGGCGGGGCGGGGGCGGCAAGATTGCCAATATGTGGAAGGATCATTTATCATTTTACGTTTGACATTACAGCTAGGTCATTCTGTTCGATGAGGTTGAGAAGAGGATTCGACAGCCGAACGAACGGTCGCTTTTGATACGTGTCGGCTATTCATATTTTTTTGATTTTCTGACCATCATTTTAACACCTATAACAAATTTACGCTGTTGCCAATGCGACAAAAGGATAGAAATTGATCTGCAAAAAAGTCTTGAAATTTAGAACAAAATCATTAATTGTGTATTAAATAACAAATAAAAAAAGTTTGTCTTACGTAAGAAGGCATATAACTCTGCCAATTCGTTGAAGTATAAAAATAAAAAAAAACCATTAAATTCTTCACATTTTTCAAATATCTACCTCTCCGATTTCGCACACTCTTCCAAAATCCGAAATCGAAAAAAAAAACGAGTTCCTAGAAAAATAATTATCCCACCCCCTAGAGATGGGCAGTAAGCAGCTTTACGAGGGTGCGGGTGCAACTACCTGGGATAAACCGGGATTGAATTCCATATAATAGGGGTTAAAATACCTTAGAAATAGAAAAACAGCTCATGCACATACCAAAATTTGAAATCTGTAGGTACTTCGAGTGATATAATTTACAGCGGGTATCGAGGGTAAACGTACACATAGGCGTACCTACCTCAGGGTACGATGGTTCCTTTTTCTACAAAACAAAATATTCCGTTTCATTTTGTTCCCTTATATATCATTTTGTAAAAAAAAAAAATTTTGACAGTATGGGGATATGGTCGGAAAATTTAGGGAAAATTATAAGCAATTTAAAAAAAAAGTATTCAAAGCAGGTGATACACTTTATGCAAACTTATTATAAGAAGGGAACTGCATAGGAAAAGAATATCGGGGGACAGACTATTTGCCTCGACATACTATATCCCTTACCTGCAAAGGGGAAATTCTCGCACAAAATGTGATATCGGTGAAACTTGGCACTAAGTACTTGAAAGGGTAGAAAACGAAATCTTTACTGCTCTAAAGTCTATGCTAACAATTTCTATATTTCGAAAAAAAAAACTAAAAATTTCGATAAACTAATAGCACCATGTGAAAGAGCGGAAAATTTTACTAAAATTTATATTATAAGTAATTTAAAAAAATGTATTACTAAAAATACCCCAAAAAAAAGCATTTTAGAGAAGAGACTCTAAGCATAAAATTATTATATTTTCGATTTTAGCCTAATTTTCCCATATTTTTCTATAAGAACAATATATTTTTTTCATACCATCTTAAAGTCGAGGTTTCAAAGAAGGAAATGAGCACTGATAGAGTTAAAAACTTGTAAAAATTTGTAAACCAACTTTTTCGATAGAAAATTATGTTTTTTTTTTCATTAAGACTTGGTCTTAGTTTGGGAATGATTTCTGTTCGTTGGCACGCCATTGGAAGGGACCAAATCTCTTGATAATAGAGCAGCAGGGGGCCGAGCTCCTAGTTTTTACTCACACAAACTGAATGGACCGACTCAAGCTATTTTTTTTGCCTATTGTGAGGTTTCGAACAAGATATTAGATATACCGGAGCAGTTTTAAATTTCTAGGTGAACCGATACGCCCCCTGTCATTCATTTAATGACATTTTTGCGTTTCGCCAAAAAAATAGTCGAAGTTCACAAAGGAGGTCACTTAATTTCTTTAAGAAAAGGTGTTTTCATTGACTTTTGGTGGCGACGCATTTGTGGGAACAATACTGACAGTTTTATGAATGGAGTGATTCAAGATTTTGGTCCATTCAGGTTTTTTTTTAATATTTACTTTATTTGATTTCAGTCCGTATTTATAATACTAAATTTGTTTTGCTAAGCTGTCAAACTAAAATGGTTAATGTTGGACTACTTCCCTCCTCTTAATTTTCACCAATCACAAACGCGCAATTTTGAATTACAAATGTATTTGTTTTATATGCAAAAATAACATATATACGACGTCCATTGTGATGCTAACACTAATAAATAAATAAGCAGAAATTCAATGTCAGAAATGTAGTAGAAAATACCGTGTAAATCATGTACTTCTAATATGAAAAAGTTTCTAAAGGGTGTGCAATATTTTAAACAATTTAATTTTTATTTGTCTTTGGTAAGTAAAAAAGTGTTCATCTTATAAGCAGAAATTCAATGTCAGAAATGTAGTAGAAAATACCGTGTAAATCATGTACTTCTAATATGAAAAAGTTTCTAAAGGGTGTGCAATATTTTAAACAATTTAATTTTTATTTGTCTTTGGTAAGTAAAAAAGTGTTCATCTTATAAGCAGAAATTCAATGTCAGAAATGTAGTAGAAAATACCGTGTAAATCATGTACTTCTAATATGAAAAAGTTTCTAAAGGGTGTGCAATATTTTAAACAATTTAATTTTTATTTGTCTTTGGTAAGTAAAAAAGTGTTCATCTTATAAGCAGAAATTCAATGTCAGAAATGTAGTAGAAAATACCGTGTAAATCATGTACTTCTAATATGAAAAAGTTTCTAAAGGGTGTGCAATATTTTAAACAATTTAATTTTTATTTGTCTTTGGTAAGTAAAAAAGTGTTCATCTTATAAGCAGAAATTCAATGTCAGAAATGTAGTAGAAAATACCGTGTAAATCATGTACTTCTAATATGAAAAAGTTTCTAAAGGGTGTGCAATATTTTAAACAATTTAATTTTTATTTGTCTTTGGTAAGTAAAAAAGTGTTCATCTTATAAGCAGAAATTCAATGTCAGAAATGTAGTAGAAAATACCGTGTAAATCATGTACTTCTAATATGAAAAAGTTTCTAAAGGGTGTGCAATATTTTAAACAATTTAATTTTCATTTGTCTTTGGTAAGTAAAAAAGTGTTCATCTTATAAGCAGAAATTCAATGTCAGAAATGTAGTAGAAAATACCGTGTAAATCATGTACTTCTAATATGAAAAAGTTTCTAAAGGGTGTGCAATATTTTAAACAATTTAATTTTCATTTGTCTTTGGTAAGTAAAAAAGTGTTCATCTTATAAGCAGAAATTCAATGTCAGAAATGTAGTAGAAAATACCGTGTAAATCATGTACTTCTAATATGAAAAAGTTTCTAAAGGGTGTGCAATATTTTAAACAATTTAATTTTCATTTGTCTTTGGTAAGTAAAAAAGTGTTAATCTTATAAGCAGAAATTCAATGTCAGAAATGTAGTAGAAAATACCGTGTAAATCATGTACTTCTAATATGAAAAAGTTTCTAAAGGGTGTGCAATATTTTAAACAATTTAATTTTTATTTGTCTTTGGTAAGTAAAAAAGTGTTCATCTTATACGAAATAAGTTTGCCCTAACTTTTCCAGTGACAATAACGGAACCTAACTTTTAAAGCATGACAACCAGCATTGTAAACACATTTTTGATGACGTTATGTCAATTTTTCTCAAACTTGAGTTGTCAGAAAAATTTTCATTTGAGGAAATGTCGCGATTTGGAGAGTCTTCGAGTGGAGAAATTGAAAAAGCCATCAATGATAATGTGCCTCGCAATACTGTGAATTCAACTACATCAATTTGGCGACAATTTGCGATGTTTTGTTTGGAAAAAAAATATGAACTCATTGCAGAAACTTCCACTGAAGAGTTAGCTTCTATTTTATGTGACTGGGCATTCAACATGAAGAAGAACAATGGAGAAGATTATAAAGAGAGTGCAGTCAAGACGATTTGGAACACTTCAACAAAAATGTTACAAGAGAAGTACTTTAAAGATTATAAAAGAATTTTTAATCCCTTTACGAACATACAGTTTAAGAAAGCGAGAAATGCACAAAACGCAAAATTTTACAAGCAATCCCAGAAAAAAGGAAGGTGAGTTCTAATGCTCTCACAAAACGAGAATTTTTTGAAATGGCACTTTCCTGGAGTGAAGAAGAACCTGTAGGCCTCCAAAGAAAATTTTATCACGTTGCTGCGTATGAATTGGCTTGGAGAGGTGGAGAAGCAGCAAATTGTAAGGTATTCTATTTTAAAATCGAGACAGACAACCGTGGAAAAGTTGAATATAACCCAGTGTTTTCGAAGACAGCACAAGGGGGAAATCAGAAGTTGGCCGACAGTAAATGGTTGGTAGCAAACACTGCAGAAGATTGTGTTTGTCCAGTAAGATTGTTTAAACAAATTATGGGAAGACGGGGAAACCATATCACATGTAACTGAATTGTCCAGGAGTGGTATAGGTGAACAAAAACTTGTGAAAATTACGGGACATAGCAACCCATCGTCATTAAAACCGTACCTTCAATTAGATGAAGAACATCATAGAGAAATCATTGGTTCCATTCATACTACCATCCAGGAAACAGTTACTACCACCGCTCAAAATACTAGCATGCAGAAAAATATTAACAAAAGACACGAAAGTTCTGAAAATCAAGCTATTTTTTTATAATTGTGTTTTTAACAATTGTACAGGGTGTCCCAAATTGGTGAGTTTTGCAGGGTATCTCGTAAACTAGAAGAGATAGAAGAAAAGCAGTTAAGATGTTATGACTTCTTTTTTTGTTAAAGTAACGATAGCCTAATTAAATCTTTAGTAACTCCCTGCAGTTGGAAGATACAGGGCGATTATTGTAAACTGTCGAAAACTACAAGGTACTATAACTTCTTAATTAAGAAAAATATAAAAAAACGTTATAAAAACTTTTGATAGATATAATATTAAAGAGTTCAGTGGCGCACAGATTATTTTTTTAGGGGGCTCACTAAGTAAATATAATGCAAACTTATGTTTTTTTAAATGGGACACCCTGTATATTTTGACATTTTTCGTTTTCTTTTTTAATTCTCATTCACCTGATATGACATACTATATATCTATTTTCAATGGTTGGAGCTACAGTGCAAATAAACCATTTATGGATGTTATCAGGTGAAACACCCTTAAAAAATTGAACACTCAGTAACTAAATTTAACATTTTATTGTAAGGATACTGATGTGTGACAATTTTATTTATCAAAATTATAATTAATAAAAAATAAAACCAGATTAAAAAAATAAAAACAATAAACTTATGAAACAACAAGAAACATTGTAACAACTAATCTACCTATAACTAATTTTATTAGAATGTAAAAATTACATTAAATGTTCAAAATGCTCTCCGTTTTCATCGATTAAAAAGTTTTTCGTTTAAATAATCTCCAACCAATTCAGCATTACCAAAAATAAAATCATAAAATAATATTTACAAGACTAACTTCGAGAGTAGGGAAGATTTATTACAAAATATTCATGCCGCATTTAGAAAAATAAAGCCAGTGCACATACTCAATTGTGTAAGATCAGTAAGAAAAAGGTGTCAATTATTACTACAACAAAATGGAGGACATTTTGAACATTTAATGTAATTTTCACATTCTAATAAGATTAGTTCTTACAATGTTTCTTGTTGTTTTATAAGTGTATTGTTTTTATTTTTTATTAATTATAATTTTGATAAATAAAATTGTCACACATCAGTATCCTTATAATAAAATGTTAAATTTCGTTACTGAGTGTTCAATTTTTTAAGGGTGTTTCACCTGATAACATCCATAAATGGTTTATTTGCACTGTAGCTCCAACCATTGAAAATAGATATATAATATGTCATATCAGGTGAATGAGAATTAAAAAAAGAAAACGAAAAACGTCAAAATATACAGGGTGTCCCATTTAAAAAAAACATAAGTTTGCATTATATTTCCTTAGTGAGCCCCCTAAAAAAAATAATCTGTGCGCCACTGAACTCTTTAATATTATATCTATCAAAAGTTTTTATAACGTTTTTTTATATTTTTCTTAATTAAGAAGTTATAGTACCTTGTAGTTTTCGACAGTTTACAATAATCGCCCTGTATCTTCCAACTGCAGGGAGTTACTAAAGATTTAATTAGGCTATCGTTACTTTAACAAAAAAAGAAGTCATAACATCTTAACTGCTTTTCTTCTATCTCTTCTAGTTTACGAGATACCCTGCAAAACGCACCAATTTGGGACACCCTGTACTTTTCCGTTAAATTAAGCTAATTTACATCTCATTTTTTAATTTATTGATTTACATATTCATTAAATCGTCTTACCGAATTACACTTTAGCTTTTTTTTTGAGTTGAAGTAAACTTGACATTTATAATTCGAATTTTTTCAGAGGCAGTTTTTTTCGTTAAATTGCCAGGCAACAAAATTCTTATTGATACATGTCAAGTTTACTTCGACAAAAAAAAGCTCTCGTGTAATTATAAGTGAAAAAACTGTATGATAGCTCCTGTCAGCAGTTTTTTCGAGTTTACCCGTGACAAAACTTGACAACTGTTGTCACCAAAAATTACAATATTTTTGATAACAAGTAATTATGGTCTCTTAGGTCACCAAAAAACGACGCTAAACAATTTTTCTGATTTTATTCTCGAATAATAACTTGATTTGAAGGAAAAAATTATTTCGGGTGGATCAAACCATCACCATGGTTTTAATTTTTGTTATATTTTCTAAAAGTTAAGTTCCAAATAGATTGACATTTTAACAACTTAGATATTTTTTAGATGTGCTGCCATCTATGATTAGAAGAGAGTATTGACAATTACTAAAAGCAAAAAATTCCCGGTGTATTGGGGTTGCATACACAATTTGCATTGTGTGTTGCAAAGCTTTTATTTGACTGATTCTAGTCAAAATGTCACTCTCTTCTTTCGTATCCCTTTCAGAGATTAATCTCTTCTAATCATAGATGGCAGCACATCTAAAAATTTTATCTTATAGCGGATATAGCTACTGACTTGTACGAGTTTGGAATTTTATTTATTGGATTCGAAAAGCCTAACTGACGAAGCCGAAAGGCAGAAACCGGTCTTAGGATGTCGAATCTGATAAATTAAATTCTTTACTCGTTTTCTAACTTAGATATTTTGTTTTGCTATAACATAAAAGTTTCTTGTTACATTACATGCGAATAATAAGATTTACACCCCCCTCAACATATTAATATACTCGATTTACCAGCAGATATTTTTTAATTACGAATCTCTCTTGGCCTTTATACAGGTGATCCCTATAGTGCTTACACCTATTTAATTGTAATTCTAATGAAAAGGGGGTGGCCGGTGGCGACCCTCCTGTCACCTCAAAATCACCAAATCAGTAGCACCAACCCCGCAATATTTGACGCATCGAACCGTAGAGTATAGGCTAAGAGATGATGATATTGGAATTCCTGGGCAGCCCGAATTTCGGTTCTCTCACGCAATAATTAAATGTCACCCTCCAAGGCCTACTACTGTGTTCGGGGCCCCCGTTGGGCTCTACAGGGACGGCTTTATCTGGAGGGCTCACAGAAAATTATAATGACATGAAATAATCGTTTGGGAGTTCTTCTTGTACAAAGTTTAGATAATATTGATCGGACAAAAGTATTACGAGGGTCGATATATAGTATACCAAAACTTGGAAATCATGCTAAAGTTTCAAAATATAATTCTCAACTACAAGTAGGTATATGGACTAAAATTTGGACGAATATTCTAAAAAATCTGGAAAGTACAACTTTATTTTAAGAATTACCATTTAATATTTTCTTAAAATTCTGTTTTTGCTACAAAACTTCTTTCTATAAATCCAGTTCCTAAAAAATTATCTTTTCTAAGTACGATACCGTCAAAATTAAACTGTTTAGATTTCTATAATTATTTATTATTTACATCCAAAATCCGTTCCTGGTATGAACTCCCGGCGGGGCATAACCAGGATCGGCTTAGGGGAGCTCCACACCTCTGGTGGTGTTGTGTATGATTCGCCATGTGTCACAAGCAAAGTGATATATTGTGAAATATGAACTTCTATCTGTGCGCTCTGTTTTCAGCTTCACATTGTGTTGTCCTGGTGTGTTCGGTTCTTACTACGAACGACGTCAATATCATTTGGAGTTGTTAATAAATCGTGTTTCCGCTTTGACCATGATATACGCGTGATTGTTTGTATGATGATGACCTGCGAAGTTTTGGGGTCAGACATACAGGGTCATTCTTAAATCCTTAATAAAACCGTTATTTACCAAGTTACTAATAATTTTCTTACACCAAACGTTCTAGATAGTGATCCAGAATGATGATAATTTCGATAGATCAGGACCCCGAACGAATTCATCATCTCGCCTTAATCTCTTCGATAGGTAATCGGTTTTTAATCGGCCGGTTCCCGCGTCGTTGCCGGACATTTTTTCAATATGGCGGCACCCGGGATAAGTCCTCTAACCATCGATACACGCCACTCGGTTGGCCACTTTTCAATGGACCTTCAGCTCCGTTGTGCTTACTTTCTCGGTGATTGATCGAAAGGACCTTCGTCGTTGATATATGGAAGCGGAAATTTAATGGGCTAAAGAGCGATTCGAGCTTTCGGTCAACGCCGTTTTATTTTAGAATAAATAAATTAAAATTTAGACGGGAAATTTATTCGGAGGTTGAACAAAAATTAATTCCTCTTTTATTTAGTTTGATTTTTGGAAAATTAGGCGAGTTTATCAGTGTCTCAAATTCAATACTAATTTTATGGCTTTGAGCTAACAATTAAAATTATTTTTTTTTATTTTTCTACGATCAATACGAAGGAAAAATGGGTGTTTAAAGAAGCTGGATCGTTCTAGCCTCAACTCATAGCGATTGGACTGCAGTTTAATGTATTATAGCAGTGAAAGCTCTGGAAATATTTCTATTGACGTTTTAGGATCAAGAGTCGCGATGTTGCCACATTAAAAATATGCCATAAAATCTGGGACAATAGAGAAAATACTTTAACTGTGTTTTGGACTAAAATTAAAAATAATTAAAATAAATGGAGGGTCTATTGTGTAAATATTTCAGAGGAGGCTCAGCCTCAGTTGCCTCCTTGGGCTATTATATACCAGTTTCTACGTTTTTGCTTTATTTATTTATTGGTAAAAAATGTAAATGAAGTTTTTATTATTTTTGTGAAAAATACGAGTATTTTTATATAAAAAAAATCTAAAACTACGTATACAAAAGAAATATAAACACTTTTAACTTGTTCGTTGAGTGCGTAAATCGACAACACAACTACAGAATGGATCGTAGAACGTTCTTTATCATAGAATATAATAATGGAACCCCAACATTTCATTCTAATGTAGATAATAATGTTATAAAAGCATTAAACCATTGTCCGTGGATTGTGCACTTGATCCAAAGACACGAATAATAAAGTTAAACAGGTAGACCTCACCATTTTCGCCGCTTTATTCTTATTATATTATCACTGCATAATGCAAGGTGTTAGTATTATAGGTAATAATACTATGCTGCATTCAATTCGAAATGTTTAGGTTACTTTTTGTCGGAGGTGATCTGTGAAAATTGCACCTTTGTTCAAAATAAAAAGAACGTTCGTTTTATTAGGCCAGGCGCGTGTTCGATTGTCCAAAATATTTTATTGTCCAATTTAACAAGTGTATTTGTTGTTCCAATAATTTAGATTTAACCCTACTTTATTGCTACACTGAAAAAAGCGTTTTGTGAAATTACAGATAAAAAATAATGGGTTATTTGTGGCCCTACATTTTCACTGTAATTGATTACCTCTTTAGTTGTGAAATTTCACAAGAAAATTGAAAAATTCCCAAATTTATTGTGAAATCAAAGTGAACGCTGTGGGCTTGAGCAGATTCTAGAATACTTGTTGAATTAATATTATTTGTACTTCTATGTTGTGAAATTATTCGAAACTTGTGAAATGACAATGTAGAATCACAGTACAACTAAAAGAGTATTGTGATTTCACATCTTACTTTCACCATAAGTTTGTGAATGTATTTGTTTATTTAATAAACAAATTGTTATAAATAAAAAAATTTTGGCTTTATATTTTTTTATTGGACAAAATAAAAAAGATTTTTTTGGGATTCTTTTTATTTATTTTCTTTTTAATTTTGAATAAGTAAGTTTAAAAACAAAAAAAATGAAACATGGTTATTTTTATTTTGTTCAATAAAAAATATAACGACAACATTTGTTTATTGATTTATAACAATTGGTTTATTAAATAAACAAATAAAAAATTATAAAAAAAATTCTTCAGAATATGAGAGAGCAAATAAATTATAATTTTTGGGGAAAAAAAATTAACAATAAATTTGATTTTACTCCTCAGGTCTCGTAATTTCATAGGAGAGTGGGTAAATTGGTTGTATTTTCAAAATGTGAATTCACAAAGTCGACTGTACAATACGTATTGAAAAAACAATAAGTATCTGTGATTTATCATTGCGATTTTACATTTTGTGTAACATTTTACAAAAAAAAATGTTTTATTACTGACATATCAACGGAGGCTCCAGAGGGAGGGGAAGCAGGGACAATTGCCCCCCCCCCCCCCAATCCGACAACGAGAGGATATTTTTCAACAAACTCAAAATATTAAACTTTTATATGTATAACCCTAACAGCCGAAGACGTCCCCCCCCCCAAGCTATGGGCTGGAGCCGCCCTTGTAAGAAACGATTGGCAATGTCAAAATTACCGAAAAAAAATGTTTTCGCAATCTTTGGGGGGAAAGTGAGTTTATTAGGATATAAATAGACCTAGAATCTACAAAAAAATTCAAAAAAATTAAAATTTGGCTTACGCAGAATGAATTTTGTATAATAAACAATTAGCAATGTCAAAATTACCCCCAAAAAATGTTTGGGCCATTTTTGAGGGAAATATTGAGTTTTTTAGGGTATAAATGGACCTAGAATCTACAAAAAAAATCAAAAAAATTAAAATTTGGCTTACGCAGAATGAATTTTGTATAATAAACAATTGGCAATGCCAAAATTACCCCCAAAAAATGTTTGGGCCATTTTTGAGGGAAATAGTGAGTTTTTTAGGGTATAAATGGACCTATAATCTACAAAAAAAAAATTCAAAAAAATTAAAATTTGGTTTACGCAGAATGAATTTTGTATAAGAAACGATTAGCAATGTCAAAATTACCGAAAAAAATGTTTGGACCATTTTTGAGAGAAAAAGTGAGTTTTTAGGGTATAAATGGACTAGAATCTACAAAACAAATTCAAAAAAATTCAAATTTGATTTACGCAGAATGAATTTTGTATAAGAAATGATTGCCAATGTCAAAATTACCGAAAAAAAATGTTTGTATCATTTTTGAGAGGAAAAGTGAGTTTTTAGGGTATAAATGGACTAGAATCTACAAAACAAATTCAAATTTGATTTACGTAGAATGAATTTTGTATAAGAAACGATTGCCAATGTCAAAATTACCGAAAAAAAAATGTTTGGGCCATTTTTGAGGGTATAAATGGACTAGAATCTACAAAAAAAATTAACCAACGGTGGCTCCAAGGGGGGCAGTAGGGCATTTGTTATTGTTGGCAATTTTTTTTACAGCTATATGGGACTGTAAACTTTTCGTCATTATTTACGCAAATTCACAATGTGATCCAAATATTTTTTTCAGTGAAAAAAGTGTTTTTTAATTTTAAAAAAAATCATAAAGTTTCTTTATTTAGGATCGCAATTTTTTTAATAGTACTTTAATATATTTTGCGAAAAATTTGTACACGCTTTCTATAAATTCAGAAATAGAAAAATGGCTTATTTGAACAATAAAATTCTAATTTGAACGCCGACGTAGTTAGGTCAATTTAACTATTCATCTTCATCGTGAGAAGGTGGCGTGATATTTAGTAAAATTCTAAATTGAATATTATATTTGTGGCAATTTAAAAATAAATACTGTTTTTTGTTTATTTTTGGTGTTACTTCACTGCATAATAAAAAAATTACATAAGTTTTTGTGTACCAATGTACCTTCCATGATTGCTAAATGAATTTGTCATTAATTCAAGAAATGAAAATATATTTGCTAACTGCGGAAAAAGGCGCATATCAGTATTTCACATGGCGCCACGTAAAATACACGTTTTGAAAAATGTCACATCGCCCTCTATAAAAGAAATATTTGAATTTTCAAAATTTTGTACCGAGCAAATTAAAAAAATTAAAAGATTCCATGGATGAATGCAAATGGTTCTTCAAAAAGTGAATTGTAGAAGATAATATTTCAGAAACATTCTTCCTATTCTCGATATTAGATAATTTGTTCTCGGCTTTGAATAGGGCCTACATCATCATCGAAAGGTATAAGTCGTCGTGTTAGTGTAAATGTTTGAGATGGCAAATTTGCCTTTCGGGGAAGAATATACCCCGAGTTTATTATGCAAAAGTGCACACACACACATCTATCATCTGAAATGTGAGGAGAGCATTCACATAGTCGCGGCTCTGCCTTTCTCAGACTCACGCAACAAGTTGGAATCTATTCAAATCAAGCTCAATGCAGGATTGAGCAGGTTAAGAATGGACCATTCTTAGTGTATTTTTTTGAATTTTTTTACTCTATTTATGGCTGCAATGTATCCTGTATCGATCCAAGGGCGAAAAAAGAAAATGGGCATCATAATATTTGAATTTACCGAGAATATAGGTAAATTAATTTCTTTATTTACTATGTTTAATGTAACGTGCTTTATATTAAATTTTTTTCGATGATATGCATTGTTTTGCCAAAGAATTTCGGGGATTTTTCTATTTAATGACTTTATATATTTTAATTCTGCCCTACGCCTCTGCTGTACCAAAGTCCGCACTCGACAACAAGCCTCTCCGATTAAAAAGAAAAGAAGAAGAAAACTAGAAGAAAAAGAAGCACATAGACATAAAACACACACACACACAGGGTCATACCATCCCATCGGCATAGCACCGGTGGCTGATCTTTAGGAAGACCAGGTGTTCGGGAACCCTACATGTCGGCTAGGAGGTGAGGAGGAGCGGAAAAGGGCGATATTAGACAGCGGGGTGGCTGCCTTGATTGACAGTTCGGCGAGTCTTTGACATACCGAAAACTCTGCTTCTTTTGTGTACGAGGAATGGACGAGAGGGGAGTAAAAAAAATCCTCATGCCTCAGGGGGAGACATGAGAGTAAGGGAATTTTAAGGTAGATATTGCCATGGGCGGAGAATCAATTTTGTTTTCATGAAAGTTGCTTCCGCATACATAAAGGACACTTTCTTTATATCCTTATATATTGATATGAAATCATTAGTTGGATATCATTTTTAAACACACTATATATTTTTTAAAAGGGCTAGAATGAGTTTTGGCGCCCCTTACAATGAAAATGGGTATAGAAAACCATCCAAAAAATGTTATCTGCGCTATAAAACGAATTTGTCAGAATTTAATATTGAATTTAGCATTTTCAAAAACTAAAAAGTAGTACCTTAATAAATTAAGTAGTACTTAATGAATAGTAAATATTGAAGTGAAGTTTTCAGTACCTTTTTATAGTTTTTATTTTTTTAAACGACTTGGTACTAATTCTTTATTAAAACTTTAATAATAACTTCCTATTTTGACATCCTGAAAGTTTGGAAGACATCAAATGGTTAATTAGCATTAAAAATAAAAATTTTACCGAATTATTTTTTCATGTTTTTTTTTATCAAAACATAAACAATAAAAGATTAATATGTCAAACAGGGTGTATCATAAGGAATCGTCAATATTTTAATCATAGGTTCAACAAGACCTCGGAATATTAATATTTTACTAAATAACTCTGGGTCAAATGTTATTAAAATACACAGTGTTGAAGATAAAATTTATTTTTCGTTTTTTTAGATAGTAAATCAATTTTGAGATTAGATAAAGAGGGCGCCACCTACACTCTACTGTATGAAGAAAAATATCAATTTTTTTTATTCCTGGCATTTTTTGAATTGTTTTCAAGTCTTTATGATACACCCTGTAAATTTGAACAAAAAAGGTATACTTGTTTTAATAGCATAAATTCAGCTCATTTCGAGATATTTGCATTTAAAATATTCTAGCCACATATTTCAACATAGTAGGCTTTGAAACTAAAATGAAAATGTACAGCTGTCAAATAATTAATTGTTAAATGGCAGCAGCAAGTCCAGAAAAATTTATTTGTGCATAAACACAAATCATATCTCTCATTTCGGAATTAGAGAAATGGTTGTGTTGACGCAGTTTCATTACCTACTTAGATGGAATTTAGTGAACAAAATTACATCTAACAAATTATTTGACAGGTGTACATTTTCATTTTAGTTTCAAAGCCTACTATATTGATATATGTTAAAGTAAATTAAATTGATACTGATGTGGCTAGAATATTTTAAATGCAAATATCTCGAAATGAGTTGAATTTGTGCTATTAAAACAAGTATTTTTTTTTGTTCAAATTTACAGGGTGTATCATAAAGACTTGAAAAAAATTCAAAAAAGACCAGGAATAAAAAAAATGATACTTTTCTTCATCCAGTAGAGTGTAGGTGTAGGTGTAAATCTTTATCTAATCTCAAAACTGATAAACGCCGATGATTTACTAACTTAAAAATATAACCATACCAAATTTCAAGTCAATATATTAAATAATAAAGAAATTATTGCAAAAAAGTAGAAGATAATATTTGACCCAAAGTTATTTAGTAAAATATTAATATTCCCGAACCTATGATTAAAATATTGAGCATTCCTTATATTATTATATGCATTTTTTTTTTAATTTCCCTTGGTTTCTTCGTCTGTACGTCACTGAATACGGGGTGATCGGTGATTATGATTAAGTCACCCCGGTAGAACAAGACTACTAGTCGTGTGGAGATTCAATGGTTTTTTTATTGAATGGAAAAAGGGAGCTTTATATTAATTATAAACTTGGATTAAAACTAAACAGGTTATGTTGTATATACATTTGCACTGATATCGCATGGTTAATTAAAATCAAATAAATTATAAAAAAATGTATCATTGGATAGAAGATATTAGGAGTGATATATTTTTAAAATATCCAATTGTTATTTGCTTAAAAAAGATATTATTATTAATTATTATTATTTATTTGAGACAACACTCTTTCTGCATATCAGCTTCATTGACTGGGCAGTTACTTCGAATACGCCAACATCTCCTGTGATCTTTTTTCCAAACCCTAAACCATCTTGTAAAATTAGTCGGTAGAGAAAACAAAAAAACCGCCCCGAAACAAATAGAGGAGCAAATCGAGATAAAAATAAACGCAAAACGATCCCATTTTCGGTATCTCTGATCTGTCACTACGAATTTATCAAGAACCCATCAAATGGGTAACTCGAGAATACAAAGAAAAACCAACCCAAATAGAGTAAAAAAAAATAAGACCAAATGAAATTTCTCTCCCGCACAATTCCCACGGCCTACTTACGGTACATAGGTGGCTCTTCTCGTTCTTTGCCAGGTATATCTCACAGCCTACTAAATACGCGTCTTATCCACAATTAGAGTACGTTACCACAAGAAAGATAACAACCGTAAATAATAATTGTCTTATTTCTGGATTCTAAATAAGACAACCAATTCTGAACTCAACATCTTATTTTCGAAAATTGAAATAATTTTGAAAAACGGGATACCTTTGTATTCCCAAAACAAGTAGGTTCGTAATATCGGCGGGCGTAATTTCGGCCGGTAATCCCTTGGCCTACCTGCATAAATCAAGGGGTACCATTTATGACAGGGGTAATTTCGGCCGAGGGGCCCTCAACGCCGTCAGCTTCAACGCCGGACTGCGTAGCCGGAGCAAAGGACTGCGTAGCCCGCTGAGGTATAATTTTTTTATCAATAGCCGCAGGCTGTTGTTGTTTTGATGTCTGAGGCGGAGCCTCCGTATTATCTTCGTTTTCACTTTCTACGTCACTTTGAAATAAAGAAATATTTTAATATAAAGCATTCTGTTATTTTATTTGATTTGCGGCCGAAAATACCTATGAGATAAGGAAGCAACTTAAAACCTCCGGCCGAATTTACCTACCGGCTTTTAGTACCTGCCCTTTTTCCGGCCGAAATTACATCCGCCCCGTAATATTTGTCGGCTTTTAGATTTTTTAATAATTTATGCATTGTATTTATATAATTTATAATCTATTTACTCTTGTAGGGAATGTTTGTGTTGAAATATTTTTTTACTAATGTTCATGAAAATGGAAGTGTCATAAAATCTGTAAAACAGCATTTTTGGTCTTGTGGTTACCTTTAAAAATATGCCTACTCTAACTGCTTCTTCGGATATCGCCAAAGTTTAGCCAGAGGCACTAAAAATGTCAATTTTACGTGTGCATGTGAACAGTAATTTTATTATTTTAACTGCAGTGCACTTAATGTATTTACTTTACATATTACAATGGCGGACCTAAAAATATTTTTTGGGACTAAAATTAAAATAAAAATAAAGAACGCTCACCCCAGGAAACTTCTTTAAAAACCGCCGTTGGATCTTCTCCGTAGAACGAACCATCACTTTAAACCAACATCTACATCAGTTTATTTACGAATTGCCCGATACATTTCCATACACTCCGGAAATCTTCTGTGCCCGGCGACGTCAGATCATGCCGACATTAAATTCACTCTACGCCCTAATTTCTCTATAGAAAGTCCATTATACCCTTAAGTAAAAATCTTTAAACCAATCTATCTCTTGTTTTAGTACAAGAGGTAACTTGATTGTAGTTTCCCGTACATCCAATAAGTATCTTAACAATCTTTGCAATCGATTTTCTTCTGAAGATAAACCTAATTTTGACCAATTTTCCATTCGACAACCTAAGTAATCTTTGACTTCCATGTAACTAACCATCAGCTTTGTACAAACACTTTCGTGATTAAGTGGAAAACTTCCTTCTTCTGATGGTGCAGGTTGAAATGTCTTTGGCAAAAAAACATTTTAACCTACACCTCCAGAAAAACGAAGTTTTCCACTTGATCACGAGGGTATTTGTACGAAGCTGATGATTATGGTCTATTTTTATGTATGAGAGAGTAATAAAACAGCATTTCTAATGCAAAACTTAGTACGGTCATTTTAAATATTTTTACGGAATAATCTAAATATTTCCTAAAATTGTCATAAATGTACCTGAGCTAATACAAGTTTTGCGTCTTTTATTGGTCTTTTATAACCATAAGCTGTACAGAACAATAGAAAAAGGTTTAGACAGGCCAAAAGCCCTGTGTATTAAAGATAACATAGCCGTATCTTAAGATTATTTTCAATAAGTACATATTTGCCAATTTTGTTTTATTTTAATTCCAAGAATTTCTTACAGTAATCGAATTATAAGTAGATAAATCCCTTACCAACAAATTTCACCGAAAATGCGATTGTAGGTTTTCCATTTAGTAAGGAGGTCCAGTTGTGTATTCTTGACAGCTTACTAAATGTCGTTTAGTTGCAACATGCAAGGTGCAGTGTGCAGCGTCAATGTGGCGAGTTTCAAACAGCACGTAAAGCTCCAGGAAAACCAAAATTTCAAATAGAAAATCATTTGAAAGAAAGATTTCGAAGGAAAGTGCATGCGTTCTTCTTTAGAAAAGAATTTCCGACAGTAGACAAAGTTCTTGCCACGGTTCGAGATGATAAGGACTACCCTGAAATGAGTCGAAGCACACTATGGAAACTTTTAAAAGAAATAGGTTTTCCATGGAAAAAGCATTCCAGAAAGTCTATTTTAATAGAAAGAAGCGATATTGTAGTATGGAGAAGAAATTACCTAAGGACTATAAAAGAAATGAGAAACCAAAGAAGAAATATATTTTATTTAGATGAAACATGGATCAACGAGGGACATACACCAAATAAATTTTGGCAAGATGAAACTGTTATAAGTCGAAGACAGGCTTTTTTAAATAATTTATCTACTGGTTTAAATCCACCATCAGGAAAGGGGCGCAGACTGATAATAGTACACATCGGTAGTTCAAACGGTTTTGTTAAAGGTGGTTTATTGACTTTTGAATCTACTCGTACCGGTGACTACCATGAGGACATGAATGCTGATGTCTTTAAAGAGTGGTTCGAACAAATGATAGATCTTCTTCCTCAGAACTGTATAATAGTAATGGATAATGCAAGTTATCACTCGAGACTTACAGAAAAAATGCCCACAACCAAGTGGTTAAAAAAAGATTTACAGAATTGGCTAAATTCAAAGAATATTAAGTTCCATCCCGGTTCTGCGAGAAGAGAACTGTATCATTTGTGTTCCCTTCATAAAGAGAAAATAAAAAAATATGAAATTGATGAAATTGCAAAAAATCGTGGGATGACGGTGGTTAGATCACCACCATATCATTTCGAAGTAAACCCGATTGAACTGATAGGGGCACAGATAAAGGGAGAAGTTTCAGGAAAAAATAATTCTTTTAAAATGGGTGATGTTAAACAGTTGTTTTTGGAGGCTGTAAATAATGTGAAGCCTGAAAACTGGGAAAAGGCAGTAAATTATACGATTAAAGAAGAAGAGAAAATGTGGAAGTTGGACAATATTACTGATGAAATAAAGACTAAATATTTTAAACTTCAAAGTTTAATTTTATATTTATATCTCAAACCACAAATTTTAAGAATTAATTGGCCGTAATTGTACCAGAGAAATTAGGACGATCTGTTTTAAACCATACTCATTCCATGCCATTTATTTATTCGATATCTAAATATCCCTATTATTTAAAAGCTATTTACTAAAATGTTCATCAGCAACAGATTTTTGTAATTTTGATTTATTGAAAAATTTAAACAGCTATTTAAAATTACAAGTATCCGCCTATTTAAAATTATTTGTTGTCAGTTATAATTCACCTAGCGATTATCCGCCTACTGCTATTATTTGCCTATTTAAAATTACGAGTATCCGCCTTTTTAAAATTACTAGTACCTGCCTGTTTCAAATTGTGATTATCCGCCTATTTAATATTTAATATTAGCTACAATCGCGTTGTTCATTTTTATTATATATTCACAACCTTACATATCTGTCATGCTCTTACCTTTACGCGGATTAAAAACGCACGAATTTATCTGGAAAGAAAAACAAATGTGTTAAACCCACATAAATGCATAAAAGCATAAATGAATGTTTCAGTAGGTATTCAGTTATTTTCTAGGATCAATCGAGAATCTCACGGATCCAGACTTCCGTTGGGGGAGGGGGGGGGGGGTCACTACGTTATTTTTATGGTGGAGGGGTATGGGTATAACTGAACATTGAAAAATACTTTTTTGATTCAGATAGTAATAAACTCAACCCCAGATCCGGGCTTAAAAAAATTAGTTCGTTTGGTTCATATAAAAAATTTCATTCTGTATATGGTTTTTGAAAACTCTAATAAGGATTTTACAAAGTACACAAATAGACAAAATGGCGTATTTATTTTTTTCCCCGCACGATTACCCAATTTCTAATAAAAAAAAACAAATTTGACTATAAATTAAAAGTGTAGCAAAATGAACCATATATTTCAAAAAATGTAAAATCTAATCTGGACAACTTTCCTAGCAATTTGCAAAAAATTTCAAGTCGATCTGATCAGTTACCAGTTCAAAAAAAATTACTTCCTTTCTTGGGCTAATGGTTCATTTTAATTTTCACATTTTGATTTTTTTATTAGAAATTGAGTACCTATCTAATCATGTGGGGAAAAATAATAATACGTCATTTTTGTTGTCTATTTGTGTACCTTGTAAAATTCCTATTAGAGTTTTCAAAAACCATATATAGGGTAAATTAATAAACAATGAGAGCAGACACTTTTTAATGGTCATTTCCTCATGACTTACCCTGTATACCGACAAAATACTTATTTTCGTTTCTTTACTTATAGAAAGTTTAAATTCACATCAGATATATTTAGAATAGCAAATAATACAATAGTTACCTAATTAAGATTATTTTAATCATATTTGAATTTAAATTTTTGTTTAGTTTCTTAATATTGTTTTTTAAATTATTTACTTTAACTATTAATTAAAAAAAAGTATGTTCGTGTTTGTGATCCCCCCTGGATCCGCGCCTGGTATATCATTAAAATGTTCTTATTTATTAAAACGAGACTTGCAATAATTTTAAAATCTGACTATCAAAAAGAAAGCAACTCCACAAATATATCCTTACCTTTTTCCCGAAATTGTACGGCACTGGACGAAGTGTTTAAATAAAAACTCAATCACTGCATATTTCTGCAAGAAAAAGAACAAAAATTGTTAGAAAATTTATTAGTTTATAATAAAAATATACTAGAAATGAAATTTATCTTACGTATTTAGTATATTCTATATAGTAAATGTGTAAAACCTGAATTATAAAAATTAAATTAAACTGAGTAAATCTATCCCTAATGTAAATCTGTCGTTTTGATAAAACTTTTCTGTAATAGAGTGTTTTCTCAAAAATTCTTGGTGAAATTAGTATTTGTACTAGGTATCAAGCACAAATAAATGTTTATTAATAGTTTATATACATAATTAGAAGTCAAACTAACTAAATTTAAACAATATCATGAAAAAATAGATCAATGACGCCTCAAAACAGACACAGGGGTCATTGACCTTGAGATGTAAGTTACCGGTAAACTAATAAACTAAATATCTTACCTTCACTGCTAAACACAAATCTGGATGAGAAAACCACATCTCAACATTTAACCTGTAAATAATGTATTAATTTTTGTATATTTTTCACATTTATTAAAAAAACTTTTCCCATAAAATACACAAACACTTTACCGCAACCATCTTGAAACAAAAGACATTCTACTTCAACAATTTCTTGGAAGCGAATTTTTTGACATCTCACGGCCTACTGGCCTAAATTGGTAATAAATTAGGGATGCGTGAAAAATTGCCATAGTCGATAAGTTAGAGTTGCGCTAACTTACCGGCTGGGTGTCAAATACGTGTAGAGACCTTTTCAATCAGAATTTCTTTTTAAGATTTCATGGATGGTTGCCGTGTAGGTGTTTATGTTTATTTTATGTGAAAAGTTTTTTTTAATAAATGTGAAAAATATATAAAATTAATACATTATTTATACGTTATATGTTGACAAGTGGTTTTCCCATCCAGATTTCTGTTTAGCAGTGAAGTCAATAACTGCTGTGTTTTGAGGCGTTATTTGATCTATTTCTTCATGATATTGTTTAAATTTAGTTAGTTTGCCTTCCAATTATGTATATAAACTATTAATAAACATTTATTTGTGCTTGATACTTAGTAAAAGTACTAATTTCACCAAGCATTTTTTATTTTAAATTAAGTTTTATATCTGATAATTGTATTTTATATCTTTTATTTTTTTTTAGACACACTATATATACATTTATTTTGTTATGATGAATTAAATAAAGCGTTATTTTATATTTACAAGGGAAGGAAATAAATAAATACCGAAAAAACAATAGCTGAGTTAGGCGGTAGTGTAAACGTTGCTGGTAGAATAAAGAGATCACAAAGTAGAGCCTGGGGCAAAGCAGCTCCTACTCGTTCGTATTTTGGAAGTAACAACGCCAAAACGACGTATATACTTTGTACTTTGGTAAGAAACATGTCGTTTTCTTACCTAAAACCCGAAATTATGTGTGTTGTCAGGGAAAAACATAATCACTAGCTGATTTGAAATTATGTTACAATTCTCCCTTCCGGTTCAGATATACTGAAGGGCACAAGTAGCATATTTTTTATTAAACTTGGATTTTATTCCAATATTTTGTTAAAAGTAGAAACTTGAAGTATAGATTTTCAGTTACTTACTTTACTTGCTATATTTGTTGTATGAAACTGATTGATTTTTATGGTCATTTTAACCAACGGCGGCTCCAAGGGAGGGGGTCAGTAGGGGCAATTGCCCCCCACCCAAAAAGTCCGGCAATGAGAGGATATTTTTAATTTTTTTGAATTTTTTTTTGTAGGTTCTAGGTTCATTTATATCCTAAAAAAACTCAGTTTCTCTCCCAAATGGCCCAAACATTTTTTTTTGGTAATTTTGGCATTGCCAATTGTTTCTTAGACAAAATTCGTTCTGTGTAAACCAAATTTTAATTTTTTTGAATTTTTTTTGTAGATTCTAGGTCCATTTATATCCTGAAAAACTCACTTTTTCCCTCAAAAAGGACCCAAAAATTTTTTTTCGGTAATTTGGGCATTGCCAATCGTTTTTTAGACAAAATTCATTCTGCGTAAACCAAATTTTAATTTTTTTGAATTTTTTTGTAGGTTCTAGGTCCATTTAAACCCTAAAAAACTCACTTTTTCCCTCAAAAAGGGCCCAAACATTTTTTTTCGGTAATTTGGGCATTGCCAATCGTTTTTTAGACAAAATTCATTCTGCGTAAACCAAACTTTAATTTTTTTGAATTTTTTTGTAGATTCTAGATCCATTTATATCCTGAAAAACTATCTTTTTCCCTCAAAAATGGCCCAAACATTTTTTTTCGGTAATTTGGGCGTTGCCAATCATTTTTTAGACATTCTGCGTAAACCAAATTTCAATTTTTTGGTAGATTCTAGGTCCATTTATATCAACAAACCCAAAATATTGCCGCCCCCCCAAATCTTTGTGCTGGAGACGCCCTTGATTTTAACACGTTGACTGTCACGGTAATTTACATTAGTCCGGTCTCAAAAACCAATTTAATTTAATAATATATTATTAAAATCTTTAATTATAACAGTATACGTCTTTCTCGAGCGAGTTATTTATTTGTATATTAATTTTTGCCCAATCTAGGGAAACGCATAATTTCTGTCAAGAAGCGCCCAGCCTTTTGAGAGGACAATTGATTTCAAAAAAAAATTACAATCAATAAAAATATTCTTTCTGATTATATTTTCAATTCAGAAGCTATATAATCATATTTACAGTAATAAACCATCAATTTAATCGAAGCTGCACGAAAATAAGTAGTTAGTTATCTCGTAGTTGGCAGTGAACGTGTTAATACCAGAATTATATTAGCTATTTATGTAGAACAGCTACAGAAAATGCGTTAGCATGGAAAATCCTGCGTACTTTGGTTTGATAAGTTGTTTATCGTCTAGGCCACCGGCCCAGGTTCAAATCCTGTTTTTTCTTTTTTCGGTAAACCAAGTAGTTTAGATTTTAACATCAGATTTATCAATTCGGAACTAATACCGGATCTCTGTCCCTAAAAACTATAAAAACAATTACAAGAGTTTACTTATCAAGCTAAAATAATAAAAAAACGAATTACATAATAAAGAAAAAATAGTAATTATAAATTGTAAATCATTCATTAATAATAAATGCTCTAAGTTTAATTATGTTCCAGATATATGCACTAATGCATTTAGCGTCTTTAAACAATTATTACTGTTATCAAAACCTACATAAACGATGTTTTAAAGGTAATAGCGAAAGAAAAGTGCTATTAAAATTATATAAAAATAACTTTTTATTGACGAAAATACACACATACATTGCAATCCTAAGTTTTGAAAATTTCATCATTTAAAAACATTGATAAAAATAAAAACAAAAAAACCGACATCCTATACCGACTGCGCCATGTTACACGTCGACTACAGCAAGTTTATACTTTTACGCGCTGTAAAAAAAATTCTTTGGCGGACTCATTGAAAATGTATTAAAACCAAACAGCCGAGCGGGTAGCAGTAATCTAGCGGAGCCCCGGGGTGCATGCAATTTTGATGAGCCCTCCAACAATGGGGGCACATGCACAATTTGCTGTGTTGACATAGTTTTAAAGCGGCGGGACTGCGAGAGGAAAGGGGGCGCGTGGGGCACCGAAGGGGTCGAGGGAGGTGGCGTTTGGAGTACCGTGGACGTGGGCCCGTCATTACACCGTCTGCAAATTTGCCAACCGCGAATTTGTAATGACCCTCGCTGATGGAATATATAGTACGGGAAAATTTTGTCATTCTTGTAACGTCATTTTGATGAAATTAATTTAGATTTCCTAATAAAATTACATTTATTTTATAATACCAGTCATAAGCGCTTATGGAAAAAGTAGAAAAAAAAATTGGTCTGTCATTAAGATATTAAAAATTAATATTATACAGGGTGTTTTATTTGGAAACAAACATGTAATAACCGTAAATAGGAGTCGTCAAGCTGATTCTAAACATACAGGGTGACCCACGACTATTCCCTCGTTCTCTTGTGCCTAAACGGTTCCTCGCAGTTCTTCTCTATTGTTTATTTCTTTAGAATACACCTTGGATTTCAAGTATCCCTTTACAGCATAATCCACTGTGCTAAAATAAAATTATACGAGGCGATCGAAAAGTAATTAATTTAATATTTTGTTTAAAGTACGGATCTGCAATATTACTTATAATAGTGTTAAAACGGACAAATAATAAAAATATGAATAATATAGGACTGTCTAAATGTCGAAAATAAATCCATTTTGAACATTAAACGATAAAAAAATAATTTCTCTTTTTTTTTCTCGAAAATTTTACTTTCAGTTTCAAAAAAAAGGGACGTGCAAGCAATTTCGTTAACTATTAATAAATGTTTGTTAGTTACTATGAGTGCTTATTGCCTCTCTTTACTTCATACTGGGCGTTTAAAAAATAAATTCCTAATTGATTGATACCTGCAGGTATACCAGTACATTGTAAAATTATTTTAAGCCGAATAAACAAGAAATAGGTAAATGACGCGCAGTGAATTTGAAAAAATGAGTTTCATAATATGTTTTTTCTACGATCGTGCAAAAAGTTACTACTTTTTGCACTCTCAACTGTGTTAAAAGTTTTACTTTGTTGCACTAGTGCAAAAAGTAACTTACTTTGTTTTACTAGTGCAACAAAGTGCTTTGGTACTCTGTAATTAGGAGTTCGATCTAAAGAAAACATTTTTTCCTGGTAATTTGAGTATACTTATAAACGTGGTAACTGTAGGTACTTAGGTACCATTAAATATTATTAAAAACATTATTGTTTGATATTAAAAAGAAACATTTTTTACTGTAGTTTTGATTAATCCAAATCTTGTTACTAACGAAAGCATATTCATAGTTAGCTACCCGAAAAATCAACAAAAAAAATATGAAATTTGTTATAAACGCTTTACAGACTGGTCTGATACAAAGCGTGTTAAGAACATTAGTGAGAACGTCCTCCTAGCGTATTTAAAAGAAAAATCGGAGACCTTATAGTCAGAATATTCAATGGTGAAGGCTGAAATTAATTCGAAAAAAGTAAATAACTAGTTTAATAAAAGTATCGTTAGTTTAATGTTAAATTTTATTTTCGATCGTAGAAAAAATGTTGTGTGCTACACGTGCAAAAAGCATATTTGTTGCACTCAGCATGATTGCAGCTCTCGACTTCGTCTCGAGCTGCAAACTTCATGCATCGTGCAACAAATATACACTTTTTGCACTAGTTACACAAATAACTATTTTCTAAATTAAATGAAAATTTTACTTTTTCGAATCGGTGGCGGGATAAAAACAACAACTTGTTTCAATTCAGTTTTTTCCCGTCTATTCAAATCTAAAATGGAATTATTGAAATTGTGATATACAGGGTGTTGTTTTGATATTTTTAATATGTTTCAATTTTTCCTAAATCCGAACGTGGATTTTCATATCTCTCAATATTTGAGTACTTTATTCGTGAGAAGTGTAATCTGTATGCCAAAAATGGAAAAGATATACTAAGTGATTCAAAAGTTCTGGCCAATTGAATAATTATGCATAATTGATAAAACACCCTGTAACTCGGTTATGGAAGCCATATGGGTTATTTAGAATCGCCTTTACCTACCTTTAAAATATTTCCGTTTACCAACGGGACACCCTGTATATGTATAAAATTTACGATTACAAAGTTATTAGGATTATTAGAATAGTCGTAATACTCCGATTAATCTATTCTTAGGTTTTCAACCGTTTTCGAGATATTGACCAGTCGAAACAGTTTTTTTTAAACATTCAAGAAAATGAATATTTTCAGTAAGGAGTATAAAATGAACGAGTCATCCTCTAACATTGCAATTTTCCAGCTGGCTCCCCCCTCGCACCTGAAAATCATGTCGCGAAGGGGCATTGTATTTTTTATCAGGCCAGTAAAGTGCCGGTAGCGCTCCGACGGCACCCCGGACTATTTCCGGACTTTGACAGTTCAAACCCGGATATGACGTTATCTGGAAGGCCATTGTGCCCACTGCTTTTGACCTTACGTGTTACGTTTCTACGTGATACGTTTTACGATTATTGTAAAACGGTCTTTTTTTCAGCTTTGGGCGCCGTCAGATATCCTGTAAATATTTTCGGTCGTTTCGGCTTTAAGGAAATTGAGGACGAAATAATGGAAAATGGAAAAATCCGCGCTAAAAGTCGGAAAATAAATATATATGAATATAGAACGAAATCAAAACATAATTTTGTGTACGATACATCGTTATATTAATATATAAAGCGAGATTTTATTTTTAAATAATTATTTCTACCTTTTAGTAAAATAAATCCAAAATTTCTATACCTACCTACAAAAAATAGAAAGTATTTACTGCGTGTGGATTTAAAATTCTAGCCTGGGGTATTTAAGGACACGACAGTACCCTTCCAGGAACCTAGATTGTGTTATGGTTCTTTAACACCATCAATTGGTTCCACCCGTACCCATTGAACTTAAAATTTGCTCGTAAATCAAATTTATTTCGGCGTTAGACGTTTTTATGTCCGCAATTCCCCAATAAAACTTTGGTTCTGAGTAAACTTAAAGCATTGGTTATGCAAAGACGTTTTTAGGGATTACGAGAAAAACTACAAAAAAATTTAAAGCGTTCATAAGGATTTTTAAATAGGATAAAGGCAGGTGTGTGGTAAAATTCGAAAAGAAAAAACTACCTAAAGGTGTGTGAATGTGAACGTTAGGAAACTTCAAAAACAAAGATTGTTAAATAATATAAAAACCTCGACTATATAGTCCAATAAACGAAGGTGACAACCCGGGCATCAAGTCTGTCCTGCACCACTTTTTTTAAATTTGCAGGTATTCATGGGTAGGTACGTCAAATTTGTGGAAGGGTGGGAAAATGACTCTAGAGTTACCGAAAATCCGTTTTTCGACGATATCTGCCGAAGTATGATTAGAGCATTTTTGTTTAGACAAAAAATGAAGAGTTCATTACCTACAAAAGTTGTCTCTATGATTTGTTTCGCTACACTAATATTTTTTGCAAAAACGGCGTTTCAAAAATTCGCAATTTTGAATAATAATAATTTGCAAAACTATTGTGGTGAAAACGGAAAATTTGGCGTCAACTTACTGGACTAGGCTACAATAAGCGATAAAAACATGTGTCTCATCTCACATAGTAACTTATTTATGATAATAACAGATCCTTTGTTAGTAATTTTATTATTTGATAAGCAACAAGTTGGTATAGAAGGGTTAGTGACCCAAACAAACGTTGCATTGCTTTGTTTGTCATACCAGTAAATGGATTATATGGTATTTTTTGCGCAAAGTTAAAGATTCCAAATTTTCAAATTTTAAAAAATATATCAATTGATGTTTTTCCACTTTTTAAGAGTTCAAAGTTTATAGTTTAAAGTTTGCGATCCTATTTCTTTGGTGAAATTCATAGAAACTACATAGAATGTTTACATCTTTGTGGTCTACAGATATTTTCTCTTAACTGGATCGTCAATAATGTTTAGGATCGATTGACACCTTATTTTGAAAGTGTTTGGTAAGATGTTTATGCCAAAAAAATATTTTACTACTTGTGTAAAAACAACTGTTGACAGAAGTTCAATAAACTTGAAGGGATAAGGATATCCCAGAAGGTCAGCACGATTATAAAAATTATATATTCTGAAATCAGTAGGAAGGACAACCCTAAATCTTTCCCTAATTGCACTAAAATATGATCAGGTAGTATAATAAAAGTCAAGATGTTGGTTTATTAGGGGTTACTTAGCGAGAGATTTTGCTAATGGCAATAGAAACAAGTTTTTGGTCCTTCTGGAAATTTAGAAAATATTTGGATACCTGTTAATAGTAGGTTTCAGATTATGTCATTATTTTACTGTAAATATAAATTGCCTGTTGGTCTTTACGGTAATTTATCAGGTGAAAAAATACGTTTCCGTCGTTTTTACCATCACCTGTATTCGGTAGACTGCCCCAGTAATGGTTTCGTTTGATTTGAGCATCTCATAATAATTCTTATTTATATATGACACTGTAAACTGTAAATCCACAAACACTGTATTTAAATTTGGTCTGATCGATTATGTTCGTTAACCCTTTACTAAAAGACTCGTACGGTTTGCCCCACATAAAAATGATGTAAAAATTACATGTTTCGATAGCGGAACGGTCTCGAGTGACACATCTAGCTTAGCATAATGTCATTAGAGGTAATTTTCGAGCAAAATAACAGCGTAAAACTGAAATTCCAGTTTATTTTCTTGAAGAGTAGGCCGAATAAATGGGGAAAGGCGGTGTTGCGAATCGGTGAGTGCATACGCGCTGGTGACAACTCGACAAGTGGTAAGATAAAAGATAATGACCTACACGGGGGCACCCATCAGTGAAAATCAACTGCTCTTCACTTTAAAATGCCACGCCAGGCGGATTTGTATATTTGTGTATCATTCCTGCAACATGTCTACTTATGTGTTCAGTCAAAGCTCAAAGCCGTTCTCTAGAATGGGATTGTAAGGATCTGATCCCCCGAAATTTTTCAGAAGTTTCATTCTTTTGCATTTCTTTTACCGTGTTGTATTTTATACTTTCTTTTTCCTTCTTTTCTAACTCTTGTTGAATTATCTATTGCTTCCATCTCATGCCTACAATTCCCAAATATTTTTTTGTTTGTCATTTGTGCTTCTTCTTGACAAAAATTAATATACTCTGTTAATTAAAAGGAATATTCTCTAATAACATAAATATCGATATTGAAGAACGAATCCAAATTCGAAACAACAACCAAACAATTGACAAAATCCCTCAAGTTTGACTCATTCACACAAAACTCCATTGATAAAAGCAACAACCGAAATTTTTATTCAAATTTCTCTTTCATCGTGGCAAAAAGAATGAATCAAAGAAAAAGCCCTCGTCCATTGAGCGTCGAAGAAAAGTAGCAGTAGCTGATGGTGCTACCTGATCAGAAAATAGTGTGCTGCGGCTGCGGGGGTCCATTGTTTTCTCATATTTATGGATCATCTGATACGATCTCAAGTAATTGTTACTGTAATTGGCTGAAACCCTTCTGTCGTTTGTTGCTATCTCGCTCTGTTCGCTGGCTGTTTCCACACCAACGCGATGATTACTGCTGATTTTGAAATGAATTATGGATAGAGGGGGAGCACCACTTCGACATTTCGTATGTTTACAAGGGAACTTTGAATTTTGTGAATAAATTAGAGAATGATTTAACGGCCACTGCAAATTTCTACTTACTAACTATTTGTTTCTTTAACATACAACAGACGTAGAGCTCCAGATATTATATTCAGAAATTGTGAAGAAAATTAAGAACTTTGGGCACTATTTAACCGATTTTAACTATTAACCCTCCAGGAAATGAACAAACAAATCACTTTAATTATGATTTACATGAAACAATTTTAAATATTTACAACAATGCAGTAATTATTAGGGAATACCCCCATATTTACGTACTACAACAAATGGACAGGGTATTAAGATGTCATATCTTGGCCAGCCCGCTCCCTAGATTTAACGCCGTCAGAAGTATTTTTTTATATATTTTTACTTCTCTCCTTATTAACGCCCATAAACATGCAACTAGGTGCGAAAAAGTACATTTCTATCCCAGCTTTCGCATTAACGATTACCAATCTCTTTAATCCCAACATAATACTTTTCTAGCGCTATACTATATATACTCCCTTGCAAGTGAAACAAATCATGGCTTAGAGGTGGATCATTCTCGCACACATAAGAGTCCTGTTCGGTCTCCCCAGAGAGAAAGTAATCAAGTGGCATTAGGGCCGATTATCTGACGACATTATCCCGCAGGATATGGCCAGGAATTCACCGCAGCAGCGATTGATTTCAAATCTTCTTAGTTCGCACCGCGTGGTCACTGAAGATGGTTCGTGAGAGTGACAATATGTCGCAATAGGGTAACAGATTAATTTTTGAGGGGGGAATTAGATCGATGATGAAGGACAAACCATACGAGAATTTTTGGTTAGATTTTGGGAATTTAATTTGAATAAAAACATACACACATTGTCATTGTGGTTTGCTACATCTTTTGAGGTATATTAAAATTAAGAAAGGAAATTGAGTAGGGAGTACCGCAAAGTTCAGTACTAGGACCTATTAGGTACCTGCCTTTTGTTACAACTCACTTTGAAAAATTTTACGTCAATTTTGGAACTAATAAGAAAATAAAATGCGTAACCGTACACATTCTTATCAAAAGTGAACTTACACTTAACATTTACTGTAAATAAATAAAGAATATTCAAAAAAATATTGTATTGTTGAAAATTATATTCGATAGGTATGCAGTTATAGTTCTGAAAATGTATATAAATTCATTTGAATTATTTAAAACTAATTTATCAGAAAAAAAATCTATACAATAAAGACTAAAGGACCCCACACCATTCTTATGGAAACGGGAGCACCGTCAAATTGTCTGCATTTTTGATATGTGATAGCACCTGATGTCCTGATCAATAGTGTCCATGGGCCCAATCCTATCCTATGGCTAGATTTCGATATACAGTGCGTTAAAGTTCAAGATACCGAAATTTTAAAATGTGTATCAAAAAGTTCCTGTAAAATATTTTTCTGGCGGATATATGTAGTTAAAATACATACGTAATAAATAAAAATATTTCCTTACAGGGCGATTCATGTTTCCACAGGCCTTTTTGTTCCAAGTATGTATTTTTAACATGCAGAAATAGCCTGAAATATCGATAAAAAAGTCACCGTCAAAGTTTCTGAATATTGGATACAATGTAGATCTTGAAGTCCTCGTTCAAAATTGTAATAGGTTAAATTGGATCCTAAGGCTTGTTTTCGAGAAATTAAACGATTAAACTGTAAAAATATCAATTTTTGCCAATAGCAACTTTTAGTAATAAAAAATAAACGAAATATTGTAAATTAAATATTTTTACACACTGTATTAGATTATATTGCACCGTTATATTAATTGGAGGTTAAAAATTATTTACAGGGTGATCTCACTTGAGCTTGTAAGATGACAAAATCAAGAGTTCAAGAGTTTTTTTTTATCGAACCCATAATTCATATTTTAAGCTCGTTTCTACAACACCAATGCGCTAGAGCCCTAGCGTTTTGGTTGACTTGTTATCTCTTTTTAGGAATATTTCACTGATATTTTTGGAGAATCATATGCAATTGTGAAAAATCGATTATTCCATCGAGCTTTAAAATACTTCCTATTTCACCACCCTATACATTTATTTAATAGCTTTTCTTAATTTTTACGAGAGATTCTTCACATGAAAATTATATTTTTTCTATACAGTTTATTAAATCCAATAAATAATTGAATTAATCAGAAAAAAATAAAGTGTAAATAATTAAACAATCCACTATGTATGCGATATGAGTTTAAAGCTTTATTATGATATTAAAGCTATTTTTAAGACCATTTTTTGAATTATCAAAGTATCACAAAAATATACCGAGCAACCCTGTATATATACAGGGCGATCGATTATTGTGACAAAGCTCAGTAGAGCTGTTATAATAAAATATATATACGGAAAAATGTTATTTACGAAAATTGTAGGCGGCTTTAAGCTTTACATTTTAAAATTAGTTACAATGTTACAGGGTATTTCATAACACCCTGCCAGATCAAAGTTTTTAATGGAACGCCCTGTGTATTTTAACATTTTTAAAATCTCCCCAATGAGCTGATTTCAACGATATATCACACTTACTATCTAAGGTAAATAGTAAAGGGTCTATAGCTACTCAAAAATCACATTTTTGTAAATTTTGGTGGCTGCTGTAGCTGTAAGATTAACTTATTAAAAAATAAGTAAAAGGTAATAATTAATTATTAATTGTTTGGCAGCAGTTTTAGATTTGATGATTTTGTCTTCTTACAAGCTCAAGTGAGATCACCCTGTAAGAAAGAATTTTTAGCCTGCCTCCAATTGATATAACGGTGCAATATAATCTAATACAGTGTGTAAAAGTATTTAATTTACGATATTTCGTTTATTTTTTATTACTAAAAGTTACTATTGGCAAAAATTAATATTTTTACAGTTTAATCGTTTCTCGAAAACAAGCTGTAGGATCCAATTTAACCAATTACAATTTCGAACGAGAACGAGGACTTTTTTATCGATATTTCAGGCTATTTCTGCATGTTAGAAATACATACTTTGAACAAAAAGGCCTGTGGAAACATGAATCGCCCTGTAAGGAAATATTTTTTATTTATTACGTATGTATTTTGACTACATATATCCGCCAGAAAAATATTTTACAGGGACTTTTTGATACACATTTTAAAATTTCGGGATCTTGAACTTTAACGCACTGTATATCGAAATCTAGCCATAGGACAGGATTGGGCCCATGGACACTATTGATCAGGACATGTACTATCACATATCAAAAATTCAGACAATTTGACGGTGCTCCCGTTTCCATAAGAATGGTGCGGGGTCCTTTATATTTCTATTATAAAATTTTATTTAGGAGAGGGGCAGTAATTTTGATTTTTGCAAGATGTGGCACAATAGGCACCGATGCAGCCATGTTTATAGTTTTTATAATTTCCATTGTTTTATCTATAGAAATTCTAAATTTTTGATAATTATAAATTGAATCATAATGTTCATTTCTAAGTTAATTAACTTGTTTACTCTTTTATAAAATCGTATTTCTTTTACTATCCCGACAAAGGAGGAAAACTCCTATAGTAGGGAATTAGGAAAATGAAATGTCCTAGAAAAATGTAACATACTAATAAAGAATAAACTAAAAAAAAAATCGTATTTCAATATTTTTTTAATATTACAATTGTAGAGAAATGGTATAACTTGATTATATATATAGCGTTTTCAGTTTATTAATGATTTAAGGGATTATTTATTACCTACTTCATGAATACATAATTTTCCGGCACTAGACGTAGGCACTTACGAGCGAAACAAATAATAAAGAGTTTAAAAAATAACAATTCACTCTCAGATTGTGCAGTGTGAACTGTTAACCTCAACAATCGTAATAAAAACCCTTCCATTCAACCGCATCTAGTGGGCCATTGTCAAAATATTTACATGCCCCAATTACAGAAAGCCTCTCTCTCTTCTTCCATCCATAATAATTTCCCTAAAAAAATAAAATAATAAAAAAAAACCGCAGCCGGAGAAGTCGCAGAGAGCGCGCTCACCTTCATTAATTAGAGATTTTTGAACACGAAATGATGCGCCCGTATTAATTAATTATTATTGCTCCGCACAGTAAAAATACCCTCTAGGTATAATTAGTAATCGGCGAGTAATTAGTCCTCGCACAGCGCGCAGCTGTACGCAGAGTAGGGGAGAGCGAGGCGGAGTTTCGGGGGAGCCATGCGCACGATTGGAGCATCCAAAACATGGCAGGCGGTTCTGTCAATCAACCGGCTAGGTGGGGACCAGAACACGCAGGACACACACTAAGCCCCTCACAAAAGAGAGTGCCGCTGTAGTGTGCGGAGTGACGTGTTAGTCTCGTGTGATAGAGTGTAGTGTAAAATCCAGCAAACTGTTTGCTCCAACGGAAGACATGTTGACGATGGAGACTGACCTCAAAGGAGGTAGTTTACACGGGAATATACCCCCGCACCACTCGTTACAAAATTACGGATCTTTAAGTGCGTTAACTCAGGCTCCGATGCACGGATTATCCCAGCATCCTCACCAGATCCATCATCAACCTCAGGGTCCTCAAATCCATCACCAACATCAACACCAAAGTCAGAATCATCATCAACCGCCGTCGCATCAAACCCAACAGCAACAAAACAACAACAATAACAACTCTTCGAAAGCACAAAACATGGAAAGGGTGAAACGGCCGATGAACGCCTTCATGGTATGGTCTAGAGGACAAAGGAGGAAAATGGCACAGGAAAATCCGAAAATGCACAATTCAGAAATATCGAAAAGACTCGGTGCTGAGTGGAAACTACTTAGTGAATCGGAAAAAAGGCCTTTTATAGACGAAGCTAAACGATTACGTGCCGTACACATGAAAGAACATCCCGATTACAAATACAGACCTAGACGTAAGACAAAAACGCTTCTCAAGAAAGATAAGTACCCTCTAGGCGGTTCTACGTTACTTCCTTCGTCGGATCCATCTCGGACGGCGCCTACATCTGCTCAGCAAGTCGCAGCGGCTAGAGAAATGTACCAAATGCCTAACGGTTACATGCCGAACGGATACATGATGCACGATCCTAGCGCCTATCAGCAACAGTATCCCGGTACCAATTACCCCAGGTACGATATGGGACAGATGCAGCACAATTACATGAACGGCGGCTATGGTTCGTATACGACGACAGTACCTAATAGCGCGGGTTCACCTTACGGGATGCACCAAGCGGGATCCTCGCATAGTCCTTCAGGTTCTAGTATAAAATCCGAACCGGTTAGTCCTAGTTCTGGCCTTCACACACCCACGCCAGGCGGAGGAATCAAACGCGAGTATGCGGGACAGCCCCAACAAGGCGATCTCCGCCAAATGATCTCGATGTACCTGCCGACGGATACTGGTGTCCAGCACATGCAGCATCAGTATAGCAGTTCACCGGATCCCATGGCGCAAGGACCCTTGGCACCGCTAACGCATATGTGAGAACCGCTTTTCGTGGCGCAAGACTTAGACGTGCCACCACTGTGAATTTTTTCTGTGTGTACATAAGACTTGTATCAACATTTTTCTCTCGGTAAAGTTTCTTCTTGAGCGACGTCATGCGCTAGGATGAAATTTTTGAAGGTACCTCGTATACGTTTTCTTTAAGGGATATTGAGAGGGTGTTTGAAACAAAGAAATTTGGGGGCAGTAACTTCAAGTCAAACAATCAAATTACAATATTTAGTAAAAGTTCATAGAATCTATAATTCTAACTTTAATAGTAGGTATAGTTAATTCAATGATTTGATTTCAAATTCAATAAGTATTAAGTATGTAATATCATTTACCAACATACTGACAATTACATACGTTTTTTTTAATAGATTAATTAGGTGTAGAATCGTAATTTGAGCAAACATTTAAATAATTAAAATAAAAATGGAATATATTTAATAAATCTTAATTTATTAGATTAATTTCTTTGTTCCAAATAATATTTGTTGTACTAATAATTATAAATTCTATATTTTCAGAAAAAGGATTAATAAATCCTCCATAGCTACTTGTTTTTTGATTAATAAAATGCAAATTGCATTAATAATAATGATAATAAATCATAATTTCTTTTATGAATTTTTAAAGCATAGTAAGACTTGATTTGCATATAAATATTCATTCATTACTTTAATAATTGGTAAATAAAAAATGTAAAAGTATAAAAAAAATTTCTTGAATTAATTGGCAAGTTTTTAGGTGTATTGTTTGCAAAAAGTTTTAATTTGTAAGTACCTATTGAAAATTTTCTGAAAATATAGAACAAAAGCGGGTCAGAAATATTTCTAATTATTGCTATAGGTATCCTCGAAAATTTTATTTTGCATGGCATTTTTTTAAATGCTCTTTTTTGTAAACTTTCGTTGAATCGAGTATATCTACTCTGTTTTTCCTGACCAGAATTAGATATTTATGAAAATATTTTTTATTAACAATAGAAACGGTTTTTTTTGCCATCGCTATTCGTTGAGAGGTCAGAAAATATGTCGATAAAACAATTAAGTCAATTATAAAGAAAAAACAATAATTGTTTTGTTTCAACAGCCAAGATGATAGATAAAGTTTAAAAGAAAAACATATTAATTTGGAAAAGATTCATTAATTTTCTTATTATTTATTCGAAAATAAATAAAATACAAAAATAACAGATTCAAGGTCAAATAAAAAAAGACAAATGCCACCACAAATTTTTATCGCTTTTTTTAACAATAATTTAAAAAAATAATAGGTTGTCCACCCTCATAAATTACCATTATTTCATTTATTCTAAGCTAATTTTCTAAAGATTTTCGTAACTGATGATATACAGTGTGTCCAATTAAGTCGGAATCAAATTTTTTTAGTCGTATACGAGGTTTATCAACAGATATGAATTTTGCTCAAGAGAAAAGTACCTTTATTTTTGAAGTATGAAATCAAAGTTATTAAAAAAATTTATTTCTAATGACATTTTACGTCAACATACCGATGTTGAACAAGATATTCCAACTTTAAGAAAATTTTCATTTTTAACATTTTTTGATACAACCCCGTAACTGATAATTTTCAGTATGTTGACGTAAAATGTCATTATAAACAACTTTTCTTAATAACTTTTTTTTCATACTTCAAAAATAAATGTATTTTTCTCTTGAGCAAAATTCATATTTTTTGACAAACCTCGTATACGACTAAAAAAAATTTGATCTCTGATTGATGGTTGGCGTCGATATTCGAAACTTTGACATATCTTCGGACCTACGACTCTGTACGAATAGTATCAGACACTTTAATAAAAACCTACAAAGTTAATAAAAGATATCGCAGTTTGAAAGGATTATTTTTCTCAGTCTAGTTCGTTTTTTTTGTTTATTTGTTGCTAGGGGCTACGGAATTATATGCCTACTTGATGAAGCGATTCTAAATGAAACAATTGAGCGCGTTTTTTACGCTTTCCGACGCTTGTTTAAGTTTTTACTATAATAAAATTTTAAACATCCGTCGGAATGTGATATAATTTGTAAATAATTTTATTTTAGTAATTTTTAATCTCTCCTTCTCTATAAGAATGCTTAAAAAATTCAAAAATTATGAATATTCTACAAAGTATAGAAATGTTTCTTTTTCATTTGATAATCTCATGATGAGTTTAAATCCAAACAAATCAAAATAAGTATAATATTAATCATTTTATTTAAATGAAATATAATCGTCAAAATTAGTCAAAATTTTCTGGAACTGTTTGCAAGTATCTATGCAAAATTACAATCTATAAATAATAATAATAATAATTAATAATAGTAGTACGAGGGTACATTGATAAGTTCTTAGCCTGAAGTAGAAAACATTACAATGTTTCGAACAAATTGGTACGAGTGGGACACTTTGAAAAATTGGCGTTTTTAGGGATTTAAAATATTTTTCTTTGTCTGACAGTGGTTGTCAATAGAGTTATTTTCATCACGAAAACTGCTATCGTTTTTTTAATTTTCCACAAAATTTCTATTTTTTTTTCTGGGTTGTGAAAACAATAAAAAGACTCAAAACTAACAACATTCGTTTTCAAAAAAGTACGCGAGAAAGGCTTGTTTGAAATAAAAAATTTTGACTCCCTTATTTTTTGAATTTTCTCATTAAATTATACTCACATACCTTTGGTCCAGTTGTCAGAGAGTTTGACCTCGCACAAAATGTGATATCGATGAAACTTGGCACTTAAGTACTTGAATGGGTATAGAAAACGATAAAAAAATCTTTGCTGCTCTAAAGTGTATGCTAATTTTCCATTATTTCTCGAAAAAATAAAAATTTCGAAAAACTAATAGAACCACGTGAAAGAACGGAAAATTTTACTAAAAATTATATTATAAGTTTCTGTAAAAAAAACTGTATTTCTATAAAAAATTATTAAAAATAAGAAAACAAATTCGAAAACTCTACGCGCGCCGAGCCGTTGAATATAAATATTCAGGCGAGGCGTTTAGAAAGAACTAAAGTATCTTTGCCTAAAATGTACGCAAAGAAAAAAAGAAAGCATTTTAAAGAGGAGACTCTAAGCTTTTTCAGAAAGCCATTAGTTTTTCGAAATATAATGGGAAAACCAAATTTTCGATTTTATTTTCGAAATTGTGAAATTAGCATACACTTTAGAGCAGCAAAGATTTTTTTATCATTTTCTACACCCATTCAAGTACTTAAATGCCAAGTTTTGTGCGAGGTCAAACTTTCTGACAACTGGGCTATAAAGTGTATCAGTTTTTTTTTCAACAAAATTACCGATTTTAAACAATAAACAGTTTCGAATATCAAAAAAGTCCAAAAATTAACATCATTCGTTTTCAATAAAGTAGGCGAGAAAAGCTTGTTTGAAATAAAAAATTTTGTCTCCCTTGTTTTTTGAATTTCTCATTTTCTCCTGAATACTCATATAGTTTGAGGAAATGAAAAAACCCTCTCACGTTCATGGTCTTCCATAAAATGTCTAAATAGTTTTTCTGAGCCTGTATTGGAATGAGAAAGCCAGAGTTGAATAGTGAATAATTTGTTGAATTAAGACCAAATATTACAGCCAGATTTATATTAGAATATCGTCGACATTTCGACCTTTATAATGTCATGCTCAGGAAGATTTTTTAATATAAATTTGCCTTGTTTTATTTGGTCTTAATTCCCGACTAATTTTTTTTAGTTCACTACAAGCCAAAGTAGATGTTGAAAACGAATGTTATTTTTTTTCTATTTAATAAAAATCGGAATTTGATTGTGGTTTTGTTCAGGATTGCTGATCCATGGTACTTCATATCAACTTTGATTTTGACATTTTCACATTTTCTTAGTGAAAAATAATTGCTCTTGCTCCGCAGAAATAAATAAATTAATTAAAAGCGGGAAAAACTAGGAATTTTTCCTATTTTTGATTGTAAATTTGTTTTGTATTGTTGAAGACTAAGGCTAAGATATCAATACTACACCTCGTAAAATATTTTTAACCTTAAATAAATGTTTTTTAAACCTATTTCAAAGTTCTAACTGTGATAAAAATTTTAATATAATTTTCTGTAAAAAAAAAATCAAAATTTTTAGTTATTTTTTTTTTAGCATTCTTATAAATTGGTTTGGAATATTTTTTAGTAATTTTTGAGTATGCCGATTGAAAGTTTTGATTTTTCGAGAATCGTTGGAACTTTTTTCAAAAATAATGATACCTGATAAAAAAACGGTTGTACCAAAAACATGTAAATATGTAGATACAAAAATTGACTGTTACTGTCGATTGGAATATTTTTTTTTTATTCTTTTTATACGGATAAACATTTTACCCCAGTGCTTTTTGTACATTTCTTTGTGAATAATTTAAAAATATATTTATTATTAATTCGTATTATGTTTACATAAAAATAAAAAGACTTTTTTTAAATTTTAAATAGTATAATATTAACCTAAAAAATCATGAATCTCAATTTTTTAGCACATTCGGATATACAAGTAGTTTCAAAAATTAACAGCATCAAATAATTATTTCAGTATTAGGTAGGTTAAAATTTTTATATAAAAAAATGACTAAAAAATCGTTTTTTTTTTGAGGTGAGAGGTGCTTAAATTTTTGAAATTGCTGTATGACAATCTCCTTTTCGAACAAATCTAGATTTTATATTTCTTGTTGATTTGTTCTTTGTTTTTTTAGGACTTGTAAAGTTTAGATTTGTTTCAAAATCTGATGAACTGTGATGAAAGGAACAAAAATTAAGAAATATCACTGCTTTGTACATATAATTTTACGTTTTTTTTTCGTATGTACAGTGTGTTAAAAAAGTTATTAGTCAGTGGATCGAAAAATTGTGAATATATGAAATTGACAAGTTTTAACAGCATTTTTATTTTTACTTACACCACACCCTTTTCCAAAAAGTTGAAAAAACCGAACTTAATAATAAATTGAAGGTTTTATTTCTATATTTTGTGTAAAAAAATATTGTACCACCCTCTATATCGGGATAGTATCATGAGAATACTTCAATTACGACAAAGTTCACAAAAAATTTATTGACAACAGAGAAATACAATTATTATGTCCGTTGATGTACACAAAAATTGTAATAAAATTTATGGTTTGATGTTGCAAGGGTGTAAAGGCAAAATGTGTGACAAGTCATGCCTCGTTGATTGCCAGAAATACAAGCGTTCTGTCAAAGGTAAACAACGAAAAAAAGTGTTTTCCTTTATTACTTCCTGTACATCAAACTTATAATCATTTTAGTTAATTGAATATAATGAAAGTAATAAGTTAAATAATTTTTTTATATCTAGTAATAGATAACAATAATAATAATAATATTAATCTTTATTTCAGAAAAAGGTTACATTATATTTTAAATAGCCGGTAGTTAAAAGGTGTGTTAAAATTAAGAATTTTGCCTGTGCCGCCCGGTTTTGTTGGATATAACAATAGACAATCCTTATTTTAATCCCTTTTAGGACTCTAATGAGCGCACGGTTGGGTAAATTAGGGTGTATTTATTTGTATTATTATTTTTTTGTTTCTATTTCAAACTTAAATAATTGTAATTTAACCGCCGGGGTGCTTATTTTAGGTGAGGCCCCTCGCCACACACCCCTGAAAAACAATTTTTATTGGTTGGCTAAGGCCAATTTTTTGTTTTTTGCTTTTTTTGGTGGGTAAACTTGGTAAATTCAATATTTGCACCATTTTTCTATACTATATAATTGATAATATAGAAGGCTAATCAAGCAGGGTAGGTAATATTGGGAACTGATCAAGATACTGCCTATCTTATCTTCATACCAAATCCTAGGTAGGTAACCATCTTATAATCCCACCCCCTTGTTATCATTTTGGTTTTTCCATGGCATTAGTAATCTCCAAGAAAATGGTAAAATAACGATTTACCCTTAGATTATAGATTTTTATAATCTAAGGATTTATCCATTTACATTTTTAATACAATTTATAGATTTTGAACCCTCAGATTACTTTCTATAATCTAAGCTAAGCTAAGATTTCCAAGAAGTCAATGATTTAAACACTTTAATGTAGGTATACCTAATAGTCAAATTTATAGGACTTGAAAAATATTTGTTATATACCTTGTTGTTAATTTATTCAAACAGATAACTCTACCTACCATTTACATAACTATTGCAAATAACTCAAAAATCATTTTATAAAGTACCTACATTATTCAAAAAAAATATTTTTAAATGATGATTTTATGTACCTCGTAAATAATATATAGGCACCCACATCTGAACTTTCCTGTTCTGACAGATATATTACACCGGCTCGATTGCAATTTTACTATAATTGGATCTCTATTATTTCATTTGGTAATCTGTTGTCAAGTCTAATAGCTGAATAATTTGGGTGCTTTTCTGTTGATGTCAATCTATGTATTGGAAAAGTAAAATTATCTTTATTTTTATATAAATATATTACACATTCATAAATGTATAATTTACATATGCAAATATGTCATTTAGATCTGAAGGTACCTCTACATTTTTGAGTATTTTATATTATACATGGATCTCAGAACCCCTTTTTGAACATAAAATTTGGCTGCTTGATCCCCAAAAAATTATATTAAATTTGGCGGTAGATTCAAACATGGTTAAAGATTTTGCTATTGAGTATATGTATAGTTATGATGAAAATAAATAGATATAATGTAAATTTAAGGTTTGTGAAAGGGACCAATAGAAAGCACCTTTTGAATTTGTCAATTTTTATGAAAAAAAAAATGGTCACATTTTGAGTTTTTCATCAGGTATAAAAAATATGATCTATTAAAAAGTTTGTTTTGATATATTTAAAATTGACTAAAAGATAGGAATATTGGAACACTTAAAATTTAGATATTTTCTCTGAAACTAAAACAAAACCTCCATTAATATTTATTTAATGCGGAAATTGGTAATTTTCAGTTAAAAACCCCTTCATGATCTATGAAAATTTTACAAACATAAATTGCTACAAAGTGAAGGCTTCCGTTAGAACTTTGGCTTATTTTCGGTTATTTTGATGCTAAATTAAAATTAGTTTTAATCAATTTTTTAATATTTACAAATAAATTGAAAAACTTTAAAGAGTTAGGAAAGCAACCGAAGGAAACAAAAAAACTATTTGCTTCTATTTCCTTTAAATCATTTTTTTTTCTTCAATAAATTGTTTTTTCCCACATTTTCTTTCAACTTTTTAAGGACAAAAGGACACAACGTTCTGCAAACTTTCAAATACTTGCCTTAAAATTGAATTTTTAATACCTATATTATAAATAGTTATTTTGAGTTGTTCAGATAAAATTGTTCCTAAAAAAATTGTTTTTTAAAGCTATCCTCTTAGAATTTTTGCGTTTTTTGTCATTATCGGTTATTTTGAATCTGAATTAATGATATTTCATTCAAAATTACCCCTTTGTGTTGATTATTATTGTTATTATTATTATTGGATATTCATTTTTCAGTCAAATCGACCTGGAGAATCATTGTTACTTGGTTCTCAAGAATAAACATAATCGACTAAAAAAATCAAGTATGTCGCATTTTAAAACGTAAATATTATTTTACCTCTATTTTAAAAGTGAAAAAATCAGCAGCAAAAGTCACAAACTTGTGGAATCTGAAAAAGAAATATTTATCTAGTAGTCAGGATGAAGTGCGTACTCTAGCACTCGATAACGGGCTACTGGATTTTTAAGACTGGCCAAATAAAGTACTCGAGAAGCCACTTTTCACTGTTTACTCATTTCAGAATGAGTAATTACTTGTGAAATGTTGAACGTTGCGGAGTTTTTTTTTTAATTCCTTTTTCATTTTTTGCTCCTTCGCGCTCGTTGCGTAATGGGAAAAATATTAAAGGTTAAACAAACATTTTGAGGTTTTCAATGCGGATTTTAGTTAAAGGTTTTATTTATGGGATCTTTGATATGCGTGGATTATAATAGAATTCATTTTAAATTTGAAACAATTATCTTGATGAATTAAATATACAGAAAAGTTGACCAATATCCTGAATTATCCGACCTAAATACTGCTAAGAATAATTCATGAATTCGGGTATTTAAAATCGGTGTGGTCCTGGTCTATAAAGAGAGTCTGGAAATTTCAGAGTTTCCGAATTCTGCCATATACTTTAGGTAACGAAAAATTGTTGTTCGAACTCTCCCACGGATTACAGTTTTAGAGATTAGGTTCCTAAATCATTAGGGGATCCGATTAAGAAATTATCAATATAGGTATCCGAGAAATTGATGATATAACTCGCGAACAGTATTGAACACTTCTTATTGGTTTTTAGGTAATATTGGCAAGACTTTTCTTCTTCTCGCATTAATATTTTTTCTTATTTGATTGATATCTTCTGAGTTTATGTTCTTCACAAAAATATTTGATTGCAATTCTCGAATTATTAGTTTTGATGCTTTCCTTTTAACACTATTGCTCACTGCAGTTCTTGCAAGTTTCATTTCAACACCATGATTGTGTTCTCCACTATATAGCTGTACATTTAGCGTTACAGCATTTCCATCGAATTTTTCCACATTTGCTAGTATTAGATTTGGAAAACTTAAATTATTTAACACAAATAATTTATTTTCTCTTTCACTAAACATGGTAGATGCTCTGATATCCATTTATTTCAATACGATTATAAATGAATTTACAATTAAAAAATAAATCTAAAATTTAAAGTCTAAGAACCCCTCTCAAAACATTTTGGTAGTTAAACTCTAAAACCCCCACTATTACTTTACAAAACAGGTGTTTTGTACCATGTGGGCCTATTAATCTTTCGAAAATTAAGAATGTTGCTATTAGCCACACTCAACACCTACCGTAATGATTCTTAATTTCCTTAAAGATTAAAGAACTATTAATGGTCGCATTCGTTTTTTTTTTCTTCATCACCAGTTCTTCGGGTATACGCCGTCCGAAAGGTCTACAGGTAGAAAACATATCGAAAAGTTCATTGTTCTATTCAAAATTAATGATTTCGATGTTGATGGTTCCGTTGATGGAACGTAGAACGGCTGCATGGGAAAATTTTTGTGATATGCATAAAATGGCCACGTTCACACCTCAAGAAGAACTGCGCACAATTAATAATTATGTAAAAGGTAATTTAAAAAAAAAAACGTTTTTAATAAAGCATTCTCTTTAGCGCTAGTGACCCATTAGCCTTTTCTGTAATTTTGTCAGCTTACAAATTATGACTTTATACCTACAAAAATGAAATTATTTCATCTCCCACAAAACAAACATGTCATAACTACCATGTCACCTTTTTTTAAAGTCCCTTTTACATATTTTTTTTTTAATTCGTTTTAAAATACACTTCCCATAATTTTGTCTCATTTTTACAACATAACAATAGATACTAACTGCAGTCGAAATAAAAGGACCACTTCAAGTAAAAAAAATGCCGAACTGCAGTCTGAAAGTTTAATCTTAATCTAAATAATCAGTAGCGTATACGCTATACAGTTATTAATATCGTTACAAAAATGCAAATTCAACATTTAATAATTTAAAGATGTTGTAAACATTTCGATACTAAAAAAAGTCAATGAAATGTAAAATTATCTGGATGTAGCAAATACTAATAAGAATCTACCATTTTCGAGCTATAGATATTTGAAAATGATTGATAGCAAAATTTTTATGACCCATAAGATAAACCCCAATAATATAACATTATAAATCAGTGGCGGATAATTTCTAAAATAAAATGTTTAGTAGGTATTATTTGTTCCAAAATGAAATCTTGTGTTTTCTTCCTAAAATTTTTAAAAATACCAATTTATTTCAATTCTTGGTAAGTATGTAATATCTACAGGTAGCAAATATTTACGATTCAAGATCAATGTAAGTAGCCCTCAACTTTCTTAGAAAGAATTAAAATTTCTAATCGGCAGAAAGTGTTGTGCAGATTGTAAATTATTTTAGTTAAAATTTACATACAAGCAACCATTTGTAGACTTTTGAAGCCATGAAAGAATGGAAGAATTACAGTAGCACCTAAAACGTCAACTGGGAGAAAACCCACTCAAATAGACGGTACTATGAAACAACTGATCCAAAGAAAAGTGCATTAGTTTTATTTGCAAAAAAAGATACCTACTTTTGATAAACTTTTAGTAGACATTAATGGAGACGAAACTTTGTCAAACATTAAAAGAGACAAATTGTGGAAAACTTTACATGGAGTAGATAAATGGAGGACCATTTGAAAAAAAAGTTTGGCAAGATAAACAGATTACAAATGCTCGTCAGGCATTTATAGAAGGTTTGTCTACTGATTTTAAATTTCCAAATGGTAAAGGTCCCCGTTTAATTATCACTCATATTGGAGGAGATAAAGGATTTGTTGATAGAGGCTTGTTAGAATTTGTTTCAAATTCTACGAAAGACTACCATGAAGAAATGACTGCTGATGTTTTTGAGGAATGTTTCAGTCAAATGATAGATTTATTACCGACCAATTCTGTAAAGGAACCATTACCTAACACTAAATGGAAAAAGCAAGAACTCTCCGATTGGCTAATAACCAAAGAAATAGTGGCAGAAGAGGTATTACTCAAAAAAGAGCTATTGCAGTTATGTAAACAACATTCACCAACATTTAAGAAGTATAGTGTAGATGAAATAGTAAAAGAACATGGAGTTAAAGTGTTGAGGTTACCACCTTATCACTGTGAACTTAACCCCATTGAACTAATCTGGGCTCAAATGAAGGGATATGTCGCGAGAAACAATACAACATTTAAACTTCAAAATGTTTGTCAACTATTATGTGACTCCATATCAAAAATTTCACCGGACAATTGGCAAAAGAGGAAGAGAAATTCAGGAAACTTGATATGTTAATAGAGGAAACAATTTTTATTTCAGTGGGAAGTGAGGAAACTGATGATGATGACTCCTTATCGGGAGAAAACGACTTACTTATTTAGGTATGTAACTCTATATTTATATTAATTATAAGTTTATATGATGCTTAGTACCCGAAATACAAACAAACAAAATATGGAATCACCCCGTATTTCTAAAAACGAAATATGAGTGTTTTATGAGAAAATATTTTTTGTTTAGTATCTATATTATATAAATTTGGTTGTGTGTATATGTATTATTAAATTTTCAGGAAATGTCTAATATCTAGTAGGTAGATATACTATTTTTATAAAAATAAATGTGGGTACTTAATATTGACAGTTTCCTATTTTTATATTAAAGTAATTTCGTGTTCCCGTCACTGAGGTATTATAGAATTATTGGTTAATCCCTTAGGGTTTATTTACCGTTTATGATGTACTGTATTCGAGATTTTTCGGGGTGGTCTAGTGAAAATTCAGATAAGAAGGTATCAACATTTACTTTTCTGCATTGAACAATCCGGTATAAAGACCTTTGCCTTAAAAACTGTGCTATCATGCATTTTCAAACGAGTATAATTTCGGAAAATTAAAAACTCATCTTATAGATTATTCCAACACCTCTTAGTAAAAGAAAGAATACAAATGTGTTTAAGGGATAAATTTATTTGCTTGAAGATTATTTACCTGTTTTATACACTTAAGAAAATATAATCCTTTAAAATTTATATAATCCTAAGTAATATCTGCAGATTTGTAAAATGATTTTTAAGGGACGCCTATGCATACTTAAAATTATACTTTTATTTAGATTACAGTTTTGTACTTGGCTGATAACCCAAAAATTTAGACTGCATTTCGTCTTTTGTAAAAAAATTAGACTGCAGTTTACCGGACTTTATCTTTACTAATTTTATAAAGAGGCGTTCAATATTTTCCTGTTTTTTTTTCGTTATGATCGAATTTACAGCATTATTTCTTTGCATGCCTCGTACATCCAGAGTCAATCTTCGCGTGGTGAGTATATGAATTTCCTCTCGAATAGTTTAATGCAGCCTTGGGGTGAGTCGCTGTGGGCAAAAAGACCTTAAACTAAAGCGTGAGCACGGGCATGCGACAGACCGCTGTCGATGTTTTTCATACAATAGTTTGGCTTACATTTCCAAGTTCACCCGACCGTATGACCATCAAGTCACATCATCACTAAATCAATATTTATGTCTGCACTTTTCTTTTCTTTTTCCGTTTTTTATTTCTCTCTATTCAAATATCCTGAATTGCGAAGAGCTTTGCTGACCCTTTAAGCTTTTTTTCAGACTTTAAAAAAGGAAAATTGCTTCGCTATAAATTAATTTTATTTGTAATCGATGAATTAAAAAATATCATTTATAAAAAAAGTTACTCTGAAGATTTATGGTAAATATACATACTCGTTATTTTTAAAAACATTTTTTTGTGACCTTAAGCACTCAAAATTGTATCGTATGGAGGTTAGTTGAGTACATTTTTAAAAACAAATCGAATTGATTGTTGTTTGACAACATCCTTAACCTTAGCGGTTTATCTTATCGACCATCTGGCCACGTCTGTTTGTGCATACACAGTCACAAGAGCACTAGAACGCTCTTCAAGATCATTTACCGTTTGCATTATTCATTTTTTTTCTGACATCAAAAATTTGAAATTCAAACATTTAGCTGCTTAAAAATCTTCAAAACTGGAGTGACTATTTACTTATTTTGTTTTCATCCTGCGGAAATTCGACGTAGAAATAATTTATAATTTTATTGTATCTTGGACACCTTCTTTGAAGCAAAAGCGGCTCCAAGGGGGGGGGGGCAGTAGGGGCAATTACGTAAACCAAATTTTAATTTATTTGAATTTTTTTTGTAGATTCTAGGTCCATTTATATCCTAAAAAACTCGATTTTTCCTCAAAAAATGGCCTAAATATTTTTTTTTGGTAATTTTGATATTGCCAATCGTTTCTTAGACAAAATTCATTCTGCGTAAACCAAATTTTAATTTTTTTGATTTTTTTTGTAGATTCCTGGTCCATTTATATCCTAAAAACTCACTTTTTCCCCCAAAAATGGTCCAAACATTTTTTTTTTCGGTCATTTTGACATTGCCAATCGTTTCTTAGACAAAATATTCATTCTGCGTAAACCAAATTTTAATTCTTTTGAATTTTTGTTGTAGATTCTAGGTCCATTTATATCCTAAAAAACTCACCTTTTCCCTCAAAAATTGCCCAAACATTTTATTTCGGTAATTTTGACATTGCCAATCGTTTCTTAGACAAAATTCATTCTGCGTAAACCAAATTTTAATTTTTTTGATTTTTTTTGTAGATTCCTGGTCCATTTATATCCTAAAAAACTCACCTTTTCCCTCAAAAATTGCCCAAACATTTTATTTCGGTAATTTTGACATTGCCAATCGTTTCTTAGACAAAATTCATTCTGCATAAACCAAATTTTATTTTTTTTTTAATTTTTTTGTAGATTCTAGGTCCATTTATATCTTAAAAAACCCAATTTCTCCCCCAAAAATGGCCCAAGCTTTTTTATTCAGTAATTCTGACATTACCAATAATTTCTTAGACAAAATTCATTCTGCGTAAACAAAATTTTAATTTTTTTGATTTTTTTTTTGTAGATTCAAGGTCTATTAATATTAACAAATCCAAAATATTATTATATACAGGGTGATTCATAACTATTGGGACATAGGCTAAAGGCATGTTATTGGGACCAAAATATGGCGATATAGGACCAAATATGCCTTAATAAAATATTGCTGTGGAAAAAGATACAGGGCGTTAAAGTTGAAAATTTTTTTTCGTTTTTTTCTGATAATGTCACTATATATTTATCAATCTTTATCAAAATCGGCACAGAGGCGTAACTTTGCACAAGGAATATTATGTTATGTATTATTTCACATTTTATTATAGGGGCGCCACGTGAATGATTCCTGATGATGAAATTAACTGGTAACCTTTTTTGAGGAAACTTTTTAGTGATTTTGATTAGAGAATATGACGTAAACATCATTTCTACATAATATTGGTACTCTTGTTTAAACCCGATTTCATCCGTTTTCGAGAAAAACGCAAATCTCTGGGCTGAAGTGCGTTATATAGAAAGACGGCCTAAAATACTTAAATTTACTTTATTAATTTAAATTTTTAAACATTTTTATGCTGACTGGCACTCTATTGTTATCCACATATCTTCTACAAGAGATTTTATATTTCGATATCTTCTTCCACATCCTCTTCTAGGATTTTTTAATGTTTCTTCCAAACTGAGTGTTTTTCTATTGAAGTAATAGCAAGTCAAAGTGAAATACCGTGAAACATAATTTATTTATAATAATAACTATAATTTTTGTAAGTTCTAACCACCCAAACAAACCGATTTACAAAATAATGGTGCATTGACGTAGAAACAATAAATAAAGCCATTAGGAGAGTGAAATGATTGTTTCATTAGGTCTTTAGAAGCGCTGGGGTATGGTAAAGTGAATTTAGGCAATCTGCGGCACACGCCATTTCCCTCATCACATCATCCTGAAAATTTAATGTCTTTCGCTCCACACGCAATTGCACTAATGCCTCTCTCTCTCTCTTTCTTCCACACTGTGTATTTTTCCTCATTTTTAGAATTATCTATCTGCCGAGCCCGAGGAAATGTAAGGAGGGGTCCCGAACGGAAAAACTCGCTTTTCCGATTTGAAAATCTCCAAAAAAATTTACATTACTAGAAGGGAAGCAAATTACCATCTAAATGGCTAATGAAGTTTTATTTATTTCCTTCTATCTTACATTTTGATTTTGATTTTATAAAATTTATGAATTTGACACCAGCAATAGTTAAAAAACTTTTCTTGTAGGTAATTTCTGCCATATGCACAAATATATTTCATTTATTTTTGTTCACATTAGTCTTGCTTTCATAAATCTCTTAATTTTTGCGGTTTTCTGATAGTTTCACAGTTTTTAAGTTTTTTGATATTATTTATTAGGCATAATAGCATCCACCTCGAAATGTGTGTATATCCACTCGAACAGGTGTAGAACGGGGTACATATACAGGGTTTCCCACGGTAAAATCACGACAGCGTTGCTTACAACCCTCTAGAATTAGGGGGAAACTTCCCTTGGTGTACAAGGACAGTAATTACCATATGTCATGTACCAAATCGCGTCGCGGTGGACTTTCTAGATGTGAGAAATCTGCGTTCGATGAAAAAAAAATTGTGATTTTTTTTTTGTAAGGATTTCGTCTTCTGGACAAATCGCAATAGATTAAAATATGGGAAAATACTTTGGTGTAAATATTAATTTTTAATTTTTTTTATATAAAATTCATCAGTCGAGAAATATTAAAAACTATATGCATTTCTAAAGAAAAAGATTATCTTGATTTCCAAAAATTTTGATCCTCTCTCTATAATTTAAAGAGATTCAGAAATTCATTTTTTTTTACTTCTCGTATCGTTTACGTCGTCGTAGATGTTTAGCCTGTTATTTAAATTTTTTCCTATCTTTAAATTCTGAAATTTACTATCATTAAAAAATTACATAACTAAATTAACTTTTTAAAATATCTGTGTTAAAGTTTAAATGTATTTCTTACGTGCAGTCGATCCTCATACAATTTTTAAGGTCTGTGTAGGATTGCGTGAGAATGTACCGGATTTTAGGAAATAAAATAGAGGTTAATTTAGGGGTTTGTATGAGAGAATACTGTATTGTCATTTTTTTGAGAATAAAATAAACTGTTTCACACTAACTTTTAGTAATAGTGTGTTATTTTTGTCGAAAAAAAAGAATGAACATGACATGACCTTGGATCTTTGAACATACTAGTTAAGTTTTTGGTTAAAATAGTATAATTTGGTATATTTACAACTTAGAATTAGTTTCTTATTACCTCCTACTTTTGTAAATAAACAATTCTATGCAGATATAGAGATGCTTGTTTTCTACTTTTTAGTAAAGTTTTAATTTTTTATTTATAACTTTCTTTTTTAACAGTCACTACAACAGAGGAAGAGTTGGTGAGTGGTTGAGTTCCTACCTATTTGACAGAAATCAGTTAACAGTCGTTAATTCTTGTCTATCAGAAACACGTTTAGTTAATTGTGGCGTACCTCAGGGCTCTGTCCTTTGGCCTCTTTTATTTTTAATCTTTATCAATGCCTTAGCTCTGACTGTTAATGAAGGCAGTATTGTACTATTTGCCGATGATACTTCCTATCTATTTTGACGAAAATAAACTTATTGTTATTAAAGAAAAAACTGTGTTTATTCATTTTACTCCTAGGGTGAATGATATACTTGAGAGGCATCTATTGAGAATAGATGGAAAATCTATTTATCAAGTACAGTCTACAAAATTCGCATAAATAACTCTTTAAGCTGTGAATTTCATATTGATATACTGTGTAAAAAACTTTTATTATTATTATTATTATTACTTCAAGCTGATTAGGGTTCTATTGATTTCCAACTTGAAGTAATTTATTTAATTTTCTGAATTAACAAAAGAAGTGAGTGTAAAGAACAAAAACCAGAAATCTAATTCATTTACCTACCTGTAATTTTATACCAGCTACTACTACTCCCCGATTCGTATCCCGTTGATTTATCATCTTATATTATAAGAGTCGCGTTTGCTACTTGTTTTTGATGTAATTTACTGTATTTGCATTTTGTCGTCTGGCAAATTTTTCAGATGGTTTCTACCATCATATTTTACCCAAATTTGACAGCGTACATTGCTCACAAGCTGGAATTAATGTGTGTGAGAAAATATATCGCCTAGTGTGGTCCTAACAGCAAATCTACAGGGTAAAATGTATGGACGGTAATTCCAAAATATTCTCTGCTATATTACTACTAATAATAAAAAAATGTCGTATGATGATATAGGTATAGGATCAAACTGATAAAGAAGACTGATCAAATAACACAGAAATTATAAAACCAATATTTTGAGATAGGTCTATCCAAATAAAAGATGGCAAGCCAGGTCTCCAGACTTAACCCCAATTTGGTTACCATTAGAAAAAGGGAACTATTGACAAATTAATTCTATCAAATTTAATGAAAAAATAAATATATTTTATAATCCCAATGTTTTGAAGAGATTATGAATATTTTTCTAGTGACTACAGACCATTTTTTTCAATTATGAACAAGTAACAGTATTAAAAATTGAAATTATATTTGTCTATTTTGACTTGGAGAATCCATAAACGCCCAAACATGCAGGGGTCCCATATAAAAATATGGAGTCAATTCAAATCAAGTTGGGAGTGGACCATTTTGAATTTTTATCTAGCATAATTATTGGAAATTTCAAAAAAATAAAAGTTTAGAAGACTCTTCTATGGGCTGGGCCACCCTGTAGAACACCCGAATAATTTTGACGTAATCTGTGTGAAAATTTTCGGTTTTGGATTGTTTTACACGATATTTACTCGCAGTTGGACGTGTATAATTATTTTCCCCGAAAGTCAAGTCTATAATTTCGCGGTTGCACGGTATTATCTACATGTTGGTATTTGTGTAATGATATGTGAGGGTATGCACCTTTGTTTTTGTCGCACGGTATAGGAACTCGCGTTTCTGGTCACTAGGAGGTATAAATCACTGGGAACGCTTTTGATTTTGGGTCACGTGGTGTGTGGGAAAAAGGTCAGTTACACCCCTTTACCGGATTTCAAACTTGGGGTTGATATTTTTATTTTTACCCCACAAGGAAAACCTACTTTAGACGTATCTGTTAGACTATAGTGGTATTGGCACATTTTAATTTCAGCTTTACAGATATTTATTTCGGATAATTTCAAAAAATTGTCTGTAACTTTTTCCAAAAAAAAAATTAACACTTTGAATATACAGTCTGTCTACGTAAGTTGGAATTATATTGAAAACTTTTTTATTATTAATTTTCTGCTGAAAAGTGAATGTCAATTTTGTATTAACATTTTTACCTACAGATCTAAGAGAAAAATATATTTTCATTTTTTATAAAAATACTTTTACATCATAGGGAGGTAAAAATGGCTTATGGAACCATTTTGACTTCCTAGGGAACAAAAAATCTTTATTTTGGGACGAAAATACATTACAAAAATATTTTTCTACAATCCCTGTTTTTGGGATTTTTATGAACGAGTGGCGATGTCTTAAATAAATCAAATGAAATTGCGCTACCTTTTTTTTTTCGTGTGTAATCCTTACGCGGTAATCGAGAACGAGGAATAAATCAAAGAAGTAAGAGTAATAGTGACTAGTGGTTGCCTACCCGCGGCGTTTGACAAATTAACTTGAGCGTATCACCGGTGCTCGGCCGGTAATTTTTTGTCGTTGGGTGTCGCTTTACGGGTACCCGTAACTCGACACTGTCGCGCCGGTTGATATTTCAAAACCCACTCACACCGGACACAGAGATCTATCTCGGAACAAGTGATTTTTTTCTTAATCTTACCTTCCTTAAAACTCACTTTAAAGTCTTAATCTTATCGGATTTCTGATTGTTGGAAATATCTTTATTAAGGCGCTTCGAGAGTAGAGAAACCCGCGAGTGACAAGATACATTCGTAACCAGTTGAGAATGCTGATCTTCTAGCATTGCCATAGACCGAACAAAGAAAACCCAAAATTTCATTTTGGAACAAATAATGCTAAACATTTTATTTTAGAAATTATCCGCTAGAGGAGAAGCGCCAAATATGGGGTACTTTTTTTTGAAGCATAGAAATATTTTTCTAGGAAACTGTAAATACGTCTACTTACACTTCATTTTATGTACTGTCATTGTGGTAACTCAAAATGACAGGTTATTTGAATTTACTAATCAAAACCACTGCATAAACACACCTGCAAAAATCTGATATGCATACAAAAAAGAGATTTTAATTAAAACAATATAAAAATACATATTATTTACAGAAATCACAAACATAATTTGTATCATCGTACCCAGAACATTCCGAATGAGCCCATTTAAGACACATTACACATCTTCATTGCTCACCAGAAGAATCATCAGAAAAAGGAATTTCGCAAAACATACATTCTGCATCATCTTCATCTTCAGTAAATGGTGACTCACAACCCTCTTCATCTAGGGTTACTTCGACCTCAGAATCCGATGATGATGATAAAGGCAATCTTTGTTTTTTAATTTTGTTTTGCTTTTGTTTCATTTTCGGAACTTTAGGAGTTTCTGATTTTTTCGTCTTATCAACAGACGTGATTTTTCTCTTTACTCTAGATTTGGCAGAGTTGTTCTTTTTACTTAAACTTGTTTCTAACTCTTTTTTGTATGGGGACCTGATGACAACAACAGCTTTTCCAGCATTAGATCGTTTCTTTGTTGTTATATTGTGGCCTAACTTCGGGATAGGGATCAAATCAGAAGGTAACACTAGTTTTGCTGATGTTGAGGGCTGATTTCCAACTTTTGCTGATGTTGACGGCTGAACTCCAACTTTTGCTGATGTTGAGGGCTGAACTGCCACTTTTGTTGATGTTGAGGATTGAGTTGTTACGCCTGCTTTTTCCATTGATAAATACATTTCGTCAGTCTCTTGAATTGCTGGGTTGTCATGTAGAAATGGCTCCGCTACATAATCTGCTTCCCTGAAAACGTTGCGATCAACAGGAAAATGGCCTGTTTTTTTAAAACCGTGTACTGCTGTCTCCACAACCGCTGCTCTCATGTAAGCCTTCCCAAATAGTTCTCCTATTTGATACACCGTCACAACACGTCCGGGATTTTGTTTTAACCAGCTTGTAATTTCTTGTGCATAAAATGTTTTGAATGGTGACATGAATGCAACATCTAACGGTTGCATCTTGTTGATTGAATGCGGTGGTAAGCACACAATATGAACATTCATTTCTCTTCCTATATTGATGACTTCCAAATTCCTAGTATGACTGTAGTAACCTCAAGAGCAAGTACAACTGGATCTTCCGGGGTGGGTTTTGTATGATTGATAAAATGTCTTAACCAATTAACAAAAATATCTTGTTGTATCCAGCCCGATGGATGACAAGCATGTATGGAACCAGGAGGCATACCATTCATCAATTCAAGTTTCATATTCTTCCTAGGAAATATTATTAATGGAGGAATATAAACGCCCGTTGCGCTAAAACACATAACAGTTGTCATGAGGGAGCCTCTTTCGGCAGACGAAAGGGCTGCAACTTGTTTTTTTCCTTTTAAACTGAGAACTTTTTGATGTTTATGTTGCACTATGGTTATGCCTGTCTCGTCACAATTGAAAATACGTGCTGGATTGTGTTTTAATTTTTCTAGCAAAGGTTCATAAATATCAAAAAACGATGCAACATTTACTTTGGTAAATGATCTTACTCGGTCATACGATATTCCCCGTTTTAGAAATCCTGCAAGCCATTTTGATCCTGCGCATTCCTTTCGGGTGCTGAATGGGCTTTTTAGGTTATTGTTCTTGCATAACTCAAAACTCAGTCTACAGATGTCTTTTCTAGTTAATCCAAAAAAATGTTTCTCTAAATTTAAACAATGCTTTACCAATTCCTTCTCCAGTTCCTTTGACAAAACTGGCTTCCTTCCTAGCCTTTCATCTACAACTTTTTCTGGTTCTTTATTCAATTTTACATACCTTTCCAGCGTAGTCTGTGGGACTCCAAAAGTTTTTGCACTTTTCATGTAGCCCATTCTTTTCTCTCTACAAGCTTTAATAGCTTCTATCATATTTTCCTTGTTCCATTTTTTTCGTTGACTTAGCATCTGAAATAATACAATAGTACTTAACTATCTAATGAGAAATAATTAATTCTAATGTATTTCCTAATATGGGGTACCCCATATTAGGCATATTGTGGTTAAAACAAACCCCCTACAAAAATGTAAACAAGATGAAACTTGGAGCTACTTAAACTTTCATAGTAGGTAGACAGAATCTTAGGCTTGTGATTAACTAAAATAGACATGAAAATCTTACCTTTTTTCCCCGTAAAATACCTGTTAGTACGCACAGCAAAAACTTTCGACACGGTAGCTTGATACTTTTTGGTTAGAATAAAGTGATGCAATTGTTGCCGGTAAACGAAACTCCTACATATTACAGCGTAAGATCAAAGTGTAAGTTACGCTATTTTACAACAGATGATGGAAGTTTGGCGCCGGAAATAATAAGGTACCCCATAATAGGCGAGTACCCCATATTTGGCGTCTTTCCTCTACTGATTTATGATTGGGGTTTATCTTCTGGGTCATAAAAATTTTGCTATCAATCATTTTTAAACAGAGTATATGTGTCTACTTTAAATTCAATGTCATTTTAAACTTCAAAATTTTCATATTTTGGAACCCATTTTGAATGCTAGAAGAGCATTCTCAACAGGATTTTTTATATAACACGTTGTAAAGTTTCGGTGGGTGAAAACTGGGTGATATCTTCAACTTAATGATTAATTAGCGACCCCAGTCATTGCTTTATCCTTGAAAAAATGATTTTGTCATCCATTTCTTTCTTCATATTTAATTTTAATAGTTATTCTTATCTTAAAAAACGTCATATTTAGATAAGGATCAATTTGTCGTCTAAATTCCTGGTAAAATTTCTTTTGCAATACTTTAACCCCTCGCCCCTCAAAAAACGATTAAAATACCTTAAATGAATATTGAGGTTAACGACCCCAATATTGCATTTATTTATTTAAAAAAAAATACGTTTTGTTGGTACATTCTCATTGTAGATTTTAATTTGATAAGACCATATTTGTATGCTCACATTTTTTTCGTAGCAATGATGTCACTGAAATTTTTAAATTCAAGAAATTTTATCAGCGAAAGTAATCTGATTGTGTGTTATAAAATACCGTATCGCTGTTGTTGTATTATTAATTTTTTATTCTTATTCAATACATTTAAATATTTACTGTAAATTGAATTTTTTTTTCTCATAATCTTCATAACGATCGTCATTAGAAACTGAAAATTAAGTGATAATAATCTTGACCCGTACGTTTTAAGTCCTTTTTCCGAAAACCGGATTATTCAATTTTCCCAGAATGTTTAATCTTCTTATAGGCCTAATCTCTTGATTTGCACCAAAGATATGGAATTTTGTCTTATCCGGCATCTTATCGTAAGCCAAAATACTGGTTTGGATACTTAAATCTTAAGCAGAAAAATAGTTTGGTAGAGATTTGTAGCCTTTGTATTAGTTTATCGAAATTCTCAGTTTTTGAAATAATTTTAAATAAAAAAATTAACTATTTCAGAATTTTCTCATTTGTTTTAATAAATATCAAGTAGTTTTTAAATAATATGATTTCCCACCCTTTTCTTAAATATCTAAAAAGCTGTCGAGAACATTCCATCGCCAAGTGATTCTAAGATTTTTTACATTTTAAATATTCTTTATTTTTGTCACATCTGACATTTTTTCAATCTCAAAACAAACATCTCATAAACTTTTTTTAAGACTCCTTTACATAATTTTCCCTTTAATTCCCTTAAAACAAGCTTCCCATAATTTGGTCTCATTTTTTACAACATAACAATATATATAATAGAGTCTAAAATATAATTCCATATTTTATTTAAATTTTTGGTACCTATTTTTTATAGGATGTGATCCTGTATAACTAAAAACGAAATTCGAGACATGTTGCCGCCCTTTTCCTGTAGGAAGTCACCTTACCAACAACCCTCCTTCTCACCCTTTATGCTAAAAGGTCCAGTTTGAATCCTGTTTCTTCATCTTCTCGATATATACATGACGCGTTTCCCATAGAAATTCAACCCTATATAAAAAAACTGGTTAGATTCTGATCGATATATGACCAAGGTCAAAGTTGGGGTACTCGAAAAACTATAAAATACCAGTTTAATATTCGTAAAAAGGTTACGGATATCAAAGAAGGCACCCCAAAGTGTATTTGGTTGAAATAAAATTTGAGATAATTCGCAAAAATCAGAAAAAAAATCAGAGATTCCCATGGTCACGGTCAGCTCGATCGAGTCGGTATATGCGAGAGAAAACCAGGTCCGGCTTCCGGTTCCGGACAGGTGGCCCCACGTGATTACCACCGGGGAACTACGCTTGCTTGATGGTGCGAAGAACCCACTGGTTGGACCCACTCCGATCAACTAATTACCTCCCTCTACAAATTATTTTAATCTGACTGCGGTTTTGATTGTCGTTCCTCTGTTTTGATTTTGCATCAAAGTTGTGTGTCATTTGGTTTTACTATTTTTTATGCTTCTGTTGGTTCTTTCTTACCTACAGAGATTTGAAATTGGCGAGTGGATAAAGTAAAAAGTAAAGTCTTTCTAATGATCCCCTTGGCTGAACAACAAATTAAAACACTTTGAAGAGTTAATTATGTGTTTTTAAATTATTCTAATATCGCTACTGATGAGTAATTGGGATCTTCAAATTCGCAATTTCAAAAAACCGTCCGTAACCTTCTTTAAAAAAACTTTGTTAATTTTTTCTCATGAAATTTCACGTCAAACAAGATGTAACTTTCGTAAAGGCTACAAAATTCGAAATATAAAAAAAAAAATACTAAAAACACGAATTCCTTTTGCAAACGCATTTGATATGACACATATAGAGAAGAAATACCAAACCACAAGCACCTTACGTCCGTCCGTCGTGCCCCTAAGACACTTCAGTTTCCCCATTTTGGCACGCAAAAGCCCCATTAGAGCTACGACGTCGCGTCCTTCGATCGTAACGCCATCTAGCGCCTGTCGGTAATTAGAAACGTTAGATGAGCGTTTCAGGAAACGCGTCGTAAATGGCCTTTTAGTAATTTTAACAAATTAGGTGAGTTATGGGCCTCCGTGCGCCTTTAAGGAACCCCCGAAATTTGGGAAATTTCATTACTGCCGCTACCGCTTCCTGCTGTTCAGTCTTAGACTTTAGCAGGAGTTTGCTTAGGGGGGATTATCTCGCTCATAACATGTCTATGAGACTTGTAAATGTTATGTCTACAGAAGGCCCGCGTATTAAATTATGTTTGAATATTATGGTTAAGCATTTTAATAAGAAATACATTTCGTTATGTAATGACATCTCTTGCTTTAATATATTCCTAGTTTTTAAATTCTTTCCACATATTTTTTAGACATTTAATTCACAATAATTTCCGCTATATTTTGGATTCGTCAATAGGCATCTTGTCAGATACGTAAAAGACTGAACTTCTTTACAAATAAACTTTAATAAATCCAAAAGAATAATAATAAATAGTAGTTTACGTAACAAGTCCCGAAAGTGGTATTTTACTGGATGAGTGGGCAAATTGCAGGGAGAGCCGCAGGCGAGTCCTGCAAGCCTGCGAGTCCAGTAAAAGCACTTTTGGGACGTATTACGTACAATATTTTTTTTAAAACGTGCAGTGCTATACTATAAACATCATATTATTCAGTTTACATTTTTATAACAAGTACTCTTTATTAACTAATTTTAACAATTGCTTGGGTCGCCGCCTTAACAATTTCATCTGGTATAATTTCATCTTCCATTAATTCACAATCAAATGCATCATTTTGAATATCCATTTTATAGTAAATGTCACGTTTTCAACTAAACGTCAAAATATGTCAAGTTATTTTATAGTTTTAAATAATACAAAACTCGGTTACTATAGAAATCAATTGACCGCTATCTTAGACTAACTATATTATTATTTTTTTCATTAAAGATAGGCCGGAAAGTAAATAAAAATGAGTCCGGTAAAAACTTTTACCGGACTATCACAATAATTTTCTGGCTCGGTCCGACAGAATGAGATTTTCTGACCTAAAAATAAACCGGAAATTAGTACTTTCCGATGAAATTATACCAGATGAAATTGTTAAGGCGGCGACCCAAGCAATTGTTAAAATTAGTTAATAAAGAGTTCTTGTTATAAAAATGTAAACTGAATAATATGATGTTTATAGTACAACACTGCACGTTTTTAAAAAAATATTGTACGTAATACGTCCCAAAAGTGCTTTTACTGGACTCGCAGGCTTGCAGGACTCGCCTGCGGCTCGCCCTGCAATTTGCCCACTCATCCAGTAAAATACCACTTTCGGGACTTATTACGTAAACTACTATTACCGGACTCATTTTTATTTACTTTCCGGCCTATCTTTAATGAAAAAAATAATAATATAGTTAGTCTAAGATAGCGGTCAATTGGTTTCTATAGTAACCGAGTTTTGTATTATTTAAAACTATAAAATAACTTGACATATTTTGACGTTTAGTTGAAAACGTGACATTTACTATAAAATGGATATTCAAAATGATGCATTTGATTGTGAATTAATGGAAGATGAAATTATACCAGATGAAATTGTTAAGGCGGCGACCCAAGCAATTGTTAAAATTAGTTAATAAAGAGTTCTTGTTATAAAAATGTAAACTGAATAATATGATGTTTATAGTACAACACTGCACGTTTTAAAAAAAATATTGTACGTAATACGTCCCAAAAGTGCTTTTACTGGACTCGCAGGCTTGCAGGACTCGCCTGCGGCTCGCCCTGCAATTTGCCCACTCATCCAGTAAAATACCACTTTTGGGACTTGTTACGTAAACTACTATTACAAAATACCAAAAGATTTCCCTGTCACTCTGACATTAACGAAAAACAACAACCCCTTCACAACCCTCCTATCAATAAAGGGTAATAAAATATATAACAGCTCGTCATTCTTTCCTCACTTAATAATTTTTATATTTGTTTGTTCTTTTAATATCTATTTTCATTTTAGTATAGAATTATTTAAAATTTATTTTTTTCATTTATCAATTTAACTGATAGATGGCAAAACTCTAATTGTTTTAAAATAGATATTGGAAGGGGTTTTGTATCGAGATGAGATTCGAAAAAAAAATTCGATTTATTTTACATATTTAGAGATATTTTTATCAGGTAAAAGGATTTGTTAACCAATAACCAACAGAGTTAGCGTTCGCATGCATATATATGTATGTGTGTGGTGTTAAAAATTCGATTTGTTAGAAGCTCACGTACCGTACTTCCTTATCCTGTGTGTGATCAGCACTGTTTATAAATTAATAGGTCAAATCATTTAATATAACTGAACTGGACACGGAAATTCATAATAAATACCCACTGACATAACTTTTGCAGATTTAAATATCGACAAAAGATTATTTTTAACAAAACCATTCGATACTTTGTTGATTTGGTCGAGATAATATTTATGATCTTTATAAACTATTGCATTTTTAAATAATCTGCTAGAAAATCGTTTCACTAGGTATACAAACAATCATCCAAGTAATTCAAGTATACAAATTACTCTATTTCTTGATGTCTTCTTTATAATAGGCCACTCATCATCTTGTAAATTAATTATTGTATTAATTTTGTAATTCTATGTTTACATTTTACATCAATTTTTCTTTTTCGAAAAAAAAGTCACTTTCTTCTTTCAAAAATGATCTAAAATTTTTTTTCGTCATTTTTGAAATCACAACTATTTTTCCTACCTCGATTCCCGTTTTCTGGCAAATTTCAACCTTCTAGGATTTTTCTTGTCAATTTTAATTTTTTATTTCAGACTAGATCGATGAATTTTTATGTACTGACGTATTTTAAGTAAAAAAACATGAATTTTGATATTAATTTTGTAATTGAATGTCATATTTCGATCTTTCACCCTTTTTCTTTCAAATAAAAATCACATTCTTCCTTCAAAATTGATAAAAAAAATGTTTTCTTCAATTTTGATATAACGAATTATTTTTCTTACCTTTCTTGCCTTTTTTTTGTTAAATTTCAACTTTCTCTTTCTTGTCAATTTTAGTTTTTATTTCGGACGATGGCACGATTGGATAATTTTAAATTTTCTGATTTTCTACTTGAGGTACTCCATTGAGGTATTGAAGTAGCGAGAAATAATTATTTTACAAGAAATTTTGGACATCAGATCCACTGTAAATTTTAAATAAAAGTTTCAGTTTATATCTGGATTAAAATATTAACAAAAAAAAGTATTTCTAGCCAGATGTATCCTTAAAACTCAATTTTTATTACATCCTCTTTGTTAGCTCAAATGTCCAAATTATAAAACACGTTGATTTCAAGTAATTTATGGGCGTTATTTTTGAGAATTTGTGTACGACGTATGTATATATGAATACGAGTTTCATTTGTCTCGGTAATCTCCCGTGTTTGGGTTCTAAAAAAACATTTTTCAGCGTGTCCCGACTGCCGTATAGTTAATGCAGAGACACGCAAAGCGCGCTAATATACGCGCGAACAAGCGTTGATGACTTCAGGAGCGTCCAAGAATTTTATATAAAAAAATACCTACATTCTTTGTCCCCCTTGAAATTTCTCATAAACATATATTAGAAATCAGTCGATCTGTGTAAGTATTTGATAACTTTTTTTTTTAACTATTTCAGTCTTTACGTTTGTTGGAACAATTCTTTTCACTTCTTACTTATTCTTTCATTTATTTCCTTGTGGATTTTTCCTGCATTAACTCTATACATATTCTTCATTATTTCTATAATTCTTGTAAGCTTCTTTTGCTTCTAAAATCGCCTTGTGTATCTTCTACAGTGTCTTTCTTCAAAGATATTTTTTATTATTTTTTCTAGTATTCTTCCTTAGCACTTTTCCTTGTATAAGTTTACATGGGATTCTACCAAATTTTGTTTTATTAATAATCATCTCTTTCTCTGGATATAGTAATATCTTTGTTTAAGAACTGTTTACAAACCACCCAGGGTTTATCGCACAAATCATCCCTCTAAAAAAATCCCCGTAAGGCATAACCAAAGGCAGGACATTACAGGAGGATATTTCATTTGCAATTCATTATTCCTATACCAAAAAATTACAAATTTAATCAAAGGGAAACTGTCACACGCAGTTTAATTCTTACCCAGCACTCTGTCTTGGGGCTGCATTAAATGTTAGGTATATTTTAAATTTCTCTCAGCAACTGTTTTTTTAATTTACAATACAAAATTAATTTAAATAGTTTATATATGCTAGAACCAAAAATGATTGAAAGTTTTATTGGCCCTTGGCATATTGAAGGCAGTGACGTGCTTATTAATTTTTGAAAGGGTTAAGGACTAACCCTAATAAATAGTAAATTAGTTTTACATTTATTAAAATACAGGATTCCTCCAAGGTTTGCCTCAAGTAAAAGAACTTTAGATGTGCTGCCATCTATGATTAGAAGAGAGTATTGACAATTATTAAAAGCAAAAAATTCCCGGTGTATTGGGGTTGCATACACAATTTGCATTGTGTGTTGCAAAGCTTTTATTTGACTGATTCTAGTCAAAATGTCACTCTCTTCTTTCGTATCCCTTTCAGAGATTAATACAAAGTTAGAAAACGAGTAAGGAATTTAATTTATCAGATTTTTTGCTTTTAATAATTGTCAATACTCTCTTCTAATCATAGATGGCAGCACATCTAAAAATTTTATCTTATAGCGGATATAGCTACTGACTTGTACGAGTTTGGAATTTTATTTATTGGATTCGAAAAGCCTAACTGACGAAGCCGAAAGGCAGAAACCGGTCTTAGGATGTCGAATCTGATAAATTAAATTCCTTACTCGTTTTCTAACTTTGTATTAATCTCTGAAAGGGATACGAAAGAAGAGAGTGACATTTTGACTAGAATCAGTCAAATAAAAGCTTTGCAACACACAATGCAAATTGTGTATGCAACCCCAATACACCGGGAATTTTTTGCTTTTAATAATTGTCAATACTCTCTTCTAATCATAGATGGCAGCACATCTAAAAATTTTATCTTATAGCGGACTTGTACGAGTTTGGAATTTTATTTATTGGATTCGAAAAGCCTAACTGACGAAGCCGAAAGGCAGAAACCGGTCTTAGGATGTCGAATCTGATAAATTAAATTCCTTACTCGTTTTCTAATAGAACTTTATTTTGACTTATGAAGGACGGTTCTGTCAATTTAGTTATAAAATATTTTTGTTAATTTTATCAATATATTGAGGTGGCAAAACTTTTTTTCTACCACTTTAAGGAATTATTGCCTTCAACTCTACCCGCACATTTTACTATCAATTATTAACAGTTATTTTTGTAATCAGATCCTTGACGACGAACCGCCACTGTGCGTAACGTGTTTAGTAAAATAAAAAGCGATTTGGAACTCGTACACGGTATGTGATTTATGAATTAGGGCTCCGGTCTCGTCCCTAAGGACCTTTTTACCTTGATTTTGGTCCAGTGACAGAGCCGGGGGGCGTAGAGGAGAGATAGGGGGAGATTCGGAGAGAGTGCAGCTGTGCGATGCGAGTGCGGAACGCCAAAAGCGGCCCAGGTGCTACGATTCTTTCCTTTCGCACCCCTGATTCGAAGGACAATAAAAGGAAGAAAGGTTTGATATGTCGGTATAATGATAGAAATAAGGTTATGCGTATTGATTGTTGTTGACGCAAGAAATACTCGAGTATTTTGTTTGCGAAAGTTATTGTTTTAATTTTGATAGTAAGACTTGTTGAGTTGGTAAAAATTAGACGAAAATATTCTGAAAATGGATTAAGAGCTAAGTCAAATTTTTTTTAATTTTAGGCATACATAAAGAGAAGCTTGTAAAAAATGTATAAATAAATTTGGGCTTGAGCTTCGCGAGATATGTACCAAAAACGGCATTTTTAGTATTTTCGAGTGGATTGATTCACTATTTTCTAAATATCTCCGGCTCTAAGAGTCGTGGAAAAATAAAAAAAAATTAACATGACCGTGATGAAGTAGAGTATCGATCCGTTTAATAGGATTTTTTAAAAAATGCATCCTAATCTCAAAAAACGAATTCGCGCACATTATTTTTTTTTACTGAATTGGCAATAAATAACCAAAGGATCCTCGAATTTTCTTAAAAATTTGAGAAAATATGTATTTTTATGTCGGGAAGACATGGTAAAAATTAAAAAAAAAGTGTATTTGTCCAGCCAAAATGGGCATTTTTCGAAAAAAAAAATTGAATTGGCCGCCATTTTTGGAAAAACAATAGTAGAGAAAAATTTTTTTTATCTTAAAAAGAAGGATTTTGTGTGTACTTTTGTCTAAGAAAATCCAACATTTTATTTCTTTATTTAAAGTGTTCAATTTAGGGAATAATAAAAAAATAAAAATTCGATTTTCGATTTTTTCCCTATTTTTTTATCGCGATATTTATGCTTGATTCTCTTAGAAAAACTGTATTTCAGTCCAAAAACAATAAAAAAAATATTTCAGGTTCTAAAGTAAGATTTTTGTGAGGGAACGAATCAATATAAATCAATAAAAAAATTAAAATCGTATTTTTTTATTATTCCCTAAATTGGGTACTTTAAATAAAGAAATAAAATGTTGGATTTTCTTAGACAAAAGTACACACAAAATCCTTCTTTTTAAGATAAAAAATTTTTCTCTACTATTGTTTTTCCAAAAATGGCGGCCAATTCATTTTTTTTTTCGAAAAATGCTGATTTTGGCTGGATAAATACATTTTTTTTTAATTTTTACCATGTAATTTTATAATCTTAATAGTATTTTATCCAAAAAAAAGGCAATGTACTTGGACAACGGGTAGCGTTCTCATCCCTCAGCGCAAACTTCACTCACCCCTCATTAAATCACCACCTAATATCAACAAATAACAATGCAACGAGCTACCAGTAGCTGCAATCAGGGTTCTAGTACACAACTCAACGGTCACCAACAAGACTATTCTTCAAAACGTTGCCAAATTTACGACAAAATTTCTAAACAAAAAAATTTTCTCAGAAAAAAAAGTTTTTCTGTTATTTCTACAATGCATTTTCCCAAAAATTTAAAATGACAAACCTGTTAAACTTTAGAAAATTTAAACTGGTAAAGTGAAACACCAAAATTGAAAATGCTTTAAAATCTGACAACGTCGTTTACATTCCTCGGAGAAAAACTCGACATATGGGTTCAGATTAAAATGGGGTTGATTTAAACGGTGGCCGCGTATAAATGAAGAGGTGTTCCAGCCGTCCGACGAACTTTTCAACCCTCGACGGAGTTCGTAAGTATATTCGAATCGTTTTGGGTTATTGGGGAATTCCCCGTATGAGCTCGCCCCCTGTGGTGACGTTCCTAAACAATTTAAGTACCGACTCAAATGTTTTGCAGCATGAAGCTCGTGTTCAAGTTCTCTGCTAATTTCGATCATGGCTCGTTATGTGTTCTGGGAGCGCATTGGGAATATACAGGGTGTGAGGTGTTCCCAAGAGTCTTATACAAACTTGCGCGATACTCATTATTAGGGAGAATTTAAATTGGTAGATATAGATATACAAAACATTTTTAATTCTAAATTTATTATTACCATTATAATTTCGAGACATCCTGTATATTTAAAAAATAATTTGACAAAGATAAACTGTTGACAACTATAAAAAGGGAACACTAATGTTGCCAACTTAGGTTACTAATTAACACTCTAATAAAATTTTATAAAACTAACTAAGTACAGGAGTTTAAAAGAGAAGTATTTTATTTTTAATAATAAAAATTATAGAAGCTAATAAACACAAAATTTAATATAAAATGTAACTAAATTAAATCTTTGCAATTTTAACTAAGTAATAAAATAATTTGATACACCGGGAATTTTTTGCTTTTAGTAATTGTCAATACTCTCTTCTAATTATAGATGGCAGCACATCTAAAAATTTTATCTTATAGCGGATATAGCTATTGACTGGTACGAGTTTGGAATTTTATTTATTGGATTCGAAAAGCCTAACTGACGAAGCCGGTCTTAGGATGTCGAATCTGATAAATTAAATTACTTACTCGTTTTCCTATAATTTGATTGGTTTCCACTTTTCTTGATAAATTGTTGCATTTTCTTTAATAATTTAGTAAATTTGTTCCCATAGTTTTCAACAGTTGCCTTATTTCTTAGCATTACGATTTTATTTTATTTGACACAAACAGTGGTGTGGGAAAAAGGGGTTCTACCAAATCGAACCCAAGGTAAATAATCCCTGAGATATTTTATTAAATTATTTTTAATTTTCAAACAAAGTAAAAGAGTTCATGCACATTCCCACTCACATATAATAAATATGCAATTAAAAATAAAAGAGCTCCAATAACAATATATACGAACGCGTATACAGAATAAGAGGCAGAAACTCCATGACACAAATGAAGAAAATCTGGAAGAAATGGGACCCTAAACCAAACACCCTTTATGACAGAAGACTGAGAAAAGAAGAAGGAAGAATTAAACATAATTTTCTTTAGTAATTCCCTTCTATCATCAGTTACATTGGATATAAAGCAAACTATTTAGAAAATCGTATAAATGATGTGTTTGAAGCATCATTTTTTGTTAACTGGCACATTTATTACAGAAAAGCCCATAATCATCGTATCTGTCAGTCGAATAGTCAGGTAAACATCAGTAGGGAATTTGAAAGTGGCAAAAAGGTTTCTGAGTTACATTTCAAAAGAGGAATGGATTCTTAGAAAATCCATTCGCATTTTTCTCGGATTCGCTAGACGTGGAGGCGCGGCGACTTTACCTTTAAAGTCCTTTTGGCCAGAAGTAATTCGAATAAACAGGTGTGCAGGACGAGCTTTTCGGTCCTTAATGTTCCAATACAGTAGCGCGCTTATTTTTTCTTTTTTTAAAATAATTTTGAGTTAATTGAATATGCAACAAAGAAGTTTCTGATGGGATATAATCTGTGCGAGGCTAAAAAAAATTCTCCATGAGTAATTTTATCGAATTCGTCCATCAGGCAATGAGAGGATATTTCTCATATCTGCATAAACCAAATTTTAATTTTCTTGAATTTTTTTGTAGATTCTATGTCCATTTATATCCTAAAAAACTCCCTAAACTCCCTAAAAAATGACCCAAACATTGTTTTTCGGTAATTTTGACATTGCCAATTGTTTCTTATACAAAATTCATATTGCGTAAACCAAATTTTAAATTTTTCGAATTTTTTTTGTAGATTTTAGGTCCATTTATATCCTAAAAAATTCACTTTTCTCCCAAAAAATGGCCCAAACATTTTGTTTCGGTAATTTTGATATTGACAATCGTTTTTTATACCAAAATCATTCTGCATAAACCAAATTTTAATTATTTGGATTTTTTTTTGTAGATTCTAGGTCCATTTATATCCTAAAAAACTCAATTTTTACCTCAAAAATGGCCCAAACATTTTTTTTTCGGTAATTTTGACATAGCCAATCGTTTCTTCGACAAAATTGATTCTGCGTAAACCAAATTTTAATTTTCTTGAATTTTTTTGTAGATTCTATGTCCATTTATATCCTAAAAAACTCCCTAAACTCCCTAAACTCCCTAAAAAATGACCCAAACATTGTTTTTCGGTAATTTTGACATTGCCAATTGTTTCTTATACAAAATTCATATTGCGTAAACCAAATTTTAAATTTTTCGAATTTTTTTTGTAGATTTTAGGTCCATTTATATCCTAAAAAATTCACTTTTCTCCCAAAAAATGGCCCAAACATTTTGTTTCGGTAATTTTGATATTGACAATCGTTTTTTATACCAAAATCATTCTGCATAAACCAAATTTTAATTATTTGGATTTTTTTTTGTAGATTCTAGGTCCATTTATATCCTAAAAAACTCAATTTTTACCTCAAAAATGGCCCAAACATTTTTTTTTCGGTAATTTTGACATAGCCAATCGTTTCTTCGACAAAATTGATTCTGCGTAAACCAAATTTTAATTTTTTTGGATTTTTTTTGTAGATTCTAGGTTCATTTATATCAACAATCTCAAAATATTAAACTTTTATATATATAACCCTAACAGCCGACGGCGTTGCCCCCCCCCCCAAATCTCCTTGTGTTTCAGGAATCTTTAACGTTAATGGAGTTTTCAAATTTTCTTACTAAAATCTAATTCAACATATTTTATTTTGGTTCAAAAAATTGTTTATCGGAAACAAAAATTAAAGATAAAACTTGAAAAATGCCCAATTAATTTTATCAAAATAAAAAATTACACCAAAAAAAATTGTACAAAATTGGTGGAAGAATAAAAAAAGTCAGCTTTACAGAAACAAAAAATACCCCCAAAAAGATTAGTTTAAAAGTAATCAGAATTTAGTATTTAATTTGTTAAAAAGTACATTCGAAAATCCATTGAAACCTCGTTGACAATATTCCTACGCCACTGGTTTTTTGGACGCATCCACCCCGCTTGAGCTGAATAGAAATTCAAATCTGTCTTAAGCCATTATGTAGGTACGATTTTGGCAAATCATTCCGGTGATTTTCTGGAAAATATATTACTTTCAGCATCGACATATCTTACCTGTCGAAAATTCAGGTAAACATATTTGTTTTAGTTGAACCGATACCCACAGTAGTTTATGCTGTTTATGCTTAAAACTTGTCGAAAAGGAATTTAAAACTTTCAAAAATAAAAATAGTTTAGATACGTGCTGTTAAGGTGTTTCGGAAAAACTGCGAAATGAAGCCATGATTAAAAACCATATCTCTCCAATTATACTAACAAGTGAAAACTTCAGTGAGGCATTTTATGTACTTATTTTGCTAGTTTTTCTAATGAGCTGTAATGTATATATTTCTTTTTTTCGCAAATAAACCCACTATTCTATTCTATTCTATTCTATACAGGGTAATACTCTGAATCTACTACAAATTTAATAATTTCTTGTGTTCATTGGACTATTGATTGGAATTCTTTGTTTAATTACGTGAAGTACCTAGAGAAAATTAATCACAAAGATATTTTCCAAGATTACCAACCCAGAAAATGCCCAAAACAAATTTATTTTATTGTCTAAATGATTAAGGTTAGGACATTTGAGTAAATTTGTCAATTTCTAATTGTTCTATACCTTTCGGTGTATATTTTTTCAGTTCGTTGTTGATTTTCCTTCTCTACAAAATATTACACATCTTTCATTCTGTCGAACGCTTTCTGCAGGTCGATGAACGCAAAATATTCTTGTGTGTCTTGCTCAGGTGTGCTTTTTGTTTTTGTATCTTACGGGGTAGGGTGTCAAAAGATATCTTCATGTTTCCATACTTTACGCGCGTACTGTATATTAGTCGTATTTTGGGCTTAAATGGGTTGTGATAAGAAATGTGTTGCGTATTGCCTAATTACGGACGATTACGAAGAAAGCAAACACGCGACCTCCGTCGGTTTTTTATCGATTTTCAGATTTTTATCGAAATGAATTTTACATACAGACCTTAACACGATTTTGATGAGTTTCGGTGATTTTTATGATTATTTTTATTCGGCTTATCGTCGCAACGAATCGAAAAAAATAAAAGGAATCATTTAGAATGAGTTATCTCGTAACGGTTATTACGGAAAATTGGGGAAAAAATTCGTGTTATTGCTCGATTTTCTCTAATTTATCGTTTGTGTTTTAAAAATTACCAATTCTTTATATCAGAACTGCTGAGTAAAATACAGAAATTTGGAAGGCCGATTAACTAAAATTACTAATTTTTTTTGTAATTAAAACAAATTTCTCTGCTACCGAGCACTCTGAAAGATGTCCCATAAACCATAAACAGAGCAGTGGATCTTTTGAGAATATTTCCAATTTTTTTTTAAAACCGGAAGGGGTAATATTATACCTAAAATTTGTTGGCAATATTGAAATTTTCGAAATAATATTTTTTACCGGAAAAGGTGTGGAAAAGAGTGCGGAAAAAGACGAACAATCAGTGAAAAGATGGAGATTTAATTAATAATTTGTTTCTAAATCAATAACCGTGTACTTTAACCGTTCTTCGTGTAAAGAGTTGAAAAAAAACTCGCACCTGTTAACGCGTCATTACTCTTCAATGTGTACAAACATTTTGGTTCAACGTTAGAGGCATTAGAGCCTCTATTGAGGTTTCGGCCCAATGGACGGTCGGTAATTTTTCATAAATAGTCGACAATGTACGTAATTAACACGTGAAATATTACAAAAACAAGTAGAATTATTAATCTTGGGGTCCGGAGGTCTCGGGTGCGAGATTGGACTGTCACGGCATCCTGCGATACAAATAGAGTTCGGGCAGCGCAGGACTGGGCTCGGTAATATTAAAAAACGATAATTAAAAATATTTTTTATTTAAATTACAAAAAAAAATGAAAAAAAAACTGAATTTATAAAGAAAGTATTTGACATGGTCTACAACAAGACTTAATTTCCAAAGAGGAAGTCTGAGAAGATATAAAATGTATTTTCCAAGGGGTAATAATAAATATATTTTGTCAAACTTTTTTGGCTTTTTTCAATTTTGTCTTTTAAAAATATTTGTTTGCATTTGTATTTTTCAATTAAGGAGTCATATACTTTCAGACGATTCAGAGGCCTAACATTGAGAAGTTCACATGCAAGTTGATTGTGACGACGAAGAAAACACTTGATTTTTCTTGCTAAAATTAGCTTCGGTGACTTTTGAGTATCTATTTGGGTCTTTAGTCTTTAGTCTATTTTTATGCATGAGAGAGTATTAAAATAATAAAGTGTTCGTAATCCATAGGCGTACCACTTCTTTTAGTAGACAGTTAAAATATTTTGTGAAGTTATACCTCGAGTATTTTCGTATGAAATAACCTTTGTATAAATATAATAAATATATCGGGTGTACACTTATATTTTCACCTAATTAACCTGCTTATAACTTCTAAGCAGCTGAAGGTAAAAAAAAAAAAAGTGCAATTTTTTCTAAAATATTTTATTTTTCCACAAGGTATGTTAAGAACATTGTGTCAAACGGGTTATGTAGGTATAAGGGTTTAAACTTTGACTTTTAAACAACGTTACGTTCATAAATAATAATTTTAATATAAAAACTACTTCTTACCTACAAATCCAAATCAGAATCGAAATCAGAAGATGAACTGTCACAACTAATATTTACAATGAGTGGCTCGATCATTTCATCAGTAATATTGTCCAACTTCCACATTTTCTCTTCTTCTTTAATCGTATGATTTACTGCCTTTTCCCAGTTTTCAGGCTTCACATTATTTACAGCCTCCAAAAACAACTGTTTAACATCACTCATTTTAAAAGAATTATTTTTTCTTGAAACTTCTCCCTTTATCTGTGCCCATATCAGTTCAATCGGGTTTACTTCGCAATGATATGGTGGTGATCTAACCACCGTCATCCCACGATTTTTTGCAATTTCATCAATTTCATATTTTTTTAATTTCTCTTTATGAAGGGAACACAAATGATACAGTTCTTTTCTCACAGAACCGGGATGGAACTAAATATTCTTTGAATTTAGCCAATTCTGTAAATCTTTTTTTAACCACTTGGTTGTGGGCATTTTTTCTGTAAGTCTCGAGTGATAACTTGCATTATCCATTACTATTATACAGTTCTGAGGAAGAAGATCTATCATTTGTTCGAACCACTCTTTAAAGACATCAGCATTCATGTCCTCATGGTAGTCACCGGTACGAGTAGATTCAAAAGTCAATAAACCACCTTTAACAAAACCGTTTGAACTACCGATGTGTACTATTATCAGTCTGCGCCCCTTTCCTGATGGTGGATTTAAACCAGTAGATAAATTATTTAAAAAAGCCTGTCTTCGACTTGTAACAGTTTCATCTTGCCAAAATTTATTTGGTGTATGTCCCTCGTTGATCCATGTTTCATCTAAATAAAATATATTTCTTCTTTGGTTTCTCATTTCTTTTATAGTCCTTAGGTAATTTCTTCTCCATACTACAATATCGCTTCTTTCTTTTAAAATAGACTTTCTGGAATGCTTTTTCCATAGAAAACCTATTTCTTTTAAAAGTTTCCATAGTGTGCTTCAACTCATTTCAGGGTAATCCTTATCATCTCGAACCGTGGCAAGAACTTTGTCTACTGTCGGAAATTCTTTTCTAAAGAAGAACGCATGCACTTTCCTTCGAAGTCTTTCTTTCAAATGATTTTTCTATTTGAAATTTTGGTTTTCCTGGAGCTTTACGTGCTGTTTGAAACTCGCCACATTTCTCTTCTTTAACAACTCTGTAAATCGTAGATTTCCCAACCAAGCGTACTACTAACTAATTCCACTGTGTCATCAACACTTTTACATAAATGTTTGTCTGTAAATGATTTAAAACAATTAAATATTAATGTTTTTTTATTAACTGTTAAAGGACCGATTTTTTGTCGTTTACGCGGTACTTCCAAATTTTCCATGATCACACTAGAATTCACAATAGACTGCACACTGCACCTTGCATGTTGCAACTAAACGACCTTTAGTAAGCTGTCAAGAATACACAACTGGACCTCCTTACTAAATGGAAAACCTACAATCGCATTTTCGGTGAAATTTGTTGGTAAGGGATTTATCTACTTATAATTCGATTACTGTAAGAAATTCTTGGAATTAAAATAAAACAAAATTGGCAAATAGGTACTTATTGAAAATAATCTTCAGATACGGCTATGTTATCTTTAATACACAGGGATTTTGGCCTGTCTAAACCTTTTTCTATTGTTCTGTACAGCTTATGGTTATAAAAGGCCAATAAAAGACCCAAAACTTGTATTAGCTCAGGTACATTTATGACAATTTTAGGAAATATTTAGATTATTCCGTAAAAATATTTAAAATGACCGTACTAAGTTTTGCATTAGAAATGCTGTTTTATTACTCTCTCATACATAAAAATAGACCATAGAAGAAGCTCCTATTCTGAAATCTCTAGATTGTTGTAGTCTATTCGAACTTTAAGACAACAAGAAAAAAAGATGGACAAAAAAGGATTACTTCTTTCACTGTGGCGTGCATGTAACATTTTTTTGGGTAATAAATATTCCAATACATCGCTGTGATGGCAATACTCAACTGAATTTAATTTTCCCCGCACGCCTATGTCACCCTATTTGGGTGTGACGCCGTAGCGCCGGCGACCTTAAAGAGAAATACAGTCATCAATCCCATAACTCCTTTTTTCAAAGGAAAGCCGAGCGCTTCGGTCTCAGCGGTACCTTTGACGGTGTTCCTTTCTTTCTGACTTATTAGGTAGACAGACTATACCTTCCGTTATCATAATTAAATATGGTTTTATGAATTCACTTGGAAAAAACTTTATTTTTTAACATATATCACAAGTGTCAACTTAATCAGTAAAGTTTTAGAACACCGGATATTACACCGGTTTTTGCTATTTTTATTGTTTGAGAGCCCGTTCCTGCGTTTAGTTCGAGCCATCGCTCGTTGTAAATCATGAGAGAGAAACGAAGGCATTAACGCGGGCCCGCTCCTCGTCTGCCGCCTCTCGCACTCGCACACACGCCGCCTCCGCTACCCCCGCCGCCCCCGTTTTCCTGCCTCCACCAAAGTTATTTATCAACAAAGTGAAACGCGCGTTCTTTACAAAAAGTTACAGTGATGTATGCTCGAGTGAAGGCCCCGTGTTAGTGCGGCCGACCCTTCGCCTCTTTCTCTTTGTCTATCTCACTCTCTCGCGACTTTTCTCCTCGATTTATATTGTCTATCGCTGCCCTAATCGTGAATATTTATTCTAGCAAAAACTAGACTATTAAGATGTTAAGGAACTACACGCATATTTTGATGATGGAAAAAATTTAAATTTATTCATAAGTAATATCATAAGGGCATCTAATTTTTTTCACAGGAAAAATTAGATGCCCGAATGGTATTTGACAAGACTATTTCATGAGTAACAGATGCATAATGCATAATAAATATGTAGGTATTAATTTGAAAACTGAAAAACAGGTAATTTATTTAATCCCAAAATACTACAAACTTAATTATTTATGGTACAATTAAAATATAAATTGTAATTTTGGTGAGAAGCTCGAGGAGTGGCTACAGGATCTTCTGTTTTTTAGCTGAAGGTTCTGATGCGTCACTTCTAAGGGTGTTTATGATGTTAGAATAATGCTCATTATCCATTTGCAGATAAGGATTAATTGAGTTGGCTGAACTGTGGCCAGTAATTTTAATTAATTGTTGTTCACCGGCCCCTCCTTAAGCCAGGTTACTGACTGCTGTCGACCGCATAGAGTGGTTTGTTATTTTTATTTCTTTTGTATTTAATCCTGCTTTCTCTGCTGCTTCTTTAGTCCATTTCGAAAATTCGTTTTTTCTCACTGGACTGTTTTTGTACCATCCACTTGATTGTTCTTTGTTCCATGATGGGTTTACTGTTAAGAATAATCTATCAGTTGTTATTCTAGATGAACGCTTAACCATTAGAATTTTAAAAAGACGGACTGGACAGAAGATAGAGTTCTTCTTGTTGGGAACCAGTCATTTACTGTCGGCCATTTTTTTTCTCCACCCTGGGCCTTTTTATTGAAGAGAGGATTATATTCTACTCTTCAGGCAAGTTCTACTGAAGCGATATGGTAAAATTTTCGCTGGAGTCCCGCCGGAGTGTCTTCGTCCCATAATAAAACCATTGCGTAGTATTCTTCCAATTTTAATCAAGCAGAGCTCGATTTCCTTTTATTGGCGCACATCTGCAAATTCCTTCGTTTCGCATTAAGAGTTTCCCTACTAGACTTGAAGATAATATCTTTAAATGGATCAAAAATTAGTTGCCACGGCAGAATTCCGTAAACTGTTTTAACGGTATTGTATGGTACACTTTTCTCAATCGCCAGATTAATATTAGTCATAGAATCGCTTCTTCCAAAGCGACTCATTTTCACTACATAATATTACAAAATTTATTGACAACAAAAAATGTCGATTGCCCACGAGAGCGAAGTTGAGCGCACGAACGACAAATCCACACGAGTTGCAGATACTATTTTTAAAATAAAATGAAGTACCTAGTTGCCGACGACAAAAAAAACTTCAGCCGTTTTCTCGATATTTGGGATGATTTGTATATGTTCACGTGAAGTAGATGATGGTCTGTCCAAAATAGCGGTCACAATTTGCTGGTCGATTCGTTTTTTATTGCCGATCGATTCTTCTACATAACCTTCAGCGACAGTGTTAGATTTCCATCCCCCATGTCTCTTAATTGTCAGCAGATCGACACCAGAATCAGCTAAAAGTGTTGCTGACGTTCTTCTGAATGTATGTCCACCATAAGACTCTGGATATTTTAACTCCAAATATTTTGCTACTGTTTTAGGCACATTGCCAAACGTATTGATTACAATGACTTGTTTTGTATCTTTGCTGTCCCGATAATTTAGGAAAAATCCTGCCGCTTCATATTTAAATCTTGATTTTTGGGGAAGTAAATTATTAATTACTTCTTGGGATTGTTCAATAATCTCAGGTGGTACAGATTCATCGTCAGAACTCTCATCAATCTCTAGTATCATCATAGAGTTGAAACTCATTATGGTAAATGTTAATCGCACGGACATAATTAAATAGTCAAACAGCCATTTTACACCCGAAAAGGCGGGCGCAAAGATAGTACTTTTCCCGCATGAGTAAAAAAAATTGTTTAGCGTCGTTTTCTAGTGTCCTAGGTGCCCAGCTGTCAAATTTTGCCGCGGGTAAACTCGAAAAAACTACTGGCAGGAACTGTCATACAGTTTTTTCATCTAGAAACCAATTAGGTGTTTAATTCCAAATCTAACCTCATTTGTTTTGTATTTCTAATTACTTATACTTAATTACTTTCTACATAATTGCATGTTTTTTTATGTTTTTTTACTTAAAATAGATAAAAAAAAAAGATTTGAGATTTTATGCAACTTTTAATACAGATACGTCACTGGGACGGTACTGATTTGCTTTACGGTAAACGATTAAAAAAGAAGAAATATAACAGACCAAGACCATCACTAGTTTCGAAAAACGAAGACGAAGAAGAAGAAGAATATAGAATAACGATTTTAAAGTCGGGAAAACACAAATACACTAACTTAGAAACAAAGAAAATACTATATACTAACTAAAAAATATTAATAAATCAAAAATAAATGCAAAATCAAAAACCCACGCTTCAACAAAAAATCAAAGAAATGACATTATTGACAGTGACATTTAACAATTTTAACTTTGATGTCGAGTTAATTCGTTGAACTTTCGATTCGGCTTATATCTAACTTCAGTTACGCAACCAGTGACGTAATTTCAACAATTGCGCAATATTCAAAAGGCACATTATAAAAATTAATAAAGTGCTGGTAAAAATTATGTATGGAATTAAAATTAGAAAAACATATTGTATTGTTTTTTTAGATGTGCTACCATCTATGGTAAGAAGAGAGTATTGACATTAAATTTTGACTGAATCTAGTCAAGATGTCACTCTCTTCTTTTTTATCCCTTTCAGAGATTAATACAAATTGAGTAAACCAGTAAGGAATTTTAATTTATTAGATTCGACATCCTAAGACCGGTTTCTGTCTTTCGACTTCATCAGTTAGGCTTTATATTGTTATTTATTCATATAGTACTTGTTATTTATAAGGTTTTAAATAGAATCTGAGAATTAGTTAAACACCCAATTGTGATTCAAAATTGCGCGTTTGTGATTGGTGGAAATTAAGACGAGGGAAATAGTCGATGCAATAAAATGTTCTTACTGTCAAAAAAAAATATTTTGTAAATTTTTTCCTAACCTGCTCATTACCGTCAACCGTAGCGATAACTTTTTTCATTCACCACTTGATACAATCTGAGTAGCTTTGGAAAAACCAAATAGAATTTTCATTAAGTCCGGTAGCTTTTCCGTGCTCGTTCTGTCAACAATTATGTCATTTTCGTGTAAAGTTGAGTGACTCGATAGACATCGACAAGATTAGAATTTGACGATAAGTCACGAACGGTCCACGTGTGAAAACACATGTTGCCTTGTCCGCTAATTCACTAGGTGCGTGACCGATGGAGCAGGAGATATACAGTCCCAGGAGGGTGATTAGACGTAGGTGGTGACATCTGACTTTAAGTAAATGCGTATATTTTGAGATTTAATAAGGAGCATTAACAAAAAACTGTGAATATGGAATACGAAGTCTCTAGATCAAAATCCTAGACATCAATAAAATTAATTCTTAATTGTAGTGTTTATATTCTAATCTCCCAACAACTGGATTTGTTGAAATCCCTATTCGGAGTAATTCCTGGAGAACGGCAAGGGAAAAGCGGGATAGGAGAGGCAATCAGGACGTTCTTGATGTATCTATTTGTCAGGAGAAGAGTAACGCGACTCCTAACTAGGACTGGCCGCGGCCGAAGAGCAATTGCGGTCTCTTTTTATGTTTCCGGTCGACCGGAAGTTCCGCTCGGATTCGGCTACCGGCAGTCACCCGCTCGATATATCCGTATACAGGGTGATACCTACCATAATATATATCGTTATTTCGTTCGTTACTGAATTTCTCAAATCTAGATCTATAGAAGTACCTACTACCACAGTTTTGAAAAATCCAAGCAGAACAGAAAATTAAAAAAAAAATTGTAACGGCATGGAATAATCATATCCTTTGTGAGAAGTACACACAGGGGAACGAATAAAATAAAGAGGATCAATATTCACTTGAAGATGACGTTTTAATCGTATTGTTTGGTTAAACTTTATTTAAATTCAATATGTTGTGTACTTGTGAATATAAAACTTTGGTTCTTTTGTGATACTCATTTTTAATCTCAATACTACTATAAATATACTTATTCTGAATAAAATTACATGTTTCTTTGTACTATGTGTTTGAATGTCACTGTCAATTCACACCAAACAATTACCAAGTAAATTCGTAAGATTACACAATAAATCTAGTGAGTTTCCATAGTATTTTTACAGAATTCATAATAGGATTTGTACATAAATATCTGTATTTTCGCATGATTTTACGTTGGTCACAATATGTGATTTTATATAATCTTTTTCCTACGAATGCATCTGAAAATGAAGTTTTTCACACGCTAGGCAACTTCTAAAAATAGAGTTTTTCGCACACTACAAATTAGTTCTTTATATATACCTATAACAACAATTGCGATTGTTGAGCTGCATAGTAACCGATATTCCTTTTTTATTTGTTGACTAGAAACGTCAAAGAAGCGTTTTTTCCATAGAATAAGTTTTAAAAATGTGTGATTCTGCCGAAATTTTGAAAAAAGCGACCCTAATTAGTGATGAGCTGCTCCCAAACAAATCCAAGCACCGATATGAAGCTGCATTTGAACAATTTATGAGATGGAATTGTTTTTTTGAAGAATTATCTAAAAAGTATAAGTGTTCGACGCTGTGGTCGACATTTTCAATGCTCAAGACAATTTTAAATACCAAGGAGAACATACATTTGAGAAAATACAAGAAACTTCAAGCATTCCTTAAACGAAAATCAAAAAAATTATTTGCCGAAGAAGTCTGCGATCCTGACAGAGGATGATTTAAGCCAGTTCCTGCAGACAGCACCCGTAGAAACATTTTTACTTGCTAAAGTAAGCATAAGAACTTATGAAAAAAATCATTTGATACAACATATTTCACTATAACCCAAGACATGAGTAGGCTCGTCGTAATCAACAGTAATTTTTTTCTTTATTTTTAGGCAGTGGTAGCAGTTGGACTATCTGGAGCCTGTATATAGAAGGGAGGAACTGTGCTACTTAAGAATGGAGGACATGACAGATTTCAACGGTGCAATGCTGATCAAACTTACGAATACAAAAACGAAGATTCCTAGATCTTTTACAGTTTCTGGAGGCCTGTATACCATCATGAAGAAATACTCCGCTCTACGCCCTCCCAGTTTAAAGACAGGGCGTTTTTTTTAAACTACCAAAAAGGAAAATGCACTAATCAAAATGTAGGCATTAATAAAATTGCTAAATTTTTATCGTTGGAAAATCCGCAATCCTATACGAGTCACTGCTTCAGGCGATCTTCTGCTACAATTTTGGTAAATTCTGGATCAGATTTACTAGCCCTTAAGAGACATGGAGGATGGAGGTCAAGCGCTGTGGCCGAAGGCTACGTTGATGATTCAATTAAAAATAAAATGGATGTTTCAAAAAAAATTGAATCGTCAGTGTTTGTGTCCTTCTCTGGAAGCCGATGTTGAAAAACAACCTATGGTTATAGATTCGGCTAAGGAAGAAAGTATTGAAAATGCTTTGACAATTATTTCTGTTCAAAAGGAGATAAAAAATACTGCCATTCCTGGAGTGAATCTAACAGGCTGTAGCAACTTTACAATTAACATTAAGAATTAGTAGATTTAATTTTGATGTTCATAAATACTTTGTTTTCTAATTAATAAAAATTACGTAGGTATTTGGTTGCTTTATTTTGCAGTTGTAGGAAAAGCATTGTAAAAAACTCGTTTGAAAACCTTTTTTCACACTCGCTCGACTTGTGTCTGTCTCGCCGTGCGAAAAAAGTCGTTTTCAAAACTATTACCGTTTAGTTGTACCTAAGTTGTTTGTAAATAAAATTCAGAACGATATAACATTATTAGAATTGTTTTCTATAAATTAATTAAATAAACTTTAAGGTTCAACACTGATAAAAAATATATTTTGAATTAGAATCACCCCGTATAACCTCTTGATATATCTCTATATACATGTATATAAAGCCATCTACGTGCAGTTGCAGATTAACTTCCTGTTTCCTGTGCCAAGATTCACGTTTTAATGATAACAATTTTTTTGGTCAACGAAAGTCGAGATGTATGTTATTGGTTGACAAATTGGCACATCAGGGAGACCAACCGTGGTAATGATGGTCAATAAGGGTCAAACGGGGGATAGTAAATCTTTTTTATGTATGTCTATATTTTTGATTTCAAAATCTGTTGTTTTTTCTTTTTGTAATAACATCATTACATGCGACACTTTCAGATCTAGTATTTTGTTTACAAACTAGGAGACTGTGACTCGTATAATTGACTGGTCATCATTTCCTGGTTAGAAGTCGAACTGCGTGCTCTCCCTCAATTTCCGGTATGGTCAGGCCTGTCTGCCTATCCTCTTGCTCTCCTCGCCGTTGTCTCGTTCCGCGCCCCAATTATCTCGGCGATAATCGCAGGAAATTATCGCATGTCGAGCGTCCTTATCTACCTGCTGATCCGTGCCAATAGATGGCAGTATTTTATGGTTATAGTTTCCCATTCGCATAATTAGACTGATTAGTGGTATTTATATCGCAAAAAAATCACAAAAGGAATATCTCTTAACTGATTTCTGTCAGATGTCAACCATTCACCAACTGTTCCTCTAAAACCATACTTACAAAGTTTAACATTAAGTAAATCGTGATCTACTAGATCAAATGCTTTGCTTAAATCCATGAAAATACCTATACTTTTTTTATCATAGAGGTTATTAAGAAAGTTTAGGACAGCAGTTTGAGTAGATCTATCTGTCCTAAACCTGTGCTGACTATCCTGAAACACGTCATATTTAAGAGCGAAATCTACAATTTTCCTAAACATAATTTTTTTCACTATTTTAGAAACATTAAACAATATGGATAGAGGCATATAATTATCCATACATGATACGTCACCTTTTTTGAACAGTGGTATAATTTTGGCAGTTTTAAATATCTTAGGAAAAACACCTTCTTGAAAAGATCGGTTAATTAAAAACGGTTTAATAATACCTATAATGGGCAATGTATTTAAGCATATTGGAAGTAATTTCTTCAATTCAAATATAGTATTTAAGACTTCTGTTTCTGTGATCGGGCCAATAGTGACGTATCTTAGTTTTTATTAATTTGAAAACGTAATTATCTTAGCTTAAAAATCCTGCAAATTATAAAATTATTTGTAACTAATTTTAAAATGACCCTAAACATTTTACTGGACTTTATGACTCCAATCCTATATGATTACTATGAACATTTTTGATTGATTTTCCAAACATTTCAGCTATATACAATATTTATATCATCCCTTAACAGCCCCCTCTTCTACGCCGATGCCTGAAGCGATGGCGTGAAGATTCTCGCTTGTTTTATTTACGTCAAAAATTCAATATCTACGCCTGCTTGTTGATGCTACTTCTCTAATTGTGATTTGCTACCGACACCGCATTCATCTGTCAAATTATCCCAGTTGTACTTTTTCATGTGAATTATTTTAATGGGCTTTCCGGCCTTTGAATCTTGTATAATACAACAACTATAGCGTCGCGATAATCCCTTAAGATATATTGAAATTGTTTTAAGATACAATATGGGATTATGATTAAAAACGATGTATAGTTATACCACCAGCAAGCGGGTACCTAGTTACAATGATTCATGTAGTTTGTCAACTTGCTCGAGAACTCCGTTTCAAATCTAATTGTACGGTTTAAATAGTACGATAAGTTTCATAAAAAAAAATATTTTCGCAGGAGATAAAAATTAAAAACGAAAAAACTGTTTTTTAGCGTTTTTTTTTTAGTAATTTTGAGATTACACGGAAAAAAATTGTCAAAGAAAGTGCTACAATTGTATAAATTTTCTCTGCAATTTATAGTAACTATAAGTAGGACAATTTGTAGTAAAAATTTCAAAACTTTTGTAGAAAATGTATTGTAGAGTAATTCTCTACAATTTGTAGTAAAAATATACATGAGTAAACCAGTAAGGAATTTTAATTTATTAGATTCGACATCCTAAGACCGGTTTCTGTCTTTCGACTTCATCAGTTAGGCTTTTCGAATCCAATAAATAAAATTCCAAACTCGTACAAGTCAATAGCTATATCCGCTATAAGATAACATTTTTAGATGTGCTACCATCTATGGTAAGAAGAGAGTATTGACATGAAATTTTGACTGAATCTAGTCAAGATGTCACTCTCTTCTTTTTTATCCCTTTCAGAGATTAATACAAAGTGAGTAAACCAGTAAGGAATTTTAATTTATTAGATTCGACATCCTAAGACCGGTTTCTGTCTTTCGAATTCATCAGTTAGGTTTTTCGAATCCAATAAATAAAATTCCAAACTCGTACAAGTCAATAGCTATATCCGCTATAAGATAACATTTTTAGATGTGCTACCATCTATGGTAAGAAGAGAGTATTGACATTAACTGATGAAGTCGAAAGACAGAAACCGGTCTTAGGATGTCGAATCTAATAAATTAAAATTCCTTACTGGTTTACTCACTTTGTATTAATCCCCTGAAAGGGATAAAAAAGAAGAGAGTGACATCTTGACTAGATTCAGTCAAAATTTAATGTCAATACTCTCTTCTTACCATAGATGGTAGCACATCTAAAAAAATATACATGTTTCATAAGAAATCTTTTACAGAATTTGTAGTAAAATCGAACAACTTGTAGAAATATTTAACAAATCTTGTGAAAAAATTACTACAATTTGTGGTAATTATTACTACATTTTGTGGCAATTATTAGTACAATTTGTGGCAATCATTACTACAATTTATGACAATTATTACTACAATTTGTGGTAATTATTACTACATTTTGTGGCAATTATTACTACAATTTGTGGCAATTATTACTACAATTTGTGGCAATTATTACTACAATTTATGACAATTATTACTACAATTTGTGGTAATTATTACTACATTTTGTGGCAATTATTACTACAATTTGTGGCAATTATTACTACAGTTTGTGGCAATTATTAGTACAATTTGTGGCAATTATTACTACAATTTATTAAGAAATCTTTTACAGAATTTGTAGTAAAATCGAACAACTTGTAGAAATATTTAACAAATCTTGTGAAAAAATTACTACAATTTGTGGTAATTATTACTACATTTTGTGGCAATTATTAGTACAATTTGTGGCAATCATTACTACAATTTATGACAATTATTACTACAATTTGTGGTAATTATTACTACATTTTGTGGCAATTATTACTACAATTTGTGGCAATTATTACTACAATTTGTGGCAATTATTACTACAATTTATGACAATTATTACTACAATTTGTGGTAATTATTACTACATTTTGTGGCAATTATTACTACAATTTGTGGCAATTATTACTACAGTTTGTGGCAATTATTAGTACAATTTGTGGCAATTATTACTACAATTTATGACAATTATTACTACAATTTGTGGTAATTATTACTACATTTTGTGGCAATTATTACTACAATTTATGACAATTATTACTACAATTTGTGGTAATTATTACTACAATTTGTGGCAATCATTACTACAATTTGTAGCAATTATTACTACTATTTTTATTATATTAAAATATTCAGTACAAAACTTTTAGGTTTTTAATTAGGTATCTACAACTTTTACATGAAACTTTTTTCATAAATATGAACTACCCCAATATATTATTAAACGCAGTCAATATACTCGAAGAACAAAGGCGGAGGAGAGAGAGAGAGCCTTGAGGCACCCCTTTAGCTTTCGTTTCGCTGAGGTTATGGTACGTTATTCAAATTGCGCTTGTCATCCGATAATGCCCTGTTGATGATTATGTTGCAGGGGTGGATAATTTATTCATTTTGCTTAACTCTGTTTACCATCACATATCGGTCGAGTTAATAAAATCGGATTAAACACGCTGTGGAGTGTTTTTTAATGAAAATGTTCGAATAACAGATTAGAAGTGCCGGTCGCTACTGACAGCTAATCATCTTCTTTTTTTTATGGACTCTTAATAAGTTGGAAGAAAATTTATTCTTTAAAAAATTTAACTTTATTTTGGAATCAGTTTTAACCCTAACAGATTTTCTTAAAGATATCAGGGATAAACTTGTATACGTTTGTAATGCTTCGTGCTTTTAAAACTTTCGAAAAATCGTTCTTCATTAAAAACAAAACGACTTTTGACTAATTAGCAAAAGATTTAACAGGTAGCAAAATCCACAGAAGCCTTTTGATATTAATTTCAACAAGTAAAATACAAGACAGCTCATTTAATTCTAAAGAATGTGTAATAAATACCTAAAAATTCGATCCCATATCTCGGTGATATATGATCGCGGTTGCCATGAAACCAGTCTGAAAAATATACTCGTATTTACAAGCATTAAACTGAATTGCGCGATTTTTTGCTTTTATAATAAGCGAGTATACAAAAGCAAAATAATCAATTAAGTTTTTTATAAAAAGAAACGGAAATTTGATAAAAAATAAAGAGAAAAAAATTATGTATTTTGTTTTGTAAAATAATTTACTTATGAATTATTTTACAGGAAAACCGTTGATGATTTACCGACTAATCACTAAACTATCAATCACATATCGGATCTAAATACTTTTTAAACACATTCTTTCATGTAAATACGAAATACCAAACTGCAAATACATTCAAATTAATTACTAGCAGAAATGATGCAACCAACATCTAGTGTGCCTTGGTGTCAGAATCGGTAAATGTCAAACGAAATTCCTGACGTGTACATCTATAAATCAGAGTTTCCCAATAATCGCGGTGGCTAAAATAATCCATGGGCCATTTACCAATTCAATTTAATAATTAATAATTATTACTATAGCTTTTCTCTAAAATTCTAAGATGTACCTATACAGGGTGTCCCACGACGTACTGTACACAGTCCAACCATAAGTACTATGGACCGAGACTATTTCATATCTGGTATTACAAAATGGCTTATTGCGTTTTTGACGGATATACAGGGTGATATTTGAAAATATGTGAATTATTCTACGTTAAGTATATCTAAAAGTAAAAATCTCAGACTAATCAAATTTGGCACACTGAGTGTGCTCCCTGAGCTTAATAAAATAGATTTTAATTTCAGGTCCGGACTTAGTTTTTTTTAGATTTTTATTGGTTTTTTGAAAACAACACCCTGTAAGCCAGATCAGACAATTTTTATTTTTCTCACTTTAAAGCTTAAGGATGATACTAAGCAACAGGTTAAAAAAAATTGAACGCGCAACTTTTTGTTTTCTGCAGAAAAAAATAGAACTTTGAAAAATAGTATAATTTTAATGGATTCACATTCTTCTTATGACTGATGCGGCACTAAATTGATAGCACATCATCATTTTTCAACAAAAAACATAAGGAAAGTTCATTTTACTCGATATAAAGTATTATTCAATCAACCGTTGAAATTCCAGGGCCGTATTTATTTTTTGCAGTCTCTGTACCAGTTGGGGGTGATATGAATTGAGGAGACCTTTCTTTAACGTCCTGAAAACTGTGGACTTAGAAATATTCAAAATACTGGATATTCGCCGGGTACTTAGCTTCTCATTTTGATTTACCATTTTCAAAATACCCTCTTTCTGGTCTTCTGTCAGTCGCTCACCACATTCTTTCACAAACTGTCAAAATGGACGTCAAAGCGAATTCAAAGCCTACTTGCATTTGCAAAATAATCAAAAGTAATAGGTTTTTCTTTGACGTTACAGAAAGAAAATTTGTAAAACTCGTTTTACATGGAGTTGTTTTTACAGGATCAATAAAAACTTTAAAAAAATTAATACGGCCCTGGAATTTCAACGGTTGATTGAATAATACTTTATATCGAGTAAAATGAATTGCATTTATGATTTTTGTTGAAAAATGATGATGTGCTATCAATGTAGTGCCGCATCAGTCATAAGAATAATGTGAATCCATTTAAATTATACTATTTTTCAAAGTTTTATTTTTTTCTGCAGAAAACAAAAAGTTGCGCATTCAATTTTTTTTGACTGTTGCTTAGTATCATCCTTAAGCTTTAAAGTGAGAAAAATAAAAATTGTCTGATCTGGCTTACAGGGTGTTGTTTTAAAAAACCAATAAAAATCTAAAAAAAACTAAGTCCAGACCTGAAATTAAAATTTTTTTAAAACCTATTTTATTGAGCTCAGGGAGCACACTCAGTGTGCCAAATTTGATTGGTCTGAGATTTTTACTTTCAGATATACTTAACGTAGAATAATTCACATATTTTCAAATATCACCCTGTATATCCGTCAAAAACGCAACAAGGCATTTTTTAATACCAGATATGAAATGGCCTCGGTCCATAGTACTAATGGTTGGACTGTGTACAGTACGTCGTGGGACACCCTGTATACCTTGAGAAAATATCAAGTTTTTTATTTTATTTATACTTGGCTCAGTAAACTGATAAACAGTTATTTGCTTTGCTTCTGTTTCGGCGCTTTCCTTTACTAGCAACCCTAAAAAGGAGGAAAACTCCTACAGTAGGAAATTAGGAAAATGAAATGTCCTAGTAAATGTATCACACACCTAAAAGTTCATAAATATTAAACTTAAAAACAAGCAGATCCATAGGAACAATCTTAGAGATATAGACCGTTTTATTTGCTCTGCAGACTCTTATTCTGACGTCATAGTATAGGACCATTCGTCTTTTTCCTGTTTGGTTAAGTATTATTGTATTTTAAAACTAGATTAAATTATGTTGTGGATGACATTAGCCCAGCGACTAATAATCACATTGGCCATTAGTAAATATCACGAGAGTTTATCAACCAGAGAGCCAACGATAAAAAGAAGAAGAAAAAAAAAAGGAAATAGAAGGAAGAAAAATGCCGCGGTCGTCAGTAGAGGTAAGTTAAGTAGAAATGATTAGTAAGTGTGATGATGACCGATGTGTAGGATCATTAGCGATCGGTACGCGACCTCCATCCTGACAGTTACAAATCATAAAATGCCATACCGGTCGCTCACTACACACATCACATCGAGAGATAGATTTATATATCATCATCTCCATTCCTCGTTCCTGATGCCGTCATGGCAGGAATTAATTTGTTCGCCTCGACAAAGTATCCACGGCTGTTTCTATAACACCACCGTACAACAAACAACGGTTTTATATGTGTATTATTGGTGGAATTCGTTAAGATATCAGAGACGCAAAAAAGCATTATAACTCCATTGTAGTAAATATCATAAAAAAAATTGTAAATATACCAAAAAACGGTAAAACCCAAAAAATGAACACTGCACCTTGCACCCCATGCCACATGAAAACCGGTTTGTATCCTTCAGGTACTTATCAGACGACAGACTGAACCTAACCTTTCTTAAGGGAGGTTCGAAGTGATTTCGTGCTCCAAAATATTCGTTTCGCGGCAAGTGATAAATTGTCTGTTCCACGCTGCCGATTTCAAAACGGTTTAATGGATGATAATGTTGCAGGTATCTAGATCACTTCCATATAAAGAAATTATTCTAAATGTTCTATATTGTATGTTTAGAAGAGTTTAGACGCGTGTGAATGTCTTAACCTAAAATAAAGTATGAAAATAGTTATGATACCAGAATTTTGTACAGTGTAGAGTGTTACAAAATCTTCCTGCGCAAAGCTGCGAACCTGGTTTTGGGAACTAAAAGTTTCATGTCCTGTCACACCCAGAACATTTTTTCCTGCGCATAGTCCCGAGCAGGTATTACACTAGCCCTTCTGCGGGGAGTATGAAAGAATTTTGTACCTGGTGGTCTTTGTGTATATAATGAATTTTATAGTGGTGTAACGGATGTTGAGAGGAGTGCAATTATTGCGACCATGCAAAACATTTTCAATCGGCTCCTTTTAACTTCAGATCCATACTTATCACCAGAAGGCTTGCAACTGTTGCTTTCTTCTGATAATGTTCGCGATAAGTATGGTTTAAATGAATCGATGGGAAGCTCTGCTGACGAATCAGATTTCACAACTTCTGAAGATGATGACCACGATGATGGAGATTTGTTTTGAGAAATATTGTACATACATTTTTGTATTTCCATTTTATACAGTAATTAAATTCGTATTTAATGCATTATGTGTATTTTTTTCCAGGATTATCACCAATTTTCCCTTCAGTTTAAATCAACCGTTTTTGTTTTTCTAGATTCTCATTCAAAATTTGGATTTAAAATTTTCGCAGCACACAAATATCAAATTTTGATGATATAAGTTGCTTGTGTAAAGGAATACTTGCGGTCCGATCTTTTGTTTCTTCGCAAATTAAATTCCAAATTTGAAATCAGCGAGTTCAAAAACATAAGAAACGCTTCCTAATTATTGCGTGCGCGCCCTGGTTTAAAAAATTGTCTTATTTTGATATTTTTTCCTAAGAACCAATTTATTATTTCCACGGCCATCAAAATCTATATTGTTACCCATTTTGCTCTTCTTCTGTATTTATTTTCTATTGCTTCTAATTTATTTTTTTTTACTTTTAATTATTATTTTTTTGATACAACTTTTATTGGACAATGTAATTTCACTGTTTTTGCTATTGTTTATTTATATTTATATTGTTTATCTCAGTTTCTTTTCTTTTCCTAGATATTGAAATATGTAGACGCAAATTCCACATTTTCGTTTTTAATTTTAAAATACATTTAGTCAGCCCTTATACATTTAATATAACTCTAATTTTTCCATAAAAATTTTTAATTTCCACTAACGCCAATCAAAATTCCGCACCAGCTTCACGCTTTATTAATTCAAACAAAAAAAAATCCTACGAAAGTAATGATTGCAAGAACTACCGTGCTTTGTGTGCCCCGTCTAGGGGCGCGGAGGAGGGGCCGCGAGCCCCTGACTGAGCCTTTTATTACACTCTGGAGTAATATCGCGCTCTGCGGGGGGCACTAGGTGTCCACCAGGAGATCCGAGATTAGTTTTTAAACCGGTGCCGGGGCGTTAATAAGTAGCCGCTCCTTTTGTTAGATCGCCATGTTAGAAAATGTCGGTTTTGGATTTTCTCAACTTCAAATAGTATATGAGCTAGCCTGGCCAAATTACATATTAATTTTCTTTTGAGCGATTAAAAAAAACTCTAATAAACATTTTCCTTATTCATTTTGAAGCAAATTAATTTCTATAAATGCAATTTCATCCAAATGCTTTTATTTTATATATATTTTATCGGAATTTTAATAAAAGGTTTCGTCTTTAAAGATCTTAAATAGTTTTTGTGTATACGATATAGATTTTTAAATTTAATTTCAGAGCTTCACCATGAGTTTAATGTTCGTTATTTCTTCTCGTTTTATGTGACAACCTACTAAATTTAAAGGACATAACAAAAACATTCAAAAAATTGTGCTTAAAAATGTGTTAAACCATAGCTCGGAGCTAAAATTAAATGACCCATCCCGAGATCATTCTCCTGTCCATCGGTTATTTATTACCTGAATACCTACATTTTTAGGACCCACGACCCAACATTCGACTACGTTCGCACGAATATTTCAGAACCGACTTTCAAATCACTTGATTCTTAATTTCCTTTGTGTATTGAAACACTGGAAAGGCTCACACACCATCATTTTTAAATATTAAAATTAAAAATTAACAAAAAACTTGCGAGTACTCTTCTACAGAATATTGGTGAAGCGTTATACTAACAGTCTTCGTGGTAGAGACCAATCTTCTGTCCAATATTCAATAATAATAAATCATTAGGTTACTTTATTTAAAAAAAATTTAACTCACGTCCTAGCCCTACTCCCAGTTCTTCTCTAAGAGTTTGAATGAACTACAGCCTATTAGTTGATGTTGTTTATATTTGGTTAGTGTGAACCTAGTCCTTCAGATGGGCATATTACCTGTAGCAGCGCAGCGTCGAGACCGAGCAGCAAGCAGATGAGAGGTCTGTTCTTGAAGTTTTACGACAGACTTCGAGGAACCAAGGAACTCAGGGGGCCAAGACGGCATCATACCTGCCGTTCGTGATGATTCGTCAAGCTGCATGTCCATATGTCAAATTGTCAATTTTATGACTATCACTTCCAGGGACGATCGTTCATTCACAATGGTTTCAGTTCGATGATTTTTCGGAAATGTCAAGTGATAAATAAATGTCAGAGCTTACTGCGACTTTGGCCAAAAACCAGGGGCGTTTTTATTAAAGAAGTTTTCAAAGTAAAATAGTTACCTGGTTCCAAAATCGAGATAAGTTTCGAGAAGTTATCTCATACGAATGAGTGGGAAATAATAATAATAATACATTTATCGATCTTGAAAAATATTCGAAAATGTTTAGTATTAGTATGAAAAAGAGAGATTAGATTTGAACAATTTTATTTGGATATAAAAATCTAATTAGATAAATGGAAATTATATCTACCTGACATTAAAAGAAACTGCTTATAACTTGTTGATAGTGTTAAAAGCGCGTCTGGCGATTGAGGTATAAACGATTTTAGCATTTTTTTTACAATTTTCTAAGATTAAGGCTTTTTTTTTAAGTCACCTACGCCACTGGGAGGAATGTGGGCTTTACTGTAGCAACAGTCTTTTGTTTTTCCGATTCGGGTGAACCGTAGACTGCGAGGCGCGTAAGCAATGTGACGATTTTAAACAAAAGATTTTTTTCTCACTAATATTTTTCTTGTTTCTTTGAACTCAGAATAGAACATGACTTAATTCAAGTGTGATGATTAGGAACACTTGGTATTTTAGTTTAGGCGGAAATTGATGCTTTTGGCGGAGTGAAATTATAATTTTATATGGATGTAAAAGCTAATTCAAATTTTTTACAAGCTTCTCTTTATGTATAAAATCGAAAAAATTAAAAAAAATTGATTTAGCTCTTAGGTATATACATCCATTTTTAGAATATTTTCGTCTAATTTCACTCCGCTATTAATTATTTATAAAAAAACTTTTCACTTTATCAATTCCAATAAATGAATAATTATTTAAAAATTCTAAATCAACTTATTTTATTTTAATTTTAATAATATAACAAAAATATAAAATGAAATAGGCTGAAAAATAGGGCGGCATTAAACTCGCCAGGAAGCAGGTAGGAGATCTTAATGACACCATTAAACTCGCCTCGACGCAAACTGCTGACCTATAATCCGACCGATAAACTCGCCTCTGAAAGCCAGGTATATTTTCTTCAATACCTTTATCTAAATATATAATCTTTTACATAAATTGCAATGATTAAGTTTTAGTAATCTCTAAGATTTGTTTATTTAATGACATTGGTTGCATTACGTATTTGGTTTAATTTTTCTCGACCCTAACGAAATTGGAGACAGTTTTGTGTTTGACTTACTCCCCATCCAACCTTAAAACGAAAAAGTAACAAAATTTTCAGACTACCTAGTGGACACTTATATTTCAAACGAATCTAGATTTCCTCCAGAATTGTGGTCTGAATTATCTGATAGCAGAAACACTAACGCATGCGAAGCGTTTGATTCAGAATTTAATAGAAGCTTTTATTCTACGCATCCTTCAATTTTTATTTTTCTCGATGTTCTTCTAACTTTGCAGATTGATACATATTATAATGGTATGTGAATTTTCTTTTTATATTTATTATTAAATTTTTTATTTAATTTACCTTCTTCCGTAAATTTAGATAGAACGTGTTTTATAAATTGTTATTGTAGTTGGGCGCCATCTGTCTTATTACATAGGAAAGTATAGCCAATATCTATCTCAGGTTCTAGGGTTCTCTAAGAGGTTAGATTTTTATAAAATCAATGACAGCGAACGCTATGGAAAATTATAAACATTTATTAAAGAAAAAAAAATTAACGATAAACTTTATCTGTACAGGAACAATTGTTTGGTGTAATACGGTAAGTGTAGTTTTTATAAAAATAATATTTGCAAGTGTGATACGAAATTTTCTTAAACTTCTTACCTTATCACTTTCTAACCTAACATAATTAAACTTTTATAAGGTTAGATTGTTTTCAATCTAACTTTATTATTGTGGCCTTTTATAGTTTAAACTTTTTAAATATCGATACTTAGTAATTAAAATGGTACCTTTTATTCAATTTAAGCTTTTCGTTCTTATTTTAGTTGTTCAAAATAAATGGGATTCTATAAAATCGTTTTTCCAAATAACACCAAAATCAGGAAACAGGATGGATTATGCCGAATATAGTTGGATCTGGATACTTTTATACAGGAATACAGCTGGGACTGGAGATGTCCAAACAGGAACACAGGATAGGATGGATAATTTTGGATAAAGCCTCCTTTTAAGATTGTTGTTCTTCTTGAATTATTTTTATCCTTTATTAACCTCACTTTCTCTGACAGGTAACAATTTTTTCTTTTAAATCGCGTTGCTTTGCGTTTTTCTTTTGTTTTTATGATACGAAGCGACGTGAACTCTTCAAAAGATTTTGGTAAAAAGCCCTTCTTTGACACACGAAATGCTTTTTATAAAGTACAATATCACAGCTTCCTAGATGAAAATTTGACATTTTTTAACCTAAATTTTTACAAAATTAAAAAAATTATTGATTTTATTGCAAATTTTGACTAATAACATCTTATTCTATAGATTAAAAGAAAATTTTTGATATACTTTTTATATCATTTCGAATTATATTAACTTTGTACAAAGACACTTTGTTCGTCATCATTGATTTTCTAAATATCATTAAACTTCATTATTGTTGTACTTTTTTGCTATATTTCTTTAATTTTATAAATCCTAAACTCTTTTTCATTTAATTTACTATCGTTTCGTTTAACTTAAACTAACTATGTTGAATTCTTATTAGATTGAATTTTAAGGTTAACTTTTATAAGTAATATTTTCTTCCTGTCTAAGTTATACGTTGAAAAAAAGGCTTTATATTCAATACCATTACAATATATAAAGATTCAAAGCCTTAATGAACCTGCTAAAAACAAAGATTTGTCAACGCGTAAAAGACAAAAACTAGTTAACAAAAAAGTAGAAGAATATAAAAATGGTGAAATTTCCAGGTTCGCATTTGTAAAATGTTTGGGTTATTTATGTAATTATGTAATTTATGTCTGAAGCACCTCTGTCGATGGCCTATTAATACTTCTCTTATACGACCCTAGTTTGTCTGCTGGCGAGTTTAATGGTGGGATTAAAGTAAGGCAATTTAGTTCGTAAATACCTTTCTTATCTCCTGGCGAGTTTATGTGCATCCGAAAAATATGCGCCTTTGGCTCTAACATACTAATTGTCCAAATTGAGTGAGACAAAATTTGTCTGGATCTACTCTCTGATCTCTTTTTGGAGTACGCCAATGCAAAAAAAAATTTCCTCCCATCTTTGCTCACCAATCGTGACTCTCATATTACGAGGCGTCAAAAAATTTTAAAGTAATTCTTGATAATTTACCAGATAACTAATGTAATAACGAGTCGATAAAACAGATTCCGGCCGACTCGTTCTCTGTCGGTAAGGCCGAAATCGACCTCTGAACTTACTCTCAGGCTGTCATCTGATAGATACATCATTAATATGATAGCCATTATGACATTTTTTTCGATGATCTTTATCGTACTTTAAAATGTGTACCGTGAAAAATGTCATAATGTCAGATTCTTAAAATAACTGGCTGCATGTCTTTGATAATAGGAACAAAAGTTAAAGTTATTTAACGATGGTAAAACCAAGTTACAAACTTTTTTTTAGAAAATCACATTCTAAACGGTTCAAAAACATAAACAAAAAATTGTTACTCATCTTCATACATACCTCTAACCATAATTTCCGAGAAACCAAGCCCTAATCATCCCTCTCGAAAATAAGAAAAAAATAACACCTTCTGCCTGTAGAATGAAAAAAAAATGTGTTTTGTGCAAGTCATGTAGACCTACTACCTCATTAATGTGAATTCTGAACGCATGTTTGGTACCGCTGCTGAATCACTGCCTCCCTTGATTAACTTGTCAGTGTTTTTACTTGAAAAGCGGTCTTCTGGCCTCCATTTCAATTCCCAATTTTGGACTTTTATAATTACACGGTGTCGAAACGCCCAATATGTCCTAATTATTTTTCTCAAAAAAATACGGTAAGTTGATTACTATCTGACCCAAGGGCGGCTCCAGTCCAGAGATTTGGGGGCAGGGGGAGGCAACGTCGGCTTGATATCTTTTAGAGAAGAATTTCACTTCACTGTGCAACCAAATATGAACAAATATCCATCTACAAAACATGAAAATTCCCTCTTAACTCCATATAACTCTGGAGTTCTTTTAAATTAATTAATGATAATAATCCTCTCATTGGTGGACTTTTGGGGCAATAGTAAGTACTAAATGGTCCCGCCACGGCAAATTCAAACTCATAGTGAACTTTGAATTGAATGTAAATGCAGTTTAAAGTTTGGTTGCTTGTTTAAAAAATTGTTTTTTGTGCATACAGGGTATCAGTATTTCGCGTCCCTGGTAGCACCCAGTGTATACATTTTTTAACACGCTAATTGGCCATCCCCTTGAGGTAAATCACCTTAATTGCCCATGATCTCTTAGCAACCACGTTTCAACCACCACCGTAACCTAATCCTAAAAAAACAAACACACCCTCTCCTATATCCCGAAAACCAACAAATCAAAACATTTACGCCAAAATCAGCTAATTATTGGCCTTAAGCTGCTTTGGCTTGTTAGTATACACGTGGAACGCCAGAGGAGGAAACTAATTAGAGGAAATTAGAGAACTGTCGCTTGGCAACGCCGCTTTGCAACTCCATTCGCGAATCGGTTCACCATTTAGGAGGATTTCTGTGAGAATTCGAAGAATATTTTTATTGGAGGTTGCTAGGATTGTGGGAATAGAATCTCTCTGAAGAATTTGTATATTTAATGAGTGGGAAGTATGATACATCGCGATATATATTTTGTTAGTGAAGAATTTCCATAATTGAAAATAAAACCTGACCTAAAAAATCAAGCGATGGGATTATAATGAATGACAAATTGTAAAAAAAAACAGTCTACTATTTATCACTATTTGTAACTATTTTAATGTGAATTATCCTTTATATTTAAATGTCCGAAAGGACCAATAAATAGTATTATTTATAATTATGTATGTAAATTATAAATTGAACTCAAAAGTAAATATAGAAAACACTCCCACAGTAATTAATATCTCTGTTAGCTTAAATTCAATATCCAGAAGTGGAATATGAACTATTTAAGTTCTTGTAGCAATTTCAAGGTACGTTAGCGGACCTGATGGTTATATAAAAACCCTGTTCCTAATTGACCAATAACGTCTTCATTAAGGATTCATCTAGAGAAAAACACCGAAGCTATTAACAAAAAAAGTCATCCAACCTCGTAATCATGAGAATTGGGAGATTACGAATCATCATAGTTTATCGCCATCAAACCAGTGGCGCGCGGGGTTCGAATGTCTTGAGAAAAATCTAAAATCTGGAAACTCCTAAAATAAATTACGGTATCCGTGCAACAAAATTGATTTGAATTTTTTAATATTTAATTTTTTTTTCAACCATTTTTCGTCAGTTTGCTTGATCCAATTTTTTTAAGCTAGTACATAGAGCTAACAACTGTGCATGACCAATTACAGAAGACACCCAAGACCAAGGAAATGATTGGGAGTACCAGATAATAGAGTGCCACCTCAAAAGGACAGACAACCAGATAAAGGTATAGGAAGAAAAGTTCCTAATATTAGAAAATTACGCCCCAACAGGTAAGATGATCGATAAGGACCTGCTTTAGGTAAATTGACAGGGGGGAGGTGTCTAGGTCAGAAAGTTTTCATTCCAATCACAAAGCCCCACAAACGTATTTTATTTATACGATAAGTTTTATTTTTAATATATAAACTCTATATATACAAATTTGAATTCTAGATTCTATGTGCATAAAAATAGCACTAAACATTTTCACTTTTTTTTAAATTAAATTTAATATCCTTTTTTAATAATTCGTTACGCCACTGGTAAAGTGTATGCGAGCGTGGCCGAAGCCTATTTGATTTCACGGCGGATTTTCTCGAAATGTATTTACATACTAAAGTGAAAAAATTTGACCGCAAAAAACAATTTACCAGTTAAGAGAAAAACCCATATTTTACTGATGTATTTTTCGGATTTTCGTCAATGAACAAAAAGTAAAAAGTTAATGGACTTTTGGTAATATTTTTGTGATTGTCGAAAACGGGATAGAAATTGTTTTATTTTTGGGGAAGTCAATCTCAATATTCGAGTTGAAATCGTTTATATTAACCGGAAATTTCAAATTTTCTACGTATTTTCTTCCGAAATCTATTTATATGTTTGGTATTTTCTAGATTTTGACGTAAATTTCTATGAATTTCTGCCATTTTTCGCAAATATCCACCAAGAAGTGTCTTTTTTAAGTCGATGGAATTTCCCGGATTTGAAAAAAATAGAAAAATCCACTATGGATTTGAAAAAAATAGAAAAATCCACTATGGGCTTGGAAAAAATTAGAAAAATCCACTATGGATTTGAAAAAAATAGAAAAATCCACTATGGATTTGAAAAAAATAGAAAAATCCACTATGGATTTGAAAAAAATAGAAAAATCCACTATGGATTTGAAAAAAATAGAAAAATCCACTATGGATTTGAAAAAAATAGAAAAATCCACTATGAATTTGAAAAAAATAGAAAAATCCACTATGGATTTGAAAAAAATAGAAAAATCCACTACGGATTTGAAAAAAATAGAAAAATCCACTATGGGCTTGGAAAAAATTAGAAAAATCCACTATGGATTTGAAAAAATTAGAAAAATCCACTATGGATTTGAAAAAAATAGAAAAATCCACTATGGATTTGAAAAAAATAGAAAAATCCACTATGGATTTGAAAAAAATAGAAAAATCCACTATGGATTTGAAAAAAATAGAAAAATCCACTATGAATTTGAAAAAAATAGAAAAATCCACTATGGATTTGAAAAAAATAGAAAAATCCACTACGGATTTGAAAAAAATAGAAAAATCCACTATGGGCTTGGAAAAAATTAGAAAAATCCACTATGGATTTGAACAAAATAGAAAAATCCACTATGGATTTGAAAAAAATAGAAAAATCCACTACGGATTTGAAAAAAATAGAAAAATCCACTATGGGCTTGGAAAAAATTAGAAAAATCCACTATGGATTTGAAAAAAATAGAAAAATCCACTATGGATTTGAAAAAAATAGAAAAATCCACTATGAGCTTGGAAAAAATTAGAAAAATCCACTATGGATTTGAAAAAAATAGAAAAATCCACTATGGGCTTGGAAAAAATGAGAAAAATCCACTATGGATTTGAAAAAAATAGAAAAATCCACTATGGATTTGAAAAAAATAGAAAAATCCACTATGGGCTTGGAAAAAATTAGAAAAATCCACTATGGATTTGAAAAAAATAGAAAAATCCACTATGGATTTGAAAAAAATGGAAAAATCCAGTATGGATTTGAAAAAAATAGAAAAATCCACTATGGATTTGAAAAAAATAGAAAAATCCACTATGGATTTGAAAAAAATGGAAAAATCCAGTATGGATTTGAAAAAAATAGGTAGAACCTATATCATACCAGAAGTAAAATTTCATAAGAAATCGAATGGAACTAATCCCAAAGTCATATGATTATTTTTTTTTAGTTATGAACGGTTTTCTAAAGTCATGTTAACTTTTTTCCACTGGAATTTTAGCCAACTTTATTTTTCAGATTTTTTTTTATAAAACACCCTGTATAAATAAACAAGAAAGGTAGTTAACACATCTTTTACAAGAATAATTACATCAGTTTTTGAGAAATTTGACGTTCAATTTATTTTTACAAAATTCCTTTAAAATATATTATTTATGTAATAAAATTATGTTTGCAAAACAATGTGTTTACGCAAGTTTTTACTTTTCTACATATTTTTTATCTGTAAAAATAATCGTACGACTTTAAGAGCATTTTCGATTTCTCTATTGATCAAAAAAAATCCCCTCTCTTCAAAATTAATTTCTGGATCCGCGTCTTTGTGCCTTTCTACAAAAAATACTTTCTACTTATGGAACCTTCACTTATTCATTACCGATTAAAATCTAAACGAATTAAATACAAACCCACATATCTCTATCTGTTTATAAAAAACCGCCATATTCACTGCAATGACAGATAGCATAATGAGAAAAAAACATAGTAATGATTTCTCGAATCGTACCCGTTATATAATAATTTTAATCTAACCGCGATTCTCTATACTTGCACACGAGCTGCTGCTGCTGCTAACAGAGGTGTTAAAATTTTATCGAATAAGACGAGAGCGCTTCATTGGGAGGGACTTACTATCCACGAAATAAGGGTGTAAAAACATTAATTTGATTTTTATTCATATTTGCAGCCCACAGTGGTACCTATTTATCGTTGATTTTCCTCAGAAAATCTGTAACAGCCTGACGTATTCAATGGACCATCCTGAGGAAAATTGTCTCTGAAGGTTTTTGCATTTTGTTGAACATTGAATTACGATTCAACACGACAAATTAAATGAAAAAAAACTTTTAATGTAAATTTTATCAGATGTTAATGAATGTCCAAACGACATTCAGCAAAAATAAATAAATAAAATCAATTTTTGCCGTAAACTGTCATACAGTTTTTTTGATCTCGAAACTATTTGTAATTCAAAATTTGTGATTGGTGGAAATTAAGAAGAGGGAAATAGTCGATATTAATGAATTGCATTTGGAAACTCTGAGAAAATTGGTATTGTCAGGCTACCGATCCTAATTGGTAAAAAAAGAATTCGGTACGCCCCTGCGATTGGGCTTCCAACACCTCTGCATGCCTATAACTATTCCTTAGTTTGTTGCACCTTGTTAATAACGCTGACTTTGCATATTGGTGGCCTTTTTGTACCGACATCGGCATTACGGCTAGCCGTTTTGTTGGCTGCAGCACTTCACTCGACCAGGCCATTAAATGCCGTACATATGGTATATACGCGTTTAATTTTCATATTAACTTTTTTTTCACTGCCTCAAAGCCAATATCATTTCGTTTAGAAAAGTTTGTAGGTGATTTTTCGATCGGTGTAATTAATCACATTCTTTGAGTTGTTTTTTTTTTATTTATAACGCGTGCTTTAATTCTTGGTAAGTTGTTTACTGGAGGTCTTGCACAATTTTATGTTATTAGGTACATAATTTGAGAAATAGGGGGAAAATTGCTTTTAGGTGCGCTAGGTATATGAATTAAGCAAATACCCCAACATTCATCTAATATGTCGAAAATCTGAATCACGTAGAATCGTGTAGTGGACGAGCCACAAGCCATATTTAGTGATTTTAGTGGTCACAACATTCGTAACATACTTAACATTCATGTATTATTTATAGTGGCATTCTAATTCGTGGACTCGATCCGGCTGCATTCTGTTGTGCCCCAAAGTGGTGGCGGTCGAACGGGGGTCCCCATGGCTTAATGTGACAACTGTAAATCTTTAATATTGCAGATGACCATCGGTAAATTTATAGAACATAACGTTGTTGGTTGGGATGCAGCGCAACATACAGGGTATTCGTCAGAAATTCTGATTCAATTACCTACTCTTTGTTGGCTAGAAAATTTGTAAGATTAAAAGTTAAATAAATACCTACTTTTAAATCGACAAAAACTTAGTTGGCTGCTGTTCAGCTTTAATTAAACAGTTGTCACAACTGTCATCAGATTACAGAAGTTTTTTAAATTTTTAAAGGTACTTTTCATTAGTGCTTTGATAAAAATCCATTTTATTAAGACATATACAGTAATATAATAATTTTTCTCCACGACTATATAATAATGCACAAATTATTTTTACATATTTAGCTGAATAATGACATAAATTCTTCAAACCAGTGAAGAATGAAAAAGAATTCACTCTCGTTAACCAATCACATTCTATGATTATCAGAAATCGCGCTAAAATGAATAAATCAAATCGTCTCTTTTAAAACGTCAAATACCTAACTACGGAAATCGCTTCTGACAGCGCGTCGTTTGAATCGTCAAAATAATCATATAATCATAATTTTACGTATATATAGAGAACAAAATGGACAACAGTAGCGATAGTGAAGAGTTAATATGTACGCCTCCCGAAATTAAACAAATTGCTCAATCATCCACAATGAATTTGCTACCGGAGAGATCAAAGCAAGACTATAATAGGATTTATGAAACATTTACGGTATGGAGAAATTCCAATAAAGTAAGTTCATTTTCGGAAAACGTTCTCCTAGCATATTTCACAAAACTTTCCGAAAAATATAAACCTTCAACTTTATGGAAAATATACTCTATACTAAGAAGTACGCTAAATGTTAATAATGAAATACACATTGAAAATTTTTTAAAATTGCGGGCGTTCCTTAAATGAAAAGGAGAAGGATTTCAATCAAAGAAATCGAAAACGTTTACCTCAGAATTTATAAATAAATTTATCACAGAATCTCCAGTACTAGCACTACTAGTTTTAATCATAATTCAATATCAACCACGTTAAATATAAGCAATTATAATAACTTTACCATAAATTTTGCAAAAGAATGAGTCTAAATTAAGTACCTATATTTATGTTATTTCTATTATTATTCCTAATAATGTTATAATTTCATTTAAAAATGTAAAGGTTTCTACTAAAAATTGAGGTACCTATATCTATGTTCTTTAAATTTTCATAAATAAATGTGGTCGAAAGCTGGTCGAGATACTTGACTCTTTCGCGGGCCATCGAGGTTCGATTCCCAATGAAAGATTTTTTTTATACATAGTCGTGGAGAAAGTATAGTCTTTTACTTGTGTAGAATGGCTATTATTCTATCATTCTACACTCGTTGAAGAATATACTATTATTCTAAATTTTTTTAAACATTACTTACTCCTCCCAATATATATTTTTTAAACTCTTTAGTTTATTATTTTTTATATAAATTTGTGAGTTCTAACTCCTTATTACTGACCTGTACTCTCGACCACAGAAGTAAACAGCTGTGTGATTTAAAAGAGACTCATTGACAGAAACACACATTAATTAGAACAAACTTTACTCATATTATAATGAAAATAACATAAACAACACTCTAAAACAAAATTTTTATCTAACCTTTTTTTTTTAATGCCTAATTTTTTACACATTTGTAATTTGTGCAGTTGTAGAAAAACTCGTGTGTTTGCTGCACTCGCCCTTCAGGCTCGTGCCACAAACTTCCACACTCGTGAGGGAAAGTTGAACTTTCCCCACTTGTTGCACAATATACTATTTTTTGTTTATTTGCTAGCAAAGTAAGCAAAATTATTTTAATGAATAAAAGAAAAACGATAATATCTCCATTTGACATACTTTTTTCTCGTAATGACTAAACAAAGAAAGAGAATCGATTTATCTTAAAAAATAATTCGATTCCACCAGTAAGGAACAAACTTTTTCCTTAACCTCTAAAACCGCAATGTCAATTTTAAATTTTCCCGATATTGATAGACATCCTGTGGATAATTTATCAATCAATCTGATAATGAAATATCAGAAAAACTTCTCAAAAAACGTGGAATTTCTACCGGACTACCGCAAAAAATAAATGAAGGCCTCGTTAACAGGACCGGCTTAACTATTTTTAGTGGGTATTTATAGACTTTTAACGGACATTTGTCCCAATAAACTGGCTGAATAACCTCAGTCGATGCCCATTCGACTGTTTTGTTATTTTTATTGTCCCAATAAAATGTAAATTCATATTCAATGTTTTAGATTTTTACTTAATGAGGCTCTTTATTATTATTAAGTTGATACACCCTGTATGCCACATTTCAAACTTAATTAAAATGCTAATTTATATTTACAATGTCAAAATTTAAATTTCCTTGTACAGCTTGTTTAATTGAACTATTATTCTCAAGTAAATTTCAGACTCAAAGTTTCATATAAATTTATTGAAACACAGAATTAACAGATTATGAAATAAATTAAAACTTCATTCATTTTACCTATTATACCTACACTAAATCATAGCTAAGAGACCAGGTCTATATTTTAATGCCGCCTTCTACTTATAAGTAGATGAATTTTATAAAACTAGAGAATAAGAACGATAATCATGATAATTGTTTTTTATTTTTGCGAGAATGTTGTGTTTGCATTCGTTGTTTACCGTAAATTATTGATTTTCAATATGGTATCTTTCTGTAGTTTTAAGATCACTTCATCTGGTTACACATCTTTCAAGGATTTTTAAGTATTGGTGACTTTATTTAACCTTTTAATTTTCATCTATTATTTATTAAATTTGTATATAACTTAAAATAGGACGTTTTTAATTTGTCACATTCTTTGGTTGATATTTCTACAAATTTTTAAAGATCTGTCAAACTCCGCAGCTCTGCAAATTCTTAACATACAGAATGTGTAACAATTATTGATTTATATTTTCCTTTTCAGTTTGTTCCCTTGTAACGTTCGATTACTTTACCTTCAAAGCCGTACCTGTTCTACAAAATTCAAATATTAAAAATCCTATTACGACAATATTAAAATAAGAAGCATTAAACTCGGCGAGAAACCACAGTGTTTTATTTAAAAAAAATTGTTGCGGTATCAGAACTATTCGAGCACTCACTGTCTCTGTGAAATCATCTGGAATCCATTTTAAGCAGATCCTACTTTGTTAGTTGACGAGTCAATTCGAAACGAATGCCATTATTAATTGTAGACAAAAATTAAGAAAAATTGCTTTTTCTTTTTTAAACCTATGAATTCAAGAGGTCAAAATATATGAGACAACATAATGAAACCCAATCGCAGCATCGGAAATTTTGAAATACGATATTTTTAAGTTTTTTTGTTACACCAAGTCATTAAAAGAATCATAGAAACTAAAATAGTAGAGATAGGAATCTAAAACTAGTTCTAATCGATAGAGGATAGTTGATTTTATTAAGAAACAATTTTAGACTATTTTCATACAAATATAGGAGCTCGTTAGGAGTAGAAACACCTACAGCGACTCCAAGGGGGACGGGGGGATAGTAGGGCCAATTTTATTGTAGATTCTAGGTCCATTTATATCCTAAAAAACTCACTATTCCCCCAAAAATGGCCCAAACATTTTTTTAGGTAATTTTGACATCGCCAATCGTTTCTTATACAAAATTCATTGCCAATCGTTTCTTATACACAATTCATTCTGCGTAAATCAAATTTTAATTTTTTTGAATTTTTTTTGTGGATTCTAGGTCCATTTATATCCTAAAACATTCACTTTTTCCCTCAAAAATGGCCCAAACATTTTTTTTCGGTAATTTTGGCATTGCCAATCGTTTCCAATACAAAATTCATTCCAAATTTTATTTTTTTCTGTTGATTCTAGGTCCATTATATCAACAAACCCAAAATATTAAACTTTTATATATATATAACCCTAAGATCCGACGACGTTGCCCCCCAAATCTCTGGGCTGGAGCCGCCCTTGAAAAATACATGGCCGGATCCAGCCGATTTTCAAAGGGGGGCTGTCTTCCACCCCAGTGGGGTTGAGGGTCGGAAGGCTATGGAATATATTAAAAAACGTGACCTAAAGGGGGGGGGGGGGGGCTGTGGGTACATATAATCCAGATATTTTAAAACGAAAAAATATCAAACATAGGTACAATAATTTTCGATTTTGACTAAAATTTTATAGACACAAGTGTTTTATTGATCCCAAAAACGATTGGAAAAATAAATTTTATTAAAATTTTCCTGGAAAACGAAATACGCTTAAGCAGAACGTATGGCAGATTTGAATTCAAGAGGTCAAACATAATTGAAAACTAAACGCAGTATCAGGATTTCATTTTCAAGTTTTTCGTTACACTCACGTTTTATTTAAAAAAAATTGTTTTTTTTATATAGATTTGGACATTGATTATTAAATATAATATTGTGAAAAAGTTTTCTGACCAAAAATATTGTTTTTGTGGGCTAAGGATAATAATATTGTATAAAAATATTTAACACACTAAATATTAATTTGTAAGACCCTGTATGTATTGACCCAAATTTTTTTTTTAAAACAATTTCTTTCATAATCGATACTTCCTTGTATACCCCAACGTAACACCCCATTTTCCTCGGCGTTATATCTAAAAAAATATAATTATTTAACAACTGTTGAGTGTTCACACATTCTCCCATTAATTTGGGACCCACTTAATTTCCCGTTTTTACCGATGACAGGCCCGAAGCGTGTTTACACTCTTTGGGCCCCATTTCTTGACGAAGACGACGACGAAGTCAGGAAAAGGATCGCGCACAGGTGACGGGCTCGAAGGGTCGAACACCATCCAACACATGTCATCCGCTATTAGACACGATCAGTTGTCAGTCGCCTTTTGTCTTTCCGCTATTAATTAATCAAAAAGTTGTCAGAAATTAAAATTTGTACACTAAGAAACAAGTTTTCTCCTTAATGTAGTTTTGATTGGGAAAGTAATGGTACTAATAACATGATTACTATAAGATATAGAATAAAATATCCTTTTTACTAAAGAACAAAAAATTTAGTCGTGAAATGTATGACACAAAAGAAAATTTTGATTTTTTTTTATATAAATACTACTATTAATATTAAGTGTTATAAATATGTTTTCTAAACAGCAATTCGAAAAGAAAGATAAAAAAAGATAATGAAGTCTTGCAGAACAGGCCCGTGCGCAGGATTTGGTCGAGGTGTGGGGGGGTTTCATTTAAAAAAATCGAAGGAACTCTAGTTTGTCCATCGTAAAGAAAAGTTTTTTCTAATATTTCAAGTAAAGATACAGAAATTTTCCTCTTGAGGGGTTCCAACCCCCCAAACCCCCCCTTGTGCACGGGCCTGTTCCAGAAAGTTAGTTAGTTATATGTAGATATGTAATTAATTTTTAAACATCTCTATCAAATCCAAATCCGGCAGTGACACCAAAAATGCATTAATAAATAATTACAGAATGTATTTGTTGTTAAAACCCAAGACAAATTAATTTTTGACGATTCATTTTTTCGAGTCTAACATTCCAGACATTATTTATGGTAGAGGACGGTAGCGACGGTCCGTATCGAAAGGAAATTTTTTTAAATAGCCCGTTATAATTTGATAATTGGTTTTTCTCCGGATCTTCAGGCTGCTATTTTTTTTTAAAGTGATAAAGTATTGTGTCAACAGGCATCAACACCTCTTTTTTTTTCTTACAAATCGTTCTAATAATAATAAAAAGAGAAACTGAATACAATCAATAAAATGAGGAAAAAAATCATTCAGTTTGTATTTAAAACTAATAAGAACGAACGACAATAAAATCATTACTAGATGGTACAGAAAACCAATTAATAGTAATCGGTTTCTAAATTTTCATTCAAAATCAAAATAAATTTAATTAACAACCTCAAAAACAGAGGGGTTAAGGTCACTCATCCATCTTTGAGAAATGAATGTTTAAAATAACTTCAAAACATTCTTTTTGAAAACTCATATCCCAAATCTTTAGTGAATAAAGTACCTCTATTTCTGTTTCAAATTCAAACTATCCACCAGCAACTGACCAAATTTCAATTTTTTAAATCTTTACCGCATATAGATGGTTTGACATCAAAACTCATACATTTGTTCCAAAAAATGAAGACAACATTAAAATAGCTAAAACCAATTTGAAAACTATTTCACAAAAAAATTCTAAATTGAAAACACCTATACCAGTCAAAAATAAATCAAATATAATCTATGAAATCCCATGCAGCTGCTGTGATGAAGTATACATTGGTCAAACAAGTAGAATGCTTAAAGATAGAATAACCTCTCATAAAAGTGACTACAGAAGGAATGTGAGATCTTATCGCCTTGCTGAACATGTAATAGATAAAGATCATGTAATTGACTATAATAATGCCAAAATTCTCGATAATGAACGAACTCAATAACGTCCCTGTAATTGCAAAATGTCGTATGTCAAAAATTCCGTATGTGCGTATAAAACACAAACACGTTAAGTTAACGCCTTAAATGCCATATAACATGATGTTACATCATAAAAATAAGCTATAAACTGATTTCTGAAATAATTGAAACAAAAAAGTAAAAAGATATTAAGTTTTTTTGCTCTCCTGAAAAGTGGCCTTTTTGACATTTTGCAATTACAGGGACGATAAGCGTCTCTTTCTTGAACACTGAAGCGCGTTCAGATGAATTTACACGAGAGTAGAGTAATTTTCTTAGACCGTTTGTCTAGGTTCGTCTAGAGTAATTATTATTTGCCCAAAATTTCTGAACAGGTAGTACAAAAGACAAAAGTAAATATTAACAAAGGTAAACGTCAAAATACAATAATTTTTAAGGTTAAATATTTTACACCAAAGTATTATGTATTATGTAGACGATCTCCTCTCTAAAATGTGGTCTCAATTTTGTTGAAATATGCATTTAAATTTTGTATTTGAAGAAAATTTAGTTACATAATGGTCTCGCTTAAATTACACATACCCATAGACTTTTGGGTTCAACATATACAGGAACACCAATTAAATTGTAAATTTTAATTATAACAGCAGATATTGCTGCTCCAATGCAAGTGTTAATCCTACATTTTGTTTAGTTATTTTTATATTATGTTTAGCTATTAATTTACTTGGCTTTATCTATAAAAAAATTATCTGTGATTCCGCCCGGGCCTAGATTTTCTCTCGACGGCCCTGTCTTTAATTCATATTGTAAACACAAACGATATATTTGATAACTTTATAGAAAATTCATGTGGACACATCAGACTTTTATTCTAGTGGGGTAGGATGCCTACTCAAGCACTGCGAGTACCACGAATTACCATGTTTTATAAATTGTAAATTGTACGCCTTTCTCCAATCAAAAAAACAACAAACCATAAAACAATATGCAAACGACTTGTGAGTTGTGAGAACTTTGCGTTCTGTCAAGTTTACTCTTTTTTACCCAGTTCAAACTGGGTAAAAAAGAGCGCACTCTGATTAATTTGACTCAAGTTTCTGAACGAGAGGGGCTAAATGTCAAAATTGAACGCTTTGCTTTTCTTGAACGATCCAAGAGTAAATTTGTCACACTCTTTTTAGCCGGAGCGTGTTTCCTGAACGCGCTCCTGATGTTTCTTTTTGTATGTAATTTTTTCTGAATTTCACATTATTTGTCTTGATAAAGAAAATAAATATTTTCGAAAGCTCGACATAAAAATCGTACTAATTTTATCTACATAAATTACTATTGAGCAGTCACGAAAATATCAACTTATTAAAACGAGAAATATACGTAAGTTGAAAAACTTTTTAATTATTAATTTTATGGTCTATTTTTATGCATGAGAGAGTAATAAAACAGCATTTCTAATGCAAAACTTAGTACGGTCATTTTAAATATTTTTACGGAATAATCTTTTATAACCATAAGCTGTACAGAACAATAGAAAAAGGTGTAGACAGGCCAAAAGCCCTGTGTATTAAAGATAACATAGCCGTATTTTAAGATTATTTTCAATAAGTACCTATTTGCCAATTTTGTTTTATTTTAATTCCAAGAATTTCTTACAGTAATCGGATTATAAGTAGATAAATCTCTTACCAACAAATTTCACCGAAAATGCGATTGTAGGTTTTCCATTTAGTAAGAAGGTCCAGTTGTGTATTCTTGACAGCTTACTAAATGTCGTTTAGTTGCAACATGCAAGGTGCAGTGTGCAGTCTATTGTGAATTCTAGTGTGATCATGGAAAATTTGGAAGTACCGCGTAAACGACAAAAAATCGGTCCTTTAACAGTTAATGAAAAAACATTAATATTTAATTGTTTTAAATCATTTACAGACAAACATTTATGTAAAAGTGTTGATGACACAGTGGAATTAGTTAGTAGTACGCTTGGTGTTGGGAAATCTACGATTTACAGAGTTGTTAAAGAAGAGAAATGTGGCGAGTTTCAAACAGCACGTAAAGCTCCAGGAAAACCAAAATTTCAAATAGAAAATCATTTGAAAGAAAGACTTCGAAGGAAAGTGCATGCGTTCTTCTTTAGAAAAGAATTTCCGACAGTAGACAAAGTTCTTGCCACGGTTCGAGATGATAAGGATTACCCTGAAATGAGTGGAAGCACACTATGGAAACTTTTAAAAGAAATAGGTTTTCTATGGAAAAAGCATTCCAGAAAGTCTATTTTAATAGAAAGAAGCGATATTGTAGTATGGAGAAGAAATTACCTAAGGACTATAAAAGAAATGAGAAACCAAAGAAGAAATATATTTTATTTAGATGAAACATAAATCAACGAGGGACATACACCAAATAAATTTTGGCAAGATGAAACTGTTACAAGTCGAAGACAGGCTTTTTTAAATAATTTATCTACTGGTTTAAATCCACCATCAGGAAAGGAGCGCAGACTGATAATAGTACACATCGGTAGTTCAAACGGTTTTGTTAAAGGTGGTTTATTGACTTTTGAATCTACTCGTACCGGTGACTGCCATGAGGACATGAATGCTGATGTCTTTAAAGAGTGATTCGAACAAATGATAGATCTTCTTCCTCAGAACTGTATAATAGTAATGGATAATGCAAGTTATCACTCGAGACTTACAGAAAAAATGCCCACAACCAAGTGGTTAAAAAAAGATTTACAGAATTGGCTAAATTCAAAGAATATTAAGTTCCATACCGGTTCTGTGAGAAGAGAACTGTATTATTTGTGTTCCCTTCATAAAGAGAAATTAAAAAAATATGAAATTGATGAAATTGCAAAAAATCGTGGGATGACGGTGGTTAGATCACCACCATATCATTGCGAAGTAAACCCGATTGAACTGATATGGGCACAGATAAAGGGAGAAGTTTCAGGAAAAAATAATTCTTTTAAAATGAGTGATGTTAAACAGTTGTTTTTGGAGGCTGTAAATAATGTGAAGCCTGAAAACTGGGAAAAGGCAGTAAATCATACGATTAAAGAAGAAGAGAAAATGTGGAAGTTGGACAATATTACTGATGAAATGATCGAGCCACTCATTGTAAATATTGGTTGCGACAGTTCATCTTCTGATTTCGATTCTGATTTGGATTTGTAGGTAAGAAGTAGTTTTTATATTAAAATTATTATTTATGAACGTAACGTTGTTTAAAAGTCAAAGTTTAAACCCTTATACCTACATAACCCGTTTGACACAATGTTCTTAACATACCTTGTGGAAAAATAAAATATTTTAGAAAAAATTGCACTTTTTTACCTTCAGCTACTTAGAAGTTATAAGCAGGTTAATTAGGTGAAAATATAAGTGTACACCCGATATATTTATTATATTTATACAAAGGTTATTTCATACGAAAATACTCGAGGTATAACTTCACAAAATATTTTAACTGTCTACTAAAAGAAGTGGTACGCCTATGGATTACGAACGCTTTATTATTTTAATACTCTCTCATACATAAAAATAGACTATAGCTGAAACCTAAAATACAATCGTCAAATATAAATTTTTTTTATATTCGGGTAAATTGAGGAAAAAAAAAATCAAATTGCTAAACTGCACATACCTATGCGATTACCGAAATCGTAATGTTTTAAAAATATATCATCGAGTGAAGTGCCGTAGGAAACTAAGAAAAATTATGAAGATATTCAAATTGGAGAAAAAAATTGAATAGTCGTGCCTAATTTAAAACACTATCCCCGGGTCACACTTAGACATATTTCGATAATCGCGAATTCCTAAAACCAAAATATTTTCATAACAATATAAAACGATTCTATTGTTCAATAGTCACAGCTGGTATATTGTATACGATGTCCTTAAGGTATCACTTACTCCCAATAATGTCATATCTTTGTAAAGGAAATATTTTTTCGAAAACGCTGCCTTTAAGGCACAAAAATTAATTAGCAAAATTCAAAAAAAAAATATACGTTTGTGTAAATTACTTAATTTAATTTCGACTCTTGACATTGGAGTGGATTAATATATAGCCATGTAAACGTAGCCATTGAATTATCAAGTGCAATCACATTTGACAGGAGTTTGGATGGCGTAAATGCCCAAAACCAATTACCAAAATAACCAACGGTAACAACATGAAAGGCTCAAACAGAGCAAAAGCTCATTACCTGCGATTTCAACGACAAAGCATCAAATTTGCACCGCGTGGAGCGCTAAAGGATAGAAATGCATCGAGACGCGGCATCCGAACTCGTACACTCAGTGCGATGGCAACTGTTACAAGCGGGAAAATGAAAAATAATCTATTTGAAATACGCGACTGTCAAACGTCTACATGAAAACTGATTTTGTTTCATATTTGCGAGAAAATAAAAAAATTTAACCAATTCTCATAGAATTGTACGTCTAATTAAAAAAAATTCTTTTCCACAAAGTGGTTTCGTGCAAGAACGACCCTGATTGTTACTTTGTTACCTCCCCTATAAAATGTAACAATTCCTCAAGGCCACACGGCATTCGGACTTCATTTTAAAACTAATTATCAGACAAGGAAACAAAAGGCAACCGAATTAGCCGCTCCAAAGACAATAGAGCGCCGCAGCGCCTCTGGGGCATGTTTTCTGCTGACCATGCACCTGAGGGTTCATCATCTGGGCAACTGCTGATTACTCGAAATGTGCGAATTGTGTGCCCAGTAGACCAAACACTCTGTATGCACGCTTATTATCACAAAACGGATTGGATGTAGTATATGGTTGTTGGTAAAAAAAAATTACTCCAGGGGCGGGGATTTTTGGTAAAATCGAAAAAACACGTTGCTAAGTAATATTTTAACAAGAAGCATGAGCGCTGGTGGCAACAAATGTTAAAAAAATATTTCTTTGCATTGTGTTTTTTCGATTTTTAATGCTCGAATGGTATTTAACAAGACTATTTCATGAATAACAGATTATTCTGCATTCACATAGCTTGCGAAACATACTACCTATTATATATGCATACATAATAAGTATGTAGGTATTAATTTGAAAAATGAAAAACAGGTAATTTATTTAATCACAAAATGATACAAACTTAATTATTTAAGTAGAAGTATTGTTTGAAATCTTTGTTAACTCATTGATAACTTTGGGTGTAGAGCTGAGAAGCTCGAGGAGCGGCTGCAGGATCTTCTGTTTTCTGTTTTTTAGGTTCTGAGCCGTCACTTCTAGAAATTTAGTAGCAATAAAAATAGTAGCTAATTTGTCAAGGTCGCGTTATATTTAATAAGATTATTTCCCGAGTAAAAAAAAATTCTGTACGTACGTATAAATACCGTCCTTCACGTGACTATTGAGGACGATGATCAAATAGCCGAATATTTACCACCAAGGTGAATAGTCGCTTTATTTTGTTTTGATTGGCTGCGTCAAATCAATTTCCAAGCACGTGATTGGTTAAAAATTGATATTTGACAGGCAAGGGAAATAATCAGTATAATTGTTCGAATCTAAAAAAAAGAATTAATAACCTTCCCCCTGTATGCCACAATTTTATCACTGAATTATTGTAGCACATGCTCACCAACGTGACGAACTAAAATTCCCAAATACACGTGTTTCCGATACCCCCATTTCGGTATCAGGATCTGGCAAAGACAAGTGACAAACTGACAACTTCTCGCAGATTTCACTCTCGTCTTGTGGAAATATAAAAAAAAATAGGGAATGCCGGAAAGAACAACAATATTGGCAATACTATTTTCTGGTGAAAACCGTAGGACAATGCGGTCGCTGACTATTCTGCAGCTGACAAGGCCATTGTGAATGTCTTTTAACGCGTATTTCGTTGGACTGGTGTCTCTCCAAAGTTGGTTGGTCCATTATTTAAACATTATTACTATTCAATTTCATAAATTTTGCTGAAAATGACATATTTAGACGTAGGTAAATAAAAAAAGCAACTTTCATAGAGAATTATTTAAATGTGATTCAGCAAACTTTGGCTTTTAAATTTCGTGGCATTCACAGGAAATTTTTATATTTCGAAATATATACTTTACCAGAAGAAAAATTTTCAAGTCGTTTGTCAAAATACCGCTTTCATTTTTTTGATAAATAAATGTTTTAGTCTAACAAAGTAACCAGTTTTAAAGACTTCTAAACATTTTAATTAATTTATATTTTGTATTTATTAAAAAATATACTTATATACAGTGTGTCCTACCTTGTTGTTGTTGTTCTTATTCTTCCTCTTCTGCTTCTCCTTCTTCTTCTCGTTCTTCTTTTATTTGGTTTGACCCTGAAAAAGAGGAAAACTTCTATAGCAGGGAATTAGGAAAATGAAATGTCCTAGAAAAATGTAATATATACCAAAAGATAATGAATAATAAACTAAAAAAAAAACTTCTATTTGGTGATACACTATTAGGAAAATGTTCAGCATAAAGTCTCCTTGTATCCAAACAAAATATACGTATGTACAGTGTGTCCCAAAAAGTTTTATACAAATGGAGAAAAAGTGTACCTTACATTTCACAAAAAAAAATTTTCACACTGGGATACCTCGTAAAATTATTATTAGATTATTTTTTTCATCTGTCAATACAGTCAGATTTTGTGGTTTCAGCCAATAACAGCTCAGGATCCTAACCAATCATTGTGTTTTATACTGATAAAACCGCTTCTTCGTATTTGTTTCTTGATTAAACTGTGTTTACCTTTTTTGAAATGTCAAATGTAAACATTTAACAATTTTTATTATACTAAAATGTATTGCAAATCTATGTTAATAACCAAATTTCAAAATGTATTTGTAAACTAACCTGTTTTTATTAGTTTATTTCAAAAACGCCTTTAACATTTTTACATACCTCACTTTAACACTAAACTTAAAATTAATTAAATTAAGAAAGACATCATTTAATTCTTCTTCTTCGCTTTTATTTAAGGCGCCGTTTCGCGGGGTAGCCAGTCAAAAAATCGCCTTGGTGGTCCTGTATGTAAAACTATAACAGCTCAGGTTTCAATTTAAATTGGTAAAGAAAATTTTCAATATTTGTGTGTAAAGTGTCTTTTGCATAAATGACTATGTTCTCTGTTTTTAATACAAAATGATTCAAAAAATAATCCTATCAAATACGACTCGTCCTCTGAAATTTTATAGATTAAATTTTTGATCTTCATACTGAAACGCCTTTATTTTAGGCAAAACCACTCAAACAAACTGATTTAAGATAAAATCACGAGTCCGCACGGACTCGTGATTTTATCAATCAGTTTGTTTTCGTGGTTTTTCCAAATAAAGCCGTTTTCGTGAAAACCAAAAATTTAATCGATAAAATTTGGAGGATTCGTGGTATTACCTTTGATTATTTTTTTCATCTGTCAAAACAGTCAGATTTTGTGGTTTCAGCCAATAACAACCCAGGATCCTAACCAATCATTGTGTTTTATACTGATTATTTTTTTCATCTGTCAAAACAGTCAGATTTTGTGGTTTCAGCCAATAACAACTCAGGATCCTAACCAATCATTGTGTTTTATACTGATAAAACCGCTTCGTCGTTTTTGTTTTTTGATTAAACTGTGTTTACCTATTTGAGATGTCAAATGTAAACATTTATCAATTATTATTATACTAAAATGTATTGCAAATCTATGTTAATAACCAAATTTCAAAATGTATTTGTAAACTAACCTGTTTTTATTAGTTTATTTCAACATTCATTTAACACTTTTAGATACCTCACTTTAACACTAAACTTAAAATTAATTAAATTAAGAAAGACTTCATTTCATTCTTCTTCTTCGCTTTTATTTAAGGCGCCGTTTCGCGGGGTAGCCAGTCAAAAAATCGCCTTGGTGGCCCTGTACGTAAAACTATAACAGCTCAGGTTTCAATTTAAATTGGTAAAGATAATTTTCAATATTTGTGTGTAAAGTGTCTTTTGCATAAATGACTATGTTCTCTATTTTTAATACAAAATGATTCAAAAAATAATCCTTTCAAATACGACTCGTCCTCTGAAATTTTATAGATTAAATTTTTGATCTTCATACTCAAACGCCTTTATTTTAGGCAAAACCACTCAAACAAACTGATTTAAGATAAAATCACTCGTCCTGCGGACTCGTGATTTTATCAATCAGTTTGTTTTCGTGGTTTTTCCAAATAAAGCCGTTTTCGTGAAAACCAAAAATTTAATCGATAAAATTTGGAGGACTCGTGGTATTACCTTTGATAAAACCGCTTCGTCGTTTTTGTTTTTTGATTAAACTGTGTTTACCTATTTGAGATGTCAAATGTAAACATTTATCAATTATTATTATACTAAAATGTATTGCAAATCTGTGTTAATAACCAAATTTCAAAATGTATTTGTAAACGAACCTGTTTTTATTAGTTTATTTCAAAAACGCCTTTAACATTTTTACATACCTCACTTTAACACTAAACTTAAAATTAATTAAATTAAGAAGGACATCATTTCATTCTTCTTCTTCGCTTTTATTTAAGGCGCCGTTTCGCGGGGTAGCCAGTCAAAAAATCGCCTTGGTGGCCCTGTATGTAAAACTATAACTGCTCAGGTTTCAATTTAAATTGGTAAAGAAAATTTTCAATATTTGTGTGTAAAGTGTCTTTTGCATAAATGACTATGTTCTCTGTTTTTAATACAAAATGATTCAAAAAATAATCCTTTCAAATACGACTCGTCCTCTGAAATTTTATAGATTAAATTTTTGATCTTCATACTCAAACGCCTTTATTTTAGGCAAAACCACTCAAACAAACTGATTTAAGATAAAATCACTTGTCCTGCGGACTCGTGATTTTATCAATCAGTTTGTTTTCGTGGTTTTTCCAAATAAAGCCGTTTTCGTGAAAACCAAAAATTTAATCGATAAAATTTGGAGGATTCGTGGTATTACCTTTGATTATTTTTTTCATCTGTCAAAACAGTCAGATTTTGTGGTTTCAGCCAATAACAACCCAGGATCCTAACCAATCATTGTGTTTTATACTGATTATTTTTTTCATCTGTCAATACAGTCAGATTTTGTGGTTTCAGCCAATAACAGCTCAGGATCCTAACCAATCATTGTGTTTTATACTGATAAAACCGCTTCTTCGTATTTGTTTCTTGATTAAACTGTGTTTACCTTTTTTGAAATGTCAAATGTAAACATTTAACAATTTTTATTATACTAAAATGTATTGCAAATCTATGTTAATAACCAAATTTCAAAATGTATTTGTAAACTAACCTGTTTTTATTAGTTGATTTCAAAATGCCTTTAACATTTTTACATAACATAACACTAAACTTAAAATTAATTAAATTAAGAAAGACTTCATTTCATTCTTCTTCGCTTTTATTAACGGCGCCGTTTCGCGGGGTAGCCAGTCAAAAAATCGCCTTGGTGGCCCTGTATGTAAAACTATAACAGCTCAGGTTTCAATTTAAATTGGTAAAGAAAATTTTCAATATTTGTGTGTAAAGTGTCTTTTGCATAAATGACTATGTTCTCTGTTTTTAATACAAAATGATTCAAAAAATAATCCTTTCAAATACGACTCGTCCTCTGAAATTTTATAGATTAAATTTTTGATCTTCATACTCAAACGCCTTTATTTTAGGCAAAACCACTCAAACAAACTGATTTAAGATAAAATCACTCGTCCTGCGGACTCGTGATTTTATCAATCAGTTTGTTTTCGTGGTTTTTCCAAATAAAGCCGTTTTCGTGAAAACCAAAAATTTAATCGATAAAATTTGGAGGACTCGTGGTATTACCTTTGATAAAACCGCTTCGTCGTTTTTGTTTTTTGATTAAACTGTGTTTACCTATTTGAGATGTCAAATGTAAACATTTATCAATTATTATTATACTAAAATGTATTGCAAATCTATGTTAATAACCAAATTTCAAAATGTATTTGTAAACGAACCTGTTTTTATTAGTTTATTTCAAAAACGCCTTTAACATTTTTACATACCTCACTTTAACACTAAACTTAAAATTAATTAAATTAAGAAGGACATCATTTCATTCTTCTTCTTCGCTTTTATTTAAGGCGCCGTTTCGCGGGGTAGCCAGTCAAAAAATCGCCTTGGTGGCCCTGTATGTAAAACTATAACAGCTCAGGTTTCAATTTAAATTGGTAAAGAAAATTTTCAATATTTGTGTGTAAAGTGTCTTTTGCATAAATGACTATGTTCTCTGTTTTTAATACAAAATGATTCAAAAAATAATCCTTTCAAATACGACTCGTCCTCTGAAATTTTATAGATTAAATTTTTGATCTTCATACTCAAACGCCTTTATTTTAGGCAAAACCACTCAAACAAACTGATTTAAGATAAAATCACTTGTCCTGCGGACTCGTGATTTTATCAATCAGTTTGTTTTCGTGGTTTTTCCAAATAAAGCCGTTTTCGTGAAAACCAAAAATTTAATCGATAAAATTTGGAGGACTCGTGGTATTACCTTTGATAAAACACACCTTTATTCGAATTTGGGAATACTCTAATTTAATTTTTCAGGTACCTGCTGATTGGCAAAAATTTAATCTAAATAGAAAAATGACAAAACAAAATTTGATATAATTTTAAAAAAGAAAATATTTTTGTTTATGATTATACCCATACTTTATTGAACCAACTGGTATTTTTCCAAAATATCGATTTAGTAACAGATTCGTAGTGTCCTTTCTACGTGCGTCAAATCGAAAACAAACAAACGAAACTGGGAATGCTCCAATGTAGACTAGATTATTATGTTCGAAGAGTTGAAAATTTTAAAAGAGAAGAGGGACCTGTTGAGTCTCATTTTGTCTTATCGACGTAATTGGCAGTCTTTTGTTTCGATGTTCGGCTATTATTTTCTTTTTTCTCCCGTTTGCTCGTGTTCCTTTTCTGAAAACTCCAAAGAAAAGTTTTTCGGCTATCAGGCGCTGTTTACCTGACATTGTAGAGATTTTTTTCTTTATATCAAAGAGTTGTACATCTATATACGAACAAAAAATTAAAAATTGTTGTTCGTGAATTATAGCCTATTTTTTTGTATGAGAGAGTATTAAAATAATAAAGCGTTCGTAATCCATAGGCGTACCACTTCTTTTAGTAGACAGTTAAAATATTTTGTGAAGTTATACCTCGAGTATTTTCGTATGAAATAACCTTTGTATAAATATAATAAATATATCGGGTGTACACTTATATTTTCACCTAATTAACCTGCTTCTCTTTATGAAGGGAACACAAATGATACAGTTCTCTTCTCACAGAACCGGGATGGAACTTAATATTCTTTGAATTTAGCCAATTCTGTAAATCTTTTTTTAACCACTTGGTTGTGGGCATTTTTTCTGTAAGTCTCGAGTGATAACTTGCATTATCCATTACTATTATACAGTTCTGAGGAAGAAGATCTATCATTTGTTCGAACCACTCTTTAAAGACATCAGCATTCATGTCCTCATGGTAGTCACCGGTACGAGTAGATTCAAAAGTCAATAAACCACCTTTAACAAAACCGTTTGAACTACCGATGTGTACTATTATCAGTCTGCGCCCCTTTCCTGATGGTGGATTTAAACCAGTAGATAAATTATTTAAAAAAGCCTGTCTTCGACTTGTAACAGTTTCATCTTGCCAAAATTTATTTGGTGTATGTCCCTCGTTGATCCATGTTTCATCTAAATAAAATATATTTCTTCTTTGGTTTCTCATTTCTTTTATAGTCCTTAGGTAATTTCTTCTCCATACTACAATATCGCTTCTTTCTATTAAAATAGACTTTCTGGAATGCTTTTTCCATTTCTTCTTCCATTTCTTTTAAAAGTTTCCATAGTGTGCTTCGACTCATTTCAGGGTAATCCTTATCATCTCGAACCGTGGCAAGAACTTTGTCTACTGTCGGAAATTCTTTTCTAAAGAAGAACGCATGCACTTTCCTTCGAAGTCTTTTTTTCAAATGATTTTCTATTTGAAATTTTGGTTTTCCTGGAGCTTTACATGCTGTTTGAAACTCGCCACATTTCTCTTCTTTAACAACTCTGTAAATCGTAGATTTCCCAACACCAAGCGTACTACTAACTAATTCCACTGTGTCATCAACACTTTTACATAAATGTTTGTCTGTAAATGATTTAAAACAATTAAATATTAATGTTTTTTCATTAACTGTTAAAGGACCGATTTTTTGTCGTTTAGGCGGTACTTCCAAATTTTCCATGATCAGACTAGAATTCACAATAGATTGCACACTGCACCTTGCATGTTGCAACTAAACGACATTTAGTAAGCTGTCAAGAATACACAACTGGACCTCCTTACTAAATTGAAAACCTACAATCGCATTTTCGGTGAAATTTGTTGGTAAGGGATTTATCTACTTATAATTCGATTACTGTAAGAAATTCTTGGAATTAAAATAAAACAAAATTGGCAAATAGGTACTTATTGAAAATAATCTTAAAATACGGCTATGTTATCTTTAATACACAGGGCTTTTGGCCTGTCCAAACCTTTTTCTATTGTTCTGTACAGCTTATGGTTATAAAAGACCAATAAAAGACCCAAAACTTGTATTAGCTCAGGTACATTTATGACAATTTTAGGAAATATTTAGATTATTCCGTAAAAATATTTAAAATGACCGTACTAAGTTTTGCATTAGAAATGCTGTTTTATTACTCTCTCATACATAAAAATAGACCATAATTCGTATATTTTTTTAAAAAATTCTTACGCCTTTGTGACGTTTTTTAGCGCAATCTCACGTCTACTGAAGGATCTGATTAGCTAGATGGAGTATTTGGATATATTGAAGGATAATTAGATAATTTAATAGTTATAATCCAAAAATGAAAATATTATACAATAATTAAAGTACAAAATAACATTAAAACATAAATAATAATTGATATATGTAACGTAGAAATGTCACATGATTAAAAAACTTTTTTTATATAAGAAATTATTTTATTTAAATTTAAATTAAATCTTTAAAATAGCTAAAGAACAAAGTATCTAAATAATTCCAAAAACGTCCTGTCTGTCCATCCATGTTCACATGGTCATTTCATTATTAGACTAGCCATCGAGCTCAAACGTACACAGACCAAGAAGAAGAAGAAGGACAAGAAAAAGAAGAAGTTGATGAAATTCAAAATTCCGCTCACAGCTGTCGTTCGTTTCTCCTCTCTCTCTCATATCGGATCATTTTAATTGATAGTGCGAAATGTGCACGGTCATGCACGCCAGATCTCTCACAACACTCTACAGAAGGTTTCGATTTTCACACCCACCTATAATATAAAATTATTGTTATTATCGTGATTTGTAGAAAAATATCTTAAATCAATTGTTATTATATATAAAAAATCGGATTTAACACAAAATAAATAGATATATTAAAAAAAACAATTCATCTAATTTTTTTGATAAAATAAATAAATAAATTTGACTCTTTGCCACTCGCAAACTCTCCTCTTCTTGTCCTTCCTCTTCTTGTTCTTCTTTTTCTTCTTCTTCTTCCTCTTCTGCTTCTTCTTCTGCTTCTCCTTCTACTTCTATTTGGTAATACACTATTAGGAAAATGTTCAGCATAAAGTCTTCTAGTATCCAAACAATTCCAAGAAGCCAATCCATACGTTCTAAGTACATGACTGATGAAAGATTGCAAAGGCGCAAATTAACATGGAGTGTATAAATAATTTGGTAAATATCACCCAAACTGGATATGTTATCCAATTCAATTGACAGTAGATACCACCTCTTTCATATCTGATGGGAAAGCAATTTTTACTATTTGTATACAGTAACTGTCAATCCTGGTAGAAATTTAGGATCCTTAACCATTAGGTATGTATCTATTCTATCAAAATAATATTTTTTTTCCAGCTATATACTAAATCTTTCCTAACAGAGTACCAGGACAAGCTGTATGAGTATACATTACTATTATCAACTAGTACCTAACTAGTGGTTGATTAATGACATTTTAAAGCAACCTCCCACACAGCACAGTTTCATTTCTGAAATATTGCAGGAACATGTTTCGGAAATATTTGAAATATTTTTGTTCCTATTGCAAAAGATAGGTATATGAAATATTTCAGGAATATTGGAGAAACATCCAAATGTCCGCCCCATAACCTAACATAACAATTTTGCAGAAATATTTTTTAATATATACCTATTGTAAAATTATTTTGTAATATTTATGGAATTATATGTGTTATATATAAAGATAACGTCGCAATATTGCAGAAATAGTTCTGTAATATTGTAAGATCCCAGACAGCACCGGATATATTCCGTGAATATTCATAGAATATTCTCTTTAGGATATAGGATTATTTCTAGAATGTGCTGCTGGCGAAAATTTTAGATATTCCCAGAATATTCTATGAGGAATATTCCATGGATATTCATACATGATTATTCCATGAATGTTCACACAGGAATATTCTAACAAGAATATCCTTAGTATATTCTCTCGAGAATATTTCGGCAATATTTCCTGAATATTGTGTGCTGTGGACTTCGATTATGATAATAAGTTAAAAACTACTAATAAATGAACTAAATTTATTCCCATCAAACGAACTCTCCCAATTTTACTAATAGTAGGCTTTCTTGGCGAAAATAACATTCATTCGTTCTTTAAAAAGGTGGTTTTATTCATCCAAAGAAAATTTTGCTATTTGGGCGAAGAGAAAAAGTATAGTCCACTCCACTCTAGTGACACCGAAAATCAAAACGGTATTAACATCCAGTAACCTCGACGTTGGCCGACCGTCTGTTCTGTTCGAACTTCTAAAAACAAAAGTGAGTCTTTGGTCGTAGATCGCTCCTCCATTGTTTCAGCAGGGGAAAGACAAAAGAAGGCCGGCTCGACAGCGGCGCGCCATTGGTTGGGGGGCCACTATCGATTCGAGCGGTCGCTCGCCACCCAATCAGCTCTGAAACAACAGCCAACACCACCGACGACGGCGACGGGTCCAGAGAGGCGTCGGCGTCGAGGTCGGAATCGGCATCGCGGCGTTCCGTCGTACGCCGCCGGTCCACGGACGACGCACATCAGCTCAAGAAGAACTGACGGACTGACTGATTGATGATGGGAGACAAAATTTCAATCTGCGGCGTTCTTGGTATAGAAAGGGTTTGGAATATTCTAAATATTCATCAAAAATACAAATATTTACGTGAATAAAATCCATTAACTAAAACAATATTACTGCGTTCCAATCTCACGTAACCCTCAACTAATTTGCCTAACTTTGAGACCAGTGTTGCCGGACTCATATGAAATACTCCTACGAACAAGCGAAAATACCCGCGCACTAGATGATAATTTTACTGTGTTTTAACTTGACCAATGATGTTTTGGTTCTCTCTCTTTTTATTTCCGTGATCTAGAAAGAGAGAGAGAGAGAGAGAGAGAGAACCAAAGGATGGTCAGCTATGTGTAACCCCTTTATTTCGTGAAGGCAATTACCGATCATCCATAATTCTTGTTCTTGACTTATCGCGCTTAAGAGCCAAACTCAAAATCCCCTATTTTACCCAAGATGGTCTGAAATTCCCGCATTTCAGGTAAAATACCCGCAATCGGCAACACTGTTTGAGACACCGAGTTCTAAAAATAAAAATCCAATAGTGCACAGTCCAAGTGGATGAGGGGTATTCACATAATTAAACCTGTGTAATTTCATTCACAGAATGAATTCTGTAAACCAGAAATTTTCACAATGTATTTTCACGTTGGCGATATTTTTCACATACGTTATTCTGCGAAAAATTTTACAATGTCTTACTCTTAAGACATATACAATGTAAAATGTAGGTCACATAGTATATTTTGTGAAAATTACCATACTTATCAAGTTTTTTCACATTTTTCAGAGTGTATACACCAATAATAAAACATTCTTGTTATTGTTCGCCTAAAAATGTATGTTAGAACCTATTCAAATATTCAAAAATATCTTCAATAACGAATTGACCAAAAAAACCCAAAAACAAAACACATTCGTTCCAATTCTCTAATCACAATCGAATTATCGATTCTCTGCACACCTGCGTAAAAATAAAAAAAAACAGGCTTTAATAATAATCAAAAAAAATGTTTTCAATATCCATTTAACGGTAGTGTTTCAAGATCGAGATTCCCGATTAGATATCACACTGTTTATACCGACACAAAGTATAACGACATGTAATAATTCTATAATTCCATAATACGCAGGTAAATTTCTAGATATAGATGGATGTATTTTTCGATAGCCGACAACTGTCTAATGTACGTGGAATTATGGGCAGTGAATATTTTATTCGTTCAGAGCCATTATTTTTCAATAAATACGGGTTATATACAGGATGGGAACGCGTAATTACATAAGTAAATAGATGGTGTGGTAAACGGGACGTAATTATGGGTATTATTTTAAAAAAAATTGAAGAATGAATATTGTGTTTTTTTAACCCCTTTAGTCCTGAAATATCAAATACTTGCAATGTGCTGCACTTCGAAATATACCACAAAAGAGATTCAGCATCAATCGCTAATGTGGTGTCATCTGTATATAATATCAAATGATTAGTGCTAACATATTTAGAGAGATCATATATGTAGGTATAATAAAAATATCAGTGGACCTAAGATTGATCCTTGAGGTACGCCAATTTCTACAGGTTGGGGAAGGGACTTCTGATCTAACAATAATCTTTCCCAGACGCAGAATTGGGGGTAAATTGAAAAGATTCATCCTAAAGTTGTTTGGTGTCATGTTTCTATTTTAAAATTTATATTTTCGTCCAAAAAAAATAAAAATTTTCTTCCGAAATTACTGGTTTTTCCTTAAAACGTGATTTAAAAAAATCTCTCCAAAAAATCAGTAAAGCTGTTCTAGTTTCTTTGGTTAATTTTTTTTAATTATTAAAAAGTATAAGCATAAAACAATGTTATAAAAGTATCATATAAATCTTCAAAAATCAAGGAAAAATATTTCAATTAAATTGAATGTAAAATGTTGCTGTCTAGTTTTCCTAAAGGTATTGAAAAACGAAGAATTCCGGTTAATTTTTTTTTCAAAATAACGTTTTATGTAGTACCTCGATAAAGTCGGCTAAGGCCTTAATATCCACCAATATTTGTTTACATATTTGGAAAACCAAATAAACTGAAGAACGCAAAAATCCAAAACATAAAAACGACCTTGACGTGTGTCACAAGGTTAAAGTTTGAAATTTCTCAGCGAAAATCAAACATATCGTTGCATTGATACAACAATGACAATGGCAGCGCGATACACAATTGAATTGAATCTCTCTCCTCAGTTGGCTTTGGATGCGAGACTATCACTTTCCGCAAATGGCTGAAACGCTGATGCTGATGCCGCTGCCTTAGTTGAATCAACAAATAAGTCCTTCGCTGCATCCCTTCAATCCGTTCGCTAGTAGCCAGGACACACGGCGACGTTGCCAAACGAACAATTTTTTTTGCGAAGCAAAAATAGTGAAATTATGAAGTTATAAAAGGCAGATATCCAATAATCTTAGTAGTAGATTTCTAGACTGTTCATATTTTTTACATGAAATATGAAAATCCCACATAAAAATTGTATCTACTAATTTAAATATCCACACAAAAGGATAATTTTGGATGAAAAAAAGTGGTAAAAATATGAACATTTTTGTGCGAAAATTTCAGATATCTAGTGAAGGAATTTATCACGCATGATTAGATTTTCATTTTATTTTATTTTTTATATTTTTTTTCTCTTATTAAAACTTTAAATAAGCTCAATGTTTTTCTTCTTAATCAGTAAAAACTTCGTCTGAACAAAATATTGAAAAAGTATACGTAAGGAAATATCTGAAAAAAGGACGACTTTTTGTAAATTTGGCAACACCACGGACACAGTTTGTTCCTTCTACAAGAATGCTTCAAAAACCTTTGACTAGAGACATCTCGTGACAGAGGAATAAAACAACTCTTGATTTTTATTAAGCATATTGTCCAAGCCATGTTGTCAACACCATTATTATTTCAGTAACATTAAGAAGAAAAAAAAAGAATTCATCTAAATTTATTTGTGGATTAGAAAAATATCTGATATTTTTCAAAAAAACATTTAGACAGATTTTTCAAATTTCAACTGATGCTGTTTTATCCTTTAATTAACAAAAAAATGGGTTTTATAAAATTTATAAAAACCAGCTGCATCAAGGGCGTCTCCAGTCCAGAGATTTGGGGGGTGGTTTATATATATAAAGGTTTAATATTTTGGGTTTGTTGGTATAAATGAACCTAGAATCTAGACAAAAAAATTAAAATTTGGTTTAGAAAAAAAGTAGAATGAATTTTGTATAAGAAACGATTGGCAATGCCAAAATTACCAAGAAAGAAATGTTTGGGCCATTTTTGAGAAAAAAAGTGAGTTTTTTAGGGTATAAATGGACCTAGAATCGACAAAAAAAATAAAATTTGGTTTACGCAGAATGAATTTTGTATAAGAAACGATTGGCAATGTCAAAATTACCGAAAAAAAATGTTTGGGTCATTTTTGAGGGAGAAAGTAAGTTTTTTAGGATATAAATGGACCTAGAATCTTCAAAAAAATTAATTTTGTATAAGAAACGATTGACAATACGTTAATAAATTTTAAAATAAAATTAAAAACAATCAAGATAAAAAAATGACAAATTAAATAAGTAATCCTTTCCAAAAACGCTTTAAATCTCATCTAAGTCATAATCAATTAGAAACATCGTTTTGTATTGTAAATCGCTTTTGGCAACACCGCCTTCCAACTAATCGTTACTCGGTCGTATCGGGAGTTTAATGTCACATTTGGAGATTTATTTTAAGCCTTCATATCTCGGAGGGCCCCCATTAATGACCGATCATCAAATAAATCATTATTATTATTATCATTATTATTTCAGCGCAGATAAAGCGTGATTTTTTTCTTATTATTTGATTTATTGGCTACTTGTGCTTGTTTTATGGGTACTTTGGAATTCGCAAAATAATTTAGAACGATCGTAAGTGGCAAAATGCATGCATAAAACGCGCTATTAAATTTTTAATTTATGTTAGATAAATAAAGCACGATTTTTTCATATCCCCCAGATCGAAAAACCGTAGGGTACCTGTAGGATTTGTTTTTCATATTTTTTATTCAAAATTTTTTGTCCGGCCACTTACAGGATGAAATGATAAAAATTGTTCTTTTATAATAAGTATAATATTTAAAAAAAATTGCCAATTAAGAAAATTCATTTATTTTTACAACATATTTTTTAATATCCATTAATGTAATGATTGATTCGCATTTTTCTATACATTTAAAAAATGTTTCAGTATTTCTTTCAACTAATTTATTATAATTTTCCATTTTTATTTCTTTACTTTACAGCCTCTCCAAATTTGAGGCTTTAGACCATATCAATTCTCCAAAAACTAGTCAAGTTATTGATATTCTGTTTTCAAGAAACCATTTCTACATCATTTCTTTACAGCCTCTCCAAATTTTAAACTTTTATATCGAGCAATTTTAGATTTGTGGGGTTTTATTCTCCAAAATTCAGGCCCTCCAAATTTTAGATAAGTAGGTAAAATAAATAAGCTTTCATCTATTTAATCATTTAAAACTTAATCCACCTACCAATCTAATGTTTTATGAAAATATCCACATGTGCTAAGGACATGAAATCCCATCATTTTTTCTTCTCTCCCCTACAGATGCATATGTCCGATAAACCGAATCGAAGCGGGGTAGATTTTAACAGTGTAGTGAAAATTAAAGAACATTGGCAGTATATAAATCTGTGTAAAGAGATACTCGAGTTTGTCAACCCCCTATAAATGACATGTGGTCTAGAGCCCCATATCAAAAAGATTGATTATCACGGTGGCCTGATTCAGATTCATATCTTTTTCTATTAATTCCCGGGATAAAAAAGGGGCCGCAGAAAAACCAATCTCGTCCATTGGGTCCTTATTGCGATCGGAATAATCGAAAAAAATTAAGGGAATGTAAATATATTTGTCATTCATATATAGGTACTAAAAGTTTTTCTAGGTTTAGATTCTTTAGAATTTTAAACTTTCTTAGTAACTTTGATAATCCATTTGACTTTTGATACTTTTAAAACATTTCTGATAGTTTGATCCAAAGTGTACACCATCTAACTAGTTTAACTGTCAATGTCAATCATCATTTCTGTTATTCCGATTGTCGCGGTATTGCCGTTTTGCGGGTAATTACTAGCATTTGCCGAAAATGAGAATTGCCGCCAGGAAATATCTGAACTAAGGTCCTTGAAAAAAAATGTGTATATTCAATAGGTATACACCAAAATAATAAACTTCATTTTCTCGGGGAGGTATATTCATCAACACTATTATTTTTCTTAGTGTAGTTCGGTTTGTAAGAATTTGAATCAATACATGTTACTTTTCTCAGTGTATCTCAAATAGTTTATGTGTCAATGCTGTGACGTATTTCCTCTTAATATTGTGTCTATCCAACATTAAAGGAACCGATCAAGCTTTCGCCTCTTGTTAGATGGTGTACTCTTTGGTTTGATAACATTTTGCATTCTAATTTACAGGTACGTCACCAAAAAGCTGTTAATTCCCTTACCCTCCTAAAAAGAAGCCATATAAAGTTAATTCTAGGTCGTTTTTACCCTATATTCAATTATCCTTCAACTTAGCAAACGGCAATTTATCAGTTTTAAGTCGGTCGCGCGAGGGGCGCGGCCGTCGCACGTTGATTGCCCACAGCCAACTAGACAGCGGAAACAATGACATGTCCCTCGCGTAAAAAACACGGCCTCCTTGATCAAAGTGACACAATGTAACGTGTAATCAGTGGGATTGCTCTCTGGGAGAAATGCGACCCTCCGTTTTTTGGGGTACACTGTCTTTGACGCCGTTTTACACAGGTTTCTCTAAATTGCTAAGAGGGGACGAAAGGGGGAAATCACTAGATACGCAATGAAGATATCGCTGTCTTATCGTAAAATGTTAATGGCGAAATTAAAGTGTTTATTCAATATTAAATTAAGTTTGAAATTTGCATATATTTTTTTCCTGTATCGTAAACGTAAAGCGAGAATCCCATAAATATTTTAAAGGTGACAAATTACCCAATCCTGAAAAATTGATTCTGGATAAAAATGAACAGGGGTTTTTTATGAATTCCCACATTATTGAGAGTTATGCACCAAAGTTCCCAATACGGCTTGCATTCCTGTGGATCTTACTCACGAATTTTAAAAAAAAAATTACAGGTCAAACAACCGAAGGATCTTCAAACATAGACGGAAATGAGGACCACGTTTACACAGTAACAAAATTTGGATGTAGGAAAAAGTTATTAAACCCATTTTTCTACTCTTTTTTTAGAAGAAGAAAATGAATTTCTATTAAAATGTACCAATAACCCAAAGTAAGGCAAGGGACAAGCGTCTCCCCCCCTTACGAACCCCCATGAATAACTATAAATGCAACACCATGAAAAATATAAAATGCACTAGAACAGCCGTTGTGGGTAAAAAGTATTATTGCAGAAATGATTTTGAAGAGTCTCGAAAAATACACCCTTTGCTTTTGGATTCGAGGGTTAGGTTTACCACTAAAACACTTAAAATGCCTTTCTCACAGCCGCAGATCACAAATAATAAGTATGCCTGGCTCTCCCTTCAGGAGTTATATTGGGGAGCAAAGCCACACACTAATAAGGATTTCGGATATTTGCTTCCTCTTCAGGGTCGGACTAATGGGGCTGTTGGAATCTACTGTTGATGCAAATACAAATAAATGGACCAAATACATAGGAAATAGAATTTTAAAAATATACTTTCAAAGTTTTCTTCAGCAATATATATTGAAGTTTGTAACCAAGTGGCTAGTGGTTAGTAAAGTTTCTTATATATTTTATTTACTCAAAGGCCAACACGAAATTGAACCCATGGAAAAAGCCGCACATCGTATGTACCTATATATATATCTAATAATTTTGTTTTAAATTCGTCACATTTAGCTCTCAATTTTCACGGATTGAATTGAAACTGTCTTAAAGATCCGTTCCTGGAAATACGGCCCGTATCTCGAGTTCCAGCATCCCTCTTGGCCTGCACATATTCGTCAGACAGCCAGCAATGTCATCGCGAGATATGCCTCCTCCGCCGCCGCCGCCGCCTTCTAGTGGCATGGAACTGTCAATCACAGAAGCAGAGACATCGCGGGCATATTATGGGGCCAGCATGTCGATGCTGGTAATAACTCCAGGGTGGTAAGGGGGTAGCCGAAGGGCGAAAGGGGACCATTGTTCGTGTCCCCCCGTCCGAGTGAAAGAGTCAGAGGCGTCACACGACCAGCTTCCTTTGTAGAGCTGCTCAAGATGCTGATTTAAATTAGAATTTTAATTGTACCGTAATTTGGTCTAATTAAGAATGTTCTTAAGGGTACTGCAGAATTTTTTTAAACTTTTATTTTATAAACCCTCACTAAATAAAAAATATTTTTAAAAAAATTTAAAACTATAGAATCATATATACAGGGTGTAAGTGCGGCTCCAGCCCAGAGATTTGGAAAAAATGAGTTTTTTAGGATTTAAATGGACCTAGAATTTACAAAAAAATTCAAAAAAATTAAAATTTGGTTTATGCAAAATGAATTTTGTCTAAGAAACGATTGGAAATGTCAAAATTACCGAAAAATAATGTTTGGGCCATTTTTAAGAGAAAAAGTGAGTTTTTTAGGGTATAAATGGATCTAGAATCTACAAAAAAATTCAAAAAAATTAAAATTTGGTTTACGCAAAATGAATTTTGTATAAAAACGATTGGCAATGTCAAAGTTACAGAAAAAAAAATGTTTGGGCCATTTTTGGGGGTAAAAGTGAATTTTTAGGATATAAATGGACCTATAATCTACAAAAAAATTCAAAAAAATTAAAATTTTGTTTACGCAGATATGAGAAATATCCTCTCATTGTCAGACTTTGGTGGGGGGAGGGCAATTAAAACAAGTATACACCATTTTTGTTCAAATTTACAGGGCGTTTAATAAAGATAAAGAAGCAAATTCAAAAAAGGTCAGGAATAAAAAAATTGGTATTTTTCTTCATCCAGTAGAGTGTTATAAATTTGTATAAACAAAAATGGTACACATTTTGATAATTTCAAGCTCGTTTTTTATTTTTATATTCCGTTTATTTTGAACCAAAAGATCTTGGCAAAAATAATTATTGTTACAAACACGTCTTAACTTTTTTTCACTTATAAATAATTATACATGCGGTGATTTATTTCTTAGGGAAGTGACCTCGTATAAATTTTGCCCGCGTCACTTCCTGATGCACGCCACTGCCCGACGGGCTACTACTTTAATTGAAAGCGCGGATCAGGCCGGCTAAAAAGAGGATGTCATTTCGCCAAGCCGCAAAATGAGAGGACTATTCCGGAGAGAGACCCTTTCGTTTTCTTCTTCTTTTTCAATCTCCAGGATTTATCATCTCATCCCGTATCCCGCAACCCGCAAAACCAAGACCAAGACCATTCGCCCTCGCTGGGATTAATTGATTATTCCCTCCTTTTTTTCTCTGGTTATATTTCCGTTATATGTCAAAATGATACGTTTTTGTCCAAAGAGAAGTGAAAGTTTTAGATTTATTTGAAAGGCAATGATATTTTCAGAAGTGGGGCAAATTTAAAGTATAGTAAACAAAATAATGGAAGGTTTTTAAAGACAAGAAGAAATTCATGAAATTTTTTAACATTTTGGATAATACTGTGATTAACCCCGGGTCGATTGCGGCAAATCGCGTGCATCGTAGTACTTTGTCGGCAAATTTTACGGATATACAGATCTGACAAATTGCTACTATTATATAAGAAAATAGAGCCTAAAAATAGTTTTAGGTAACCTACCGATACTAATAGAAAGATACCCATTTCATTCGCTTTATCTTCCCATGTTATTTTATGTTTTTGGTTGATGTGGTTTTCAAAATATTTTGACAAAATTGGATATCTAAATGAATGGTTATCTTTTGAAAAATTCCGCCCATTAAGTGAGTAGAAATTATCTATTTAGAAATTCAGACAGACAGAAACTTTATTGTCATTTAAAATGAGTTTTTTTTCTAATAATTGGATAATTGTGGATATGCTAATTATTTCACTATTTGACAATTAATACAGCGTGTTCTTTTTTCCTTTTTGCGAAATTATTTAAATAATTTTCTCTCTCCTAAATTATGTAGCGATTAATAACATTTTTTTAATGACTGAACTCATCGTGGGTGATCAAAGAGCATCTACACGAGGTCCTTGACTGTTAAAAAATATCTGAAATGCCTTATAAATACACAAAAAATGAATAATAAGGTGTACAGGTACGTGTGCGGTAAACATATTTAATAAAGTTGAAGGATATGATATTACAGTCGACCAACTGAGTATTGAATGTTAAATTGGGAAATTGGAACCTTTGGTTTATCAACTAAGTTGAAACATTATCGTCGACCACTCAATCAAAACACAAATTTTAACATACTCTACGCGCGTTTCGCCAACTATGTTGGCATCATCAGGAGTTGATGATAGACTATCAATTTGTATTGAATGTTGTCTAAAAAAATATACATAGTAAGCAAAGAGTTAAGAATTCTGATAATAATAAATCTTTTTTTATTTCTGCATACCTACTGAGGTAAAATAATAAAGAAAATAGATTTTTTGAAGAAATAAAAAGTTCATTTCCTGAGGTTAAATTTGAAAGGTATAATTTTTTTTTTTTGCAAAATTTTAATAGTTTTCTTTTAATATTCAATAATTTTTTGTTGACGCAACGGTTTATTTCTTAAATTTAGGTATATGAAATTATACATTTTTAATTCCTAGGATAAAATATTTTATTATAGGCATGAAATGAAAAATGATTTATTTTTACATAGAATAATTGGTCCGCTGTACCACCGACCGAGCATCGAGTAAAACAGTGGCAGCTACTTGTTCTAGCTAATATAAAACAGTGAGCTGAGACTGTGACAAATACTTACCACGGAACACATAAATCCACGGGACAGATGAGACCGGAGATAAAGCACACCAGCGCCGCAGGTGGCGAAATTCTTAACATCCTCAGCTCCAGTTACAACGGAACGCGATCTGTGAGTTCCTTTTTAGAAAGGAAAAAATAATACGGGGTGTGCCATTAATCAACACATTTTTTTGTCTGTTTCCTGTTTTCCATTTTCTACTATTTCTTCTTTCAAATCACTCTCTACTTCCATTTGTTTCCCGCTTATCCTAGGTCTTCCTTTCCCTCTACCATTTATATACACACAGCTCAAGAATAGCGTGAAAATCACAGCCCATAACATCGGAAACCGCTCATACCTCAGAGAGCATGTAAACTCGTCGGTCCTAATTATATAACGCAGTATTCAATAATAGAAAAATTCAACACCAGATAGAAAAATGGATAAAAAAAGCGTAGAAAAAGTCGGGAAGATCACGGAAAATCTCTGATAAAATCTTTTATTTATTTTTTTACCAAAAAATTATTTGATTAAATTAAATTTTATTCGGTACGTTATAGGATATGTATAAAGAACTCACCTTGTAGGTATTATAAGCAAGTATATCATTGAAGGTGGTTCAGATTAAAATTTGTTCATTCATCCATTGTGTTCATTGAATAAAGATGTTTATAGTGAGGTTTTACAGCTTCCTTTCAAACTCAAGACACTTTTTGATCAAAGCATATTTTTATGTAAATTAAGTTCCGAGTAAATATACCTAACTGGTTGAAAATAAGTGTTGAAATGAAAACAAGGTGTTAAAAAAGAATTTATACTAAATCTTTTTACACATAGGTACATAAACACATATTTTTTTAGTTGTTCTCCTGTATTTTTTTAGCTTTTTGATTTTCAAAGGATTTTTCTAGTTGATGTCGCTTTCAGTGACATTTAAAATATTTAAAATTAAAGACCAAATCAGATCATATTTAAATATTTTTTTAAAAAAAAGGCGTTTTAAATATTTTTTACTACTGACGCATTTTTTCCATTTTTCCCCTTAAATGTTTTTTTGTATATAAGAACAAAAAGCCTAAAAATACATTAATAAACAATTTAAAAAATATTACTATTAAAAAAAATTTCATGTTTTTATTTTCTAACACTCTGTAATGTGAACCTATATATATATCGTATTAACAGATAACAAGGGGGCAGGTAGTAAACAAGTAGATAACTGGTCAATTTTATTCAATTAAGGTATTTGCCCTATAATTAGGCGGTGAGGGTATCTGGAACCACACAGTACTTTTAAATGGTATAAAGAATGGATTTTTATAAGAAAGTTATCTTTTGTTTTCACCAAAGTAAATACGTAATTTTTTTTTTCAAACATGACAAATTGTGGAATGTAAGAAAAATTAATATCCCTCAATGAAAATCCAACTTTTAAAAAACAATGGACATAGAAGCTATCTATTAATTATGTCACACCTGCAAAAAAAATGTGAAACATACATAGAAAATTGTGAATTTAAAAAGTTATCCAATGATTTTGTTAAAACAAAGATTTTTAAATTTCAGCAAAAACACATGAAATCGTGTATAGTGGCCATTTCAATTTAATATTCTAACAGCAATCACGGCATATTTATTGCGCTATGTGTCTGAAAATTCAGAGAGGGCAATAAATCGAGGCGGCCATTAAATCAGGGCCGTATTTCGTGGAGGTATTTATGACCGCCTGCCACTACATTAGGGTGTTAAGACAATAACAATATTTCATCAATATGTCTCTACTGGTCATAATGAACGAGCGAATTTGAGTGATATACTAGAGTTGTGCCCTCTATGACCGCTGCTAGAAAAATGGGATTCCCTATCAAATTTAAAGTGATATATACGGTGAGTGTTCGAAAGTTAGTACAATATTTTTTATTTTTGAAATTTTCCTAATGTTCGTGTAGGTGCTAGAAAAAAAATTGGGCATCTTCACGCAATAATATAAAAAATATTGAAAATAAAAATGGCAATAATCGAATTTAAAGTTAAAACTTAACTTACTGGTAGTTTATGGTCGATATTTTCATTTTTATGGGTTTCCTAAGTTTTTTTTTCAGATTTTATATTTTTTTCTCCCCTAAAAATCTCAAAAACTGTTAAAAATAACCAAGAAAGGGAAAATATTATTTTTTTTTCGACTAAAAACAATATTCGAAAATAAAATTTTGTGTATCAAATGTTTCTAGTGATCTATGACACTTTTAATTTCTTTGGTACTGTTTATTGAGTACATACAGGGTATGGAGGCTGAAAGATCTCCAAAAACCCTATTTTTATAATTGTTTTTTTCAGAATTTTACATGTTGCGATTGAGGACATTTTGCCTATCTTAACCTTTTGCACTCCAGCCAAAAAAAAACTGAAATTGCAGTTACGGAACTTCCTTTATTTGGTTGTAAGTTTGTGGTGTAAACGTACAAAAACAGTTGCTCATCGCGTGCAAAAAGATACCTCCAGAGCCTGCTTAAAACGCCGCCCGCCCCTAACATTTAATATTATTATTATTAATGTCTAATTTCGGGGCCAGTTTCGACTGTTTTTTTTCGAAATCTATCACTGTTATTCGGAAACCGTGACCCGTATTAGCCCAAAGAAAGAAGAAATTTTCCTAAAACCCACCATTTCATCTCGCAAGCGTATGTGAATTATAGAAATTGAAGGGAACCTAAAAAAAATTGTGGATAACACATGGTTTTGTATTTGGTTATGGGAAGTAAATCAGTGGCGTATGGTGTATAATTTATATTTACAACTTTTAGAAATACTTTTATTTTTCACTTGTATATTATTTTTTTATTTTACCTTGGATACGGTTGCTATAAATACACTCATAATGTCTTAGAGCATAATGAGCGGGAGTTATGACCATAACGCCCGCTAATTTTATGAGGAGGGTCTGGATTACTCCGGCAATATATTTTTGGTTGCTTTGGCTGCATATTTTTTTTGATATGTTTTGGAAAATCGGTATTTATTTCCTTTACTTTTATATAAGACGTATATGACACAAATCATCAATGACGTTCACTAAATATAATGAAACACTGACAGCAAACGTAAAAATATCAAAAAAATCGGTTTTTATTAAATAAATAAAATCAATTTTTATATAACGCACTTGATGCATAAATAACTATTATTCCTGACCGGGATATTATAACTCCCTTGGGGTATTAGAGGTTCCTTAATTCCAGTTATTAGGATATTTAGAAGTTTGTAGAATATGACTGTCAGTCATTGCTGTTTTGTGTTATAAATTTTATTAAAATTGATCAGAAATAAAATAATCTACGTACCACGGAAATTAATGAGCCTTAATTACCCCAGGCAATTGTTTATAATTCCCTTGATACATAAATTACTATTCTATAGTGTAATAAAAGTTACATTGAATGTACTAGGTGGCCGACCATGTTTTGACTGGAAAAAATCTCGAAAACTATTAAAATAACAAAAACTAATATTACTGGTCTTGTGATCCAAAAAGGCTGTAGTATACCTATTCAACATCCCATGGTCAGTTTTTGCCCTTTGATCCCTTTATTTGGGCCTTCAAATTAAATAAAGAAATTTATTTTTATTTATTAGAGTAAAAATGGATGGCAAAAGTTTTTTAGATACGCCACTGGATCTTTTACTAATTATAGGGTTAATCTACAATTGAAGAAAAAAAAATTCGTTCAGTTAGAGGGGAATCGTGACTCACAGAGAGACATAAACTTTTGGGAAAACATCTGAATGTAAGTAGGTATGTGTATATTACACATATAACTACTTTGAAAAAATTCTTCCGAATGTCTTTGCCTACCGCAATTAGATGCCTAATTTTCTGTTTTCATGTGAAAATAGTTTTTTTTAAGTATGCGCTTATATTTATGTGCATATATTTCGATAAATTGCGGTCAAGTATTTGGGAAAATTGAATAATTCAGTGGTTAAAAGATGTTTGTTAAATTATGATGATTATGAGATGTAACATATAAAATAACAATTTTTTGAGGATTTTTTCCAGTTTTTTTACAAGAAAAATTAAATCCCAGGGGTTCAAAAAGAAACAAAAAAGTTTGTCGATGATATTCAGGATATAAACCATCAAAATAAAAACTCTCGATTTGTTAAATACGATCTAAAAAAGCTCTTTGATAACGAATTGTGTACCCTCCTAATAAAAAATTCTGATAAAGCCGCTGACTTTGAATGAATCACTTCCTGAAAATATTAAATTAATTCTGTTGATGAAAATGGCAAGAATCGGAGTGGTATACAAAATCTGCTAAATATCATTTTTTTTTAATTATATTAACAACATTTCTAATTAAATCAGAAAAATATTATTTAATTTATTTAACGTTAGAAACGAAAAAAAAATACGGAAAGTTAAAGTATCAGCTGCATTTTTGCTGGATTTTGAGCATTACAATATCAAAATCTGAAGAAGGTTAAATTAGGCATTTCCGAAACTACTACAGAACGAAAAGTGCTGCCCCAAACATCGGCAACGGCGTCGCGATGCTCGTGAAGTCATTTTTTCTTATACAGATTAATCTTAATTGTGTGACTTTATATATCTGTTTAAATTACGATTGACTCGACACCAAATGTCACCTTTAAGGTCAGTTCTGTCATTAATAATTAACAGATTTGATTATTCGATAAACAATCCGATAAGAAAAAATTGAAACCATCATATTGAGTCCCCTGTCTATTTGATGCAGGTCTAAGCGTTTAACTTTTAATTTTTTCACGCGTGAGATTTGGTTCTTTGTCGGTCGAACCACATTGACGTAACATACAATTTTCTGAAAAGGGAGTTTACATTTTATTAGATAGTTTTTGTAAGGAAATTCAATTATTTTATTTAGTTTATTTATAGAATATAGAATAATATATTAATTGTTTAGAAAGCAAGTTAATCAAAGAGGTTAAATGATTCAAATTCACATCACACAAAAAAAAGAATCTCTTAAATCAAGAATATATATTTTTGAATTAAATAATCTTCCCTTAAGAATAATAATTTTAGATTGACCAATATACTTCTATTTTCAACTAATATCGTTGTTTGCCTGTTTACATACCTTTTCTTGAAAGAAAACAATTTCAGTCAATCAATTCTTACCAAATGTGTTCTGATGACGAAAGCAAGTACACATGACTCCCTCGACCAATAAGCAGACTTAAGTATTAGCGCTTGCGCTGAAGATGCGTATAGAATGTAGAAAAAACGCCTTAGCTGACATAGTGAATAGTGCGTTTGCGTTTTTGATGGTACATAGGCCAGCGCTCTATTCTGTTTGAAATTATTTAAAACGAGTCAGCATAGAAGTTAAAAGTTTTTTGGAGACTAACTGTTTAGAACACCTATGGACGAGTTGTGTAGGCATGTGGGCTCTTTTCAATCAACTGTATACATGGCGTCGTGTCACTTAATGATTTTCATTGAGTATCATTTGCAATGATCTTAAAACTCTGTTCAATCATAACTATTTGTATGTTGAGAATGCTTTATTTTGTGTTGTCAATCACTTATTACGATTTTTCATAAGTCAGGTTAAGTTCATGTTCGTGAAATAATGATTCATTGCTGTATCCATACCCCAGCTCTTAGAATCAAGAGGATCATTGTTCACATGGGCTGAGAAATCATCTTCATCCAAGAAAATTGAAATATTCTTGCCTCAACCAAACCACATTATTTAACAAGAAATTGTACATTTGACACAAAACTTTCTGTTACCAAGTAGCCAAGAATATTTTGTCAAAAAATCAAACTAATATTTGGTTGGACCTATTCAAGAATAGGTTGAATTAATGCGGTTACAATTTGATTTAAGAGATTCTTTTTTTCTGTGCATATTCCTCATGTTGATATGAACTCAGATCGTTCTCCCACACTACCAATTAATCTGATTACAGACGAAGTTATAAAGCAGCTTTGAAAGACAATAATAGTAAAACTGACAAAAGTTATTAATTTGGATTTAGGAAATATGACTTTACACTAAATAGCCCAGGTTTACCAAGTTGAAAGGGAAGTTATAGAGGAAAAGAAGGTCTGCTCTACTGCATTCCTATATGTTTCGCAGGTTTTCGATAAAGTGTGGCATGAAGACATGTTTTAGGTCTCAGGTCCATGCTTTGATAATATTTTCAACTTTTACCATCCTTGTCAGCAAGTTTTAACTATTTGTAAAAGACCAAAAATTCCAATTCGCAACTGGGCAAATGGAAAGCAAATTTTTAAATGTTTCTATTTTCACTTCTCTTAGCATTACCGCCACTGACAAGTGACGGAGGAAAAGAAGAAGACGAAAAGATTGAAAATCCTTTAGGGGTCTCCTCGCGAAGGAGTGTGAAGTTGCCCGTTGGTATTCTTTGTCGGCAACGTCATTAGACTATGACTCAGCAACCGTGCCATCGAGGATACGTGTCAAACCGTCGAAACGTTTGATGGCTGCTAGATTAATGTTTCTCGAATATTAGTTGTTTCTGGCTTTCGTCCCGATCGCGGCCAGCCAGCCAGCTAGCCAACGATGATGGTGACTGGGCGATTTTTTTCTCTATCTAGTAGGCTGGGAAGAATTCGAGATGGCAGGCCTCGAATTAACGAACGTAATTATCGACGTCACGTGAATATAAATCGAGTAATTAAGGCGGGAAGATGAAATTAGTGCTGTTTCAAAACGTCCGTCGTCGGGTTGTAAAAGTTCCGTGCGTAAGAGATTTTTGGAAGCCTCCCACAAAAAAATTGTTTTTTTTAGATGCATGAATTCGGCAAATAGATACTGGGTGGGCCAATTCTGGCCGAATATTAGGTGCATATTTTAAAAATATTTCCGATTACTCAATAAACACAGGATATTCGATGGACATCCATCAAAAGTCCATATGGACATAGACCAGAAAAGGAGGTCCAATGGATGTCTGTGGACATCGTTCATGGACATACAATGGATAACCATTAATGGATATTCTTTTCCGGTCCATGTTCTTATGGATCAAATATGGACCTCTGATGGATCAATTAACTTCAAAATAAATTTAACCAATTGGCAGCATTGTTACTGTTGGCATTCCTGGGAATAATTTCAACTTCACAACTGACAATTGACAGGTTATTTATTTGGTTCCAAGTTCTAATTCATTGTATTTATTGCATAAATAAATAATAAAATATTGTACGTTTTGGATGTACATTGGACATCCATTGGATATCCTTGTGTTTACTGGGTATACAGGGTGATCTACAAATGTCTTACAGTACCTACCTTTTTAAGGGAAAATTATAATTTCCAAGTAGCAAAAAAATCCTAAGACTTTGGCATCAAACTCGATAAATCTTCAATTAATGCAATTTTGGAACTGTTAATATCCCTATATTTAGACAATAAATAACCCTTTTCGCATCAATCTAAACTCATCATAACTCATTTGTGTAATAATTTATAATTTGGAAGCGACGAAAATGAATAATAAATTTCGCCTCATGAATTCCACAGCTCTTTGCGAGATGATGATGGAGAGAGACGAAAGAGGAAGCCATTTAACTTACCGCATTCACCCGTTGACATTTCCATATAAAATAAAATCCGTTCCTGTCGCTAGAGCGCGCTACGGCGGCCACCTGAAGAATTTTTGTCAATTAATAACCCCCCACTAATTACCGCGACCATTAGGGAAGTAATTACCAGCGGCGGCGACCTGCAATCTTATTTATTTTAAACTAAAAATAAAACTCATTTATAAATCAAATATTCAATTATTGTGGAGTAGATCTGGATTTGAAAACGAAGTCGCTCTTTTCGAAAAAAAAAAATTGTGATCTCATAGATCACTATATGCAAGCTAAGGGAGGTGTGAAGGGGGGTAAAGATATGGGAAATCGCTTAAACTGAATTTTAACCCGTCCAAATCGGGCTGGCGGTTCTCGAGATATTGCGATTTGAAAGTAGTATATGGATTTTCGCCGCGGCGAGAACACACCTAGAGCCTTGTTCGCGTTTTTCGCATGGAAGAAAGTGAGCGCTTAGCTCCTATCTCGGCATCTAATTTTACGGCGGCTCAGCGAGTACACTCGCTTTTATAAATATATCACGCACACCTGCGGTCCTCTATAAACTTAGAGCTTTGTGGTAAAAAAACCTTGAAAGAGAACTGATTGTTCTTGAAAATGAGCTTAGTGTGGCATGTAGAGTTGCATCGCCCAGTATATTAAAATATGTAGTTATTAGTAGTAGTGTAAGGTCAGGTATTTATATATATTTAATAACACAAATTCTCTACGTGTTGGTCGTCGACCTTCCTATATCACGTAATATTCTGATTCTGCTAAAAAAGGAGTCTGAATTTTCCAGACCGGTTTCGGCATTATTGTACCCCGTCAGTAGAAAGTAGACGAAACTAAAGATTGAGGAGTAGTTATTTGAATTTTTAAAGAATCACCATAATATGTACTAATTTAGAATTTTATTTTTATACGATCGCCCCACGTACCTTAGTAGATCTACAGTTTGTTTTTGAATTAAAAAGAAATAATATTCCAAAATTAGACTTTATTAACTGAAGCAAGATATCGTAGGTATATGGGGCAATCGTCGAATTGCATGCGCTGCCACTGGTGATTACGGTACTCGCCGCTAGGTGGCTCGCCTTCCTGATGAGTAATTAAGCCATATTAATCATGGAGGACGCGATAACACTGCTGTTCGCGTCTTTTACAGGTCATTTGCATCTTACAATTGCAGATTCCATCTTGAGTTTTGTTTAGGGGGGGACAAGGGCGCGCAGGGGATTATTCAACCCTTTTCCCGACCGTTCTAAGCCATTCTATTCGGGATATCCCCCTTTCCTGGGGGTAAGAAGAAAACATTTTGGAGGGCTGCCTGTGACAGACCGAAAAATGTGTACCTACCTCCCCGACTGCTATTTCTTATTCAGTCAGGGGTGGCCGTACTTATTGCCCTACTCGGTTTTGTTTCGCCGACTTCGGTTTGTCTTTTTATTTGTCGAGGATGATTTGATAATGGATGGAGGTTTTATATATTCTTTCGCGGTTTCTCTTTTGGACCATTAACGTTTGGAATTTGTTGATTTTTGTTATTGACTTTGGCAAAACATTTTAATAATAGAAGTAGGAATGTCAATTTTTGTATGGTTGGTCATGAGATTGTGGAAATAAAGGAGTAATTTTTGAAATAAAATCGATTAGCAATGTCAAAAAAGAAAAAAAAATGTAGTAAATGGGTTGGAAATGTGTGAAAAAAATAGCGAAAAGAAAATTAAGTTAAGTATCTTTGTGAATATCTGAAATTGTCATTCAATATACATTAATTTTATAGTCTTTTATACTGAAATTAGAATATTTTAGATGGATTTTGGTTCAAATGAAATTATGATTATTTACTATTTATTATTGATAGCTACACCCGACATATATTCAAAAATCTGTATAGGTACAAGATACACTGAAGCGGGAAAGTTTATTAGACAGAATGGTTAATTTGATATCCAATCTTAAAATCAAACGATTTCCTGCCACCTTTATACTTTCTCATTAAGAAAAAAAAAGAGATGGCTTCGTATCTCGAGTGTGTGGTTTGCTCGTCGAGATTATCGTATATGAATATGGAAATTGTAACTTGATTCTTATCTCCACGGTAGCATCTAGTAGGCTTTGCCCACACACTTTACGATGTTGCTTCTCACACCTGTGCCTGTGCCCGCGACACTGTTTTGTTTGGCCAGTAAATCATCAACACACCCTTGGCCCTGGACGATAATTATTCCTCTTTTGTTATTTACGTTTGTGAGGAAGGAAGTCAAAAAAAAAGATTGAAAATTTATTTAAATATATATCAAATTACTAATTTTTTTAATTCACTACTTCGCAAAAGCGAAGAAAATTTAATTCTAAACATTTTTTTCCTTTTCCACTTTTCGATTTCACATACAGATTTTTAGTTATTGGTGAATTTTTTAGAATTTTCTAACGGTCACAAGAAATATTTTTGGGATAATACAAAAAAAAAAATTAAACTACGTTTCCTGTCTTAAAAATGATTAATGATTTAAAATACGAAATACGCGTCCAATTTCGATAATTTTTCGGTGGTTAGCGAAGAAACCATGACAGTGTTTTTAATAATGACCACAGGACGTCGGACACCCTGTAGAGATTGTGAAAGAGAACCGCCATCATAAGAATCACTATATATTGACGAGGAAAGGTGTCCAGATCAGAAGTAGAAAACTTTCGTTTGTGGCATCAAAAAGTGAGGGAAAAAAAAAACTTTCACATTCGATAAATTATCCTTTTTTAATGAAGTAATGTTAAATACAATTTTTCATAAAAATAGACGAGTTATACATGAAATAGCAGAGTTATAAGGCGTAGAAAATTACGATTTTCACCACAAAAATCGTACATTTCTAAAAGTTTTTTAAATGTAACCGAAAATCTGTTAGTATTACGTAAAAATTGATATTGAACTAATTTTATGGCCTTGAGCTATCTATCTATCTGTTCATCAAGTATTGCACTGATGCTTATTCCGCAGAAGGGTTCAGGTCCTAGAAATGGTGTTTTAGCCCCTTTTTTTGCGAGTACGTCTGCTATTTCACTACCCTCCACTCCTCCAGTGTGTCCCGGGACCCATATGAGGGTAACAGTGTTGTTCTTGCCTAGTTCGTTTAGATTCTCTAGGCACTCCCAAACCATCTAGGAGTTCAAGACATTAATGGCTGCTTGGCTGTCTTGACATGATGATGATCTCTTGTCTGCGAAAATTTCTTTCTATGTTGAACTGGACACATTTTCCGATGGCGTATATTTCAGCTCGGAGATTTGCCTAAACTTTCAGAATATTTGGTTCCAGGCCCATATACTCCTATTCCTGTTCCTTCTGTTGTTCTAGAACCATCTGTGTACCATTTAATGGCACTTCTCTTGAGTTTTGGGATGGTATCTTTGTCCCATTCGCTTTTGTTACTTAGCTTTGTGTTGAATTCTTTCACAAAGCTAAACTTCTCTGTCATCTCATCTTGGGGCATGTCCCAGGTTTGGTGATTTCCAGGAAGGAGTCGAAACTTGCGTTTGGTTGATCCTTCTCTGGTCATTCTGTAGGTTGTCCTTACGCTATACTCTCCACTACTATATGGAGGGGTGTAAGGCTTAGAATTACCTCCATGGCAGCCGTTGGGCACGTTCTCATTGCACCTGTTATGCATACGCAGACTAGTCTTTGAATTTTCGCTAGATTTGCCTTTGCTTAGTTCTGCTGCTCCAGACTACTGCTCCATAAGTGATGGCCGGTCTCACTATTGACGTGTACATCCACTGCAGGATCTTTGGGTTACATCCCCAGTTTTTTCTCGCAAAATTTCTGCACACCATTAGAGCTTTCGTGGCTTTGCTGGTTACTTCTTTTTCCTGCTTGTTCCAGATGAGTTTATTATCTAGTATTAGTCACAGATATTTGACATCTGCCTTGAGCTAACAATTAAAATGATTTTTTTTTATTTTCCTACGATTAATACGAAGGAAGATATGGCAATTCAAAAATGGGTGTTTAAACAAACTGGATTGTTCTAGCGCAAATATCTAGAAAAATATTAGTTCCAAAATAAAATTTATATAGCATCCTAATGAGAGAACAAACATTGGGAACATTTTAAGACCATCCAGAACCGTTTAACATAAGCAGAAAAAAGTTATGGGCAAAAATAAATCATTTTAATTGTTAGCTCAAAGCCATAAACTTAGTTCAATATCAATTTTTACGCAAACTAACAGATTTTCGGTTATATTTTAAAAAATTGTTAGAAATGTACCATTTTTGTGGTGAAAATCGTATTTTTCTACGCCCTATAACTGGGGAGGGGTTTACTTTCATGAACAATTGTATTTAACATTAATTCATTAAAAATAATTTATCGATTGCGCAATTTTTTTTTCTTTTTTCCCCCACTTTTTGATAACCCCCCCTCCCCCCAACGGCACTAATGAAAGTTTTCTACTTCAGAACTAGACACCCTTCCTAACAATTTGCAAAAGTCGATCTGGTCTATTTTTGTTGATTTTTTTGAGAAAAAGAAGAGGGCCGTTAAACTATTTAAAAAATAATTTTTTGTTGCTCCAATCGAGATAAATATTGATATACAGATGACAAAAAATATGTAGATTTGCAATCAGAAGTCAAATTTTTCTTATCTTAAACCGTTTAGCTCATAATCTGAAAAACAAATTATATTTCGCGTTACCGTAAAATAAACTGAATATTTAGTTTCCCTTTCATAGCGCCATCTTTTATGATCTAGCCAAAGCTTAGTTCAAATTAAAACAAAGAAATATTCTCCCCCATTTTTTATCCAGCATGAAGGAAAAGCCATTTTTATTTAATTTTAATCTCAGATATGAAAAAATACAAATTTTTTAAACCAAATTCTACAATATTAACTTAATAATTGATAATAATTTACTAATAAGGCAATAAGTGATCTAAATAATATGTAATAGAAATCTGCAATTTTATGTTATGAACTTAAAAGGTTTATTAGAAGATGGCGCTCTCCATAGAGGACTGAATTTATTTTGAGTTTTGACCTGTGGAGGGGTAGGTGAGGGTCGGAAGTAATCTTCAACACCACCACCGTGCTCAGCATCCTCGAAAACAGTTATTTTAAGGTTATTTTAAAGGGAATGATGAAAATACCTCCGTCGGAGATGAATTTTGGCCGGTGGAGGGGTTGGTGAGGTTCGGAAGTAATCTTCAACACCGCCACCGTGCAAATTAAAACAAAGAAATATTCTCCATTCTTTATCCAGTATGAAGGAAAAGCCATAAAATTTTTTTAGTTTGATATCTTTCTACTTAGAACTAAAATTGGTTGAGAAATCGAATAAGCATGGTTATAAAGTTATTTTTTTGAGGTCAGAGAAAATTCATTTTTTATCCTCAGAAACATGAAATAGATTTATAAAAATGTACTAGTTGAAATATTTTACCTGAAGACGTAATAGATCTATCCTTGACTAAGCCATTGGCAACCCTGCATATTTTATATTATTAGTACGTAAATGACCACCAGGGGATCTTCTTTTTTTAATAGTTATGTAACTAAGGCATTTTCAGCTCTACCAAAGTACTATTGTTTTTTAATAGTTCAAGTATTGCTGTAATCGACGCTTACCTCTATGGAAATTCGGTTTATCACAATGTTGCCAGTGCAAATATTTCCCTTTCGAAGCGCCATCTTTTAGGAAATAGCTAAAACTTAGCTCAAATTAAAACAAAGAAACATTCTTCTCCATTTTTTATCCAGCATGAAGAAAACGCCGTAAATTATAACTTTTAGCTATTTTTATTCAATTTTAATATCAGATATGAAAAATAAAATTTTTTAAACCAAATTCTATAATATTAAGTTAGTACTTGATAATAACTTACTAATAAGGTAATAATTGATCTAATAATATGTTACGAACTTAATAGGTTTATTAGAAGATGGCGCTCTCCAGAGAAGACTAGCTAATAATCACAGATAAGTTTTGAAATCAAACAGTTCTAAGAATTTGTAACTTAGAAAAATTTTGAAAAGCATCTGGTCATCATCTATACTTTATTAATTAAATTTTTAAAGTTTGTATTTGCAAGAATTTATTTAAATTTTTGAATTTAATTTATCGCCATATATTTTGGTCCCAATAACCTGCCCTTAGCCTATGTCCCAATAGTTATGAATCACCCTGTATATTAGGGTAACCGCTGAATTTTTATCGGCCAATATATTGAGTTTATGCCACTACTCTTTTTTAAATCCCCATCTGTTGTACCCATGCTTTCACTAAATTTTGATTCACAAACCGTATAATATATTGGCTTGGTATTGTATAACTTGGTATTGGCATTTCATGGTATTAGCATCTTAAAATACAGATATTTAATTATATTTAAAAAATGAAGATCATTCTTATGATTTGTGTTTTCGGATTCACGCATGCATTACCAGTAGAGAGTGAAAAACAAAATGTAACTTTAAAAATACGTAAGTAGAAAAAAATTCATTAAATTCTAGTTAATATTAAATTATTCAATTTAAGTATTATTATAATAACTTTTTCTTATGTTTCAAGTATTTTCGCATGCAATACTTTAAATTATTAAAATACTGTATACAGTGTGTCCCAAAAAGTTTTATACTGTAGTGGAGGGCAATATGTACATTGAAATTTAGATTAAGTAACAAAAAATTATGCACAATAGTAGATTATTGTTATTCCCATATAAAAAAAATACAATAAAACAAAAAGTAATGATTTGGACGTAGAGAAAAATACGTACAAATCGTAGTGGAGGGCAAAATGTTCAGTAATAATACCACAAGTGATTGAATTTTCGCGATAAGTCTGTATCTTATTTTATAACGAAACTGAGTTGCTTAAAAACACTACGAGTCCGCAGTTTCTTTGGCCTCCAAGGTCTCCAGACATTACCCCTCTAAATTTCTTTTTGTGGAGCTACATTAAGAGGCCATTTCAAGATATTGATCATCTCGAAAGCATCATTAAAGAAGCATGTGGTGCTGCAACTCCAGATGTGATTAGAAATGTCATAAAAGAATTTAATCTAAGAACAATCACCTGTTTAGAAGTAATTTTATATGTTCCCCATTTAATTGGATAAGTATTATTCATTATTCCATACAATGTTTTAAAATTTTTGTACCTGATTATGGATTATTAAGTCATGTAGAGCTTTTTATCAAGAATAATTTTTTTTTGTGAAATGTGAGATATAAACTTTTTCTCCATTTGTATAGTTAAAACTATTTGGGACACACTGTATTATAGTATTTTTCTAAAATTGTATGCTGTTGTTTGTAATAATTAGACACCTGTCAATTAGTTATATGTAGGGACTATCTTAACATTTTTTAGTTCATTTAATTATGATATTTAATTATTATTATCAATTGTTTATATTTTATATTTGTCATGGGATTCAATAAAATCGTGCCATTATTATATCATTTATACAATTATTATTGTATATAATCAAATCGTAGACTATTTTCAGTTAAATAAAAATTATTTGTGAAAGCGCGCGATCTTTTTTTGTTACTGGTTGTAGTGTTTATTATTGCATAAACAAATTTACGGTGTATATCAATTTAAGCCGTTATGCATTTTTTTTTCATTCAACTTACTACTTACGATATAAAATGTAGGTTACAAACAAAAGACAACTGAAGAGTTATATAATTTTTAAATAGTGAAAGTACTTAACTAAAGGTTGTAATCAGATATTAATACAGGGTGCATGTACGAAGACTGTTACGCTTAATATATCGAGAAGATTTAAAGAATTCTCAAGTTTTTATTTTAGTTTTTATTTTCAAAATATTCTTTGACAATCATCTATAATAATTACTAAATAAAAAAATCAACATAAACAAAACTCCCATAACAACTCTGTCATATTTTAAAGACCCCTACACATAATTTTTCCCATTAATCATTTTATTCTAAACCAAAAACCCCACTTCACTATAAATTTTGATTATGTACCTAAATTTCAAACAACCCGCATAACGGTTAAATAATGTGAAAAACCAAATAAAGAGAATACAAAACTTTTATTCGATAATAGAGAAATTATCAAACAAAATAAATTAATTATAACTATTTATTTTAATTTAAATAATCAGTAGGCAGAACGTAATTAACAAAATAAAGTTTGAAACTAATTTTAGAGCAGTAATCATATGACAAAATAATAAATTTCTGATAACAAATTTTAACATGGTAATTCCATAAGGAATTTTCATCGACAATTTTAAAATAGTTACAAACAATTTAGCAAATAACTAAATAGTAGAAGTTAAGACAAAATAGTCTTAGATAAGTCTGCAATCATTACAACAATGAAAACATTGTTATTTTAAATATTAGAAGATAAATAAATTTTAAACTTAACCTCAAAGTGCAGTATCTTAATTTAACAATATGATCAATGTAAATTCAGCGGAAATATAATAAATGAAGAAAATAAAGTGTGAGCATTTCCAAAATTAAAGTAATATTGTAAAGAAAAAATGCAGTAATAATAATCTTTAATACAATTTATAAAATCGATAATGATGAAAGTAAAAAAGTCTTCATGTACATTTAACATAAGTTAGAATAGGAAATGAATTATACCAAAATCATTCTTTTTATCTCAGAAATGATTTGGTAATAGTCAAAAAGCATATAAAAATTAAAATTTTTTGAATTTTATAATAATTTAATTGAAAATTATGTGAAATCCCGATCTAGACGGCTTTAACATGATGGTTTAATTTTTTTCGCGTAAAAAGGTCACACTGATGTCCCCCCTTAAGCGGTATCAAAATTCCTAAAAAATATTGATATTGATAAATTTTTAGCTGAATATATTATTCCTTGTCCTAAAACGGATGTAAACATAAATAAATGTCTTGTAAATACATTCAATCACTTAAGACCTTACTTGAAAAATGGTATTTCTGATATTGATGTACCAAGTATAGATCCCTTACAAATAGATAATTTGATTATGGAAAATGGACGCGGACCTTTGCGTCTTAAAGCCTCATTTTTCAACATAACCACAACTGGAGCCAGCAATTATATGGTCTCAGGAATAAAGTAAGTTGAAATTTTTAACTTATTTATATACATAAGAAAATTAAATTAAATATATATTTTTTTTGTCTTTAGTACAGATTTAAATAAATACATCATCGAGTTGAAAGTATTGTTACCAAAAATAGAAGTAGAAGGAAAATACGATGTAGATGGAAATGTTCTTTTGGTTCCTGTGAAGTCGAAAGGAGATTTTCGGGCTGACTTTTGTAAGTATATTTTATTTTGATTACGAATCTTATCATTAATGACGTATTTTTAGAATATTTTTTTATTTTTGCAGTGGACGTAAATGGAGTAGGAAAAATTTTTGGAAAAGAATTTACCAATGAAAATAACATTAGGTTTATGAAAGTCGATAAAATGTTGGTGGACTTTAGATTGAGAAAGAGCCGTTTTCGAATAAGAGACGTTATTAATCATGGAAACATAATAGGTAAATACAGGGTGGGCCAAACTTCTGTCCTCGGAGGATTACGACAAATGTCAAGTCACCTGTCATTCGGTCTAGTTATTCCTATTTGCCAAAAACTACTTATTCTCCTGACATCTCTTTTGCGTGGAAACCATATAAAAAAATGTTAAGAAAAAACGTTTCCTGTTGTAACATGTTTTTTGTCCCATTTCCCCATACCCCACGTTGAGTTGGCAAACCTGTATTGTTGGCAACCCTTTATTGTTGGCAAACCTGCCTTAGGTGGCGCTGATTCCCCCATTTCCCCTTGTTGAGTCGATAATTACAGATTCCAACACTCAGACGGCGCCGATTCCCCACGTTGAGTTAATAATTACAGATTCCAACACTCAGGTGGCAAACCTGCATTGTTAACAACCCTGTATTGTTGGTAAACCTATATTGTTGGCAACCCTGTTGACAGGTGCCAGAAGGGCGTGACTTAAAAGTGGAGTTATTAGCTGAAAATCACTAAAAAAAACTTTTTTTGATGATTTCTCATAGTTGCGGGAAAAAAATTTGTTGAAAAACTTCAGATTTGTGTTCAGCACCCCAAAAAATCTAAAATAAACCACTAAAAACAATTACATCAGAATTTGTGCACATTTTTTCCTGATATTTATCTCTGAGATTGCTATTATTTATTTTTATTATTATTATTATTATTATTATTATTATTATTATTATTATTATTATTATTATTATTATTATTATTATTATTATTATTATTATTATTATTATTATTATTTATGTTATGATTTTTTAGGAAATGCCATGAATCAATTTTTGAATCGTAATTCGAATGAAATAATAAAAGAGATGCGACCTGCTGCCAATGTTGCGATTGCGACGCATTTTAAGAAATTTTTAAATAGTGCTTTCGTCAAGCTTCCTATGGAAATTTGGTTGCCCGATATTTGAAGCGATTTAACTGATAATAATTTATTGCATTTTCAAAAAATGTGTTGTTATCTAAAAGAATATGTGGAATAGAAGTTAAAGAATTAATGAATACCAAAAAAAAATCGTAGAACAATTGTAAATAATTTCCACTTTTTGATATTTTGCAATTGCCCCACTCACCCCTATAAAAATAAATGTTCTTCAAGAGATGCACCATATTCTTAAGATCCTTTTCAACCAAGTGGTATATGTTTTAAATAAAAATATTTTGTAAATATAGTGACAAAATAAAAAATACATTTTTGTTTATTAATTTTTTCATGACCCGATGTATCTTAAGAAATGATATTGCATTTTTGTCATAAACTTTATTTCTATGTTCTACAAATATTAACATCAACAAGATAAGTTGATTAGTCTAAATTTATAGAGAAAGTCGAAACAGGCGCCACAAACATTTTTAATATTTCATATCGATGTAGCAATTCAAATGCATTATTGCATGTTTTTGCCATTTTATAACAAATCATAAAGCCGAGTTATCAGAGAATTTGACCTCGCGCAAAATGTGATATCTATGAAACTTGGCACTTAAGTACTTGAATGGGTAAAAAAATCTTTGCTGCTCTAAAGTTTTTGTTTTCTCATAGAAAATTTGACCGGAAGTTATAATTTCTAAAATTCTCAATGATTTTTATAAAACTGAAGATATCTATTACTAGAGGCATAACCAAAAAAATCCTTGTACACTTATCATCATTAATATCTGGACCTACAAAATTTTTTGATTCAACTTCGAATTTATGAGATGGCTGTCATTTGACAAGCAAATTATTTATGTCCGTCAAATGAACATTTTTTCCTATTTTAATACTTTTAAGGCCTATTCTGGTTATAAATTGCTACTTGGTCATTTGTAAAAAAGTTATGTATGCGTTTGTATTGGAAAAATATGTTAAATAATCGTTTCAACGCACTGAATTTGTTTGTCTTGAGAGTTAGTATTCCAATATATATTTCTTTTTAAAAAAATGTGAAAAATATTTTTCCGCGCAAAAAATTCTATCGCTATATTGAATTTATCATGTTTTATAACGTCTGTGAAAATTTCATGAAAATCCCAGCCGGCCCCATATTCTTAACGTTTACCCAGAGATGTGCGTGTCAGTAGTTATCAAAATTTGTAGGTTATTATGGCGAAATTAAATAAAGTCAAACCTTGACGTTGATATTTACAAAAATAGGTTATTTTCAGTTTCAGTTTCTCTTCTAATGGAAATAAAATCACTTATTTTAAAGAAAAAGGGGGCTTTAATTGACGTCTACCCTGAAAGTTTCATTGAATTCTGACGAGTGGATTTTGAGATCCTCCGGACACACATACATACATACATTTATATTAAGTTAATCTTCCACAATTTTCCAATATAAGATTTGATTAAATTTTACAAGGTATATCAGAATTTTTATGGAACATGTTTTTTTCATTCTTTTTAGATCCAAATTCCTTATTTTTTTGGAGGGTCATGACCCTAGATTCGTACTTGTTTACTTACACAAATCTATGTTTATTTGAACTATTCCTACATCAAATAAAAATTCTAAAGAAGGATAACAAAACAAAAATATCTGACAACTCACGTTTTTTTTTTTAAATTTGTCGTACATTTTTAATCGAGCTATTTTTGGATGTTTTGGGTGAAATTTAAAAACATTTATACTGATAAGTTGTCAAAATAAAATATTTATTTGTCCATTTTGTTTATTTGTTGTAGATTGTTGTGCGTAAATTGAAGGAGCATTTCCTCTTGCCCTCTCGTCAACATACAAATATTTAGCATATGTACATTCTATACATCAACCGTTGGTATATAACAACAAATATTATCTCTAGCAAACTGATGAAGTTAATTTTAATCTTTGGACTTTGGACTCATTTTAAATGCATTTCTAATTTTTTCATGGGCGCCACAACATATCTTTCGTATGCATTTTGAAAATTCAACCTCAAAAATTATATATACTGTATAGTAAAGCTCTATCGAAACAGTTCAATAAATAACTAACCTAAACTAAAATCATTTGCCTAAATAAAAATTCACAGAAACTGTAGTTTTTAAAACAGAAAAAAAAAATTGTAGAAATAAAAGTTTGATGAACTGAAACAATTGAAAAAACTAAAAAATATTGATTGGAAGTTTTTGGAATGTACAATTCATTTTAGACCACCCTGTAAGAAAATAAAAATTTCAAACTGATTCTAAAAAAATTGACAGACATTTGTCTTTCTAATATATATTAAAAAATATTAAAAAGTAAAAAAATCTTAAAATTTCTTAAACATAATATATTTATATTATTTAATAGTTTTTTTTTCTGTCATAGGAATTGTTGTATATGTAATAAATTTGGGTTAGAGCCTCATATAAATTTAAATATGAAATTCACATTTGATCTCCCGTGAAATTTCACTTAAATTTCAATTTTTTTTACTGAAGACTTAAACTTAATTAATAATTTGGCATGCCCTTTCTTAGTCCGCCTCTGCAAAATAATAAAATATTATGGGCATTTAAAATAATCCAAGACCTACGCTAATGTTTGAGATCGAGAAATCGGTTAATTGTCTTTCGATTGTGATAAGTAGAAGATCGTCGAAGAAATTAAAGAAAAACTAATTACTCGCAATTCAAAATTCAATGTACCGAACGTCATGGAAGCCTCTGCTTACGTTTTTTAATTGAAAAAAACTCCATACGTTTCGCTAAAATATGGTAGTTCGAAAATATTTGTACATTAACTATTTAATTTTTATGGAATTATCGTACTTTTATGCGGATTTTTAAACCGTTTTTTTCACTGTTATTTAAAAGTGTCGATTTAGTAGTTTTTAGTGTATTTTTATATAACAATGCTGAAATTTACAAGAAGGCAATGGTTGACTCTGATCGTAATTGGAATTGCGGATTTTTGCAATGCTATATGTGTTTCGTTACAAGCTCCTTTCTATCCGCAAATTGTAAGTATATTGTTTATCGTTTAATAAAAATCTTATTTCAGAAATGTATACGATCAATTATTTTTCTACCGGAAAATTAAATATATTTATTTAAGAGTAGTAATAATTAGTGGAAGGGTGATGAGACATAAAGGTATTTTCTTCTCATCACCCTTCCACTAAATTAAATTAATTTTTTGGGTTACCCAATATACTAATAAAGGAGAGCGATTTAGAAAAATTTAAGAATTAGTACCCTTTCAAAAAAAGAAAATTAGAATTAATATACCGTGTATATTTTTAGAAATAATTCCATTTTATTATAGTTTTAAATTTTATGTTGTAACACTAAGTAAAACTAATATCAATGAAACATCAGTAAAAATACAGTTTAAATTGTTTCTCTGAAAGAATTTCAAAGACATAAAAAAATTAGCTCAGGTGGATAATTAACAAATTAAAGGATGTAATGGATGTAAGAGCTAAGTCAAATTTTTTTAATTTTTTCGATTTTATACATAAAGAGAAGCTTGTAAAAAATTTGTCAATAAATTTGGGCTGGAGCTTCGCGAGATATGTGTCAAAAACGGCATTTTTGGTTTTTTCGAGTGGATTGCTTCACCATTTTTTAAATATCTCCGCTTCTAAGAGTCGTTTTTTTTAAATGTATCCTAACCTCAAAAAACGAATTTGCGCACATTATTTTTTTGGCAATAAATAACCAAAGAATCCTCGAATTTTCTAAAAAATTGGAGAAAATATGTATTTTTATATCGGGAAGACATGGTAAAAATGAAAAAAAAATGTATTTGTCGGCATTTTTCGAAAAAAATTGAATTGGCCGCCATTTTTGAAAAAACAATAGTAGAGAAAAATTTCTTATCTTAAAAAGAAGGATTTTGTGTGTACTTTCGTCTAAGAAAACCCAACATTTTATTTCTTTATTTAAAGTGCCTAATTTAGGGAATAATAAAAAAATTCTATTTTCAATTTTTATATTGATTTATATTGATTCGTTCCATCACAAAAATCTTACTTTAGAACCTGAAATATCTTTTTTATTTTTTTTAAACATTTTTTGGACTGAAATATAGTTTTTCTAGGAGAATCAAGCAAAAATATCGCGATAAAAAAATTGGAAAAAAATGAAAATCGAATTTTTATTTTTTTATTCCCTAAATTGGGCACTTTAAACAAAGAAATAAAATGTTGGATTTTCTTAGACAAAAGTACACAGAAAATTTAAAAATTTAAAAACTTGTGCTTTAAAAAAAAAAGAAGAAGAACAAGAACAAGAAGGACAAGAACAAGGAAAAAAATGTGTAACCGTTTATAAAAAAAAATTATAATGTACTATATAAAAAAAGGAAAAAATAATTTAAATAATGTGAAATTGATGAAAAATGTAAATAATGAAAATTATTGAAACAATGTAAATAATGTAAAATGGAGAAGTATGTTAAGTTGATAAACCATCTTACTCTTCAAATATCTATGGGAAAAAAATAAAGCAAATTATCAAATCTAAAATTGGTTAGGCTAATGGACAAGTCCATAGTCAAAAAACTATAAAAAAAAGTACACACAAAATCCTTCTTTTTAAGATAAAAAATTTCTCTACTATTGTTTTTCCAAAAATGACGGCCAATTCAATTTTTTCGAAAAATGCCGATTTTTGCTGGACAAATACTTTTTTTTTTCATTTTTACTATGTCTTCCCGACATAAAAATACATATTTTTTAAGAAAATTTGAGGATTTTTTGGTTATTTATACTAAAAAAAAAATAATAATGTGCGCGAATTCGTTTTTTGAGGTTAGGATACATTTTTAAAAAAATTATACGGATCGATACTCTACTTCATCACGGTCATTTTTTTTCTACGACTCTTAGAACCAGATATATTTAAAAAATAATGAAGCAATTCACTCGACAAATACCAAAAATGCCGTTTTTGGCACATATCTCGCGAAGCTCCAGCCCAAATTTATTGACAAATTTTTTAGAAGCTTCTCTTTATGTATAAATTCGAAAAAATTAAAAAAATTGACTTAGCTCTTACATCCATATAAAATTCTAATTTTACTACACTATACAGGGTGTATCATAAGGAATGGTCAATATTTGAATCATAGGTTCAGGATCTCGAATTATTAATATTTTACAAAATAACTCTGGGTCAAATGTTATCTACTACCAAGATACAGGGTGTTGAAGATAAAATTTGTTTTTCGTTTTATTGCAATAATTTCTTTATTATTTAATATATTGACTTGAAATTTGGTATGTTTATATTTTTTTCGCCTACCATATATGAACATGAATCATATCGACCCTAAAAATCAGACCGAAAGTAATATTTTCTGGCCTAGGGCCGCAAAAATCATAAAGAACACGATTTTGTAGTTTTTCACTATATCTATACACCTTTGACATTGACGTTTCACATAAATTTTCATTAAACGTCAGTGTAGAATCAAGAGAACTAAACTGTAAAATAATAATACGTTCTGATTCTGAATAATTGTGATTGTTTGAATTAGTGAACATGAATAGTAATTCAGGCAGTGATGAAGAATTTACGAATACTCCAAGAGACTTGCAAGAAGAATAAGAATAAAAACAAATTGATACATTTCTTCGTCCAGTAAGGTGTAGGTGGCGCCCTCTTAATCTAATCTCAAAATTGATAACACGGTTATAATTTACTAACTTAAAAATATAACTATACCAAATTTCAAGTCAATATGTTAAATAATAAAGAAATTATTGCAAAAAAACGAAAAATTTGACCCAGAGTTATTTAGTAAAATATTAATATTTCGAGGTCCTGAAACTATGATTCAAATATTGACCATTCCTTATGGTAAACCCTGTATATAAATAGATTAAACCTCTGGAAAATTCTGCAGTAAAGTAATTTTTTTTTATTATTTTTATTAAATAGTGAGCAATCATAATTTTACACAATCTGGTTCAGTTAAGATTTTTTTGTAGGCAGAGAGTAAGAACTGCACTGCTACCGAATATGGTCTCGTTTTTGGGATATTCGAGTTTGTGGTATTTTTAATAAGTCCAATCTATGGTCAGCATCTTAACAAAATTGGTCCCAAGTTAATGTTTAATGGAGGAATTTACACAACGGGCGTTTGTGCTATTCTTTTTGGGTGAGAAATGTTTTACTTTTATTTAACTATTTACTTTGTATCCTCTTAAACTAAGTATAATAATAATATCAGGGCCGGTTTAAGGCGTACGCAAGGATGCGGCCGTATGCGCCACAGATTGAAATTTTTTTTTCTATATGTAGTATAATATAAAATAGTCCAAAACAGCTATTTAGGCAGACCTACTGGTATTACGCCCCCCCAAGCTACGCCACTGGTATGAGTGAATTGTTCGCATCCACTAGAAAAATGTCTAGGACCGGCACTGAATATTATATTCGCATACATATTGCGAGAATAAAAAGTCTTCGGGAAAATTCTGTTGTCACTAATATTTAAAAATTTTAGCCTGTTGGACAAAATCGAAGGAAGATACACTTTTATAATTTTGAGTTTCGTAATAAGAATCGTTGAAGCGCTAGGAAATGCCGCATTTTTGACAGCCAGTTTTGCAATTATAGCTAAAGAATTTCCAAATAATGTGGCAATAACGTTCGTAAGTATAAATATTTTTTAGATTTAATTAATCATTAATAAAACAAAATTAAACTATTCTTCAGTGTATTAATAAACATTTTAGGCTTCGTTGGAAACATTTTTCGGATTGGGATTGATCGTAGGGCCTACAGTAGGGGGCGCTCTCTATCAAGCAGGAGGATATACTCTCCCTTTTGTTATTATGGGATCTGCGCTCTTTATGTCGGCAATTTTGACGGCGTTTGTGTTGCCTAAACATGAAACAGGAACTGACAGAGCCGCGGGACGTAAGTTTTACGATTAAAAATTTCGTTGTAAAATAGTATATTGTGTCACAAGAGCAGAAAATGAACTTTAGCAAGCCGAGGCTATTAGCTGCATGAGCCACAGAACTCATAGAACTAGAAGAACATTATTTCAAAAAATAAAACAGGAGGGTCATAGTAATGAAAATCTACTCACTTGAAGTAAGATATTCCTGGAATTTGTCCTTTGTTTTTACACGAAATCACCACGCACTGAGACATCATGAAAACACTAAATCAAATTGCCATTATCTTAGATTTTCGTACAAGTACAAACAACTGTTCATTGTTCCATGTTCTATGTGTTCTGTGGCATGAGCTAGCGAACTTATACAGTATGTAGGGCCTCGCGCCATATTGGTTTAAAGCAATGCATCTCTTGTCTTTTGTAGCTTCTCCTTTTACTGCCTTGAAGATTCCTGGAGTTTTACTGTCAACAATAAGCATAATCGCCACTAGTATGTCAATAGGGTTCCTCCAAGCCACTCTAGAACCCCATTTGCGAACATTCCATCTGCCCCCCATCCTCTTGGGGCTAATGTTTATCATAAATGGTGGAGTTTATGCGATGACAGCTCCTGGATGCGGTTGGTTTTGTGATAGATTCTATTCTCCCAAATGGATAACCGTAACTGGTTGTTTTTTGGTTGCACTAGGATTCTGTATGGTTGGACCTGCTCCTATCGTACCCGTCGAGAAGTATGAATATTTTTTTGCAAAGGGGTGTGTATTTTAAAAAATTATATATTTTTTTAGAACTCTTTGGTTGGTAATGTTGGGTTTGGTTTTCCACGGATTAGGAATGGCAGCTCAACTGGTGGCTTCTTTTACAGATGCTTTAAGAACTACTATGTAAGTATTAGCATAAAATTTTAACTGTTTCGCTGTTACAAAATAAATATATTTTTAGAGCTCACGGTTTCTCTAACAATCTGGAAACTTTTGGTTTGATTTCCGGCCTTTGGACGAGTACTTTCGCACTAGGAGCCTTCTTGGGTCCTTCCATCAGCGGAGTTTTATATGACACCATCGGTTTCGCGAATGCATCTTTATTTATAATCGTTTTACATGTATTGGTGGGAACGTTAACAACTATATTCATTTTCATTACTAAAACTAAAACATCTTACGCAGAAATCAAAGAAGAAACTAAAGAGGAAATAGAAAAGAATAGCTACATTAAGTCCTTTGGACAGAACAGCGTTACTGAAAGCATGAAGAGGTAATTAAATGTTCCTTATATTATTTTAAATTGGTCATTGTCACATGCAGTGTAGGTATCTTAACTTTTGTTACTATTTACAGTATCCGGTCTGTTGGTAATGGAATTTCCATAGAAAAAAGTCGACCACCTGGTATGAATAGTTTAATAGCTTGCAATAGTTATAAATCCCAAGCTTGGCCAGACAAAGATCCTTCTAGTTTACATTTAGGACCTTACAGCTATAGTTATGGTTATGGTTATGGAACAGTCAACCAGAAATCTTCAAATGGTGGTTGTTCCAGTTCCTATTTTCCAAGTTAAAAAAGAAAGAATTCAAATTCGAAAATTATATCGTTGTTGTGTCGATTGCTGTGTTTACTTTTTAAATATATTTTATGTAATAACTTATTTATTAAACTAAGACTGTTATTATAATATAGACGAAGTAGTTTTACATTTTAGACACTAGTTTTTAGACCTACACGTACCTAAGTATTTTGGTTTGTAGTAGATGAAGATTAAATGAACGTTTTAATTGACAAGATTATTTTTAAAATCCTTAATATTTATTCTAAAAATAGTTATTTTCAGATCTAAATATATTTTGACAATTACAACTAATGAAGTACCAATTCTGAATTTTTTTTTGGTATTTTATAAGCTATCTTGTTTATAACATACCTAAGTACATGTAATTTAAATTTTATTATTTTTATAGGATATGAAACTTGTTATATTTTTATCCAGAAAACGTCAAATTTAAGTGTAGAGAAATGTAATAAAATGATTTGAACATCAACATAAAAAATTGGGGGCAAAAATATACCGCAGTGGCCTAATTAATAGTTGTTTATTTTCTTAAAATTTAATAATAAATATACACACAACCAAATTTATATGATATATTTACTAAAAAAAAATTTTTGCAAAAAAACATTTTCTCATAAAACACTCATATTTCGTTTTTAGAAATACGGGGTGACTCCATATAAATTTGTTTGTTTGTATTTCGGGTACTAGCGTCATATAAACTTATTATAAGTAAACCAGTAAGGAATTTTAATTTATTAGATTAGACATCCTAAGACCGGTTTCTGCCTTTCGGCTTCATCAGTTGGGCTTTTCGAATCCAATAAATAAAATTCCAAACTCGTACAAGTCAATATACAGCCGAATGGCAGAAACCGGTCTTAGGATGTCGAATCTAATAAATTAAAATTCCTTACTGGTTTACTCACTTTGTATTAATCTCTGAAAGGGATTCCCCCATCCCCCCCCTTGTATCCGCGCTTGGCTGACTGGGATACTTGAGGAAGTTTTTTTTGAATCTTTATTGACTGGACTAGATTTTATTGTGGAAAGTTAAGATGATACATTTTTTTTAAGTGAAAGTTTTGGTTTTTATAATAATCTATATATACCATATCAATTCCCCTCGACCTCCGACGCTGCATAAGTGACCTTCGAAGAACCACCCTGTACGTGTGTCCAACAGGTGAAGCACTCTTACCTGTAGTTACCGCAATACGACCGGTAGACGGACATCAACGAGAGCGAATGTGATAGAAAAAGAGAGAGGAACGAGTGTTAGAGAGAGAGAAAATTATTCACAGCCTCCTCCGGTCTTTGGAACATTGCAAACCGGAGTCCGCGTCACAGTCATCAAGAAGTAAAAAGTTGAATGCGTATGGTACGCGATTTTTTATTTTTTTTTCCGGTAGTACCCGAAAGTGTTTGGTACTTTTGGTGGCGTGAAGTTTTTAGTGCATTTATCTAGGATTTTTCATATTTTATGGAGATTACTCTTTACATAAGGTACAATTTTCTGTTATTTTCTCTGTATTACAATAGAAAAAGAATGTCTTTTGGCCTCCACAGTACCGCCTACTTGCCTTCCCATTCGTACATTGCAAGAAATGTTGCTCTTAACTATGTGACATGACGTAATAGTACCGCCAATATTTATTTTAAATATTCAGGGTGGATGTAAAATATCTATTTGTGGAAAGACTAAATTACTACAATTTTAAAATATATCTAAAAGATTTCGTACTTAAAAATAATATAATTAATAATATAATGTAATTTTTATTCATATAAACTATTAGGTACCTATTTTAATCGATATTGAATTAAAGAAAAACTTCTGTGGATACTTAGTAGGTATAAAGTAAATGAAATCATTAATTTTATAGTTTTCTAACCGACAAAAAATATCAAGAATACTTGATGAGTACCTACACACTAGGGAATTCAACAATTCCATACATCAACTTTTTTTTAAAATATGGAAGATATGTGAGAAATCTTTATAGACATTTTTAAAATGTAATTTAAGGATGTTATCAAAGAATGAAACAGAAGAATTCCAGTTAGTTATGAGTTATAAATAAATAGAATATAATTACCGAGAATTTTCATTACGGAAACGTATATTGTAATTACTTACTGTGTTTTAGTCGCGATGAACTTTCACATAAACTTTATCCTTATAAGTACACAGCAGAATAGAGTACATCATCAAGTTAATTTTATTTTTGTAACAACGGCGTAAATTGTAAAAAAATAGTAAAAAATTAAAATTAAGAACATCATTATAAAATTAAAACAAAAAATTTCATTTTTGATGGTGATCAATAATAATTAATAACTTTGATTCTACTTCATTATTTGAAACAACGCTTTTGTATTCTGTCAAACCAATTGTCTAAAACAACATCACGAAGGTGGAATTTTTTTGAACCATAAAAATACCAAAAAAGGACCATGGGAGTGACAAAACTGCACAAAGGATGTGAAATAAAATCACACAAGCTCCCAAGAACAAGGACATTGAAAATGTCCTACACTGCACCAGCGTCTGGACTTCAACAACTTACTCCTTGGGCTATATGCCCCAGCAGGTATTGAATTACGAAAGTCCAGACGTGGTTTGGTGCCCGACCAGGTCGGGGCTTTAACCCAAAAACTTCGATTTTGTTATTAAAGGAGCTCGCCATTCTTAGACCGGTTTCGGCATTATTGTGCCTCATCAGCTCGACATCCTCTCAGTAAAGGATGTCTGAAAATGAATTCGACTCGTCTCGTTCTTGTTAAAAGTGGTTGCGTTAGAGCAAGTGTATCACGCACGAGGAAAGTGACAGGATGACGAGCTAGCCTGCTTCTTACTCATGAGGCACAATAATGCCGAAACCGGTCAAAGAATGACAAGGTCCTTTAATAACAAAATCGAAGTTTTTGGGTTAAAGCCCCGACTTGGTCGGGCACCAAACCGCGTCTGGACTTTCGTAATACAATACCTGGGGGGGCATATAGTCCAAGGAGTAGTTGTTGAAGTCCAGACGCTGATGCAGTGTTGGACATTTTTAATATCATTGTTCTTGGAAGCTTGTGTGATTTTATTTCACATCCTTTGTGCAACATCCTTTATAAGTTTTCTATGACTGTAAGACTAAGAAAAAGTCTAACCTACCAACACTTTAAGACTTTCTCACGTTTGTGAACGGAAGTTAATTTTGGGAAGACCACCCTGTAGATTGTTGCTTTGCTTCTTGAATATATTATTGTATATATGAATATTATTGATGATTCGCGTTACCACTGACAATATTAAAATTTGATAATTTTATTAAATCTATGACAGTAAATGGGGCATACAATACTTTGCTGCTGAACCAATGCCAAGATGTCCCAATTTCCCATAGTAAAATCGCAATCAAAATTTTATGGGAGTTGTACAAACAAAATCTGTGATTTTAAATAGCCGGTAGTTATAAGGTGTGTTAAAATTAAGAATTTCGCCTGTGCCGCCCGGTTTTGTTGGACTATCCTTATTTTAATCCCTTTTAAGACTCTGATAAGCGCACGGTTCGGTAAATTAGGGTGTATTTGTTTGTATTATTATTTTTTTTTTGTTACTATTTTAAACTTAAACAGCATTATAGGCACCTACCACGGTGTAACATAATATTTTTTTCTATCCTTTTTAAACTTTGCGAAAAAAATAAAAGAGTATGACTCTTAAAAAAGATTAGTCACCAAAAGTGTTTTTACGCATTTTTGTAGTCATAATAAAATATTTTCGTTCAAGCTCATTTTCATATGATACTTTTAATTTTTTTTTGGAATAAAACAGCTCAAAGTCGGTACCACATATATTTATTAACGTTGAAATGCAAAAAATGGGGCTTCTAGTTTCGGCCATCATCAGGCCTAGAAAATTTTCTTAGTGGAAATGATCAAAATTAACAAAATACTATATTTAGTAATTACGAATTTAAATAAATTTAGTAACAAAAATGCAGGCGCACCCTTTGTTAATTTTTTGATCATTTCCACTAAGAAATTTTTCTAGGCCTGATGAAGGCTGTGTATAGCCGAAACTAGTAGCCCCTTTTTTGCATTTCAACTGAGCTGTTTTATTCCATAAAACTTTTTGGCCACACTTGAGAAAAAGGATAACTTATTCTACTTAAAAATTAATATTTTTTGATGATTCAAAGTTCAGATGAAAGAAGGAACCTGGAGCTATAATATCATGTTACTTTTTCCTTTTATCTAGTTCTCTGGATTATTGAAAAGCCTGGCAAAAGTTTGTTTTTGCTCGATATTTTGACCCTTCTACAAATTTATTCATATTTTTTTTATCAAGACTAATTTCACCGAATCCTTTTGGATAATGGAGCTTTGCAAGGTGTTAAATATATTCAGAAAGATTCAATAAATTATTTTTGTGTATTTTCATAAACAACGTGTTTTCTTAGGGCGTTTTTTTTTGGATTTCCGGATTTTTCGAAAATGCTCGGGTCTATGGGGAATTAATAGATAATCAAGGACCACATCGGTTTTCAACGCACATCATTAGAAAGCTTAGCTTGTCCCCTTTTCGATGGTATTTTTCTTTTTTTTTCATATTTTTGGGTTTTCCAGAAAATTGTTTTGGTTTTGGTTATAATTTTTTTTTACATTGCTAATTTTTTCGCTTTTTATTTGTTATTTCTTAAAAAAATGTTGTTTGTTTTTCTGATATAGTCATTTAAACAATTAAAAAGTTTGATTTCCAATATCCTGTGACTAACAAATATTTTACAGATATTAGCAATGTCGATAATTAGTCATAAACAGTCAATTTTTATTCTTGTTAATTGGCTCTTGCATACATTTTTTTTGAAAAACAAGTAATAGCGTTCGTTTATTGAGTCAGTACATAATAATAATTACATTCTTGTTGATGAACAATCCAAATTCTGTAAATTTATTTAGACAAACAAAAACTTCAAATAACCTAATAATAATAGGTATAGTTAAGTAATCCCTATAGTCCAGTCATCTAAAAAATGTCGATGTCGAGTGTCCTACTTTAATATATAGTTCGGGAGCCAGAGAATATTTCTCGAGTTGATAAAATAGAAACATGCAATCACTAAGATATAATCGAAGCGACTAATGGCTCGGTCACCCGACCAAATCATAGTTTAACTGGTCTTTGCGCTCTTGGGAACGTAGCGGCAGTCTCAAAGGATGCCGGTACGTTAGAAGTTTTTTTGGTAGCAACAAAGGCGCCGCTTTAAAGCTGTTAAATTGGGGCTACTATATGGATTTCACGAACTATATAAATGTTATTTTCCTTCAATTATGTGCAAAAGTCAATTAAATATATTTAAGAAATAAATTGAAATGTAAAAATCAGTGTCATATCCAATAATGTGCGAATATCCGCAAAGTAAAATAGTGAAAGACGTGTTTTCTATTTTTTCTTAGTCGGTTTTTAGTTTTCAAAGTATTTTTTTTTTAGAAATTGCAAGCCATTTAAACAAGTATCTAAAAAGTGTCAGTATAGCTCTCTTAGTGTTAAATAATGATTAAAAATGAATTTTGAATCAGTTTTCTATGTTAAGCCAAGAATTTATCAATAGGCCCTCGTATATTCTGCAATATCTTCATTGAATATTGCTTTCACCTTCTTTCAAGTTAAAGCAATTTTGTATATGATGAAATCCGCTTGCCAATTCCATGTTATATCATTGTAGATATATCTCATTTTTATTTTAAAACAATCTCTTTAACCTCGTCTGGATAAATTACTATTTCCGGGGACAAACTGTATATTGAACATTGTAACAATATTTTCCGAACCATAATTCAATCTGAAATTCTTTCAGGAAATTATGTTGGATCAGGTTGGGTATATCTTTCGGAATGTTTTTATTGATATGGGCACCTACCAGTTGTAATAATTTTTACGACTGTTCAAACAATGGCAGACCCGTCCGGTAGCTTTAAACTCTTTAAAACTTCCGTCGTCTAGACGAAATATAATAAACAATAAAATTGGTATCTACTCGATGCTAAAAGTTCTCTGATACACCTGCCGTTTGGAAAAATGTAGGGCCTCTCAACTGAAATACTACACAAAATTACTCCCCGCAAAGGGAAAGTATTGTGAACGCGCTAAAAAAAATTGAGATAACGACGGATATATCCATTTTGAGGTCCCCTGAGACGATTAAAACGATTTCAGATTAAAGTCTGTCGGTTTTCTATAGAGGAGGCGACAAAGTCGATATTTTGATTTTCCGATTTATGACATTTTGATCTTTCTTTCTGCACTACTCTTAAAATACTTGGTCTAGACCTTTCATTTTTTGAAGAGATGTTAAGAAAGGATGTAGAAATGTTCTGTTGAAGACCGCTTTTCAATATCTGTATTGGTTTTCTATAGAGGAGGCGACAAAATCGATATTTTGATTATCCGATTTATGACATTTTGATCTTTCTTCATTCGCTACTCTTAAAATACTTGCTCTAGACCTTTCATTTTTTGAAGAGATGTTAAGAAAGGATGTAGAAATGTTCTGTTGAAGACCGCTTTTCAATATCTGTATTGGTTTTCTATAGAGGAGGCGACAAAATCGATATTTTGATTATCCGATTTATGACATTTTGATCTTTCTTCATTCGCTACTCTTAAAATACTTGCTCTAGACCTTTCATTTTTTGAATAGATGTTAAGAAAGGATGTAGAAATGTTCTGTTGAAGACCGCTTTTCAATATCTATATTGGTCTCTATAGAGGAGGCGACAAAGTCGATATTTTGATTATCCGATTTATGACATTTTGATCTTTCTTCATTCGCTACTCTTAAAATACTTGCTCTAGACCTTTCATTTCTTGAAGAGATCTTAAGAAAGGATGTAGAACTGTTCTTATCGGCTTGTAAATACATCCTGAAATTTTCATTCCTTAATTTTAAAACTAAGCAATGGAAAAAATTTTAAAATTTAAAATCCAAATGACATTTGGCAGGTATTTTATAACTGCCGGGAAAGTCTTGTGGCGACACAACAGATTATTTTTTTATGGTATGGTTTATCTGGTAGCCTTAAATTTTAATTTTGGTAAAGGGAAACAATTATTAAAGCAATGAAAGAAAATTAAATTCTGCTTCGTAGAAATTGTAAAAGTAAGTTTGTAAATATTTGTATTATACATGACACGACGACAAAAAACCTTCCCCGGGCTGTTTAATCTATTGAAATGAAGAGATTTTATTGTCACTTTTACTTGACCTACCTACAACACTCCGAACAACGTCGGAATGCTGTTACGTAGCGTGTGCGTATTTCCAAGTTATGCGCTTAGCTGCTTTTAGGTAGGTATATACTGCAAATACTTACTTCACCTTTTTCATGCCTTCGGATAATGAAATTTTTTAAAGGCGTTTATCTATCAAAACAATCATTACGATATCCACTAAGTTCGATTCAGGAAATGAATACAAAAGGTTATTTTCATCGACTTTTATTCTTTCCCACTATTTCAGTACATTACAAAACTTTCCCCTCCACCCCCTGTCTTTTCATCCATTTTTATTACTTTCCCGGCGCCTCGCCAAGGGAAAGTATTGTAAACGCGCTAAAAAAGTGAGATAACGATTAAAACGATTTCCAGATGGAAGTCTATCCGTCTGTCTGTCTGTATTCTTCCACGATAGCGTCCGCACGCTTGATCTGATTGAACTGAAATTTGATATGTGGGTATCGGTTCATCGCGTAATAAATCCGTTTGTTTTTGGTTGAACTCGCCCCACCAGGGGGCGCAGTAGCCCTATGTACATTACCAATAAATAAAAGACCTAAAGTTTTTATTTGGTATTTAGGTGCCTTATTGGCTTGTAAATACATAATGAAAAAATTGTTTTACTTTTCTTTGACATGTGAAATGTTTTTCCTTTTATAATATTTCAAATGTCATTGTTACTTTAAAAAACAATTTTAACACCAAATTAATTTTTTAATTTTTTATAACTGCCGGGAAAGTCTTGTGGCGACACAACAGATTTTTTTTTAAATGTCAATGTGGGGCAAGAAATATCTCATCTCAAAGATATTAAAATTTTCTTTTCTTTACATAGCTGAGTTAGATAGAGAGTAGGAAACTTAATTTTTGATATTCAATAAAAAATATTTCTAAAGGATTAGGTATAGTAAATTAGTCATAAATGTTAAGCGGTACATAAAGTTTCACATGTACAAGTTGTACTTGATTTTTTTCAAATAATTAAATGAAAAAAGGTGATTATTTTAAATTTAAAGAAAGAAAAGTACTTCAGTGTTTACTTGATATTATGTAACATTTTGTTACTTATTGGTGTAAAAAAAAGTACAAAAAAAAAGACTAAGCAAACAATTAAAAAGGTGAGAACAAATAATGCTAAACATTTTATTTTATATTTGGGTTTATCTTCTGGGTCATAAACATTTTGCTATCAATCATTTTCAAACAGAGTATAGATATGACTGTTAGTAAAAATAGACATGCTGCTACTTTTTCCCGGAACAGGAAGATCTTAAAATGTATAAGATATTAGAAATTTAATTCATTTCTATATAGTTCATAGTAATTTGCTCCTTTATACAATCGTCATAATGGACGATAATACAACCAATTACTTATTCAAAAAATCTAGAAAGATTAGTTTTAGTTGAAATTACCCGCGTCCCTTCACTGGTTTTAGTTCTTGGGTTGTCCTCCACAACACCGGACAAAAGAAAAGCTAAACCAGACAGACGTAGACGTGCTTAAATTATACACAGAAATGAATTACTCATTGCACGCCATGTTATGGTTCGTTTTTTAACGGTCAACTTATATTTCTTCGTCAAAGAAAAGCAGAAGGAAAGACAAAGACAGAAAATGAATTCTTTACCTGCTTTGTCAGTTCCGCTTCAGGACAATTTCAACCTAACGATTAAACTGAAAGGTTTGGAACAACGATCATTTCAGACGTGACTCATTCGTTTTTGTTTTCAAAGAATTATGTTCAAATTAAAAAAAAAATAAATGAGTCAAACGTAGAATGAAGAAATTAGTAAATAACTTTAGGAATTAAGGAAATCAAGATATAATTTGCAATTATTAGAAACCGTAATTTTTAATATGTATAAATTATCGAATAGCTCGAGTGAAAATTTACTGTTTTCGTTATTTGCGATCATCCTGGAAAGGCATGGCCTTGCTAGTTATTCAAGACGATAAATATAAAAAATACCGGTTTGTTTAATTTGCATTATTAGTAGTGGTTTAATTTTATTATCACTTATTATATATTCTCTATTCTTTAACACTAACTAATCCTAATTAATTTTCAAATATTCTTTTATAATGTTTCGAAAATAAAAAGAGTATTTTATAAATATCATTATTTTTCATGGACGCAATCAATTCAAAACTGCAAAATATTTTTTCGGCCTTTATATGTTCCTTTAAGAAATAAACAACTAGACGACGAAGTGAAATTGCTTAATGATAATATCCAATAAGCAACTTGGGAAACTACACCTGCTATTATGGTCTATTTTTATGAATGAGAGAGTAATAAAACAGCATTTCTAATGCAAAACTTAGTACGGTCATTTTAAATATTTTTACGGAATAATCTAAATATTTCCTAAAATTGTCATAAATGTACCTGAGCTAATACAAGTTTTGAGTCTTTTATTGGTCTTTTATAACCATAAGCTGTACAGAACAATAGAAAAAGGTTTGGACAGGCCAAAAGCCCTGTGTATTAAAGATAACATAGCCGTATCTTAAGATTATTTTCAATAAGTACCTATTTGCCAATTTTGTTTTATTTTAATTCCAAAAATTTCTTACAGTAATCGAATTATAAGTAGATAAATCCCTTACCAACAAATTTCACCGAAAATGCGATTGTAGGTTTTCCATTTAGTAAGGAGGTCCAGTTGTGTATTCTTGACAGCTTACGTGCAACATGCAAGGTGCAGTGTGCAGTCTATTGTGAATTCTAGTGTGATCATGGAAAATTTGGAAGTACCGCGTAAACGACAAAAAATCGGTCCTTTAACAGTTAATGAAAAAACATTAATATTTAATTGTTTTAAATCATTTACAGACAAACATTTATGTAAAAGTGTTGATGACACAGTGGAATTAGTTAGTAGTACGCTTGGTGTTGGGAAATCTACGATTTACAGAGTTGTTAAAGAAGAGAAATGTGGCGAGTTTCAAACAGCACGTAAAGCTCCAGGAAAACCAAAATTTCAAATAGAAAATCATTTGAAGGAAAGTTCATGCGTTCTTCTTTAGAAAAGAATTTCCGACAATAGACAAAGTTCTTGCCACGATTCCAGATGATAAGGATTACCCTGAAATGAGTCGAAGCACACTATGGAAACTTTTAAAAGAAATAGGTTTTCTATGGAAAAAGCATTCCAGAAAGTCTATTTTAATAGAAAGAAGCGATATTGTATGGAGAAGAAATTACCTAAGGACTATAAAAGACATGAGAAACCAAAGAAGAAATATATTTTATTTAGATGAAACATGGATCAACGAGGGACATACACCAAATAAATTTTGGCAAGATGAAACTGTTACAAGTCGAAGACAGGCTCTTTTAAATAATTTATCTACTGGTTTAAATCCACCATCAGGAGAGGGGCGCAGACTGATAATAGTACACATCGGTAGTTCAAACGGTTTTGTTAAAGGTGGTTTATTGACTTTTGAATCTACTCGTACCGGTGACTACCATGAGGACATGAATGCTGATGTCTTTAAAGAGTGGTTCGAACAAATGATAGATCTTCTTCCTCAGAACTGTATAATAGTAATGGATAATGCAAGTTATCACTCGAGACTTACAGAAAAAATGCCCACAACCAAGTGGTTAAAAAAAGATTTACAGAATTGGCTAAATTCAAAGAATATTAAGTTCCATCCCGGTTCTGTGAGAAGAGAACTGTATCATTTGTGTTCCCTTCATAAAGAGAAATTAAAAAAATATGAAATTGATGAAATTGCAAATAATCGTGGGATGACGGTGGTTAGATCACCACCATATCATTGCGAAGTAAACCCGATTGAACTGATATGGGCACAGATAAAGGGAGAAGTTTCAAGAAAAAATAATTCTTTTAAAATGAGTGATGTTAAACAGTTATTTTTGGAGGCTGTAAATAATGTGAAGCCTGAAAACTGGGAAAAGGCAGTAAATCATACGATTAAAGAAGAAGAGAAAATGTGGAAGTTGGACAATATTACTGATGAAATGATCGAGCCACTCATTGTAAATATTGGTTGCGACAGTTCATCTTCTGATTTCGATTCTGATTTGGATTTGTAGGTAAGAAGTAGTTTTTATATTAAAATTATTATTTATGAACGTAACGTTGTTTAAAAGTCAAAGTTTAAACCCTTATACCTACATAACCCGTTTGACACAATGTTCTTAACATACCTTGTGGAAAAATAAAATATTTTAGAAAAAATTGCACTTTTTTACCTTCAGCTGCTTAGAAGTTATAAGCAGGTTAATTAGGTGAAAATATAAGTGTACACCCGATATATTTATTATATTTATACAAAGGTTATTTCATACGAAAATACTCGAGGTATAACTTCACAAAATATTTTAACTGTCTACTAAAAGAAGTGGTACGCCTATGGATTACGAACGCTTTATTATTTTAATACTCTCTCATACATAAAAATAGACTATAATAGAAGGAGGGTAGGAGAAACAACTATCCTAGAGGAATAAGGGAACTAATCTCTGAAAAAAGAAAGCTTAGAAGAAAATGGCAGCAAACTAGAACCCCACAAGATAAAACTATACTCAACAATGCTACCCAAAGAGTCAAAAGAGAAATACAACAAATTAAAGAAGAATCCATTAGTATTTACCTAAGAGAATTGACAGTAGTACTGATTATTCACTCTGGAAAACTACTAAGAGATTGAAAAGACCCGGGGTAGAAATAATGAGCAAAAAGCAACAAGATTTGCAAATCGTCTATAAAAAAATCTTTCAATCTCATGAAGATCAAGATAAAAAACCCACTCTGGAAGAACACCCACAGATTATCCTTTTCTAATTTTAGGATTAATTTCTCCGAACAATTTTATCCCAAAAATATTTTTAACCCTCTACTTCGGACAACCCCTTTTTCTAATTCAACCTGACAACGTTTTCTCGCAGATACGTTTCACGAAATTTTTTTAACCGTTAGTTTTTATATACAATACATTTTTTTAATTGTTTTAATTGATAAGACTTACTTAGTAGTAGATACCGACCGGAAATTTGTTTATTATTTTTTATCGTTCGAAATTAAATGTTATCTTCATTACTCTATTATGCATTTGATTGTTCTAGTATTAGCCCAGTATTCGCCCAAATAAATGCTAAATATCTCGAAGAAGTAAACACGATTTTGTTTTTCGAATACCTGTATATATGTATTTTTTTTTCAATAGATTTATTTTTAGAAATTAAGTACAAGTTAATTTTAAGATTTTGGTCGGGAACATGTTTTTATAAATTAAAAAATACGCTATTTTTCGAGTGGTAAACCGGGAGTTAAATTTTTGTACACTAATGGCTCCTCACTGTTGGCTAGTAATGGCTCACCAATGGCTAGTAATGGCCGGTAATGGCTTACTAATGGCTAGTAATGGCCGAGTAATGGCTAGTAATCGCTGAGTAATGGCTACTAATGGCCAGTAATGGCTGAGTAATGACTACTAATGGCTAGTAATAGCCGAGTCATGACAACTAATGGCTAGTAATGGCTACTAATGACTACTAATAGCTAGTAATGGCCGAGTAATGGTTACTAATGGCTACTAATGGCTAGTAATGGCTACTAATGGCTAGTAATCGCCGAGTAATGAGTACTAATGGCTAGTAATGGCCGATTAATGGCAACTAATGGCTAGTAATGACCGAGTAATAGCTACTAATGACTAGTAATGGCTACTAATGGCCGTGTAATGCCTACTAATGGCTGATTAATGGTTAGTAATGGCCGAGTAATGGCTACTAATGGCTAGTAATGGCTACTAATGGCTGAGTAATGACTACTAATGGACGAGGTCTGTACACCAAAATGGACCTCGCGGTTTACCCCTCGCTATTTGTAGTAGTAGTAAACACTAAAAGCTTTAATTTCGAATTTTTTTGACGCTCTTTTATTTGTTGAAATAAAAATTGTTTGACTAATTTTACACCTGGATTAATACATCATATTCACCGAATAAACAATAAACGGTGAATAATTTATAATCGATTTGTAGGTGATTGAAAGCAAAATACTCGAATATGGTACTGAATAAATATTTTCATCTTCTACATTTACAGCCACCAATGTGTGGTCAATTATGTCGAGTATCAGGTTGATGATAACGCTATTTTTACTAAACTCTAGTTCAAATAACTATAGTTGTAGGAAAGATTTTATATCAAATAAGAACCCAAAAAAATTGACATGTCCAGTTAGTTTTACCAGAACCATTCATTCAACCTAGCACGGATCACGGATCACTGAATTTATATAATTGAACATTTAAAGTTCATTGCTTTACTTTAAACTCTTTGTTGTTGACGAAACATTCACAACGCTTAGAAAAAAATTTACAATTGAGCATTTTTAACATATTTATATTGAAAATACATACTTAAAATATCGATAATAAAATTAGTATTAGGAAAGGAATCGAGTATATTTAAATCCGTATGGATTTTTAGCGCATATACCTACTTATCATATTTACAATTTTAATTTGCAAACAGATTTTCGAATTTACGCTATACATGTGTTAACTAATAAAACAAATTTAAAATGTAGGTATTTCGCTTTCAGACTTTCACAATCGGGCGTTCTCATAAATTAACAAAATTATAATTGCTTGGCCCCCAAATATTCAACCTTAAACCACTTTAATTCGTATCCGACAGATCATATCACATGCATTATTATTATTATATATTATACAGGGTGAGTCCATTGTAGCTAAACGGTTAATATTTTGAAAATTTTGTTTATTCATGGATATGTGGGTTGATAAAGGCTACATTTTAAAATTATTTTGAATTATACAGGTTGTCCCAAAAAAGTGTGGCGTATCAAAGTTATAGAAGATCCTATATTTTGTTGCATTTATAGATTATACGTTAAAAATAAGATAAACTTTCTTAAGTATTCCCTATACCTAAGCTTTTTACTTTTCGAGATATTTTGATATTTCTAAAAATACAAGAAAACCAATAACTTGGAGACCTATGGAATCAGCCAAATCAATTTTAACTGAAAGAAAAATTAGACTAATAATTTCGGTGTCACCGAGTTCCTCCACTTTACCTGCGATAATAATCCATCTTGTGTTTCTAGTGATTATTTCCATAGCCGTGTTCCTCCACCAGGGGCCTGTACTAATGGGGTTTTTAAAACCCTAATTGCCATCAACAGGTAGGTGGAGGAACTGTATAAAACTTAAATTATTTACTAATAATTCATCACCCTGAAAAGGAGGAAAACTCCTATAGCAGGGAATTAGGAAAATGAAATGTCCTAGAAAATGTAATATATACCAAATGAAAATAAAAAAAAAAAAAAAAACTAATAATTCAGTTGAAGTGGTAATTTATAAATTCAAATTATTGAAAATATTTTCATATATGAAAACCAGAAAACGACGTAAGAAACGACAGGATACACTTAAAATTTCGTAAAAAAAATTAATGAAACCTTAAATTTTGCTAAATTTGAAATAAAAATTTATGACGAACAAAAATTACTACAGGAAAAATATTTTTAAAGAAAAAAACTCCAATGGCAAATAAATTTTGTGTAGGTATAACAAAATATTTGTCGAAATATAAATTTTGAAAACAAAAATTAAAAATCCACTAGTTTTGTCATAGTCATTCGTATTTTTCGAATTCCCAGCGTATTTTTCGAAAAACCTCTCGGCTCATTTTTTGTTAAAAGCTTGGAAATGCTAACAAAATTTACCACAATAATTCGAAGTGGGTAAGAGTGGATTATCGTGATTTGAAGGCCTTTAGAAGGAATTTGAGTAGTTTCTTGATTCAGGAATAGATAAAAGGGGAGCTTAACGAATTTCAGAAAAAATAAAGGTCAAAAATGGTAAAGTAAACACATCCATTAAGATCATGTCTGACAATAATTCATGTAACGAAAAAATTTCATTTAGGTAGATACGTACTCATAAACGCTTTCAAAGATATGTACCTACTACTAGCTGAATAGAAACTTTCTGTAAGAAATAGACTAGAAGATGTCGTCCTTCGAATATTTGTTGACCATAACTGTTAAAATATTCATTCGTTGTACAATATTCGAACACGTCATTAAATTTTGCAATGTGCAATCGAGCTAATCGAATGGTTTAGCACACCACACACGTAATTCGCGTTAAATAATTTTAGTCTTTTTTTTTAATCGAGTAAACCATGTTTTTTAATCGACATAACCGATAGTTTTTTTAAATATTACGAACAGGCAATAGTTTACATTGTTTTTAGACTTCTAAACCCTAAAGTTTAGACAAGTCTTATGGGACACTTCTGTCTGTCTGTCCGTCCGTCTGTCTGTCTGTCAGTCTGTCTGTATGCATTTGTAACTCAACTTCCAGAACCGATAGAGACTAACGGGCAACGGATATGAAATTTCAGCTTTCTGCTACATTAATAAAATACTGATTTTTCAAATTTAATAAATAATTTTCTGTTTAGTTTAGAAGTCTATTGTTCCCGCTCTCTAGCGGATGCCGATACTACTTGTTTAATTGATTAATGACGATTAAAAAAAAACAATATTTATGGAATGCTTTTGATGGGTTTTTAAGTTACCGTAGTCATAAAAATATTCGTAGAATACATATTTTAAACACTGTAAATGATTTGCTTTTGTGCACTAAAAAAGCTAAAAGAAACGGCACTTGACAGTATTTGTTGCCTTATATTAGTAAACTGATAAACAGTAAGTTAAAATCAAAATATTTTTCATTAACTCAAAATTGTCCAAAACGTTAAGAAAAAACAAAAACGGTCTATTAAGGCTAAACGGTTAATATTTTGAAAATTTTGTTTATTCATAGATATGTGGGTTGATAAAGGCTACATTTTTAAAATTATTTTTAAATATACTGGTTGTCCCAAAAAGGTATGGCGTATCAAAGTTATATTATTTCTTATGGAAGACCCTATATTTTGTTGCATTTATAGATTATACGTTCAAAATAAGATAAACTTTCTTAAGTATTCTCTATACCTAAGCTTTTTAGTTTTCGAGATATTTTGATATTTCGAAAAATGGAAGCACTTACAAGAAAACCAATAACTTGGAAATATATGGAAATAGCCAAATCCAATTTTAACTGAAAAAAATTAGACTAATAATTGAAAGCAATAACGTATTTAGAGTTGTTTAAAATTATACTAAATGGGGCGATTCTCTAATGACATATTCAAAAGACAATATCGTTCTTATTTTAAATAGGACACCCTGTATTTTATAATCTCATTATGTAGCAAATTCCATTACCTTTTAAAAATTATAAAGGTTTACTATGCCTAAATCTATTAATTTTGGAGTTATTTTTATTTTTGTTAAATTTTACATTATTTTTCCACCGTAATGCCTAGATATAACACCCGGGATTCAGCTTGTGCATTATTAATTGTTTCTCCGTTAAAATTGATCTCACGTTTCTAAATAAATAGCTTTCACAGTGTCTATACAAAATTCATTCGGCGTAAACCAAATTTTAATTTGTTTGAATTTTTTTGTAAATTCTAGGTCCATTTAAACCCTAAAAACTCAGTTTCCCCCCTAAAAATGGCCCAAACATTTTTTTTCGATAATTTTGACATTGCCAATCGTTTCTTATACAAAAGTCATTCTGCGTAAACCAAATTTTAATTTTCTTGAATTTTTTTGTAGATTCTAGGTCCATTTATATCCTAAAAAACTCACTTTTTACCTTAAAAATGGCCCAAACATTTTTTTTCGGTAATTTTGACATTGAAATAACTGTTTCACAGTGTCTTTCTTCTACAGTCAAGACCTAGGAACTTCACATAATACATTTTCCAAAATATTATTATTAATATTTTACTTGAACAATAGGCACTTGTTTTTGCCTTTTATGAAAATGCATTGACTGAGTTTTTTCTGCATTTAGATGAAGTCATACAAACTAGAAAGAACTTCATTACACCTTTTTTCTAAGGAATAATGAGATTTTTTCGAAATAAGTATGGACGTATCGTCCGCATACAACGTGAAATATATAGATGGGCTAACGATGTCATTTACATATATTAGAAACAATATTGGGCCCACTACTGACCCTTGAGGAACACCTACGTTGGTGTCAAGTTCTGCACCATAAGCCTTTTTAGCTACTTTTTAACTCAGGAATGGGCTAAAAATACAAAAAAAAATCTTTTTGTAATAAATACCAACATAAAGGATAACTTCTGTAGCATGGAAAAATGTATGTATTTGCTGTTGTTTTGCTTCAGATGGGAAATCGTAACTGACCACTTGAATTATGTAAATATCGTAATGATAAAAACAAACTAACAGTAACCACATGCAACACGCAATTAGAGTGCAGTAATGATTTCGTTGCGTTTATAAAGGAAAAAATAAATAAATAAAAATACACCGTTGAATAATTGTCTATGTATATCAGAGTTGGTGGTCAATAAATCGGAATTTGTATATAGTTTCACTTTCTTTCAAATGTTGTCTCTTGATTGGAGGTCACGTAGAGACTGTTTCTAACAGTAAAAATGGAACGTGGCTTCGTAGGCACACGATTGTATAATTTAACAAATCTTTTTATAAAAAAAACCAATTAAATACAAAGACGTGCGTTTGTGTCTACATTTTTTTTATTAAATTCATTATTTTTAGATCGATATACAGAATGTCCAATATAGACATCTATATATTTAACCATGTTTTCCAAATTATTACCTATAAGTAAAGGTTATTGTTAATGCACTTTAATTAAAATGAAAAATATTAATGGACAACGTGTTTTCCAGATAATGGACGCCGATAGCAGTTACGGCGGTAGCGACACGACACAGGATTCGCATTTGGGGCCCGGGGAGCATCATTCAATAAACAATGAGCAATCACACGCGAGCGAAGAAAATCCCCATCAAGATGAAATTACCACAGCTATTCACGTTATTTCTGTGCCAGGCTCACCTCCAAACGAAGAACGTACTGATAACCTTTATTACCACAAAAATGAAATTACTTTACCTGTTAATGTCAACGACGAAGACCAAACGGATTTTCAAAATAAAGTAAATGGATTTGGTGTTTTTAATATATAAATATTTTTCTTGACAACCATGTATATGTTTAAATATCTATCTAAAGGTGCTGAAACCTGTCCTGTAAACAAAAAGTTTTTTGACATTTCCTGCTTACAAATTAATAATTAATACGTTTTAAAATAAAAATGCATTTTTAACAGATACGCAAATAATTGAGATTTGTATTATCTTTAAGTAGATGTGGAAATAAGAACGAAATCTTTTTTCGGACAAAATACATAGAAAAAACTACCAATAATATAATTAATACAAACAAAGTGGTAATTTTCGATGAAAAAAGCGTTTGGAACTCCTATAATGAAAGCCTTTTTACCCTTAATCTGCGCAAAAATAGTCATAGGACACCACACAACGCTATTTTAAAAGTTTAGAAGTCTAATGTAGAATCAGTGGTGATTCGCTTTTTCTATATCTATACCTACTTCTTTCTGATCATTTTATAAAACCATTTAAACTTCCTTAAACTATAATTATATCTAAATTGTTTAAATTTCTTTGTTATTTTCACAAATTATATTATTTACTAATTTCCGTAAAATATTTTAACTAAACTGAAATACCTGTATTTCAGAAACATGGTGTGCGGTACCAACGGCGGCTCCAAGGGGGGGCAGTAGGGAAATCCTCCCCCCCCCCCCCTAAAGTTCGGCAATGAGAGGATATTTCTCATATTTGCGTAAACCAAATTTTAATTTTTTTGAATTATTTTTGTAGATTCTAGGTCCATTTAAACCCTAAGAAATTCAGTTTTTTCCTTGAAAATGGCCCAAACATTTTTTTTTTTCGGTAATTTTGACATTACCAATCGTTTCTTATGCAAAATTCATTCTGCGTAAACTAAATTTTAATTTTTTTGAATTTTTTTTGTAGATTCTAGGTCCATTTATATCATAAAAAACTCACTTTTCCCTCAAAAATGGTCCAACCATTTTTTTTCGGTAATTTTCACATTGCCAATCATTTCTTATACAAAATTCATTCTGCATATACCAAATTTTAATTTTTTTTGTGGATTCTAGGTCCATTTATATCCTAAAACATTCACTTTTTCCCTCAAAAATGGCCCAAACATTTTTTTCGGTAATTTTGACATTACCAATCGTTTCTTATACAAAATTCATTCTGTATAAACCAAATTTTAATTTTTTTGAATTTTTTTTTGTAGATTCTAGTTCCATTTAAAACCTAAAAAACTCAGTTTTTCACTTAAAAAAAATTTTTTAAACATTTTATCAGCCTCAATGAACAAAATATCAATAAACGAAATTTAATTTAACGAATTGTTTTCTCATTACAGAGTGATTCCAAGTTACCACAATATTTAGCAACGGCCAATCTGAATATTAACGAAAGTTTAGAAAATCACAGCAATTTAGAAGAAATGAATAGGAATTACAAAAGTAGTCACAAATTAACTCCAATAGATAATACCACAAATACTCCAAATTCAAATGGCATTGATAATCCTGCTTTCGTAGAAGATACAAGAAGTACTTTCAACAAAGATAAGAAGCCATATAAGAATGATTTAGGTAAATTGGTTTTTTTTTATTTTTTTTTCTACACACTCTCTACGCGCGTTTCGCCAACTATATTGGCATCATCAGGAGTTAATGATAGACTGGTAGACTTGCAAGGTCTTAATAAAATGCGTGTAAAAATAGAAAAATGTGTTTATTTTAGATGTAACGTCTCTTAACACCAACGAAGAACATTTAACTGAAGCCGTTAATTTAGAATTAATAAATATGAAACCTTCATCGGGACTTCACAATGGCACTAAAGATCCCGGTAGAATCAACAATACCAACAATTTAAAGAACATTCCTCTTAAAAAAGACGAAGAAGATCCTAGAAGTCCGTACGACGAATATTTCGTACCTGTGAACGAACACAGAAAATATATAAGGTAGGTGAATCAGATATTTTCAATAAAAATCGAAAATGACATACATCTCTTTTGCAGAGGCGAAAAATTATATGTTACTAAAGACAATAGAGTAGAAAAAAGTAAAAGTAAATGCATTTGTTGGACAATAGTCATTGGTATTGTAGCGACGGCAGTTATAGTTGGAATACTAGCAGCAGGTTAGTGTGTATAGTACTTATACTCCGTTTGATAGCACAGTTTTTATGGCAAAGGATTGTTACAATCACAGAACTACATAAACAGAAATGTAAATTTTAACTAAAATAATTTACAATGTGCACAACACTTTCTGCCGATTAGAAATTTTAATCCTTTCTAAGAAAGTTGAGGGCTACTTAAATTGATCTTGAATTGTAAATATTTTCTACCTGTAGAGATTACATACTTGTAAATAAATTGGTATTTTTAAAAATTTTAGGAAGAAATCCCAAGATTTCATTTTGGAACAAATAATGCTAAACATTTTATTTTAGAAATTATCCGCCACTGATTTATGATGTTTATATATCTTCTGGGTCATAAAAACTTTGCTATCAATCATTTTCAAACAGAGTATAATTGGTTTATCGAAAGGGCCGATTTTAAAATATGTATAAATTTTATTAATTTTAGTTGGAGCTCTGGGAAACCAATCGCCCCTACCACAACCTGTTGAAATAAGCGGTAGAAATTTCAAAAATGATACTCATATTGTTAAAGCAGGATTTATTTTACCAGTCACGAATGCTACCACATCTCCTAAATTAGTTGAATCAGTTGAATTATCTACAGTATCTGCTTATTCATCTAATTCTACAGTCAGTCAATTCTCTCCTTACACCCATACACCTGACCCTGAGACGTCCATTACAAGTGTTGAACCTTTTCTGTCATCATCAGAAATTTATCCAACTTCAGGTAAATATTATAATTATTATAAAAAAAAGGACCATGGGATGGCAGTGACAAAACTGCAAAAAGGATGTAAAATAAAATCACACAAGCTCCCAAAAACAAGGACATTAAAAATGTCCTACACTGCACCAGCGTCTGGACTTAAACAACTACTCCTTGGGCTATATGCCCCACCAAGTATTGAATTACGAAAGTGCAGACGTGGTTTGGTGCTCGACCAAGTCGGGGCTTTAACCCAAAAACTTCGATTTTGTCATTAAAGGAGCTTGCCATTCTTAGACCGGTTTCGGCATTATTGTGCCTCATCAGTAAGAAGCAGGCTAGTCCAAGGAGTAGTTGTTGAAGTCCAGACGCTGGTGCAGTGTAGGACATTGTTCTTGGGAGCTTGTGTGATTTTATTTCACATCCTTTGTGTAGGAAGTAGTAGTATATAGTTTTGAGGAATGCGATACAATTTCATTCTTTTCCAGTTCCAAATGCAGTAGATTTATTATTTACGATAGATAATAAAGAGTTTACAGTTGATTTAGCTGACCCAAACAGTTCTGAGTTCAAAGCGATGTCTGCTGCATTGGAAAAGCTATTAAAAGACGAAATAATTGGTCAGTCTGTGATTACTGATGATGATAATGATAACGACTTGTCCAATATTCAAATAAAAATTATGGAATATTCGTAAGTATTTTTTAAAGTTAAAAATGACAACAATAGAAGAGGCGTTTCTTAATGTTGAACCTATTATAGTAAAACACGGTATTTCATTCTGAAAATTTGACTAAATTTTGAACGAGAGAAAGTGGAAATTTTTTATCATAAACAAGTTGCTTCATAATTTTAGTTTTTATCAGATCATCCCTGGGTTTTGAAGAAAAACATTTAATGTTAATATACCTATCGGAAAAAATCTATGCTTAACATACAGGGTCCTGCAACAGTACAATTTTCGATAATGTCAAGTATACATATACTGGCACACTATTTAGGCCCAACATTAAGAAATCACTGAAATATTTTTCATTTAAGGCCGGGAAGTATCAAAGTCAAATACAGAATAGGTTTGGAACCCCATCACGATTCTATATTTCTGAGTAATCAAACTGCCATTGAAGGAAAACTATATGAATTTTTAAAGAGAAACCATGGACTTTTGGGCGAATTTCATGTTAAAGAAAAGTCAGTTGAGTCTCATTCAGTTCAGGACGTGTGTCTGATGGATAATAATGGTTGCGAACATTTATGTATTTTTGATTACAACATTTTGAATTTTACCTGTATTTGTCCCGATCATAAAATTTTACACGAAGATCAGAAACACTGCGTTTTTGCAAAAAATAAAAATACCAATAATGACCAGTGGATAAATGATGAAAATGATAGCAGGTTATTTTTTTTTCTATTTTTAATATTTTCATACTTTTACTCTGGTATACATAAAGTAAAAATGGTTTAATTAATTTTTTTTGTCAATATTTGAAATGTTTCCTTATAATATATAGTAAATTAGTGTGACCACATATCCATATAATAAAACTATTAAAAGTTGAATTGACGTATGCCAGTGAAACTCCCCTTAATCATCGAAAAATTTTAAATTAAAATTGTTTTAGGGAGGAGGAAGAGGGTATTCCCGAAAACAGAAATTTTTACCAACGCGGTACATCAAAAATATACCAAGAAGAAGATCAACCTACTCCAGAACCGAATGCCTCACCAGAACCTAATGCTTCACCAGAGCCAAATGCTACACCAGAACCGAATGGCTCACCAGAACCAAAGGCTTCACCAGAACCGAATGCTACACCAGAACCGAATGCTACACCTGAACCGAATGCTACACCGGAACCGAATGCTACACCAGAACCAAAGGCTTCACCAGAACCGAATGCTACACCAGAACCGAATGCTTCACCAGAACCGAATGCCACACCAGAACCGAATGCTTTACCAGAAGCCAGCGCTTCCGCCGAACCCAACACTTCCCCAGAAACCGGTTATTTCCTGGAAACTAGTACTTATTTAGAACCTAGTGGTACCCCAGAACCTGATACGTCTCCAGGACCCGGTTCTTCTCTGGAACCGAGACCTACTTCGGATGTAGAATTCGAACATAGAACTACTACCGATTTTTCTGTACAATTATTTTATGAAACGTCGAAAAAGGAAGAGAGTTCTTCGAAAGCTCCTTTGGAATATTTAAGAAAAAATATTGACATGTTTACAGAAATTATACCTAATGCTACGGCTGACAGAAGTGGAGGTAAATTTAATAGAGTCTAACAATAACACAAAAAAATACCACGGGATTTTTGACATGCAACTATTTTGAAACGGTCAAAGATTTTTACGAAATTTGGAGAATTTAAATAAATCTTAAATTATATTTCAAAGCTTTTAAGTCAATCCAAGAGCGGCTCTAGCCCAGAGATAGGGGGGGCTTTTAGGGTTATATATGTATAAGTTTAATATTTTGGGTTTGTTGAGAGATATCCTCTACTTGCCATACTGGGGGGGGGGCAATTGCTTCTACTGCCTGAGTCAGATGATAATTTTTTCCAATACTTTCCCAGTTTTCAGTAGAACGATTTCTGATATGTGAAAATTTTTGGATGATTGTGACCATTTTAAGGGAAACCGAAAATTTCTCCCCGAATTCTAAGTGGGCAGTTTTGTAGGGTTTTCCAAGACGAGCAATTCCCTATAAAAAAGTCCGGCAAAATCTCAATCTCGTGTTACGTAGGGTCATTTTTGTGCGAAAAATCTAGTTGTTTCCATGCAAACCCATTTTTGGAGTCAAATTCCCCGAAAATGAAGACTCGAAGCACAAATCGAGAAAGAGGGATCGACAGGGAATTTTATGACGAACATTCTAAAAAAAAAGCACCTCAAATGGCCCAACCCTAAGGGGCGTACATCAATTTGGGTGGTAATTTTGACATTGCCAATCGTTTCTTATACAAAATTCATTATGCGTAAACCAAATTTTAATTTTTTTGAATTTTCTTTGTAGATTCTAGGTCCATTTAAACCCTAAAAAACTCAGTGTTTCACTCAAAAATAGCCCAAACATTTTTTTTCGGTAATTTTGACATTGCCAATCGTTTCTTATACAAAATTCATTATGCGTAAACCAAATTTTAATTTTTTTGAATTTTTATTTTTAAATTCTAAGTCCATTTATACCCAAAAAAACTCACTTTTTCTCTCAAAAATAGCCCCCCCCCCCTGAGCCGTCGTTAAGTCAATTATGTCATCAGTGATACCGTAAACGAAAAATAAAAAGACGTACTTAACAAAGACAAATATAATATTGGATTTTTTTACGATTTTTGTTTGTTATACTTTTAAAATTAAATATCTTTTTAGCATTTATTTATGATAATATTTGTTCCGTCTTTAGAAACGCTACCGAAAACAACAAATAATAATAATTCATCGAAGAATACGGATAACGAAGAAAAAATGAAAAAAATCACGGAAATTGCAAAAAACGATTATTACTTCCAACCCAATATTCTCGAAGAACAATTCGAAAAATTCGGAGACGCTAACAACGAAAAAAATAATTCTTTCGAAAATAATTTGGGCAAAATATATACGCCAGTTGCTGAAATCATAACGCAATCAACAATACAACAAACAACTCCTCGATATTTTAGTCCAGCTTATGGTTTAACCTATTATAAAGTGCAAATACACAAAACTCCTCATACTACACCTGGCACTAATAGTTTCTATAGAGAACCGAAAATTCAAGGTAATTACTCATTTTCTACCTTAACTACTTATCTATAGGTTTATTTTTTATTTTCTTTACTGAGAACTGCTGAAATAATAACAAACATTTACAAAAAAAAAGATTTTGTTTTTGAGGAATAAGAAGAAAAAAACTGCCTAGAACAAAGACATTTTCAGACATCCCTTAGAGATGGGATGTCGAGCTAGCCTGCTTCTTACTGATGAGGAACAATAATTCCGAAACCGGTCTAAGAATGCAAGCTCCTTTAATAATAAAATCAAAGTTTTCGGACGAATTCAATACCTGGGGGGGGGGCATATAGCCCAAGGAGTAGTTGTTGAAGTCCAGACGCTGGTGCAGTGTAGGGCATTTCTAATGTCTTTGTTCTTGGGAATAAGTGTGATTTTATTTCACAACCTTGGGCAGTTCTATTGTTAAAATAATTACAAATTAATTTTTTTTACTGAGAACTACTGAAATAGTTAAACATTTACAAAAAAAAAAAGTAAAATTGAAGATTAAAAAGTTCCGAATTTTTAGAAATTCGTTACAATAATGAAAACCTACAAATGGAAAGTATGGAATCATCAGAGCCCCCATCCCATGATGAATATATGTCTCCGTTCTTACCAGACATAGATAACGATACTTTTGTCAATTCACTACATTCTGAAGAACATCTAGCTGACCACAACATTGATAATCACGAAAATGTATCGGTAACAAAACCACCGAATTTAGAGTTTGATCAAATTAATAGAACCAATCCATTCGACAACAATACTTCTGATTCTACGGAACAGTCAAATATTAAACCAGAAGTTGTGATAATTATATCTGATAAAAATAACTTTAACGTCGAAGAAGAAACTACCACTGACGATAATACTACTATGGAACCCACAACTCAAGGTTAGGCTCTTTCCAAAACATTTAAACATTCAAATTAATTAATTACAAGCTACTGACAGCACTTTAGTCTTTGTATAACTAGGTAATATTAAAAAGAATCTTATCAATAGACTCCAAACTATACAAATTGAAAAAATATTTAATGATGCACAATCAATTGAATATGGTTATACATACAGGGTGACCCAAGGGTGTGTGCATGCTCCATATCTTTTTTTCTACCCAAGCCATCGATTTGATGTTTTTTAAACGATAGGACCGACAATGAGGCATATTCTAAAAATATTTCTATTTATATACAGGATGTCCCAAATAAGATACACAACTAAGTTCTGTTTTACTTTCCCGGCCCCTCGCAAAGGGAAAGTATTGCGAACGCGCTAAAAATAAAAATTGATATAACAACGGATATATCCATTTTGAGGTCCCCTAAGACGATTAAAACGATTTCCAGATGGAAGTCTGTCCGTCTGTCTGTGTGTGTGTGTGTCTATATTCTTCCACGATAGCGTCCGCACGCTTAATCTGATTGAGCTGAAATTTGGTTGGGTATCGGTTCATCGCGTAATGAATCCGTTTGTTTGTGATTGAAATCGCCCCACCAGGGAGCGCAGTAGCCCTATGTACATTACAAAAAAATAAAAGAGAGAGATAGTTTCAAAATATTATTATCATTTTTATTATTTGTTTATTTATTTATTTATTTATTTATTTATTTATTTATACAGGTACTCAAAAATATTTTTCTACAAGCAGCAATAACGGATCACAATTTGAAAAAAACACTATATTATCGGACAACGATTCAAATTTACTTCACATTTCTACCACAAGTGAAATTACGAACGACAACACAACAACAGAAAATACAAAAATTTTAACTGAAGATACAGAAAACGCAACCGAAATTATGAGCTACACGACAGAAAATATACAAGGTATAAATGAAAATATGCACACTGAAACAGAAAATATAAAAGATGAAAATATTCCAAAAGTAACAGAATCTGTATCAGTTGTAAATATATCGGAAACTGTCCAAATGAGGGCACAAAATGCGTCGGAAAATGTGATTAATATAACAGAAAATATAGAAAATATAAAGGAGCAAATTACGACCGACAACGAAAATATAGAAAATGTAACTACTGAAAATATGATGCAGCAGAATGTCACAGAAAATATGAGAGAAAACAAAGAAAATGTTCAAAATATAACAACAAATATTTTGGGTCAAGTTGAGTCAATAGAAAATGCATCGGTAAAAATACCGAATACAACAGAAAGCATAATGGAAATAAATAAATCAGAAATACACAATAAAATAAATGCTGCTGATGATGATGATAATAATGATTCTTTAGAAGACGATTTGGAAATAGAAGGTTTGGATATTGAAACGACAACGATAGAGGTTATACCGGAGACAGAAACAAGTATTATTTCAACTTTCCCTGGAGACAGCAACATTCACATCAACTCCGAGGAACCAACTAAAGTGGAGAGTACTACCGAAATAGAAAACGCAACAAATTCTACAAATATAATAACAAATTTTAAAGATATAACTACTAGTACGGAAGATCTAATAGCATTAGAAACTACAACAAACTTAGATGGAAATAACTTAAACGATGTAACTGAGAAAAATACAAACTCAAATATTACAAAAGTAAACGAAATTACAGAAAATTTGAAAACAACGTTAGATCCTAAACGATACGAAGTTAAAGAAACTATTGCTGATCTGACTACAACGGAAAAATTATTTGTTACTCACAGGCCCACTACGGAACACTCGAAAGTGATCGAAAACGATAAACAAGAAGAGTTATTATCCATAATTCCACTTGGAGGAGAAAATAAAAAAGAAAAAAATATTATTTTCGAAAGCAATGAAATAGATAACGACATATTTTCGAAAAGTAACACCTCGAGAGAAATTAAACCTGTGACAGAGGATTTCGTATTACCTAAAGTTAGTAGATGCAGCCCTGGACAATTCCAGTGCTTGAACGGGACATCTGTCAGAGATGGAAGTTATTGCATTGCTATCGGTGATAGATGTGACTCGATTTTTGATTGTACTGATGGATCCGATGAAACAAATTGTCTTGCAGAAGGTTGTCCTCATAATTTTCAGGTAGGTAAATTTAAAATATTTCTATAGTTTGATTGATTGGGTTATTCTTTCTATAGTTACTAGTAAGTATTAATTATATAATATTCCTTTTTATTTACAGTGTGAAAGTAAACAATGTCTAAAAAGGCATCTTGTTTGTGACGGGATCCAAAATTGTAATGATGGAAGTGACGAAGTAAACTGTGGTTAGTATAATTATATCTTTTTTGAAAGACATCATAAAACATCATCATCATCAACATTATAAATAGAATTATACCCAAAGACCCAAAGATCTTCTTTCCAATTAAGTATTCCCTTTTTTCGAGAGAAGAAAGGGTCGCCATGTGTTAATTAAGCAGGTTTTTTCTTTACCTTTGATTTTCCAAAAATATCCATTCAAGCAAGTCGTACTTGAATTTTCGTTCCAGTCTTTTGGTATTGCTCAACATAGATTTAAATTACAAAAATTTGGTCAGCTTATCGAAATTATATGCCAGTTATCCAAGGGCGGATTTAAGGGGGGGGGGGGGGGGTACAGGGGGTAATCCCCCCATGGTTGTAATTTATAAAAAAATTTATAAAACATAATACACACAAAACTGTTTTACATCATAAAGAAAGTGGTGCTTCTTATAACGCGATAAAAAAAATGTATGCAGCTTCCTTATTTTACTAGACTTTTAATAGTAGCAGTTTAAAAGTGTTTTTTTTTTGTTTTAACCATTTCTAAGTACTTTCCTAGTCTCCTTGTGATTATAATTTAGTATTAATAAAGTTTTTTTTTAAACAAATCGACTTGAAATTTATTGCAAATTGTTAGGAAAGGTGTTTAGTTCAGAAGTAGAAAACTTTCGATAGTGGCGTTTTTTTCATCAAAAAGTGAGGGAAAAAAAGAAAATAAACTTGCGCAATCGATAAATTATCCTTTGTTAATGAATTAATGTTAAATACAATTTTTCATGAGAATAAACCCATCTCGAGTTATAGGGCGTAAAAATTACGATTTTCACCATAAAAATCGTACATTTCTAGTTTTTTAAATATAACCGAAAATCTGATATTATTACGTAAAAATTTATATGAACTAATTTTATGGCCTTGAGCTAACAATTAAAATAATTTTTTTTATTTTTCTACGATTAATACGAAGGAAGATCTGGCAATTGAAAAATGGGTGTTTTAAGAAACTGGATCGTTCTAGCGCAGGGGTTCTCAAACTGTGGTACATGTACCACTGGTGGTACATTACAATGTTTTAGTGGTACAATTTAACATTTAACATTTTGTTTTCAGAAACACATATATTTTTCTTCAAGTTTTTGACTAACGGCTCTAGCTTTAATATTGAAATGACGACTTTTCCAAAAACTTCGAACATTTTCGCGACACATTGATTTTTAACGGCGAAATGCTTTTATGGTGGTACATATATTTTTGTTTCATATTTATGTGGTAAAAAATTTGAAAAGTTTGAGAACCGCTGTTCTAGCGTAAATATCTGAAATAATATGATTTCCACAAAAAAATGTTTATAACATCTTAATGAGAGAACAACATTGGGAACATTTTAAGACCATCCAGAACCGTTTAACATAAGCAGAAAAAAAGTTATGGACAAAATAAATTTTTTTCAATTTTTTTACGCTATTTTTTTATCGCCATCTAGACTGTGGTATTTGACAAAAAAATCATTTTGCAGAAAGTCGTAACATATGTTTTTACAATTTTTACAATTAGTAATTTTTAGCCCTAAGGATAATTATTTTTTAAGTTTTGGTCTGTTAAAGTTGAGCTAAATTTTTGATTTTTATGACATTTTCAATTTTTGGTCAATACCGTGAAAAGTATTGATTTTTGAAAAAAAAATTAAAGAGACAAGGCTTTGAGCAAATGTTCTTCCGAATAATTACCATTTTTTTTATCTTTGCGTTTATAACCGTCAATGTCATTTTTTCGGGTCAAATATTGAAAAAATGGTCATTCCAATGAAAAAGTTTGTCATAACATGATATTTCGGCGATATCCTAAGCTTTAAAATGGATTATTCTACATTATTTAATTTTATCAGCCAAAAAAAGTTACGGGCAAAAAATACATTTTTTTTAGAAATGTACGAATATTGTGGTGAATATCGTATTTTTCTGCGCACTATAACTCGGGAGGGAACTTTAATTCATTAAAAAAGGTAATTTATCAATTACGAATTTTTTTTTCTTTTTTTTCACACCCCCACCTGCCACCACTCAAAACGCAACTAACGAAAGTTTTCTACTTCTAGACACCTTTACTAGCAATTTGCACAAAAATTTAAGTCGATCTGATCAGTTACTAGTTTCAGCTCGATATTACAAAAAAAATTACTAGCTTTCTTGGACTACTTGGTAAATTTTACCCCCCCCCCCATAAAAAAAGCTAAATCCGCCCTTGCAGTTATCAATCCATTTGAAAATTTTTCAGGAAATTGGACATGCATTTCCAACGAATTCTCTTGTGGTCCATCAAATCGTTGCATTCCTACAGCTTGGAAGTGCGACGGTCGTCAGCAATGCCAAGATGGATCTGACGAAACTGAATGTCTTCATGCGGGACCGTGTCCAGATCAATTTTTTAAATGCTCTGAAGATAGCAATTGTTTACCTATGTCTTGGAGATGCGACGGACAAAGAGACTGTCCCAAATGGGAAGATGAGGATGAAGAAATTTGCGGTAAGTCCAATTTATCGTCAATCGAGTAGGGCATGAACAATACAAAAAAAAAATAATATTTTAGGGTGTAATAAGGAACAGTTTAAATGTAAAATCGGTGGAGGATGTATTCCAAAAACAAACGTTTGTGATGGCGTAGCTCAATGTGCGGATAAATCAGATGAATGGGAATGTTTAAAATTAGACAATATGGTTGTTCAATCTACTACAGAAGATAGTTATAAGAGAATTTTACAGGTAAAAAAATAGTTTTTATCTTAATTACCGCCGGCGCCGCTTTAAAAGATTTCTTTGAGGGGTGCACATAAACTCGCCTGGAGATAAGAAAGGTTTTTACGAACTAAATCGCCTTACTTTAATCCCACCATTAAACTCAACTGTAGACAAACTAGGGTCGTATAAGAGAAGTATTAAACTCGCCTGGATTGACGCAAAATAATGATCGAATGCAATTTAAAAAATTAATTTATTTTAAAACATCTTAATGATAACTTAATCAACACTAATATAATTGGACAAACATGATATTCAAACATATTTCAATACAATTATTTCACCCCTTTTAATACACCATTTTCAACAAAATTGACAGAATTAAGGAATATAGATTTAGATATTGAAGAAAATATTCCTGAATCTCACAGGCGAGTTTATGGGTCGGATTATAGGTCAGTAATTTGCATCCAGGCGAGTTTAATGGTGTCATTAAGATCTCCTACCTGCTTCTAGGCGAGTTTAATGTCGCCCTTCTTAGGCAAAAATAAGTTAAATAGATTAATGTAATTGCAAAAGTACTTTTTTTTAGTTTCAAGCCGAGAATAACACTTGGTATCCGATATGTATGGACTGGACTCTATGGAACACCACATTCGCGGATGTAGTGTGCCAAAAGTTGGGTTATTCAGCATCATCGGCATTGGAATCGGTACCGAAATCCAATAATCTTACTTCGAAAATCAGCTACGTTTTGAGTTCGGTTCCTAATCAGGAAAACGTTTTGCATTTTGAGCTAAACAAAATCTCCGACTGCGATCAGTTTGTATCAATAAGCTGCCCAGAATACGGTAGGTACTCGTTTTTTTTAAACGTGGAATTTGTGGAAGGGTGGGAAAATGGCTCTAGAGTTCCTGAAAATCCGTTTTTCGACGATATCTGCTTAGAGCATTTTTGTTTAGACAAAAAATGAAGAGCAGTTCATTACCTACAAAAATTGTCTCAATGATTTTTTTCGCTACACTAATATTTTGCAAGGGGACAAGCTAAGCTTTCTAATGATGTGCGTTAAAAACCGATACGGTCCTTGATTATCTATTAATTCCCGATAGACCCGAGCATTTTCGAAAACCTGGGAAATCCAAAAAAAACGCCTTAAAAAACACGTCTTTTATGAAAATACACAAAAATAATTTTTTTGAATATATTTAACACCTTGCAAAGCCCCATTATCCAAAAGGATTCGGTGAAATTAGTCTTGATAAAAAAAATATGAATAAATTTATAGGAGGGTCAAAATATCTAGCAAAAACAAACTTTGGTCTGCTTTTTCAATAATCCAGAGAAATAGATAAAAGGAAAAAGTAACATGATATTATAGCTACAAGTTCCTTCTTTCATCTGAACTTTCAATATTAAAAAAATATTAATTTTTACGTGATTTATTGAAAATGTTGTAATCCGCTTGGGAGTGTCATTCCTTTAGAGCGTGCTCTCTAAATGCAGGGCAGGAGCTAAAAATGTGGGTGCGTTTTGGAGCCGGTTATGTCGAAAAGTATTATATTTTTGACAAAAATCTTCATTTTCCTCTATCCAAAAATTCTCTAAGTGTCATATTTTCGGAAATATCGACGAAAAAAAAACACATTTTCCCGCCCTTCCAAAAATTTCAGACAGCTGAGATTTTCGGGGGTGAATGTACCCATGAATACCTACAAATTAAAAAAAAAATGGTGCCGGACAGACCTGATATGCCTGGGTTGACACCTTCGTTTATCGGACTAAGGGTAATATTTGAAAGTACCTACACGTTTAATTTTAGTTTGCGGTACTACTTCATCATTTGAAATACCTTCTGCTCGAATCGTCGGAGGAGAAAAAGCGTCACCAACACAATGGCCCAGTCTAGCTCTTTTGTACAACAAGAAGAGCAATTTGTATTGTACTTCGACTTTGATAACTCCCTTATGGGCGGTGACCAGTTATTCTTGCATAGCTGGTCACACGCAAACCGTACGCGAAGACGATTGGTTCCTGTATGCGGGAGGTACACACAAAGGGGATAATTTTACTAGTCAAGTCAGAAAGTTGAAAGAAATTGTGACACATCCACAAGTAAGTCAAAAAATAATTTTAAATAAAAATATTATATAATTCCTATCTTGTATCCTATGTTATTAAAATTAAAAAAAATAAAAAAAAAAAATTAAAAAAAACAAAAAAAAAATTAAAAAAAAAACAAATTTTTAAAAATATTACCCTTATGACAAACAGGCATTTTGACTGTTCATTAATTGAGATTAAACATAAATGTAATATTAACAAACATGGTGATGTAAATACAATCCTTAATATTTCTTAACATTTTAATTTTAAATATTAACGAAAGCTTTGGCCAGTTGGTTTCATACCAGTGCCATTTAACAAAGGAAAAAAATATTAGTATAAATATAATGTTTATGTTCTCTCTCATTTACAGACTAAATTTTCGAATTTCGGCTTTATTAACGATGCCGTTTTACTGAAACTACGAAAACCGATAAGCGTTAATCTAAATGTCAGTGCCGTTTGTCTACCAAAAGACGAAATTGAACCCAGACAATTATGCATAGTAGCTGGATGGGGTATTAACAAACCTGGAGGTAAGATTCTTCTATGAAACCTTCAAAAAACTTTTCGCCATAATTTTTTTGTTTTCAGAACCTTCAATACAGCAATATCTTCGCTATTTACCGGTGCCCTTAATAGACACCGAAGTGTGTAATTCTACGAAACATTACAATGGAAAAATTAATGCTGATAAAATATGTGCTGGGTATACCGACTCAGAAAAAACACCATGCTTTGTAAGTATTAAAAAAATAATAAATAAATAAAACTAATCAATGTCGGTATCGCATATAATCAGAACATAATTGTGAAATTTTAACAATATCAGCAACTAGTTTCGGCTATTAGCCATCATCAGGCCTACAAAAATATAACAAACCTTCTCTAATGATAGAGAAATTGATGAAAACCCTCCATCCTTTTTTCCATTTTTTTATGAACCCTCTGTTGTGAATGGAGGGTTCTTTTGATTTATTACTTCATGTCGATCGCGATTTCAGTATAACCAATAATTAAAACATGTTTTAAAACGATTATACATATAACTTTTACTTTCATTTGTTCTATATGTATTTCGCTTTGAAAACAAAGCAAGTCATTTTCAATTATACTGTTAAATAATGTGGTATATCTTTTACAGAATGACGAAGGAGCACCTTTAATGTGTTTTTCCGATAAAACTGCCACCTGGGAATTACATGGTTTGCTTAGTCATCACGGAGATTGTGGTTCTAACAAACATCCAGCTGTATATACAGTTATAAGTCCAACATTAAGATCGTGGATAAGTAGTACCATCGGAAAGCAAGCCTTGTCGTAATTATGAACATGACATTTTTGAGTAAAATACAGTGTGTTGCATTTTAAAATGAAGAAAAGTATTTTTAGAATCGTTTTAAAAATACTTGTAAATTTTTATCACGATATAGGTACTTACCATAAGTATTTACATAAACTGTATTTTATTTCTCAACATGGCTCTTGTCAATAATTGTAGATATACAAAACAAGTCTCTTTTTATTATATATTTATTAATAATGTTTTAAATGTCAAAATTTACCGAACTGGAGACATTTTTATCGTGAGGGCTTTTTAATAAATAAACATTTATTGTATATTAAAGCCAGAACGCGAAAGGTACCACGTGTGTAGCATAATAGTGGAATGAAATTAGAATTTTATATGGATTCTTAAAATTTTGCGTTTTGGTAGTATTTTTTTTTGAAAATTTTAAATGCGTATTTGCATAAACTTTAAAATGCAATATCTCAGCTTCCCGTGGACCGATTGTCAACTATGACATATGATTTTTTATCTACTCGTCGAACACTATAAGATGGACGAAAATGGCGAATTCTTAAGATTTTGCGATTTCGGAGGGTTTTTTGAAAATTTTAAATGCGTTTTTAAGGCACTTCCGATCGAGCTAGATCAAAAAACTGGACATTTTTGAAATCTACGGACCAAAATCTATAAGATAATATCAAAAACAGACATCGAAATTTTTTCAAATTTTTCAATTTTACAGGGGGGTGCCGAGGACGATTTAAGTCATTTTTTGAACGCCTATTTCTCGACTATCCAAAAATTAAAAAAGATTCGGAATCTGCTCGTCCGAATCTACAAAATGTCCTTTAGTACCATTCGATATCGTTAATAATAAAGGAGATACGACACATGTATTTTTCAGAAAATCACTCAAAAATCCATATAACTCCCCAAAAATCGGCAGAATTTAAATTTCGAGATATATGATGAATTAGTACTTCTATCTACTACATTTTGGCCGAAGGAAATTTCGGTGAAATAATTATTAACGAAAAAGCTATTTTCAGTGTGTCATTTTTGGAAAAATTCGTCAGTTTCAAACCGCGATATGTGTACAACCGGTAACGTAAAAATGAATGTGATGGGTGATTTTTAATGTAAGAGCTAAGTCAAATGCTTGTAAAAAAATTTTCAATAAATTTGAGCTGGAGCTTCGCGAGATATGTGCCAAAAACCCCTTTTTTGGAATTTTTCACTTCACTATTTTTTAAATAACCAAAGAATCCTCGAATTTTCTTAAAAATTGGAGAAAATATGTATTTTTATGTCGGGAAGACATGGTAAAAATTAAAAAAAAATTGGAAAAACAATAGTAGAGAAAAAATCTTTTATCTTAAAAAGAAGGATTTTGTGTGTACTTTTGTCTAAGAAAATCCAACATTTTATTTCTTTAAAGTGCCGAGTTTAGGAAATAATAAAAAAAAAATTCGATTTTTATTGATTTATATTGATTCGTTCCCTCACAAAAATATTACTTTAGAACCTAAAATATTTTTTTTATTTTTTTAAACATTTTTTGTACTGAAATATAGTTTTTCTAAGAGAATCAAGCATAAATATCGCGGTAAAAAGATTCTTACATCCATTTTCAGAATATTTTCGTCTAATTTCACTCCACTAATATGTAGTAAAAAAAGTTTTTGACTACGTCTATTATAAAAAGTGGAGATTTTTTTTTAATTCTATGTGTATGTTAACTTTTATTATATTTAATTTAAAAACAGTCTTATATGTTACATATTTGTTTTTTATATATATATATATATATATATATATATATATATATATATATATATATTTTGATAATACCTACAAGTAACTTATAGTGCAATATGCTTTATTATTTCAAATTTTACAGCAAATAATATTTTTTATTCTATAACACAATATATATGTCTATATGTACTGTATTAGTTGTAGCACTGTCTTAGCTATTTCGTTTTTTTAGATTTAGACAGCACTCAGATATATTGTTACTATTATTAAGTGCCATATAATAAAAAACAAACAAAATGATCTAACCTGCAGTGCTATAACAAAATATACAATGCGCCCCATTCAAATTATTCACCAACTATATAAAATATTATGAATAATAAACATATACGGTCGATATTTTGAATGGAATACCATATGCTTTCCTTTATAATTACCTTGTACTATTTTGATTCATTAATTTTTAAATTTGAACTTTGTAAATACCTAAATTCTCCTAGACATATTTCTAAAATTAGTTTCCTTCTGAAGCCACCCTGTATATATTTTAGGAGCAAACCCTGCTCAATTTTGACTCCTTCCTTATTCAATCGCAGAAGTAAATTAATGTATGATTTTTTTACTGAGGAATGATACAGAATATTTATATTAAAATGTTTACTGGTGAGACAAAAATTAATTTGATTTAAATATTTGCCATATCAAGGAGTTTATATGTATATAATGTATAAAAAATTCAGGATTAATACTTATACTTTATTACCATGTACACAGTAATGAGTTATTATTTCTTCTAAGAATGTTAGTTACTACTCCAAGATTGTAAAAAAATAAACCGTCCAACATCTTGACTTTTTTTTTAATTACAATTTTTTTTAACCTCACTTTCTAAAATTTATTGTTTTTGATCGCTTAGAGCCATTGTATATTATAATATAAAAAGTTTTTAAACTTTTGATAACTTTTTAAGATCACGATAGAACTGAACAGTCACAAATCAAAAATAATACAATAATTTAAATGACTCACCCGAGTTCTGGAAGAATCTTCGATAATACAAAAATATCTGCATTACAGCTGACCATTACACAAATCACTATAAGTTCAGACCGTTGACACATACAAAGATTTAATTTCGAGTTACGCACCCAAATCAGAACGATTTTAAGCTTGAAAAGTTTTCAAAATAAACTTGAGAAATAGATATGAAACATGCCACTTTGCCGGTACATACGTATTGTATCTATTTCTTAAGAAAATTCTTGCACGAGATCGTCTCCCTAGCATATAAAACTTACAGAATTACGAGAATAAATGTTAATACTTACACAAAACGATAATTAATAATTATATTTTTCGGCTTTAACACAATAAATTAGACACGATTTTACTAACGCCACTTTTTCAAAGTTTGAACCCAACATGGCGCCAAAAACAATGTACAATCGGGCTTGGACGTGAAATACGATATAGTTTTAAACCAATCACGTAGCAACGATACTTACACGTGACAGTGATGACAGATCCAAGGATTGCTGGATTTTCATGAATAGGTCATCAGCCACAGACCAAGGATGATAAACTAGAGAGAAGGATGGCCCACTTCCATAAGAAGCAATGTAAGTGTATTTTATGACGTCACGAAATACTTATTAGTTATGCCGGGTGCTAATTGTGTTGTTTCTGACAGTATTTCATGACGTCATTTACAGTGTCATTGGCAACCCTGCTAATTAGATTAAAAAATATATTATTTGAGGTAAAGACATAGTCGTTGACAAAAATGTACACTATCTAACTAACTAATGAACAAATAACAATATTGAAGTTAATAAAAACTACTACGTTTGTTTGTTTGTTTTATTGGAACTGAATTTTCAATAGTTTTCGCGTTCTTTATTTAAAACACTAACAACTAGCGTCACCTATAGCGACGCTCTCCTATCGTATACATTAGTTAGAGTCTCAGACGATAGATATCGCTAGTGAACGTGACGTAGATTTCTGCACAGTCAGTTAAGCAAGCTGCAGTCGATTTATAGTAACCTTTGATTTGTTCTGTTCGTTTGGTGAGTTCTAAAAAAAAATTACTTTTAAAATAATATTTAATAAAAATGTTTTTTTAATGAAAAATTTCGATCGCTCTGTAATGTGAATTAATTTTTTATTTAAACTAGTTTTTTTAATAAAATAGGTCGTCATTTAAATAGATTGTGATTTTTAAGAGTACACCGAGAGTTAGTTTTAATAGCGTTGTAAAGGAAATGAACAAGCATTTTCAAACGAGTTATGGCGATTTTGTGAGAAAGTAGACGCCTCGAGTGGAAAGCTTCCAAAGTAACTATTTTCTTTATATATTTAACATAACTTTTAAATTTAGTTATAAATGTATGAAAAAAGGGGTAAATTTTTTATATTTATGTTTGAAATTCGTGCCCGTAGCTCTTCGACAGTGACATTTTATTGACAATATTGACATTTTGTCAAAAAATTGTCATATCAAACGCCAAAAGACGTTTATAAACACATTTCATGCATAAATACGACAGGCGGAAAGTAAATTTTCATTATAACATATAAAAAAAAGTTATATAAATTTCCACACGCCCAACTGCTTCTTCCATGATGACGTCACCATCTTTTTCTTGCGTAAAAATATCACAATTCACCGTGCCTCCCAATAGTTGTAAATTATCTTTTCTAAGGATATACCTTGTTGTATTTTAGCACATCCTAATCGCTTACAGGATTAACTAACAGAAACCGCTTGTAGAGGATCCTAGTTTGTTATTATCAAAATGTCTGCTAATCAGTATACCATTAGAGAAGTTGTGGGTAAGTAATATAAACAATATTAATTATTTAAAAAATATGCTATTAATTCTTGATATATTTATTAACAGATCATCAATTCCATTCTGTGGGAAGCGCTGATGATGAAAATGATACTGCTTCTGACGAAGAACAAGTCCCAGTGATGTATCAATACGAAATGGTGGGCCCCCTGGAAAGAACGGTTAAACGACGTGGACACCTGCCAAAAGACGCGGTGAAAATACTAAAAACTTGGCTCTACGAACACCGATTTAACGCTTATCCAACAGAAATCGAAAAACACATTTTGTCGCAAGAGACGAATTTGACCGTATTGCAAATAAGCAATTGGTTTATCAACGCCAGACGGAGATATTTACCCGAGATGATGAGAAGAGAAGGGTAAGTCTTTTTATATAAATTTTTAGCAAAATGGGTGATATTATTATGGGGTTTTTCTTTAAATTGGGTCTTATTTCCATGGTGTTTATAACAGTTTAAGGTAAATATTCTTTGCTATTATAATTACCATTTTTTTTTATATAGAAAGTGTCCTAGAGTGTAATAATAGTGCTCATAAGAAAATTAATCAATAAATTGGCCATGGAAAGACTTTAATTCACGGAAAAATCCCCTTAATTTTCTTACAGCTACGATTCAGTCCACTACACGATTACCAGACGTCGTCGAGCTTCATCTTCGCCTAGAAATTCGACGGACGGCGGCGGTAGCACTCCTACTATCGGAGGAGTGTACTACAAAAAAGGCAAAAAGATGATGCGCGTAGAAAGAGTTGATAGCGATACGGAATACGAAGTGGACGCTAATGGATTCGTGGAAGCCCAAACGCAGCAAGTCGGCGTCAGCACCCCTACGGGTACGAGTAGAAAATTCAACCCTTGGAATGCCGACGTTCATTATGGGTTGACGGTTAACGCTGCCGAAAGGAAGTAAGTGTATATATTGTATTTTCTAAAATATTTTTAAATACGAGTATTATAGGAATAAAAGTTATACGAGGTGTTTGATGACTGAAAGATGTGATACATTTAATGTTTATTATTATTATTAACAAGATCACTAAACGGAAAACCGATGAGACTGATCTAGAGTTGTACCAACCTGGAAAACCGGGAAAAGTCAGGGAATTTTAAAATGGGACCTGGAAGTCAGGGAAAACGCTTAAAAAACCCTAAAAGTCAGGGAAACGCGTTTGTAAAAGTCAGGGAGAACAGGGAAAAATGAAATTGGTTTGTTCGATCCCCTTTAAAATTATATATAGGTCAGGGAATTTTTTCGAAATGGACCTGCAAAACCGTGAAAAGTCAGGGAATTGAATTTTACTAACTTGGTGGGAACCCTGTTGTAAAGTCACATTAAATAACTAATAGTCCAGTAACTGAAGACCTGAAAATATGCAAAGCTGTGGCTTAATTCTTAGGCTTCCAAGGGCGAAAAATTTCACCACGATTCCGACTTGGGAGAGGGCTGAAAATGGCCCCTAGTCTGAAAAAAATGGTTTCCCGCTAATATCTGCCAAAATATACAAATTAGACAATTTTTGTTTAGATAAAAAGTGAAGATCGTATCATTATCTACAAAAATGGTCCCTACCATTTTTTTCGCAACACGAATATTTTTTGCAAAAACATCCTTCGAAAAATCCCAAATTTTTGCGCTGAATAGATATGTTAGTTTCTCGCTGAATTTCCGCTCGAAGGAGTTGGAAATACATTGATTTTCATTCTTGGGACTTTGGAGACCAATTGTAGATGGCGCCAGCGGCTTACCTCTGCTCGCTAAATTATGGGGCCTGTGAATGAAAATCTGGACACCAATCGATTTTTCGACAATTATTGACGGATTTCACGTGATTTTTTTCTGTAAAGTAGCTCTTGGGGTCTCTCAATTGTATTAGCGAATGTTCTGTGTAATTTGAGTTGCAAATTTATCAGAAAATTGCAAAAATTTATTTTTTCATGTAGCAGTCTCAAATCCCGGCGCTTTGCCAAATAAAACTGACAAATGTCAAACCCTATATCCGAATTAATCACGCAATCACGTATGCCTTGGTGGCCCTGTATTTAAAACTATAACAGCTCAATATTTTTTGATGTTTCAATTTAATTTGATAAAGAAAATAATGAACATTTGTGTGTAAAGTGTCTTTTGCATAAATGACTATATTCTCTTTTTTTAATACAAAATGATTCAAAAAAATACCTTCCAAATACCACACGTCCTCTCAATTTTTGGTCTCCATACTCAAACGCCCTTTATTTCAAGCAAAACCACTCAAACAAACTGATTTGAGATAAAATCACTCGTCCTGCGGATATCAATCGGTTTGTTTTCGTGGTTTTTCCAAATAAAACCGTTTTCTCGTGAAAACCAAAAATTTAATCGATAAAATTTGGAGGACTCGTGGTATTACCTTTGATAAAATACTATCAATATTTCAATAATATGGGCAAGCAACGACTCCAAAAACAACAGAGATTGTATACCAACAAAAGCAGACGACTAATGTGGGTGCGTGGGTACACGTGGTTAGATTATGTGGAATATCGTGGATCTCAGGCGGAGAGCGTAAAAAAGTGAGACATAATTCTAACGAACATTTAATAACCGCGCTCGAATATAGGGATCGATTGATATAAACGGAAAGGTCAGAATATAAGCTTCACTTCGGTCTCGGTATTAATCCTCAAAAAATTAACAGCGGGGAACAAGAAGTATTTAAAAAAAGTCCGGTTTTCCCTGGTATGATCAATTTTCGCGATTTCTGGAAAATGGAGGAACTTTATTCGAAAAAAGAATTTATGTGATCATTCGAGACATCTCAAGATCCCATTTAAAAAAAAATGGGATAAAAAACTATTAAAAAAAAATATATGAATGAATTACTAAAATGGTCCAGAATATTGGGAAAACATAAACTTTGACCACTTTTTTCAATGTTCTCGACAGGAAACAACGGGCTTCAAGGCACATTGATCGATATCCCATTGCAATGAACTTTGAATCATCGAAAAATATCAATTAGGTCACCTCTAAATCTACGATCTTTATGCGTTTGTAGTTGTAAAATGGAAAGTCTTTCCAAATAATTACAACCCTGAAGTTCCGGAGGAATTTTAATTACCTTTCTTTGTACTTTTTCCAACATGTCTATATCTTTGATAAAATATGGGTTCCAAATTGGCATTGCGAATTCTATTTTGGGTTTTCTATATTTTGGAGACCATTTCCTTCGAATGCCAAGTATTCTACAGGTGAAATTATGGTACTGGCCAAGTCACTAGTATATAGGACGAATAACAGTGGTCCCAGCACGGAACCCTGTGGCACTCCACCGATAACAGGATGCTTTTTTGATATTAACTCTGACGCAGAACTTCATATTTAAAAAAAAAAACTTTCCAATCCACTTAAGTAAGTTTCCTCTGACTCCTAGATGTTCCAATTTTAATAGTAGGCTCCTATATGGTACTTTGACAGAGGCGTTTGCAGTTGACAGCTGTCAAACTAACTGTCAAACAGCATGTAACAATCAAAATTGATAAAATTAACATGTAAACATTCCGTATGTATTTTTCTAGGAGCCCTAGGAAAATACAACGTGACAATCTAATGTCAAAAAATTGTTAAAAGCTGTCAAAAAGCAAGCTACAATCAGAATGCAAACATATGTTTCTGAGATCGCTAAATTCAAAACTGAAGTTAAAAAAACAGATATTTTAAAAACAAGTGAAGCATGCTTGCTGCCACGTAATTATTACTCTATCTTGACACATCATCATGCACAGTCAAATATTTAATTAACGATAGTACTCAACTGTCAATATCGTCTTTTTGGCATCAGATTTGAATTAAGCAACCTTAAAAACATATGCTTACATGTCAATTTTATCAATTGCGATTGTTACATGCTGTTTGACAGTTATTTGACAGCTCTCAACTGTCATTATCGATTTTTTAACATCAGTTTTGAACTCGGCAACCTGAAAAACATATATTTACATGTGGATTTTATCAATTTTGTTTATTGCTTGTTGTTTGACAGCAGTCAACTGTCAATATCGTCTTTTTGACAACCGATTTGAATAGAGCAACCTTAAAAACATATGATTACGTATTAATTTAATCAATTTTGATTGTTACATGCTGTTTGACAGCTGTCAACTGTCAATATTATTATATTGACATTAGATTTGAATGCAGCGACCTCGAAAACATAAGAGGGTATTTTTTTTAACGCAGCAAATACTAAACTTTTGAAAAGAATTTCACTCTGATACGTTTATCACAGACGGAAATACTAAAATACTAAAAAAATATTTTGAACCTTGAAAATATCATCCAAAAGTTAAAAAAAATTGTAGATTTCAAATGACATTCGTTTTCTACGCAATATTTTTTTTTTGTTAGTAGGCCCGAGACCGTTCAAGTCGTTCAACCTCAACAAGTCATCCAAAGCGGTAATCAGAACGTCGCCAGTTCGAATCCCTTCCCATCCAATTTGGTGGTCGTCAAAACGGCGTCGGGGAAAAACATCGTCCTAAAAGTCATATCCCAAAGTACCGAGGTAAATTTAATTGTAATCAAAAAATTACAAAAACATTATCAGATTTATAACCATTCTTACATAAATGTGGTTCTACACAAAACAAAGTTACCATGGCAACGATGTCACTTATCTGTCATGATTGACAACTATGACACCGTCGCTATGGTTACTACACATTTAAATTTAGACAACTATGACAGCGTTGCTATGGTTACTCTGTTATGTGTCGTCCATTCTTACATAAATGTTGTGTTTTGTCCAGATACCGAAACAGTACTTGCTGAAAACGAAAAAACAAACGCCCGTAGTGGCTCCTCTGGTGGAAGTCGTAAACGAAGTGCCCATCGAAGATCAAATTTCCATCGACGAACACGACGTGGCTACGGGCGAAGAAATGACGGAAGAAGAAGAAGAAGAAACCGTCGTTGAAGAAGAAATCGTCCCCGAATACGAAGAGGGCGCTGAGGGTTTAGTTGAGACTGAAATGGTGACGATCGATGAAGACGGCGAGGAAGTTTACGTACCTGAAGAAGAAGTCGAGGAAGTTTTCGTCAATGAGGTAAATAAAAAAGTAATTTATATTCGAATAATGTGTTTGGTAGCCTTGAAACAAACTCAACAGTTATCCGTAACGTAATAAATCCGTTACAACACGTGTTAATTAAGAACGCGGCTAATCCTTTGAGCGGCAACTAGAAGCCCACTGGTTTTGCAGAAAACAACCACAAAAAACGCCCGCGATTGGCTAGGAAAAACCGTTAGAAATTGATAGAGATTGACATATCGCAAGCTTGGTGTCGAACTCTTGCAGTTTTAAAATTCAGTAGAACTTTTCTCTCCCAGCGAGTATGTCGGTGGACCTCTCCTGGTACTTCGCGGCAGTTCAATTAAATTCTTTTTTTTTTTTTCGACTTTTTTTGACTTTTTTTTCGAAATTTTGGACTTTTTTTGACTTTTTTTTTTAACTTTTTTTTACTTTTACTTTTTTTTCGAAATTTTTGACTTTTTACTTTTTTTTTTCGAAATTTTTGACTTTTTTCGACTTTTTTTACTTTTTTTTTCGAAATTTTTGACTTTTTTCATTAATTCAAATTAGAACTAGATTAATTTTGGATTTCGTATTTTCCAAAAGGTAACCTTGGAAGAAGAATGTAACGAAGTGACGATCGAAGAGAATGTAAACGAAGTGATGATCGAGGATGACAGTCAAGATGTGGTGGAAGAAATCGAAGATTCGGAAATAATAATTAAAACGGAGAATTGATTTTTTTTTCCTATAGAGCATTAAAGAATATTATACAGTTTGACATTCAGATTTATTATAATTATGATTATATTTTAATAAGTGGATTCGTCCTCTACGGGGTGTGTGACTTTAGCGACGGCACATACTGTATATAATATTTATTTAATTGGTTAGTAAACATTTTATATTTAGATTGCCGAAGGAGAGTAACAACGGGCTAAATATAAGAAAATCGTTGTTTTAGAAAAGAAAGGAGACACTTATAATTCATCGTGTGTGTGTGTGTGTGTGAGAGATATATGAGAACTCTCAACTGTCAAAAATTTGACTTACTACACACGGTTTTAGCAGTTAATGGACCGTGATAGTCATGACGTCACAACGAAATTGGTAACACGTAAATGGTTCGACACAAAACAAAGTTACCATGGCAACGATGTCACTTATCTGTCATGATTGACAACTATAACAGCGTTGCTATGGTTACTCTGTTATGTGTAGAACCAGGGACGACACACTATTAGGGTCCATTGACCATATTTCACCTGAAAAAGGTGAGGGATTTGTTGTTATGCCTTTGGCACCACTTGCTGTCAATTTAATGTCACCTATCAATTGTCAATGTCAATTCTTGATTCGATTGACGCACTTACTCGAGCGGGTGGTGGTGCGAAGCTACACCATCCGTGGGATTATGCCTGAACGCCTTGATATATTTAAATATTTGAAGTATTTCAAATTTTCTGCAGTGGGGCACCGAACACTTTGCCCCTGGATGTCTTAGGGACCATTTGGGAGGCATCACGACTTTTCTGGATCAATACTTCAAATATTTAAATATATATCAAGGCGTTCAGACATAATCCCACGGATGGTAGCTTCGCACCACCACCCGCCCGAGTAAGTGCTTCAACCAAATAAAGAATTGACATTGACAATTGATAGGTGACATTAAATTGACAGCAAGTGGTGCCAACCTTCCAAAAAGATTGCACAAAAAGTCAATTGTCAAAAGCGTTACTTCACGCACTTTTTTAACTACGAAATATCGAATGAAACGTCAAACGTTAAAATAACAATGGACCGTGATAGTTCTACACGTAACAGAGTAACCATAGCAACGCGTCATAGTTGTCAGTTTAAATGCGTAGTAACCATAGCGACGGTGTCATAGTTGTCAATCATGACAGATAAGTGACATCGTTGCCATGGTAACGTTGTTTTGTGTAGAATCATACATCTTTTTTTTTAAACATCGAATTTCCTATACCTACCTTGTTGTTAATCCGTTTAAAGTAAACTAACACCGCCGAGGGAGCGTTTTTTATAGTTATGACGATGATAATTTTTTTTAACTAATAATAAATTTTATTGTTAAGCATGAAGGGTTCGAAATTGTTTGTTTGTTATAAAAAAAATAACGTAAATGTACATTGTGACAGTTTAATGTCACGTTATTCAATATTTCTCGCCGTTTTTTTAATTTTCTTAACCCGAGATAAGAGAATTAAGATATAATATGTATATTGTAGGGTTCTAATGATAATTTTTATGGGACATTATGTGTATTAGATTGTTCGATTTAATGAATAGAATGAACATCTTGAAAACATCCTGTGCATATTGATGTTTATTGTTTTGTGTGTTAGTGGAGTGAAATTAGACAAAGAACTAAGTCAGATTTTTTTATTTTTTCGATTTTATATGTAAATAGAAGCATGTAAAAAAAATGAATAAATTTGGGCTTGAGCTTCGCGAGATATGTGCAAAACGGCATTTTTGGTATTTTTTAAATATCTCCGGCTCTAAGAGTCCGTGATGAAGTAGAGTATCGATACGTATAGTAGGGTTTTTTAAAAATGCATCCTAACCTCAAAAAACGAATTTTTTTTTACTGAATTCGCAATAAACGACCAAAGAATCCTCGAATTTTCTTGAAAATTGGAGAAAATTAAAAAATAAATAAATGTATTTGTCCAGCCAAAATCGGTATTTTTAGAAAAATAAAAATAAACTGGCCGCCATTTTTGGAAAAACGATAGTAGAGACAAAATTTTTTATCTTAAAAAGAAGGATTTTGTGTGTAAAATTCTATCAATAAAATATCAATTTGATAAAAGTTTTTAGTGAATGACTTTTACTGACATTAATTTAATTTGACGTATAAATTAAAGGTCGTGCTACATAGTAAATGTAAATTCGTTCTTGATCTTGATTGGTTAAATTTAGTTGCCTTATGATTATTGGTTATTAAAGTGTTGATTTTTGGTTTATTATTTGACATTAGTAGATAAAATTCTAATTTCACTCCACTATCTGTCTGATAAAGCGTTTTGACAGGCCGTCAACTGTCATACTACCGCAGATATATCACAAAAAAAAATGTATATATTCTGTTTGAATATATACACACACACACACACACACACCCTTTTAAAATTTGACATTTTTCATTATTAAGTACATAATTGACCATATTTCACCTGAAAAAGATGAGGCATTTGTCGTTATGCCGTTGGCACCACTTGCTGTCAATTTAATGTCATCTATCAACTGTTAACGTCAATTCTTTGACATATATGACATTGACAATTGATAGGTGACATTAAATTGACAGCAAGTGATGACAACGGGATAACGACAAATGCATCGTCTTTTTCAGGTGAAATATGGTCGATTAATATGTTTTCTATTTGGTAAACGCGGCTTCTTTTTTGTACAGTTTTTAGCCAAACATGTTTTCATTAGGTCTTAGCGTAATTAGCAATCGTTTGTTCTGAATCTATTGTTACAAAAAAAGTAGTTAGTTAGATATTAGTTTTTTTTTTTGTATTTATTATTATGTTCCCTATTATTTAATTTGGACATATTCATTTTTTGTTAGCGATTTACAGAATAAACATTATTTGGCTTTCATTTATTTTATTTATTTATACACTGAGCCGGCCTAAGGGGCGCCGAAATAACATTTTTAATGGAAAAATAAACTTTTTTCTATCGTTGTTTTCAATTTATTAATTAGAATTAAAATTTTTTACTTTTTTCGACTTTTTTTTTACTTTTTCGACTTTTTTTTTACTTTTTTCAACTTTTTTTTGACTTTTCCGACTTTTTGAACTTTTTCGACTTTTTTTTGACCTTTTTCGACTTTTTTTTTACTTTTTTGACTTTTTTCGAAATTTTTGTGACCTTTTTCGACTAACACTAAAATTATAAAAAATATCTTACAAATAAAAATAATAAATAGCAATAATTTTTCCTTCCAAAAATATTTCTTAGAACTTTTATTAAAAAAATAACTTAATTAAACTTAATTAAAAATTTCAATCTTCCTCATCATCATCATCAGTCTGGTTCTTTTTAAGACTCCCAAATACCTCAGATGGCACATTCTGCTTCTCCAAAGGCAAATCATCTTCATCTTCCTCCTCGTCTTCACTGCCGATATCGATTTCATCGGGATTAACGACTCTATCTTTGTTGGCGCCTTGAGTTTCCCCTCTAACGAACATAATGTTGCTTCCTGCGAGTTTAGTCGCGCCCTGGGACGTTCCCGCCATCTCCGCGGCTTTGGCTTCCAAAAGGCGCATGCCGTCCTTGACTCCCGGCGCCAGATCGGCCACGGTGCCGCTCATGCTGCCCGCCGAACTCAGCATTTGCGCCGACATCATGTTCACCTGATTCGATAACAAAAAAATCAAATTGAGAAATAATAAAAAAGAAAAAATAGGAAAAAAAAGAAAGAAAAAGAAGAAAAAAAAAGGAAAAAATAGAAAAAAAAACAAAAAAAAAAAGGAAAAAAGACCGACCTGCGTATTGTAAACTGCCTGAACGCTGCGTTTGATTCTCAACATTTCGCGCATGGTGTCCTCGTTGCCATGCCGAACTTCGAATTCTTTCCATATCTGCCAAAATTCTGCGGTTATTCGTGGATCGCAAATTTGACTGCAATGAGCGTAAATCGCTCGTGCTCGATCAATCTCGCCTAAAATATTAAAAAAAAAAAACTTATTATCCACCGCTTCAATGCGAAGAAGTCATCAAAAGACAACGTGTTGAAATATTTCAAAATATAAATGACAGAACAAAAATATTTTGATATAAAATTCTGACTTCATATTTTGTTTGAGCATTTGTTTGATGTGCCTCCCCGTATCTCTTCGGGAACACCTTCAAAATGGGGTTTTTATTTATACTTTTAGTTATTACTGGATTGAAAAAAATGTCTAGTAACCAAGAAAAAATTGAGAGCTTCAGTATTTCAAGATCATTATCCTCTATAACGCTGAAAATACAATGAAGCAGGAGACAACGCCAGTAGGGGCAATTGCCCCCCCCCCCCAAAGTCCGGAAATGAGAGGATATTTCTCAACAAACCCAAAATATTAAACTTTTATATATATATATATATATATATATTTATTGATGGCTGTTAAGCTGTCGCCTCCATGTAATACATGAGGCGACCTGACATCCATGTTAACGATTAATTTAAATTTCAATATAAGGGCATATTTACAATTAGGGGAAAGTTTAAAATACGTTTCTCATAAGAGGGGTATTTTTTTAGCACAAAAAAAGTATATATATATTCATATATATTATCAGTACAGAAAATATAAAACCGCCTCCTTTTTACCATATATATAGAGGCGCCGACTCGTCTTAGTTGCCTCCAACAATGTTGCCACTTTTCAGTGATGAAAAAAAAAACTTCCGCTCTTTCACGTGGTGCTATTAGTTTTTCGAATTTTTTTTTTGAGATGTAATGGAAAAACCAAATTTTCTTTTTATCTATCTATTGTATGAGAAAAAGGGTGCCAATGACTGGCATGAGTGGTATGCCAATAATAGGGTCGAAGGTACCAATGATTGGGAATTAGACCTATTTCACTTCATTCGTTAATATCACAATAATTAAGCAACGATTTTCATTTTTTAAATTTATTTCACACTCTGTGAAGGTTATTATATCCAACTAGGAGCACATTGGCTCTGATTCTGAAGTAATAATACATCTTCTTTTAATCCGCCCGCCAACCTTAAAGTGCCAATAATTGGACTGTATTTTATATTGACGTAATTTAATTTCACAAATAGTATAGCGGTTCCCAACTTTAAATAAGGTCGCGTCCCATTCACAATGCTTTTTATGTACTTTTATCATTTACAAACATTTGATTAGAGTTTCTCTTATTCTTCTACTCCAAACTACACAATTTTTCATAAGGAAATAAATAAAATGGGTGTTGAATATGTAAACCTAATGTGACGTTTAGTTCCTAGTACGGTTCTGTAAATCTGCTTTTATAGGCCTAGATCACAACTTCCATCCAAGTAGGCATTCAACCTAATGAAAAACGACAAGTAGATAATAAAGATAAACCACAAGAAAAATTATCGGCACAAAACAATGAAAGTAATTAAGAATAATACAGGTACTGTTAAAAAAGAATTAAAAAATGACTGATACCGGTTCCACAAAGACTAATAGCACAATAAAACCATCTCATGATAAAACAGAAAATATAATAGTAGAAGATTCGGCACAAACCGAATCAGGTGCTGTGATTAGAGGAGTTTTTTTAATATTTATTTATTTAGTAAGTAAGGTCTACAATTTTCCCTACTCAAACAATTTTATCTATAAAATGCCAACCGAATGATAGAAACGGGTTCTGAAAAATCTAGAAAATACCTAAACCATTTATTTATTCTATGCAATTATATGCAATATACGAGCAAAGGCCAGTCCCTGTTTTAAGTGTATTTAAATCCCGAAAAAGTAAGATATTTGTGTGACTACGGGAAGAAAAAGGAAAGAACTATTGTACGTACAATTGTCTTTACGAAATAAAGACATAAAATTTTTTAGTCTATCAAAAAGGATTGTTAACTTACTAAAAAACAAATCGGTGTGTGAAAAAATAACTGGAATATAACATTATTACTAGATTATTTTTATAATTTTAACAATCTGTATATCAATAAATTTTTTACCAAAGCATGGACCTCGAAAGATTTAAAAATTTAGTAAATTCTCAATGGGCTACAGAAATTGGAAGCCTGGCCTTAAGAGATTTACAAGAAAAATCAGCTACCAAACCCATGTAGCTTCCAATAACGGAAGATATTATTAAATTAGTTAAATTGGTTGAAGATAAAGCAGAACGAGCATATGAAAAAATAACTTTATCAAAAGATCTTGAGGCTTATAGGATTTTGTCTGAAACTGTTCTAGTTTCTACTATTTTACATAACCGAAAACGGGTTGGGGACGTTCAATTTCTAGAATTTAAATCCTGCAAAGAACAAGTTCAAAATGTTAATACTATATTACAAACGGAATTACCGAGTTCATTAACGAAAAATGAAAAAATGTTGATAAAAAATTATAAAAGAATTGTATCTATTGGAAAAGGAAGCAAACCTGTAACCATACTAATTCCCAAAAAAATGCAGAAGTTTTACTCCATGTTATGTAAATTAAGAAATGAAACTTGGTTTCGCGCTAGGTAATAATTATCTACTAACATATCCAATTTCAAGACTCTTTAGTACTCAGTTATGGCAAGCGACGTTGTCGCTTTTTCGGAGGTGGTGACATACGATCCGAAAGCAGGAGGTATTATCGCATTGTGGCTATCGAGTTTAGGGCGACACTAGCGCCAGTGATCTATACTCGAACTAAAAGACCGTTTTGCTGGTATTCGGGGTCAAAATTGCCTCCAGACAAATTTTTACCGATAAGACCTATGCTACCCAAATGTTTAGAAAATGTAAAAAGTATGGCGAAACGTTGTCACCTCCGTAAATGGAAGTCACAGCGTAATTTCGGAGGTGAATGAGACTACCGCATATCTGTGTTGGAGGTGACACTGACACTTTATACATATATATATATATATATATATATATATATATATATATATATAATCATCCCAAACGAAGCCCAAAACGCTACATTCCACAGTTTATCCGAAGCCCAGTGCGACAATACGAAGCCCACCTTCGGGCTTCGTAAAAACAGCGTGTATAACTTCGTCAGTGGTCAGATATGAACGTAAGAAGCCCGCAGTTAAATTTTTGCTATGGCGTCAAATTGACGCCGAACTGTCAGAAAACATACGTAACAGGGTTCATCGTACTTCTCGCGAGGGAGCGCTTCAAATGCATACATATATAATATATATGCATTGTAGACGAACTACGCATTATACGTAGCCCGTGGGATTTTGATGATCTTAACATTCCCGACAATTTGGCAACAACGTATCGAAATAGATATATAGGGGAATCACAGAGAAAGAGCAAACAAACTGCCATTATTGTGCAAAATGAACCGCGTGAAACATATTTTATCAATGGCAATACCAGCAGAAGTAGCCAGTAAGTACCTTTATATTTTTATGTAAATCGTTTTTGGCATTTTTGTTCTTTTACTATTATAGTGGTACTTGATATATTCTTCCTCTCATGAGAGGCCTAAAACCCTATATTCAACAGTTTAATTCAAACCCAGTATGAATTTTCTAAAAACAAGCACATACCTTGTAAAGTGGTGAATAAATTCATTATATCTTAAAACTAAAGTTTTTTCGAAAAATTCTTGTTCAAATGGGCATTGTAAGCTGTAATTACAAATAGTATTCATGTTATCACTATTTCGTAAATGAAGTAATCAATGTTTTTGTAATAAAACATTCTGTATATTTTTACATTTTGAGATTGTACTCTATGACCTGAATCCAGAAACCTATAATCCAATCCAATATAAAAACAGGTGAAAACCGTATTATGTTTACCATTTAAGTGATGGTTGCGTCCACAGGGTTAAATATTGAACAAAACTGCCTACAAGTTCCTATTATAACTTCTTAAGTACTTCCTATTGCAGGAGAAGTTGCTATACAGGGTAATCAAAAAGGCCGATCTTTTGAACGCTCTGTATAGTATTATTTGATTACATCAAAATATAGTACCCACTTAAAAAGTTAGAATATGGACATGGAAGTCGTTTCGGGCAATTGAGAGATGGTTAGACTATATTTTGTAACACTTATAAAGACACTCTTTGGAAAGGATTAGTTCTTTTATTGCTGGTTTTTCACTACCTTCCTTCTTGTTGCAAAATATATCATGTAAGTTTTTTTATGGTTCACATGCTGGTTAGTATAAGTCATTTAACATATTTCACGATAATTTTACACATTTTGAAAGCGTGGTTAGAAGCCTGGCATTAACTGAAGACCAATAGTGAAAACCTTATTTCAATATCTCTACTGACTGAGTCTTGAAATACTGACTTTCAAAAATTTGGCAAGGTACAGTTGGATACCCCTTAATTACATACAGTGTGTAAATTTCTAGCCACAGAGATGACTACCAGTTTGGGCGACAATAATAAAGGCTTAAGTGACGTCGGACATCAGTTAAAAAAACAAAATGCTATTGATACGAATGAAAAATCTGACGATCACAACAATTACAAAGATCGTGAAAAGAAAATTTCATCTATTGAAGTTGCTACCGCAGAAATGTTTGTTCCTAGCAATAACGAAAATGCATCTAAAAACGCTCCTGCTGAATTTACTGAACTGAAAAATGCAATGGGGGAAATTGCAATTACAGAAAAATTCGATAAATCTGATGACCAAGAATGTTTACAGAAGGACATTCATATTAATTTAGAGAACAGAATTGAAATGACAAACATAATATACACTCAAGAGGCCATAAATTTAGAATATGATGCTACAATAAAAGAGAAAAAACTTATTTCCCCAAGTGGTTCTATTATATCTAACACTACCGATGGTTCAAATGACGGAAACATAAGTGATTTAATTGAAGGCATTGCCAGTTCTGGGTCTGAATACGCTCCTTCTGACCATGAAGAATCCTCTGATTTAGATTCGGAAGCCTCTATTGTTAGCGATGAAATCATTTCACAACACAAGCTAGGTTTTTCTGTATAGAAAAACAAAATACCATATACAGAATATATTACAGCTGTATAAAAATAATATTTTATACTTTGTAGTGAAATGATATTCTACCTCTTAGGCAAATCACCATTGAAAAAAATCAAAATACTTATGGCCAATCAGATTAATATTATAAGTGATGTAAACATTAAAGCATCACATTTTTCGGCCATTCCCGAAAGAGTAGATAACCCTTTTCCCGTAAGTACTTAATTAAATTAAAAATTTTTGTTATTATTTTTTTTCTACTTTAATCGCCCCTTTTCTACGATAAAATGTGATGTTTCTTTTCACCCGTTATATATATGAAATCTTCAAAAAATAGTATACCTAATTAACACAGAGAGAAATCCGGGAAAAAACGATAAGCGTCCTAAAATTGTAACATATTGTTTTATTATTTTTGTGTTACTCATCCTTTCTACGTGTCCAAACCACCTTAAGCTGCTTCTGCCCTTTTTACCTGCTTAACTTACTTTCACTCCACATTCATTCGTAACCCATTCATTTCGTAAAATATAAAAGAAACTATGCTGACGGGATTCAAATTTCAAAGATATCATATATTCCGATTAGTTTACCGAAGACGACCTTCCATTTTTTCTTAGGAAAGAGAGTCGGTTCTTATGTCGATTCATGTCTAATAGGTATTAGAAAAGTCTTGGTCATTATTTTTTTTATTTTTTTTTTTGCAGGGTCGAAATTATAAAATAACAAACAACCTTCTGGAAGAGTAAAATGGTTCAAAAAAGAAAAAGACATTATCACAACATATTTTCAGAAACATATAAAAAACAAAATTACACCCAAGAAACATGAATGTGTCGAAATTTTGTCAAAATATGCGACTGTTTTTGAAAATAAAGATTGGGTCAGAATCAAAACCTTTGTTTACAATGTTTTTCGTATGAAACAGTAATTTGTAATGTTTTAAGTTTATTTTACACGTTTACTTTTTATGTTGTATTTGAAGTTTATAAATTCAAAATTCTGACTTTTTATTTTAAGTTTAATTTTTTCTATTCGACATTTTTAGCATCTTTATAATGTTCTGTTATTTTCAGAATAAAATTTTATTTTTTACGGCTGTTTTATTTTTTAGAATATGTGCCTCTACCTGCACGAACTACACATGTAAACACTTATTTGTACATATGAAACCTGATTTATTGGCAACACTTCAAGGCTTTGTAAAATCACCAATATATTATCTTTTTATATGTTTGGGCATCGTATAATAACAGCAGCCTACTGGGCTTCATAATATTGACAGTAAGCGCCTATGTTGTATAATCCCTAAAATGCGCCCCGATACCCGGGCTTCCATTTATCTTCAATATATGCTGGGCTTGCTATAAAGCGCCGTATGTGTATATATATATATATATATATATAACCCTAATTTCTGGGCTGGAGTTGCTCTTGTAAGAAATTACCGAAAAAAACATGTTTGGGCCATTTGTGAGAGAAAAAGTGAGATTTTTAGGGAATAAATGGACCTAGAATCTACAAAAAAAAATTCAAAAACATTAAAATTTGGTTTACACAGATTAAATTTTGTATAAGAAACGATTGGCAATGTCAAAATTACTGAAAAAAAAAATGTTTGAGCCAGTTTTGAGAGAAAAAGTGAATTTTTTAGGGAATAAATGGACCTAGAATCTACAAAAAAAATTCAAATTTGGTTTACAGAATGATTTTTGTATAAGAAACAATTGGCAATGTCAAAATTACCGAATAAAAAAATTTGGGCCATTTTTGAAAGAAAAAGTGAATTTTTTAGGGAATAAATGGACCTAGAATCTACAAAAAAAATTCAAATGTGGTTTACGCAGATTGAATTTTGTATAAGAAACGACTAGCAATGTCAAAATTACCGAAAAAAAAATGTTTGGGCCATTTTTGAGAGAAAAAGTGAGTTTTTTAGGGAATAAATGGACCTAGAACCTACAAAAAAAATTAAAATTTGGTTTACGCAGAATGAATTTTGTAAAATGTTTTTTTTCTTACCCAATTTAGTTTCCATGTCGGCGAATCTTAAACACATTTCCCTAGTTTTCTCCTCCGGAAGAACTTCGATAGCTCTCTCATAAATTTGTCGCGTTTTTGGAATACCATATATTTCGGCCGCTCTTTTTATATAAATATTAAATATATCGAACATCTCGTTTTCTGGCACCGCCTTTGTAGCTCTAAAAAATTTAAATTAATAATAATATTCTCACGAATCCCAAATATATATATAAAATAATAATTTCCGAAAAAACAAAGGCAAAAAAACATTTAGGAATTTTATTTATCAAAATTATTTTAGTTTAAACTTATTTACTCAATAGAAATATAAAATATAAACATTTATAGTAGAAGTAAATGTAGGGCAATCTATCGAAACTACGTACTCTGCACTGTCAGCGATTTTTTCCTAAAAACCACTCGGGACGGGAATAATTAGACAGTCAGTGATAGACGGGGTGGCCGAAAAGGTTGCCCGAAGAGAAGAGATCGGCCAAAAACGAAAAGTAGCGTTCTTTACCTTTCGTCAGAAGAAGTTTCATAGAAAGTTTAGTAAAATAATAATCACAGCCCCGTTTTTCGACGAGCCCCAAAAATCCGTTATGCTTACGTAAGCGTTTATTGTTAGTTTATATTTAATCTATATATGTTTGAAGCCAATACTCGACCTCGGATTGCCTAATTGATAGACTACAATAGAAGTAAATGTAGGACAATCTATCGGACCTCGTGACAATATGAAAGAACATCCCCTAATACCTAATATGTATATTTTTTTACCTTTCATAGACTGCCATAGCGTGCCTGGCCATTCCGTGTTCCTCTTCGAGTTTAGCGTAAAGCAAATAAAGATGTTTGGCAAATTGTGGTGGGCATCCGTCCAAACATTGTTCGAACAAATCACGAGCGCGCTCCAATTTCATACCTCCATATCGTTTCAGGAATTTCGTCAAGTATGTGTTCCAAATATCATAAACGTTGGGCCATTTGAACAACGAAATTCCTTTTTCGTAAGCCCTAACAAGAGGAAAACAAATTATTCTTTTGTACGAACGTTTTTAGACTGAGATTAGATTGTGTAAAGTTCTATAATAAATTATTTCAATGTCCAAAGTATTGAGAAGAAAGAGAATAACACTTAAAAGAATCACTCGGACAAATCGAACAAGTTGAAAGGACGCTGAATTTTTAAAATTTTTTAAACCAAATTTAAACATTTTACCCTATTAGTTTCAAGTCACTACTGTAATACTTTTGTAATAATACAATAATGTAAAGAAACTTAAAAAATGCTAATGACCCTTATCGATCGAAGCTTAATTAAAAAAAAATAAAAAAAAAACTATAAGACCTTTTTTTCTATATAGAATAATATATAGAATAATATATTTAGTACTAAATATCTTTGTCATTAATTTCTTCTTATGATGGTGTTGTGTGGTTTTTCTGGGTTTTCCCACAACTGTAAAGCAAATGCGCCATCAAGCATCAGTAAGTCGACCCAGAGCGCCACGGCAAATAATAATAATAGCCGTCCCTCCCCCGCACAAGCTGCAGAGCTTCTGGGGTTCACTCATAAAGGAGTGAATTGCAGGGCGTATATTATTATTATTATTATTAATACAATATTTTTTTGACAAAAGTTTTCAAGGAAATTTTTTTATACAAGATTTTCCAAACCACAATTTCCTGTTTATTTTTGCAAAAAAAAAATGTTTTGTACTAGACGTAAAATTTCATAAGAAATCCAAAAATGACGGTTCCAAGTTCGTACGATTTTTTTTAAGGAAGTCATGGACGATTTTGTGAAGACATGTCAAAAAATATTATCAGATTTTTAGCAAACTTTGTTTTTAAAAAATTCTACCGCCCAAAATAATTTTTTCCGGTTTAGCCAATATATTGTACTAGAGGTAAAATTTCATAAGAAATCCAAAAAAGGCGGTTCCAAGTTCATACGATTTTTTTTAAGGAAGTTATGGACGATTTTGTGAAGACATGTCAAAATAAAAAGTTGCCCATATGGTTCCAACTTACTGAGACATACTGTATATATATAGTAACATAAGGTGTCTAATAAATCAATCACTCGGAGATGCACAAAAGAATATACATACCTGAAAGCTTCCTCGAAATAATTATTTTCTTCCAAAAACACTCCGTAATTAATTATTATCTGCGGAGTGGCTATTTTGAGTTCGATAATCCTATCGTAGATCGCTTTACACGATTTAAAAGTACCGAAACTTTCTTCCAAATCTGCATACATCGACCACACTTTAAGAGATTTGTACAAACGACTTTGCACCGTTTCCGAATCATCGTGATATGCCACTTTGCGACTCGGCATTACCGTAGCCCTGGAATACATTAAAATTACAACAATAATTGTAAAAAAAAAAAAAAGAAGAAAAAAAAAATAGTAATTAAACAAACGAACCTCTGCATTAGTTTAACCGCTTCGTCGTGATTTTCATTTCTGATTTCCATTTCGGCCCATTCGCACCACACCGAAGCCAAATCGTCCACCTTGATGTAAGAAACTTGTGAACCTTTTTCGAAAATCAGCCTCGCTTCTTCGATTTGACCGTTTTTTTCGTAGAACTTTGCAAAATCCACCCACAGAGTGTGCAATTTACCCACTGCCAATTTCGGTTCTACGGTTTGGACTGCTTCCGTGTATGTGTTGATTATTTCATGAGGTTTACCTACGGATATATCGTTATGGTGTCAAAAATGGGACAATAAATTTGGCGCCCAACCCGGGGGGGACAGAATTTTGGCGCCCAAAGATTGGTTGAAGCTGTGGAAGCAAGGGGAAAGGATGTAGATACATATAAATTTGGGAGCGTACAAGAAGAGAAAGAACGAGAAAAAAGGAGACATGGAATGAGAGATTCTCAAGTGCAATACATGGAACAGGGAAGACGACATTCGGAGGGAGATGCAAAAGGAGACGAACAGGAACGGACGCTGATGGGTAATGAAGGAGACGTAGCAAAAGAAGAACAGGAGGATGGGAGACGAGGAAGAACAAGTAGAGAAGATCGGTTAATGGAATTTTTGATCGGTATGAATAAGAAATTAGAAGAAAATAAGGAAGATATGAATAGAAAAATCTGACCTTCATATAGTTGTACCCGTTTGTGCCATTCTTGTACGTTATGCGGATTCTGACGTAACAAAACGGAATTTAATAGCAGCAATCGTCTCTCCATGAGATATTCGAACCTCGCTAGTCTTAATTCTAATTCCGTATCATCGTCTTCAGATGGGTTTTGTTTATTTGCTATTTCTTCCATTCGTTTGCTTAAGCTGAGCTCTTCGAATTGAGCATAAGCATCGAAAACCTAAAAGCAAACTTTCCTTTTTAGAGGCAATTTATAAATACCTAGAGAAAAATTAAATTATTAAAAAAAAACGATATTCCAGTGTGTAATTACCTGAGTAAAATCTCTGACAGTTGCGACTGTCTGAATGGCCTCTTCGTAAATATCTCTTGCTCTCTCGAATAAACCACTTCGGACATAATAATTGGCTAAAGAATTCCACAGATGACCTAATCAAACAATAGTCCATTAAATTAACCCCAGATAAAACCCAAACCTGGGCATCAAGTCTGTCCGGCAAAATATGTTTACAGAAATAAAACAACAACTGAAAATAACGGATTATAAACTCGAATACTCGATAGAAGAAAACAAACAAATAAAAGCAGATAACCAAAAGATAAGAGAACACATGGAAGGACAAGAACGCAAAATAGCATCCTTGGAAAGAGAAATTAGAAGAAAAAACATAATAATAAGAGAGATAAACAGATATCATAAGCGAAAATAGAAACAATGGAAAAAACAATAACCATGATACAAAAACTAAGAGTTGGTATCAATAAGGAGGAAATTGATGAGACAAAGACCAATAGTATTAAAATTAACAACCGGGAACAAGAAAATGCAAATCCTTAAAGATGCTGAAGGCCTCAAAGGAACAAACATCTGGATTGATGAGGATTTTACTAAGGACGTTATGGAGGAAAGGAAAGTTTTAATCCTCCACCTAAAAGAAGCTAGAAGTAAGGGTCATAAAGCCTTCTTGAAATATAACAAACTCGTTGTCGATAACGCAGCATTTGGAGTAAAAGATTTAGGTACGAACAATGGCCCTGCAATAAATGATAGTGAACAGACAAAAAAAGGACCGCTAGCCAAAGATCTCCAAATGGCAGCACATTCGAGGACCAGAAAACGAAAAATGCAAAAAACCTTTAAAAAAAGTCACCAACATTTATAAAAAGAATGGAATATCAGAAGCATGACAAACAAAGAGCATGATAGGAGTTCAATAAAACAGGGCTTGATATATTAGGCATAACAGAAACAAAAGGAAAATGAGAAAAACTGTTTAATAGCAGACTCACTTATTTATAGTGGAGTGGACCAACATCAAAGAGCAGCGGAGGGAGTGGGATGCTTAATTAGACAGAAAAACATGAAATACGACAGTGGACCGGAGTATCTGAAAGAATATTAAAACTTCAACTAGATATAGAGGAAAGAGGAAAGAGGAAAGTAAAAACATAAAAGAAACGTTTTGAGAACAGATATCAGAGTTAACAGAAAATGTATCAGGTAGATTGATAATAATAGGAGACTTTAAAGGGAGAGTGGGTAAATAAGATTATATATCAGGAACAACAATCGGAATTCACGGTGAAGAGGTAAAGAACAAACCTGATGCCCGGGTTGGCACCTTCGTTTATTGGACTATAAGGAGTGACTTCCCCATATTATTTTTACTTACCTAATTGATCAGTATATCGTCTCAATCCGCCCCTAATAATAGCGTCAACGTTTAAGGAATGAACTTTTTCGGGATTCTTAGAAATTAATTCGCAGAGTTCGTTCCACAATTGATGCTTGGATTTTCCTTGTTGTGAAACGAAATTTTCATCGTTAACTATTTTCGCCATGAGTACGGCAGCTTCATCTAATCTTTCTATATTCGACAGGTAATCTATATACTCCTCGGCATTTTCCGGACATAATTTCATATATCTGAAACAAATACATTAAAAACAAGTAAAAACTATTCAAAGTTGATGTAAAAAGTTGTCAAAACTGTTAAAATATCAAATGTCGATTTGATAATCGAGTATCACAAAACTAAAACTACATTACGCATAATGTAATAAATGTATTTACACAATCCTAAGACAAACAGTTTAAAAATTAAGACTAGAAATACCATTAAAATAAACAAAAAATAATTATAATTATTACCTTCGAAAAACTCTAACTGCCGTTTCTGATAAATCATGTTTTTTAACAAATTTCAAATACAAAGGCCAAATTCTGTTATGCTGTGTTACAGGTAAAGCACGTAAAGCCCTATCGAACACTTTTCTCGTTCTTGTAATTTTGCACTGATCAGTTAAAAAGGTACAATAATCCATCCAGATTCTAGGCATTTTATGCATAAACACTAACGATCGTTCAAAAGCATTATTTACTTCTTCATAACCGGGATCAGTGATACATTTGCTTTTTATTTGGTTTCGTCTGGTTCTTAGATAATTGTACCACAATTTATAAGATCCAGGTAATTCTTTCAAAGCTCTTTCAAAAATTATGTTAACTCCATTATTTGGGGCGGTTTTCTTATGGTCTATATAACGAAGCCAATGTTTTACGGAATAGGGATTTCGTAAAATTTCTTCTTCATAGGGCAAGTCATCGTCATTCTAAAAATTATAAGTATATTTAGTAAATTAACAAATAATATTCTGCTTATAATACTTACAAATACAATTTCCATTGGTTGTTCCAATTCATTTCCTGATTTTAAAACCATTTTATATAAACTTTTATCGACTATTATTGTAAGGTTATGTTTGGTTTTAAATGTCAAATGATTCTTCTTCTTCTTATTTCTTTTTTGGGCTATGTCCTGAAGCACAATAATGTCAAATGCTAAAATTAATAAGATAAAAGACCGAATTTAGAACAAGTTATATTTAATTTATTATTAGGAGTAATAAACTCTTAAGCTCCACGATATTCTAGTAAACAGCTTTGTCGAGATATAGAATTAGGCTTCGAAAAATCCAATAAAACAGAAGAAGACTGTATAGATAGTTCTTGTGTACACATACAGTAGTTAGAACGCGTCTGTCATCTTTGACACCGGATTTTTAATTTTAAATTTAATTTCGCGTTTAATAAACGTTTTCGAAATAATATGTAGATTGAATTTGCTTCAACGAAATATCCGTTGTTTAAACAAGACTGTTTTAAATAAATAAATAAGAACCAGTGCGCGAACTTAAAACCTAACCTCTTTATTGATGTAATATTATTTTTAATTTTAAACAATTATGTCCTTTTTATTGAATTCCGGACAAGCTAAGCAATATTTGAATACGTTTAAACAAATTTTACCTGGAGGGTTACACCTTACCACGACACAAAAGGTAAGAGGTGTATAATTTTTAGTTTTTGTATGATTTAAGTTTCCATTAATTTTAGGTGGTAATTGGTTCGGTATCAGCAAGTGTAATATTGATAGGAGTTCTTGCAAGACTTTTACGTAGAAAGAAAAAAATTTTAGATCCATCGAAATTACCGAAAAATATTTTTAATAATAATTTCTCGAGACTATCTGGTATTAGAAGTCCTTTTGGTGGCGGTAAGTTTCAACTAGTTTACTTGGTTTATGTAGTGCAGCAGTTACTTAAATTTTGAAGCTAATTTAAGCTATTTTAGATGTGGGTAGTGTTGCAAGTAGTGGAAGACGAAGTGGAACGTACAGTATACCAGGAGAAAGACTGAGACAAAGTTCAATAGCTGCTAGTGGGAAAGCTTCTGTGGCTTCGGGGAGCGTTGTAAGCAGTGGTTTGCCTATACCCGAGGGGCTGGATACAACTAATTTAACTCCCCAACAGCTTGGTGTTATGGGTAAGTAAATTTTATAATTTATTATGTTTTATTCTTATTATTAGTCCTCGACCAGCAGCTTCCAAAATTAAAAAAAAAAACGTCTAGTTTAGTCGTGATATCGGGTTTTAAAAATATAAGCAAATCGTCCTCGGCATCCTTCCGTGGATTTCACCGAACAAATTATTGTGTATTGATTCTTTGTGTTTATGAATTTTCAAATTCTGACTTCAAAAAGTAAGCTTAGGGTTTGATGTGCCCCCCATATCTCTTCGGGAACACCTTCAAAATGTGAAGTTGACATTGAATTTAAAGTAGACACATAGTGATTGACGATTTTGATAAAAGTGAGTAGACTGTGGCTGTGTTGATTAGAATGAGAACTGTCAATATAAAAATTTATTAATACTTCAAACATTCTCAACTGGTTACTTTTTGACTCCATTTTATATTTTTCAACCTATAGATTCCAAAAATATATGGTTTTTGTGGATCTATCTCCTAACGAAATTGTCCCAAAAACGCGTTCAAAGTGTTCAAAAAAATTTTGAATTTCTAAAACTTTATAGTCCATAGTGGATTTTTCTATTTTTATCAAATCCATAGTGGATTTTTCTATTTTTTTCCAAATCCATAGTGGATTTTTCTATTTTTTTCAAATCCATAGTGGATTTTTCTATTTTTTCCAAATCCATAGTGGATTTTTCTATTTTTTTCAAATCCATAGTGGATTATTTTTCTTACTTTGTTTAATAAAAAAAAAACGTTAAATAAAACTCTAAAGATCATTTAAGTTTTCATTTATTTTATAATGGATATCTACATAATACAGGAATGTACAATAATAATAATAAAGAAATATAATCTTTACACAAAGTTTTCAGTCCAATATGAATCACAAAGAACGGTAGCTGGTTTTTTACTCTCAAGATATATTGTCACTATTTTTTTGTATAAGTAAGCAGCAATTGATATATTTTTTGGGGATATACCTAATTTGTAAACAGTTTTAAGCCTTACTCTTAACAAAATCATAATTATGAGTGTATCACACTAAGAACTGGCATATACAGTTTTAATAATAATAATAATAATTAGTAATGTTATGAAAAAATTAATCGAATGGGTTTTGAACTATTACTATCAGATCGTTGGTACTGATGGCTCTGCTAGATCCTACAGTATCAATATAGGAGTGCCTCAAAGCTCATCTTTAGCCCCTAAATTGTCCCTATCCATAGCTTTGAGGTTTAGCCTTCAAATCACTAAATATTAAAGATCTTGAGATTAATCACATAAGCAAAAATTGGATACAGTTTTAGTCTCCATTTTCCTAAGTTTATAAATAATCAGGCCGTGTCAAAAAAACGATTTGAGCTGACAAAAACCCGAAATCTTTAATAATAAAAAAAGTATAAAACCCCCGAACGCAATTTTACAAAACTGTTAACAGCTATTCAAAATTTATCAAATTATTGTTATTAAACTTTCTAAAATATTTTGATATGTTTCTTGTCTAATGTCTCTTTCATTTGCTTCGGTTTGTGACGAAACTGTTATAGTGAAATCGCAATCGAGCCGAAGTAATATATCTGTCAGAACAGGCTTAGATTATAGAAAGTAATATGATTACTAATGCCATGGAAATTGACAGTTGAAACATTTTACATGTGTCACATTTTAAAATTTGTCGCGTTTTGACAGGTGTCGCATTTTAACAGTTGTTATATTCTGACAGGCGTCACGTTTTGACAGGTATCAAGATTTGACAAGTATCACGTTTTAATAGGAGTCATATTTTGACAGTTGTTACATTAGACAGGTGTCACGTTTTGGCAATTGTAACGTTTCGACATGAGTCACATTTTGACAGTTGAAACATTCTTACAGGTGTCACATTTTAAAATTTGTCGCGTTTTGACAGGTGTCGCATTTTAACAGTTGTTATATTCTGACAGGTGCCACGTTTTGACAAGTATCACGTTTTAATAGGAGTCATATTTTGACAGTTGTATCGATTGCGATTTCACTATAAATCCTGTGTATCAAGTGGGGGGAAATGCAAAGGTACCTTTCAAGTAACGCGTCTTTGATCTATGGAAGATGTGAAAAATATGTTAAATTAGTAGAAAACAAAAAATAAAAAATAAAGTTGTTAGTTGATACACTCATAAAAGGTTTAATTCATTTTTCATTGACTTTGTATTTAATCAATAGATATGAAACACCATGTTATACTTAGAAGAATTATTTTTAACATATTCACACAAATTTAAAAATTTTAATTAGTGACATCAAGAAGGAATTTTGTCAAAAACTTTTAATCACTAGAGAAACAACGTTTTGTATTGTAATTGTACTTAACTAAAAATAGAATAAGACAATTTTAGTTTTGACTACATAGAAGAGTTGATTGGATTTTTATTTAGACATCAGGCTATAGCTTGTTTGTACCTTCTTTTAAAATACTGAACAATTTTAGCAAAAATATATGCCACACACTAAATCTCTACCATTTTTTTCTTGCAAAATATATACTTCCTTGCTAAGAAATTCTTTTTTTTTTTTAATTCTGTCTATGACAAGTTTAGAGCAATTTTCAGGAAATTCTAGGAAATCGGTATTTTCATCAAAATAAACAAAACTTTTACATACAAAGCAAACGAAATTTAACGGTTTTCTTTTCTAAATTACTATCGAAATTAAATAATCGACGAAATTTTAATTATTTCTCCAAAACATACCGATTTCTAGTTCCACGAAACTCTTAAGAGCGTTCTATACCCATCAGCTATGTCAATTTCATACATAACCTCGAAATCATCGTCCCTTACGTCTTCCTCAAAACCCACCCCTCTGAAGAAATTCTTAGGCAGCACGAAATACATCTGTGTATTTGCGGTTGCATAGTCTACCGATTCTCTGATAAAAAATATTTTTTTTTGTTGAGTATTAAGCCCGCAATTTCAACATTAGCATTTCCAATACGGCGGAGGGTATAGAAACACCCTTAAACTAATTTCCAATTTTATTTTTTTCCAAATCTATATTATTGAACTACAAATCACTTCAAATTATCCCTTGTTGATACAATTTTATTTGTTTTTCAATAATTTTTCGGATATAATTGGACGTAGTTACGTAATATGCACTTTTATCACCAATATTTTCGCTCATTTAAATCGTCATTTCTCGCAAATCCTTTCCTATATACAAAATCTATATACATGTAAATCTAAATATATTTATGAGAGAAGTTACAATGAAATTTCAACAAAAGAAAATAACGAAAAACCTTTTTTATATTATCATAATTAAAGTTATGAGAGAAACGCTCATTTGACAAAAACTAAAGTCTATTTATATCTACTTTCAACATTTTTAATTTTTTTTTGGTAGTTTCAAGAAAACTGGATAAATTTTTCATCCAAAAAACTTTTAATTCATTCATTGCCTCTCATTTTTTTTGTGTGTGTGTGAAATCTCTAGCGCCAAGCAACATTCAAAAAGAAAAAAATTCAAAATCAAGTCTTTACGTAAGTCTAAGAATCACAAAAATCACCGACAGACTTATTATTACGTTTCCTGATAGCGTACAGGAACTGCTTGTGCTCTCGCGAGTTTCTCCATCCTTGACTGTAGAATTTTGTTCGTCTGATTGCATATCGTGTTTCTTGTCGCCGGATTGAAGATTGTCGGGTATTCTTGAATCGTGAATCTCAGGAGGCGCTATCGGAGTCACCTAAAAATAAATAACATTGAGAAATATTCGCAAGAAAAAAGAAATAAAACTGCATTTTAGTTTAACCAAAAAAAAACGCGAGGGTGTATTGTTTTTATTCCAATACGATACATTTGCATATTTATTTTAATTAATAAACATCATGCAATTTTATAATAGCCCAGTTGCCAGAGCCACATTTAGACCAAAATCTCTCTCATAAAACGTGATATCGCTGAAACTAGGCTCTTAGTACTTTATTGGGGTGTAGAAAACGAAAAAAAAAATCTTTGCTGCTCTAAAGTGTACGTTTAAGTTTACAATTTCGAAAACAAAATCGAAAATCGAGAAACCAATAGCACCACGTGAAAGAGCGGAAAATTTTACTAATATTTATATTAGTTATTTTAAAACAAATTTATTAACTTTTTGACCAAGTTTAAAAAAAATTATTGCGGGAGTTAAAAGTTAAAAACGAAAAAAACTGTTTTTATCGTTTTTATGGAAAATTTTGATGTTATGTTGAAAATAATCAATACAAAAGCTTTAGATTTTTTAATTATCTACAACTTTTACATTAATATTTTTTCGATAGGATGCATAATTTCAGCCACAAATTGAAAAAAAACCAATATCCAACCCTCAAGTTGTATATTATATATTCCGGAACTTTTAATTTGTCCAATTTATTTTTTTTTAATTTACTTATAATTTTCCCTAAATTTTCCGACCATCCACATACTGCTAAGAATTTTTTTATGAAAACTTGATTATTGATTAGTTTTTATTATTGGGCAGGGCATCAGATTCTGGTGACCTTCAATTAACAACGCAAATCTATTCAAAACTATTTATTAACCCTATAAACAGGAAAATTCCACCGAACCTCAGGTTGTCTTGGTGCGTCTAGAGTTCTCGACGACACGGTTGCCAACTAGCTTTTACCTATTTACTTTCAAAACTTTGATGGATTACTCACAACTTTAAAATATCAATAGCAAGACAGTTTTTTTTAATATAAGAAACCGTATCTGTCTAACCAGCATCAGATAAAAAAGATTAAAGTTGTTTAGTATCAAACAACAACATATAATAATGTATTAATTCTACCAGAAAATAAAATACTAATAAAAAAAAAATAAAAAAAATTTTATACTTTTGCAAAAAATATACTTAAAGAAAAAAATATTTCGATTTAACATTGACTCTCTGGATTTAGTTACTATATTATCTTTATACGTTCTCTTTTGTATTCGAATTTTTTTTTTTGAGATCAGAAAAACGATTTTTTCAAGTAACTAATGGGAATTAACGTCAATAAATTTTCAAATAAACATTTACCTCTTGAATAGTGGTCATCCTAGTAGTCGTACTGGTTGTAGTAGTGGTTGTAGTCGTGGTTGTTGTAGTCGTAGGTACAAAACTATTATTGTGTAAGTAATAAGCTTGCGTATATTCGGCAATAATATCCATCATTTTATTTTCACGTTTGGTATCTCTGATGTCGATTTCCCTTTTCTCACCGTCTTTGTAATACTGAACGATATTCGCCGTGTACGGGATCTCCATTTCCGTGTAGTTTCCTCTCACTGTCACGTTGACAGCTGTACCTGATTCCAAATACCTACGAAATGTTTAAATGTTTGCCACTAGTGTTAAAGTTAAAGTCAAACCCGCGTCTCCAGTATCCCGTACTGATGCCCTAACCGCTAGACCACCGAGGCATTTAATCCGGCCAAGATCTAGATGGTTAAGAGGAGATATAAGAGGGACGTCCTTCCTAATTCAGTACGGAATACTGGAGACTCCATTGGAATTTAATTCGTTTTCCGTTAGCTTTTCACTTGTAGAAAAACTTACCTTTCGATTGGCGCCAATTCTTGAATTTCCCTCACATTATGTAGCGACCAAGCTCCCTCTAGTTGAGTTCCATTCGGTAAAGTAACCTTTAAAGGTAATCCCGTCAACAATCCGTGACCTTTACCCCAGAACAAATTGTACGTGTAATTATAATTTACGACGCTATCGACTTTTTGAAGAGAACTTTCTTCATTTTTTAGAATCGCATATCCTAAGAGCCTCTGTTTTTTAGGGTGTCGCTTGTTGATACGATCGAACCTATAAAAAAAGTAGAAATATTTTTTAATTATTGGACAGAAAGAAAGGAACACACCGTCAAAGGTACCGCTGAGACCGAAGCGTTCGGCTTTCCTTTGAAGAAAGGAGCTACGGGATTTATGACTGTATTTCTCTTTAAGGTCGCCGGCGCCTTTTTTGTCCATTTTTTTAACTTTCTTGTTGTCTTAAAGTTCGAATAGACTTAAGGTGACCTGACCTACCTGATATTTTTTAATTCGTAACTGATTGGTTCTGTTTCTACGAGTATTTCTCCGTCTTCATATGGTATTTCTATGTTGTTTTGGTCTACTACATGGAACATTCCCAAATTTTCAGAGGGATTATATTTGCCGACGTAGTGGGACAGCGAACCTAAAAATAATCCTAATAAAATATTTTTTCTATGTTATATTTTAGTAATTTAAGTAATTTTTTTAATAAACTGAGTAAGTTATCCATTTTTCTCAATGTCAAACGAGAATATTTAATTTTTTATTCTACTTTGACAATTAATTGACGGCTGTCAACTGTCAATTTTTCCTCAAAAACATAAAATTTCAATGTTAAAAGAGATTATTTACTTTTTTATTCTACTTTGACAGTTAATTGACAGCTGTCAACTGTCTTTTTTTCCAATCTGACTTCGTATTTGAATTCAGCGACCTCAAAAACATAAACTTTCAATGTCAAAAGAGATAATTTACTTTTTTATTCTACTTTGACAGTTAATTGACAGCTGTCAACGGTCAATTTTTCAAATCTGACAAGAGATTTGAATTCAGCGACTCCCACTACAGTTTGTATAACACTGACGGTCGGCATATGAAAAAATACACTTTACCTGTTTTATTATGGCTATTGGCAACCCTTCTACCTACGAAACTCCTTAAAATATTCTCCCCACTGGTGACGGCTCCTTGAGATATAAGAGTGTATTTATCCTTATGTACCCAGCTCAACCGCGCGCTGCCCTCTATGCTAACCAAAACGTCGAACTGTTTGTAGTCGGAGACTTTTTGGTAAAGAGACACCACGCATACAATCTTGTTGGGTCTAAGCTGACCCGATACCCAAACGCTGTTGATTTTGGCACGACAGACGTACACCGGTTCTGGTGTCAAACCATTACCCCCAGTTTCGTTTTCCGAAACTTCTGCTTCGTTGCTTTTTTGCTCTATAAAAATAAAACGAAAATTTGTAAGCTTTTGATAGCATTTCAAACATCCGGTATTATACTGAGGTTTCCTCTAACCACGGCATGATCCACCTGATTGTTTAGTAGCGGTATTTTTTGAATAATTAACCGAAACTAATGCTAAAACCGTTGGATAAACATTTCTTATTTAAATAACGTTACACTGTACCTATCTACAGGGTGTCCCACGACTATTACCTCGTTCTCTCGTGCCTAAACGGTACAAGAGATGGTGTTGTGTGGTTTTTCTGGGTTTTCCCACAACTGTAAAGCAAATGCGCCATCAAGCATCAGTAAGTCGCCCCAGAGTACCACGGCAAGTAATAATAATAGCCGTCCCTCCCCCGCATAAGCTGCAGAGCTTCTGGGGTTCACTCGTAAGGGAGTGAATTGCAGGGCGTATATTATTATAATAATTATTATTAATTTTTTGGTGACATTGTAAATTATTTATACAGGGTGATCCAGAAAACTGTAATTTATCAAAGTTAGGGTTTTTTAAATGGAACACCCTGTATTTTATGACATTTTTAGATTATACGTTAAAAACTGAGTCAACTTTATTCAACGTTCCCTATATCTATCTCTTACGAATTTTGAGAAAATCGTGATTTTAAGAAAAATATTCCATTTAAACAAGAACTAAAACCGCGGAAACCTCTTACTTTCAGTAACACAAATTTATATCGATTTATTCTGGCTTTTAGGGCTTTCATTTGCACTATGTAGGATTTCGATATTTTGCACAGTGTGTTTATGAAAATGATTCTAATTTTATATTTTTCAAACATCAAAAACTCACTTAACTTAAATGGACCACCCCGTATTTTTTTATGCTATGTGAAATAACTGTTCATTTTCTATCAAAAACTATGAGTAATGCATATGTATAAAATTAACGATTAAAAATACAGGTTGGCATTTAAAAAAACAAAGTTGGGACCCGCTCAGGAAAAATTGAACACCCTGTGTGACTGAATTTTTTTTTTTTATTTTGTCGAGCTCGATCAATAAGACACCATTATAGAAAATTGTATTCCTATCTCTTTCCTAAATAGAGATATGGAACATCACTGTTGCAGGACCCTGTATATCAATGTCTCGGTTAATATGTAATTTTAAGACGTACTGTACACCATGTGAAAATTTCGTAGGAAACAAAACAAATGTTACGCGCGTTGCACCACACTTCATTACAATTTAATAACACACAATTTCAAGGTTGATTTTGATTATTATTGTTATACTCTTTTCCTTTCAGAAAAATTTTCACCGCTATAACACTATCGCGAGTTTTTATGAATGCGCGTGTAGTGTAACACCAAATTATGTAACAGGAAATACCACAAATAAATAATTTATCTAAATGCATTTAAATTTCTTTTATATTCAATCAGGAATTTTAAAATTTGCTCCACTCTAATTTAGCGTTGACTTAGTGACCACATTTCCTTTATAGATCAGGGTCGATAATTTTTGAAACCAAAAAAAATAATAGTAGGATGAAACCCATTGGAAAAGGAAGAGAATATAACAAAAATGAAAGGAAAAATAATTTCGGGTAAAAAAGTGTTTATCTCGATTTCCGGCAAAACTACAAATCCTGTGGAAAAAAAGTTAAATGGCAAAGTTGTAGGTAATAAAAAGATCTAAAACTTTTGTATTTACACTTTTTTACATAACCTCAAAATTTATGTGAAAAATTCAAATAACCAATTTTTTGGTTTTTTATTTTTATCTTTTACAAAAATAAAATTTTTTTCACGAAATTTGGTGAAAACTTACCTTTTTATATCCCAAACACACTGTAATTTTTTTGATTTAAGATATTTATTTTTTTCACCTTATTTTGACTTAATATCGAAAAAGCACCCTAATTTTCAATCTAAAATTCTCACGTCAAAATATCTGCTTTTTTGAAAAACTCGGTAGGCTTTTTGTTCGTTTAAATCTCTACTTTTTGATGGTGTAAAAAAATATACATTACTATGGTAAATGTTCTCAAAAAAGCAGATATTTTGACGTGAGAATTTTCGATTCAAAATTAGGGTCAAAATAAGGTGAAAAAATAAATATTTTAAATCAAAAAAATTACAGTGTGTTTGGGACATAAAAAGGTAAGTTTTCACCAAATTTCATGAAAAAAAAAATTTTTTGTTGTAAAAGATAAAAATAAAAAACCAAAAACTTGGTTATTTGAATTTTTCACATAAATTTTGAGGTTATGTGAAAAAAGTGTAAATACAAAAGTTGTAGATCTTTTTATTACCTATTTGCCGGAAATCGAGATAAACAAATTTTTACCCTTAAAAACTCACCCCCTTCCACTTCCACATTATTTTTTTCACTTTTTACCATTTTGAAAGGCTTCAGCCCTTTCTTGAAATAAATAAACTAAAATATATACCTACTACTATTAATACTAACCTTCAACTGTTTGGTAAGCTGCTACCACTGCATGTGTTAGCAATAATTTGTCGTTTTTATTGTAAGGGACCCATTCTAATGTCGTCGAGGTGATGACTTGGTCCAAATTTTCGGCTAAAATATGTACTGAAGGTTCTCCGTTGACGAATAAAAACCAAAACGAAGATAAAAGTATCAGTGGCCAATAGATATGCTTCATTTTCTTTCTGAAATAAAATAAAAAAAATTAAATTAAAATGGTTCATTTAAACAATCACAGCTGCAATTTTTTTAAATAATTTTCAGTCTTTAATACACGAATGTTTTATTATATTATTAAACTAAGAAGTTTGTGCTTTGCCTCATATTTCCAAAAAGAGCCCAAAAAGTTATGCAGGAATATGGTAAAAATATTTTAAATGCAAATATTAAATCCATAATTATTAATATCCATCTCATAAATAAATGTAATGCAATTTAGTTGTTATTTCGAAAACATTAAAAATCAATATTTATAAAACAATTTTTATTAATTTTATTAACTTAAAAAAAAGTGACATAATGGAGTTTACACTTACAAGTATATTGGTTTGTAACGTAATCACCATATTTGAATATGCAACAAACAACTAACACAGTCATAAATCAAACGAGATACAGTAAATTTTCTGAGTCATCGTCATCGAAGAAATCGAAAACAAAAAAATCAAACTGTGTCTAGGATACTAAACTAATAATTGAATCTATTTAAATTACGTCTCTTTGCCGTGTTGTCTCTCTTTATCGATATTAAATCAAAATGTCAGATCATAAATTGAATCTGGAAATGTAGGCCAGAGACAACAAAGAATCGCTCTGATGGTGTCATAGTTTTTCTTGGTCGAATATTTTCTCTTGACTTTTCGTCATATACTATACTCTGTTTGAAAATGATTGATAGCAATATAACATCATAAATCAGTGGCGGATAATTTCTAAAATGAAATGTTTAGCATTATTTGTTCCAAAATGAAATCTTGGGTTTTCTTCCTAAAATTTTTAAAATTACATTTATAATATATTGGGACCTGTACAATTCGTTCCTTATTTTCTAAAAATAGAATTGTAATTTGATTTATGTGCTGACATGTTGTTGGTGTTTTTCCTGTGATAATTCCTGCGTGGAAAAGTTATGGTGAGTTTTGCTTTTTTGAAATAAAATTAAATTAAATTAAAAATTAAAAATAAAAATAAATTCCTTAAAATCATGTAACTTAACAAATTTGTTTTTTAACTCCATAATTTTTCCACGCAGGGCCTGATGATGGCGATTTGTTCGCCGAAACCGGTCGCACCTTCAGCTTGTGAGATAAAAAGGACTTTTTCTTCCATACCTTCAATAAACAGAATTTCTATGGAGACCAATTTGTGTCTGTGTTTATGTACCTTTAGTAGCGCGCGTCTTATTAGGTATATTATTATTATTATTATTATTATTATTATTATTAATTTTATACGTCATCGTATAAATCCAATACACGAATTTTTTTTGCAAACGAAATCGTGTGAGGTTTTCAAACGAAAGAATTTATAATTTATCATAAATTATGTTGTGAAAAAAATATATATGATGAAACCTATTTGAAAACAAGGAATTTTTAATAAATATTTATATTTATAAATTCATGTTAAAAATACATAAGTACATACAAAAAAGGAACATCTTTTAAACAAATTTACGTATATAAATAGTCCCTTGATTAACGTTCGTTCCGCAGATTAACTTTTTCACCCCTGCTCTGCGGGGGGGTGACAAGAGGGATTTACCTTCCTACTCGAATGTAATAAAATCAAAATGCGAATGCACGTCGCATACAGGGCCGGCCGGGTCGAAACGTCGACTCGGCTATTGGGTAGCATGTTTTCATCAGCATCAAAGGATCCTCTGGGGGTCAATTAGGGCGCAAAACACGTTGGGGGATGTACCAGGATGTGTATGTTGTAAGAGAGAAATGCTAATGGTTACCTCTATATCTACGATATTAGTTTATAGTGAAGTTCGTACAAATGCTTTGATGTTTCAATCTTTATGTTATTGTTAAGAGAATCGTATAGAGCTTTGTATCATCCATACATTTAAACGTAATTAAAACAACTACATTTTTTGTATAAAATAGTCTTCAAAATTACTATATATATATATATATATATATATATATATATATATATATATATATATATATATATATATATATATATATATATATATATATATCGATTTTCGTACGGTCTGTTTTGTATATGCACAATAAAATAGAAACCGCGCCATGTACTTTTTTTTATAAATATATATATCTCAATCTGGGACACCTTGTATACCATTGTAATGTGAAATGTCTGATGGGCATCAGCAAAAGAAGGCATTTAGTAGAATTGCCGCAGTTGTTGTGTGTATCGATCCACAAATTTCAGGTAGTTGGAACGTTTATAGATATAGGGGAAAGAAAAAGGAAACGGACTTTCAGCTATTTTGGCGGTAACAGCTTTCTTCATACGTTATTTATTTTCAACATTTTGAAATGTCATAAAATACAACAAAAATACCCGTAAAGTTAAAAGGTCACAATGTTTTTGATATTTCACAATACCTAGTGTTTTTCATATATTTATTTTGTATATCTAAGAATTTTGCCCAGCCCATAGAAGGTATATTCACCTAGATACAAAGCAAACAAACTCTTGTGTTAAAATGACATCATCGACATCATTTTAGAAACGGTGCGACTCGATTTGCATATTATTAAAATTAACAAAAAAGACAACTAACAGGTGGCTGTTTATTTTATAATAGAATCTAAAATTGAAGACTTTAAAGATTTTTATTCGTATAAACCATAAAATTTCAAACATGTTACATAATCACTATTTAAATACTAACAATATATTTCCTTTTATCCGTATCTTATTTTTACATAAACAAGTACAAGAAAATAAAAACCGATTTCTTTCAACAACTAATCTGAAAGAATCCTTAATTTTTTTTGAAACACAAAATACAGTATAATTACGAACCCTATTTTCTTTAAATATTCTTTTGTTGCATATTTTACCAGTTGACAAAGATCAGTAGGCAAAAGTAGCGAAAATCTATTTTTATTCAAACAGCTGCTACTTGACAATCAGCATCAGCAGTTTAATTGAAATGACTAATTAATCGAATAATTTTTTCAAATAGGCTCACAAATAATTATTTATTTATGTACCTAGATTTAAAATGTAAATTTATTCACCCGATCACCCGGTATATAATGTGATAAATGCATGTCTTTAAGTAGTCTTGAAAATGACTTATTAAGCTATGACTTACGTAATTCTTGGTGCACCTGTAAATAACTCAGGATAACAGTCAGTTCTGTGAGTTTTTAAAAATCAGAAAGAAGGTCGATGAGATCATTCAGTTTTCAATAAACAGGGTAGTTCATTTTTGATGATAAAAACAATAATTATGCATCAATTAAAAACAAAGTGTTTTGGAAAAATATTGTATACAGATTTTTTGTGAATACTTGAAATCGTACATTTTATATGGTAAAGAATACTTGAAAGCAGGTTGTAACCACTCGAATCCAGGCAGTTTAAATTCGCCTTAAGATACACGAGGTTTAAGGGTGTTGTCATAGCAACGCTTCGACTAAAACAGGACAGTATTAAAAAAAATCAGTCCAAAAAGAATATTCGTAGGTTACTTAAGATTCCTCCTCAGTGATTTGAAAATATCACGGCTGTGATTGTGAACATATGATTTTCGGGTATCCATAAAATATTCCAAAATTCTGTTTTTGTAAATATAAGTTTTCATAGGCTTCTTAAAAATCTTTATCTACCATTTGAAGTGAAATAAATTCTTGCGTATTTAAGAGGAAATTGAAACATATTTGTCTAACCCATCAAACTTGCTAATTATACATTATCGACAGATAAAAACTAAAGTAAAGCTATAATTATGCTGACCCGTATACATACCTACGTACTAATTTTCATATCTATTCAAGCAGAATATTTAAAGCACATTAAAAAAATGTATATGATTTGAAATAATACGTTTAATAAGATATTATACAGCTTTCGATATTTTGTCTATGATATAAACGATTAATAAGCACTCACTAGAACGGAGAAAGTTTATTTTTGATATAATATGTTACAGTACAGTATCTTAATAAATATATTGTAGGGCACAATCAGGGAATTGTCTTGAAAAAAAAAGACTACAATTATTGTACACTTTGCAGCTTGCCTTTATTTTGTTGTTGGCACTATCTGAGCGTATTTTTCCAATAATGCGTGAGACGTAATAAAATGACGAGACCAAAATTTATGATCTCTAAAACATTTCTACATAGCGATCGTAATACTTAAAATAACATTAATTGATTAAACCATAAGCACAAATATAAAAGTAACCATTAAATAGTAGGTATTAAAAATAGTTTTGAATATTAGCAAATTGGATATTTCCTGTTAATATGCTCTAATTATTACTGATATTCAAGGTCTTAATTAACATAATTCACTTTTTATTTATATTGGGCACGTCGCTCAACAGGAAATATTTTTTTAATAGGCCTCTACATCTATCAATCATTTATTGATGAAACTGAATTAGTAATTAATATTCGTGATTTTTATTCAAAAATAGATCAAGGAGTTTTTATTTACTATTTAAAGTGGAATTCTAAATAATATATATACAGGGTGTATCATAAGGAATGGTCAATATTTTAATCTTAGGTTCAGAACCTCCAAATATTAATATTTTACTAAATAACTCTGGGTCAAATGTTATCTACTAAAAATTTATTTTTCGTTTTTTTGCAATAATTTCTTTATTATTTAATATATTGACTTGAAATTTGGTATGGTTATATTTTTAAGTTAGTAAACCATAAGCGTGTTATCAATTTTGAGATTAGATAAAGAGAGCGCCACCTACACTCTACTGGATGAAGATAAGTATCAATTTTTTTTATTCCTATCCTTTTTTGAATTTTTTTGGCAACATCTTGAAAAATTCAAATAAAAAAATAATCTGCAACTGTGGAAAAAGACGTTTACCTTTGAATTAAAATATTTTGTGAAAGAAAATAGTATACGATTATGAAATAAAAATACAACAAAATTGTTTCCATAAATTAAACGACTTTTTCTCACGTAACTTTCAAACGGAAAAACAAAATCCACACACGACTTTGAGTTATTTAACCCCTTCGTTTGTTTATGTCTATTTGCATTTGCATGTTCGACTCTTTCTATGTACTGCCCATATTAGTGCTGGCTCTGGCTATCATTTCAATTTGTTAAGCGTGTAAAAATTTTAAAAACGCAGACCGACTGGGGTGAATAAAATTAATGAAGTTTTTCTGACTGAAGGCGACAATTAAGCCGTTTAAAGTACTCACAGCCTTGGCATTAACACCATTTGTAAATAGACGATTATCTACACTCTGATTTTTTTTTCCATCTCTTCTAAACCCAGTTGTCAGAGGGTTTGACATTTTCGTCAATATCATTCTCTGGCAACTGAGCTATTTGGGGATTTTAACACTATAAAATCAATTTTTTTGCACCTAAATTTCAAAAATAACTATTCAGTTTAATAGTTGAACGACCGATTCAAAACAAAACGAAAACAACGAAATAAGGCACAATATGAAGACGGTATATAATACCATCAGGAAACTAAAGAAAGAAATGAAAATGAATGAAACTAGTAGGCGTGTAGAAACCGGTAATTTTGGCCTGAAAGCGTGTGCACACTTTTGAATCAAAACACCCACGAACATTTAAAACTCGTTAGAGAACGTACTTATTTCATATTTCATTGCATTAAATGTACTCGGTGAATACAAAGAATTATTTCTATAACGCTGTAAAATCAGATTATATATGTACTGGGTGTAAAATGGAATAATGAATGATACTGTTAAAAAAACGAAGATTAATTATTACCTACTCTGGCATAGAAAATAAATATGCAACAATTTATCTTTATGTTATACATAATATATACTTTTCTCACTGGAAAAAAAGATTTGGTTTCTATACTTCAGTTACATTTTCACGTTTTTGCTTGATCTTACCCTTGAAAACCCCACGTACATCTATACCTACACTATAAACAATATCATAATCTTGTAACTGTTAATTTGATTGTGAGTACATTAAAGTTTACTACGAAATAATAGTTTATTGTTCTTCAATTGAATTGTTGAGATTTTTGTGAAATTACGTGAAATGAACCGTTTCAAGTTCAAGTTCATTGTACAAGACAAGAAAGACAGGTAGTCAGACGAATGTAGGATAATAGTCCAGTAAATTAACGCTACAAAAAACCCTAAACCTGGGCATCAAGTCTGTCCGTCAAAAATTTTGTTTTAATTTGCAGGTATTCATAGATACATTTACCTCAGAAAATCTCAGGTACGTGGAATTTGTGGAAGGGTGGGAAAATGCCTCTAGAGTTCCCGAAAATTCGTTTTTTTCGAAATATGACCCATAATGTGGCAGATATAGCTGAGAACCTGAGGATTAGTAAATTTTACAAAGACTATTTGCTGTTTAAACGATATAAAATTGCTACGAACATTTAGAAATATACTTGTATGTTAGCATAGCACTGGTAGAGACAATCCAGTTGTCGATCGTTCGTCAAGCCATTAACAAATTAAAACAAATTGTTATGAATTATTAGCGCCTTGCGAAGATCAAATGAAATGAACGCTTATTCCATCTCTAAGTAATTCGGTCACATTCTAATTAAATATTATTCGACCGAAGACATGCACATCATTCCAAATTAAGTTTATTAAATTCCATCTTCCCACAATGTTTCTCTTTCGTTTTCGTATTCATCAAATTTAGCAGTAACTACGTGACCGACAAAGTTGAAAAAGCTACTAAGTGCAGAAGATATAAGAAAAATCGTTTTGAAAATGAAAATGTTAATTTTGATGTTTGATGAAGTGAAATAAGGAAATAAAACTCTGATTAAAAAGTAAAATTGACAACATAAGTTTTTTAAATACAAGTCGCAATCGAAGAAATCTTTGGAAAATAAAGCCCACAAAGTCAAAAAACTATATAATTTAAATTCAATTATAAAACGACAACAGCACTGGTGAGAACTGAATAATTAAAAAGAGCAACTCGATGAAGCCAAGCAATCTTTTGAGGGAAAAGAAATTGATGAGAAAATCATCGAAGAAAAAGAAACTTCGTAAACTGGGGATGGTGATGGTGATGGTGACAGTCAAGCACAAAAATCTTTAAAGCAAATCCAGGAGATGTTTCAAAAAACCGAGGCTATGAAGTTAGAGGCAAAGAATTGGAAGATCAATTTAAGATTTTAAAACAAAGATTAAATTCAAGTTCAGAAATTTATGCAGGATTAAAAACAATATTGAAAATATCAAATTTTACTACCAGAGAAACGTTATGGAATTACAAAAAACTTTAGATTCAGCAACAGAGATTGCAAAGAACAAATTTGAAACGAAAGAAGATATGACAAAGTATATACAAGAAATCCGTCATAAAATTGAAGATTTACATTTTGTCTCATCTCAAGTTTTTACAGAAAATATTTTATTTTGATGGTGATGACCATTTTGTAAGCGGAAAGGTTCCTGTAAGTTTTCAGACGTTTGGAAAATTGTAAAACACTTTTAAGGGTGGTAGGTCATCCAAACAAGAAGGAAAGAATTCTTCCCATACACGTACAACTTAACCATCGATGAAATAAAACTTCGTATGTAGTAAGTAACTACAAAGTTACGTTATGCGACAACTTTTTCTTCCTTATATTTATAGAAACTAGGTATATGAGGAGAACAAGAATTATTGTTAAGTATACTGGTTTTAAACTACTCGACGCATAACCGTTTCTTCGATATATATTTTTTTATCAAAAGTCCCTCAAGCTGCTATTAGAATGTCTAAATGAAAATTTAAATCCACACTAGTTTTTTTTATTTATTAGTGTAATAAACAACTTTTTTATGTAATCTAAAATATTCCAGTATGTGCTGCATTTTTCACGGATATATTTATCTCTTTCTTTTTAATTTAATTTAAGTGATTCTGTATAGGTATTCCTAAGTGAATTTAAGAAAAAACATTTACAGATATATACGTGGCATACAATATGAAATACCAAAACTAACAATTATGTGAAAATTTACTCCAATCGTGCCAGCTTGTTGAGAATGTTTAAAAGATGAGAGAAATCTCGACTCAAAAAACTGACATTTAGGAGAAAAAAATCGTAAATCACTAATAACCGCCTTATAGATCGTTGATACTATATTATTATATAAGACTATGGAATATTATGAAATCTGATAGGACAAGTACACGATCGTCACGGCTAGTTAATTGCAAAAAAATTGCTATAAATAATCATTAATTAGTAACGATTACACTTGCTGGACATGTTTACAAATATTACTGATCGGATTTCTAATTTATCAATATCTAATTTTGTGTCAATTGTAAACAATTCATATCTATATACGTATAGAATTTTGTATCCTGATGACAGGAGGAGATATAATTTTAATTTGACCCCAATCCAATTCAACGAAACTTACATATCTACTGTTTAATAAGGTGGAACTGATGACAATATGAGAGTAAAATTTCTAAATTTTTTAAAGACCATATTAGGATTAGAAATGAAGACGTAATGAACTGTTATTTAATTAATTATTGAAAGAGTCACAAAGGAAGTGTTAAATTATTGTTATCCGGTAACGAAAAATGTGAAAGGTTTCTTTAATCTTTTTAAAAGAATTATGGGTACCTCCTTGTTTACCATTGTCATTTTAACTACTCGTATACTTTCGTGTGTTTGAATAAGCCATCAAAAATAATTAGACCCTTTCAAAGACTCGGAAGTGTGAAATAAACATATTTTGTCTAATCACTAATTTCTATAATAATTAGCTTGTTGTTATTTTGTTAATATGTTATCACTATTGTAATTCAAATCTTTTTAATTTCAATTTATGCAGTTGCTTTCAATTTTTAAATGTAGAGTTAGACAGTTAGAAAAAATGATAAACAAATTTTAATGGTCAAATGAAGGTACATTATATCTTTATAATAACAGTCCGTCGACAATAATAACATAAGTACACCTTTTATGGTTTATCACAAAAGTGCGGAGAAAGTTAAATTACATGTGTAGTAGATACTGGGCATGTTGACATGACAGCTTTTTATACATAAAGACTCTGGAGATAACGAAAAAAAAACAGAATCTCTTTAGTGAGTGCATCTATCTATAAGTTTATTTACATGAAAGTCAATTATCATAGAAATATACAAAAGTTTTAAACCGATTTACACTTAATAGGATCATTAGAGATTTTTAATTATTTTAAAAACTTTTTTTACTAGATAAAACCACTTTGTGGATTATGCCGATTGAATAATAAATAAAATTGCGTTTCCGATAACGAACTCGAAATACATATACCTACCCAAAAACCAATTCTTATAGACCTAAAAAAGTATGTAAAATGGAATACCACCACTAAATTACAGACCTTGAAACTGACCCCCAGTTATGCCAGATGTAATTGTTTATCGGACTGTACTGTCTTGAGCTTATAGACGCATTCCGCCAGATGGGGCAATTTGTTGCGAGGAAATTATGTTTTTTTTTAAATATTCCTAAAGGCACATTTTTAAAGATTAAGAGCTGAAAATTGGCAGACATATTGATTATAGAGTTCTTCAGGGCTAATAGTATCGATTTTGAAAAATACCGTTTTGTAGAGATTTTTATTGTTGTATCTTGGTATCCAAAAAAGATTCACTTTTCCGGATACTAAAAGCACTAGAATAATACGTATACATAATTGTGTCCAAATTTGAACTCTCAATATAACGTAGTTTAAAATGTACGACGTTGCGAAAATTACGGCTGGGTCTATACTCCTCTTAAGTACAGGGTGTTGAACAAAACTCGAAATATTTGGGTGCAAATTTTAGTTGGGACAACCTGTATGTAACTTACTTAGAATTAAAACAAGTTTTTACGTACACAATATTGAATAGAAGATACATTTATATGTATAAAAATATCATTAAGTGGCAACTGGAGTTCTTGTGAGAAGCAAATTTCACTTCTATTTTATGAGGATTTTCTAATATAAAATTGCATTTATAAGCGCGCCACTGGGAACACTTGGCCATGGAATATTTCTCGACAGCTTTAAATGTGTGTAACGATGTGGCAGCACTTTACAAAAATATTTAAGAAAAAATGGGAAACCATATTATTTAAAAAGTACTTGATATTTTTTAAAATAAATAGGAGCAAATTTTCATAGATTTAATGCAGAATGGCGCGGATATTTCTTTTTGTGATTTTCCATTTAAAATTAACAAAATAAATACTTTTCGAAGGTTTACAAAAAAATCAAGATTTCTCCACCCTAAGTTTTGGAATTTCACAAAAATCAGACGAAAACTAAAGGCTTGAAAGGTTATTAAAATTTTTCAAGCGATTCGGTTTGCTCTTAAACCTCACGTATAGAAAACAAATTTTCGTAGCTAAAATACTACTAATACTTTTAATAATATTAACTAAATAACGCTGAAATCTTTAAAAAGATAAAATCCCACGCATTGCAGGTCATTTAAATTTTATTGTTTCGATTTGGTATTCAAACCACGATTCGCATACCAGATTTGGATTCGTTTTATTTCGAATATACCGTATGTTAATTTATAATTATACAGTGTTTTGCACACACAGTCTACAATGTAATTTTTGAAACGTGTTGCTCATTATGATGCTAATAATAAGACTGAAAACTGAATAAAATTTATGGTCCATTCTGATGCGGTACAATTGTTTTTATCAATGGTTTATGTTATCAACAATATGCATTTTTAAGCTTTCTAAATATTTTTTGGTAGCGGTAGTTCGACTTGGTTTGGTTAAAATTTCATATGTTGGCAATTCAGAGCAATCGTAAGTAAGCATACAAAAATGTTCTTATTTAAAAATTATCGATAATCTGAATAAAAAACTGTTAGGTCCGGAAAATTCAAAGTTATGTTTAAATTTTTCTATAAATAATCTAGAAACGTGAAATTTTATGATTAATGAAAATGCTTTATCGAAATAATGTTACTTAAAAAAAACGAATTACTTATTTACTTTTAATTTGTAATTTTATGCTGCTGTTCAAATAGATTTTTAACAATCCCATTAACAATAAAAATAAAGATTAAAAAACGTGAATTAATTTAAAAATATAGCATTCGAATAATTTAAATAGATGATATTTTTAAGAAGAATTAATATCATAGTGGAAATGATACGACAATTTATGAAAAAAATAAATATTATAAATGGGATGAAAAAGTCGAGAAAATACTGAAAAAAACGAGTGAAATCCTAAAATCGAAGGTAAAATAGTTTTCTCTTGTTAATGAAAATACAAATAAAGAGAAAAATGAAAATATTACTGAGTAGGTAAGTTGTGATAAATGTACCTACATTTTATTTCAATTTTTTTTCTCTAGCGAATTGCAATGAAATATCTTGGCAGTTTATTTTTAGATTCAATTATAACGAATCTTTTGTGCTGGTTGATTGAACCGTGCAACGTTTTTAATTGCATTTCTTTCGCTTTCGAATCTTTCCAATTCATGATTTCGATCAAATACCTGACGACTTTAAACTCTTTAATTGCTTTTATCAAAACCGCAACCGTATAGGATACGTATTTTGTAACAAAAATATATTCGGTTAGGTACTATAATTATTTAACTGGTTTAGTTTTTTGTTGCTTTCAATTTTAACAATAATAATAAACAAATAAAATGTCAAAATGTTATTGGTAAAATGCATTGGTTGAAGACTCTTGCATTATCTTAGATTTTTTTTATAATCCACTGTTTCTATAAAGCATAATATAATCGTTTTATAATAATATTTTTCCTAAATATATCAAAATTATAGAAATTAGTTTAGAATTATCGAATTTTTTTTCGTGGGCAGCAAATTGATATGGACATCAGGACATCTTATAAATAAATTTAATTTAAAGAAGAAACAAAAACATGATGTTTAATATTTTTGACGAAAGTTTAGGTTTATTAAAAATATTCAGATAAACATTTAAATTGGATCATTAGAATATTTATATTAAGCAGGTCTCATAATATTCATAGTATTCAGATAAAGATAGTTATCAAATTTCGGACGGGCTATTAGTTATTCTGTCGAAATACAATTCGGTTAATCGTGACAAGAATGCAGAACGAGTTATTTCTTCCAAAGTCACAGTAATTAAACTTTCTTTTTACTTCATCATTTAGGTAATTTTCTGTCAAAAATAAAGACAAATATTGTTTAACAAAATAAACTGAAGAAAGGTTAAATACTTGTAATATCAAGGTTAAAAATGTATAAACATTAAATTAAAAATTGTACCGAACAAAAACACCAGATAAAGGAATTTTTGTTAACGTCTTTTCAAGTTGAAGCTTTTCTTATATATATGTCCAAGGACGCAAGTGATAGTTGATAATGAAGAATAATAAATTAATAATTTATGCGTATGATCTGTTAATTAATTACATATTGATTCGGTAGAATAGAATAGAAAAAATGTTCTTTTTCAACCTTGATTTTTAACAGTAATTTTTCTTCAATTTATTCAGCTTAAAAAAACACATTTAACTTTTTTTTTTTGAGAAAGTTGTGAAAAGGATAGATTGCGTCATTTTAATACGCCTCTTTTATAAAAAGAGGTATTCCGACCTGTCTTCGAGTCTCGAAGATGATGATGATGGGTCATTATTATTTTTTTTTTGGAATATTCATTCCGATCAAGGTCATTTTAGGACGATACCTCTCCTTCACAAATTAATTTACAGACCGTTGACACCGATATTTTTAAAGCTCTGCTTATTAGATTAACGCCAGAAAAACCTCAAACCTGGGCATCAAGTCTGACCGTCAAATTTTTTTACTTTGCAGGTCAGAATGTGATCTTTTATTTAGTACAATTCCTAACCTCAAAAATTTTAGCACGAAAAGAAAATAATCCTTAAAAAAATGTCGATTTTTCATAGGTGTGAGAATTTTCTCAATTTTCCGAAAAACTATGAAAAAAAAATGCCATCGAGAAGGGGACAAGCTAAACTTTCTAATGTGCGTTGAAAACTGATATGGTCCTTGATTATCTATTAATTCCCGATAGACCCGAGCATTTTCGAAAACTCCGGAAATCCAAAAAAACGCCCTAAAAAAACATGTTGTTTATGAAAATACGCAAAAATAATTTATTGAATCTTTGAATCATGAAAAAATATTAATTTTTACGTGATTTATTGAAAAATTTGTCACTCCTCTCTAAATGCAGGGCAGGAGCTAAAAATGGGGGTGCGTTTTGGATCCGCTTATGCCGAAAAGTATCAAATTTTTGACAAAAATGATGATCATTTTTGTAGGTAATGAACTGATCTTCATTTTCGTCCAAACAGGTGTCATATTTTCGGAAATATCGGAGAAAATAGGCGAAAAAAAAACATTTAAAAAAATGGTGCCGGATAGACCCGGATACCCGGATTAGTACCTTCGTTTATTGGACTATAATGTGGTAGGTACAATTCATTGTTTGTGATCCCGCTTAGAAAAAATATTCTGGGAATAAAGTAAAAAGAAAAAATTAAACTGAGTGGTTGGTAAGATACGGTATTCTCTTGACCTTGCCCGTGAACCTCTTACTTACGTGCATTGTGGGAAAATGAGCACAACCGTGCACTTACTTCATACCGGACTAATTAGCTTCCAGTTATGGTCAAAATTAATTAAGACCAAAGTTGAAACTGGTTCTCTGATAAGGAAATTGAAATGTCTACTTATTGTAGCAAATTAACTGTTTACTAGTAGGTATGTATTATAAACGGGTCAAAATAGATACAACAAATCGATGTTAATGTTTTAATTTCATCATTATAATAAGAATGTCCGTTTATTATTATTATTATTATTATTATTATTAATCATATTAGCGATATGTTATCTTCGAATATTGATATATAAAATTGTTTTCATCAAAATCGGTTTCGAAATATTGTAGAAAATTAAAAGTCTACTAAATTTAAACCGAAACATGTGATACTTATTACAAAAAATGACTTTTAAGTACAACTATGGTTAATTAATTTGTAATTTAATATGGAGCACGTTTCAAAATAACATTGAAATTTAAAATTTGACGCTTACGTAATATTTCTGTTATTCGATACATGTAACACAAAAATTGTTGTGTAGAATCAACATTACCAATCGAAATTAATAATAATAGACCAAGGTTATAATAATATTCCCCCAATTGAATTGCTTGTAAGTTAATTTTTGGTGTCAAAATTAGAATGTACATTTTAATTATTCTATTTAACCAATTTAAGAATAAGTTATCTTTGTTGTTTGCTACTAAGACCGCGCTAGTTTGGAAGGCCTAACTGAACAACCTAAAAGTCAGAAACCGGTCTAGCTTAAAAGATACGGCACTTTATCTGTTTGTTGTTTGCTTATTTCTGAAATGTGTGGTGAAAGTTTATCTCAGTACAGTACAAACTAATAAACTTTTGCTACTATAAACTCGTATAATAATTAACCCAGAACTTATTTATTACTTGTACATATTATATTTGGATTGCACAATTTTTCCGTGTAGCGCTGTGGCGGAAATGGCCGTTCAGCCTATAAAATTAAAATACCTTCTTTCTTAGTTATACGTTCGTTATCATAATGGCGATCGTGAATCTGTCACGAAACTCTCAGCTCAAACATAAATAACGGCGTTTCTGTTAATACCATTAAAACCACGTTTTCTTAACTTAAATAGGAAATGTTTAGCCTAGTTGAAAGATTTATGCACGCCTCGCAACCAAATTCGTACTCTTCCCCATACAAACGCGATTTGAATTGGTTGTTAACAGTCACATCAATGTTTGCCTATACTACATTCTTATAAATTATGTACAAATTCTTAAACAAATTAAGTAAGCAAATTTTCATTTTGATAAATTGTGCCACCGTCTTCTATCCTGCTAGCCCTAGAACTTGCTGATATTGAACTTAGATTTTAATTTAATGTTAGACAAATTTGACAAACAGTAATAAAATTTAGTACCCATGAATACCTGCAAATTAAAAATTTTAACGGACAAACTTGATGGTTTGGGGTTTTTCTGACGTTCATTTACTGGACTATATTGTGTTAATCTGTTAAAAACGATTATCTCAAAGGTTTCTTCTAAATTAGTGTGATTGACCGATATGCATGTATGATTTTCACGCCTTCAAGTCTTATTTAGAAATGTTTGCCTGCTTACAGTACAGAAAAATCCCAATTTCTTATTTATTAAGACTGGTATAGAAAATAGTATAGCAGCATTCGTATTTTTAAAGTTTATAGATAACAATTACTGTTTTCTTCTTTTTCTTCTCTATAATTTACCTACTAGTTAGTTCCCATAGTTACTTCTTAATCGTCCTGTGAGAAGAGACTATCGTAGTTAATAAATAGAACTAAGTATAGCATTTTATCAATTTTTATATTCAAATTATTTACTAATACTATTATTAACATCTAAAGTTAGTATTTATGAATAGAAACTATATCTGAAATGTGCATATTTCTGTCAATTTGCATTTCCGAGCTTTCATTTTCAATGCAAATCGATGTTATAATTTCGCTCAAATTTCTAATGTGTCTTGTACATAATTATCACATCGTGTTTAACATTAGATCAGGCGTAAAATGATATTGAACGTTTGGTTAAACATTTATAAGTCTATAAAATTTACAGTAAGAGTATCTTCATTGAAACGTATAAAACTATCATCACTATAAACGCGATTTTTGAGTAAATTACAAATCCTAAAGTAAAATTGTCTTCTTGCAAAAGTGCCAGATTATTACAAATTATTGTGTAAAATGATCCTACAAATTTGAAATATTAAATAATGGGGTGTTTTTTTTTGTTATCGATATTTAAAGATATTCTTTAGAACTGTCATCTACCACTTATGCATGATGTTTCTGGGTGTATTTCATTATCGAATAACTGTTATAATATTTTGCAGAAAATCTAAGAATAAAATGAATATCCAAGAAACATTTTGACATGATTTCGTTCATAACTGTTCCAACAAATATTTTGACTCCAAAAAGTTTCTTGTGAATTCTTAAATAAAATTGTCCAGTGAAATTTTTGATATGGAGTCACAAAATAGTTAAGGAAAATCTTGAAGTTTAAATGTTTTATTGTTTCTCGCGACATATCCCTTCATTTGAGCTCATATTAGTTCGATGGGGTTAAGTTCACAGTGATAGGGTGGTAACCTCAACACTTTAACTCCATGTTCTTGTGCTATTTCATCTACACTATACTTCTTAAATTTTGGTGAATGTTGCTTACATAACTGCAATAGCTCTTTTTTGAGTAATACCTCTTCTGTCACTATTTCTTTGGTTATTAGCCAATCGGAGAGTTCTTGCTTTTTCCATTTAGTGTTACAGAATTGGTCGGTAATAAATCTGTCATTTGACTGAAATATTCCTCAAAAACATCAGCAGTCATTTCTTCATGGTAGTCTTTCGTAGAATATGAAACAAATTCTAACAAGCCTCTGTCAACAAATCCTTTATCTCCTCTAATGTGAGTGATAATTAAAGGGGGACCTTTTCCATTGGGAAATTTTAAGCCAGTAGACAAACCTATAAATGCCTGACGAGCATTTGTAACCTGTTTATCTTGCTCTGTCCTTCATTTATCCATGTTTCATCTAAATAAAAAATATTTTTGTCTTCTCTTCTTAATTTTCTAATTTCCCTTAAATATTGCCTCCTTCAACAAATACTTTCATCTTTCTCTATGAGCGCAGATTTTCTATCGTTCTTCTCCCAAACGAAGTATAATTCATGTAAAGTTTTCCACAATTTGTCCCTTTTAACGTTTGGCAAAGTTTCGTCTCCATTAATGTCTACTAAAAGTTTATCCAAAGTAGGTATCTTTTTTTGTAAATAAAAGAATGCAGTTTTCTTCGGATCAGTTGTTTCATAGTACCGTCTATTTGAGTGGGTTTTCTCTCAGTTGACGTTTTAGGTGCTACTGTAATACTTCTATCCTTTCGTTGCTTCAAAAGTCTATAAATGGTTGTTTCTCCAACTCCGATCATATGTGAACACTTAGAAACTATACTCCGAACATTACTATTGAAATGTTCATGTACAAGAGCGTCATTTAACACTAAAGTTTTCATATGAACGGTTAAATTGCACTTTAATTTCACAGGAGTGTAATTAGACGTTTGTGCCATTTTTATTGCACAAATTCACTTGATTATTATCGCCTATTATTACAGAACTAACAATTCTGCGTGTTACAATCACAGGGCTACACAAACAGAAATGTAAATTTTAACTAAAATAATTTACAAACTGCACAACACTTTCTGCCGATTAGAAATTTTAATCTTTTCTAAGAAACTTGAGGGCTACTTAAATTGATCTTGTATTGTAAATATTTTCTACCTGTAGAGATTACATACTTGTAAATAAATTGGTATTTTTAAAGATTTTAGGGAGAAAACCCAAGATTTCATTTTGGAACAAATAATAAGAAATTATCCGCCACTGATTTATGATTGGGGTTTATCTTCTGGGTCATAAAAAATTTGCTATCAATCATTTTCAAACAGAGTATAGTAGGTATCCACTTATATTTTATCATAGGCTTGAATTTTCGTAAATAATTATTCATAAAAATAAATAAATTACTTTCTGACCGACATGTTTTAAAGTAACAAACAAAAATTATTCCACTTCTAGAGAAATCAAATGAGAATTACCCGGGAATATGTAAAATTGATGTTTATTTTTAATTAACAACATTTTTACTTATTTTATTTTCAACAATAATAAAAAACAATTATTTTAATGGTTCGATTTCTATTGGTAGGTATGATGGTTATTCGTCCTAGCGATAAAGATTTTTTGATTAATTGACATTGGTAACCTTGACCCAAACCCCCAAATTCTGAGGCCCATCTGTTCATCCCCTTTCCTCTCACCGTCCAATACGTTTTATGGTTTCAACAAATTCGTGTTGTTTTTTTTTTAAGTAAGAGATACCGTAGGAGTTGATTTAAAATTGCCATAATACGTGACCTTAAAGACACATTTATAAGATTACACATTTTGTAATCGGCATTTTTAGTGTTTGTCAGTCATTTGTAAAACTAAACATTATCAGGAAATTGTCAATTGTCGCGCGTAATTTAAAATTTAAAACCCGTCACCCTTCTTCTGACTCCAACATAACCTACCTTTTGATTTGTTCGAAATACTATATATCCTCAGAAAATAAATACAATACACACTATATATACTTATATAAATAAATAAATAATCACTTTTTGGTTCACAAAAACAACACAATAAAGAACTTCTTTGGGATTCGTATATTTTAGGGGCGAGAGAAGTTAATTTTATTTTGTTTCATTTGATTAGGGGATATCGATTCAAAGTGAACACGGGGTTGCCAACTGCACCGACAAAGGACAACTGCTAAACTAATGGCGGGACAAACTCGTCGCGTTTTGCCGGTTCAGTATAAAACAGTGTTGCCAAATACTCGACGATTTTGTTCTACTTCCTTAATAATTTCTTAAATTCTCCCGTAGAACTAAATTTCATACGTAATCGAACAAAAATGGTCGATTTTCTTCTGTAAATTCTGAAATCAAATACGTTTTGGTAAATTTTGTTTTTTCATAATTATATGAGAATCTCGAGATCAATTTAGATCTAAGCAAATCCGGTAAAAATGGTCTCAGAAATAAATTCAATCACATAATTACTCCCACTACTTTTACTCCATTTTGCAGCATCATCCTTGAGAACGGTGTTGATGCCAAACTTGTAGGACACTTATTAATGTGCCATAAAAATAGAGAATTAATCAAAAACTCGCAATGGACATAACTAGTTACTACAATTCAACGCGTTTTCGAATGTATGGTTATATTTGGACTACCTGTCGAGTTAAAATATTTAAATATAAATAAAAAACAGGCACATGGACACCCTACGACGTTTTAGCTGTAAATGGGGCAAAAAACACTAATAATATTATATTCCAAGGTGTTTTTACTTAAGATATATATAGAACATTTAAATATGTCTCGATAAAACGTGTTATGGGGCAAGTGATAACCTGTTTTTACCTGACAATTTAATTCACGTATAAAAAATTCCATATTTTGTCATTATGACAGCGAAAAAAGTTTGCCCTAACCTTTCCAGCGACAATAACGGAACCTAACTTTTGAAAGCATGACAACCAGCATTGTAAACAAATTTTTGATGACGTTATGTTAATTTTTCTCAAACTTGCGTTGTCAGAAAAGTTTTCATTTCATTGGTTTCATTCGTACTACCATCCAAGAAACAGTTACTACCACCGCTCAAAATACTAGCATGCAGCAAAATATTAACAAAAGACACGAAAGTTCTGAAAATCAAGTTATTTTTAATAATTGTGTTTTTCCGTTAAATTAAATAAACTAATTTACATCTCATTTTTTAATTTATTGATTTACATATTCATTAAATTGTCTTACCGAATTACACTCTAGCTTTTTTTTGAGTCGAAGGAAACTTGACATTTATAATTCGAATTTTGTTGCCATTAGGTAATTCAACTAAAAAAACTGCCAGAAGAAATTACTCGTCCTACGGACTCGTAATTTTTTTCAGAGGCAGTTTTTTTCGTCAAATTGCCAGGCAACAAAATTCTTATTGATACATGTCAAGTTTACTTCGACAAAAAAAAGCTCTCGTGTAATTATAAGTGAAAAAAAAAATTAGACTAATAATTGAAAGCAATAATGTATTTAGAATTGTTTAAAATTATACAGGCCGTCCAAAATGGGGCGTTTCTCTAATGACATTCAAACGACAATATCGTTCTTATTTTAAATAGGACCCTGTATTTTATAATCCTATTATGTAGCAAATTCCAGTACCTTTTAAAATTATAGAAGCCAAGACGATCTGTGAGTATATCTGGAATATCCTCACGTTACGTTCTTTTGTTATGAATGAATAATATTGTGATTTTTTTTGCTTTTTTTAATATTTCTCTTTTTGTTATATCTTTGCAAATAACAATCGTTTTTTGTTTTTCTTTTAGATTACTTATATTAATTATTCTAATAGTTTATGATATATCTACTCATGTACTTCTTGCTGTAAACTTTGTTTTTGGAAGCAATAAAATAATAATCCTATTATGTAGCAAATTCCAGTACCTTTTAAAAATTATAAAAGTCTACTATGCCTAAATCTATTAATTTTGGAGTGAAAAAAACAACAGGACACAGATTGTCCCGTTTTTATGGAATGGTCAAAAATAAATCAAATATAATCTATAAAATCCCATGCAGCAGCTGTGATGAAGTATATACATTGGAGAAACAAGTAGAAATCTTAAAGATAGAATAACTTCTCATAAACGTGACTGCAGAAGGAATGTGAGATCTTAAATTTTAACACTGATGTTTCTTTTTGTACGTAATTTTTTTTTGAATTTCATGTTGTTAGTTTTGATAAAGAAAATAAACATTTTCGAAAGCTCAACATAAAACGTACAAAATCGTACTAATTTATTTACTATTGACCGATTCCCACTAATTTTATCTACATAAAGATATTAATTATATATATATAGGGAATATTCGTAAAAGGCGGCAACATCGTACGGCATAAAATATGAAGCAACACAGTGACCGGGCAAGTAGGGAAGTGGGGTTCGTTTGATTCGTCGGGCTCCGGTACGGATTGGAGCCCCCCGGAAAAAACGACGTCACGACGCGAAGACGTCGACTCCGGTCGATCCGGCCGGCGCATTCACAAATTCCTCAAGGACGCGAACGAGTCTAGGAATAAGTGCGTATATATATATATATATATATGTATCAGTGGTAACGAAAATCTCATCATATTTAGAGAAAGAAATAGAAACACACGTGTGTCATCTTACAATTTCTTCTGTTTCGATAATGTTTCTACGGTAAGTTTCTTTTTCGGATATTTTTGTCCTCCGCGCTACGCCAAATTAAGAAAACAAAGAACAATATTTAAAACTCTATAAGTAATCGAATTAAACGTAATAAAATATCTGAAAAAGAAACAATTTTGAGAGAAGAGTTAGGAGAGCAATAGTTAAATTTTATTTATTTTCTAAACTTCTGTTAATTTATTTTAATTTAGTATGTAATTCTCTGCCTCCAGTTTTTAAGATGTTTTTGTATTCGCCAAGTCAATTTCAGAGTTTTAAATTTTTTTTCTGCCTTTTGTTAATCTGACTTAAAAGATTATAAAAAGTTGTTGAAAAATTGAGGCAAATATGAACATAATTAAAAGACTGAACTTTATTTGTTTCTCACAATAATTTCTTCTTCTACTCATTTCCCTCCATTTTCCATTGGTTTATTGTAGTTTCAATAAAGTTTCTTGTTCGTAAATTTGTTGTTTTCTAAGTCGATTAATCGACTTAAAAGATCGCATATCTACGACAAATAAACTTGATTAAGAAGCAGCAACATTATCGAAGAGTTTTTATATTTACATTTTTTTTAATGTCAAGGAGTAAGGAAATATGTAAATCATAAACCTAACTAACCATAAATCAGCTCCCAGTTATTTAAACAAAATCAAAAATGATTTTTTTTTAAATGAAACCACCTTCTAGAAATACCCGTTTTTGTTATGCGCTCTTATACTGTCATCGGTATATATGTGTTAAATGGAAACCAGTTCTAAATCCGAGAATATTGTCAAAAGTTACGTAATCGTCGCGATAATATGCAGACGTTTAAATACATGCTTTCTATCGAATAAAATGGAAATCAAATTGGCATGAATAAAACATTTTTCTTTAATTAGCATGACAATGTTAATAGATGTTGACAGTAAAAGATCATCAGATGCGTGTCTTTCTAATTCCGAGAAACAAGGAACTATCGCGAGTGTATACCAAGGACGCCCGTATTGGCTACCAAGGATAAATATACACACAAAAAAAATTACTGATGATCTGAAGTGTTTCATCGAAATTACTACCTCCGATTTTCCCGATTTATATAAAGGCATCTATTGATCCTCTTGATCAACGCTAGACTTCGGAATTTTCTATCTTGAAAAGCTTTTTCAAAACCCATATCATCAAAATTCATTTCCTTTTGGATGAAAAATTGGTTGACACTATCAGGTATTACAAAAAGGATCACTTCCGAATTTTCAACTCGTACAATAATTGATTTTAAAATAACTCAGTCATAAAAACATTTGTGTCAAATCTCTAAAAATGCTAATTTTGCTGCATTGCGGAACCATGCTGCATAAGCTCACGTTTAATGCTAAAAACCGAAAATCGAATAATTATGTATACCTACCGACCCAGTTGCTGTTCAAAATATAGTTGATTAGTCCAGTTAATTAACGCCAAAAAAATCCCAAACCTGGGCATCAAGTCTGTCCGTCAAAATTTTTTTCTAATTTGCAGGAAAATCTCAGCTACGTGGAATTTGTGGAAGGGTGGGAAAATGGCTCTAGAGTTCTCGAAAATCCGTTTTTCGACGATATTTGCCGAAATATGACCCTTAGAGCATTTTTCTTTAGACAAAAAATGAAGAGTAGTTCATTACTTACAAAAGTTGTCCCTACGATTTTTTTCGCTACTCTAATATTTTTTGCAAAAACGGCGTTTCAAATATTCGCAATTTTGAGAATCAGAAAATTGATTATCTATTAGTTCCCGATAGACCCGAGCATTTTCGAATACTCCGGAAATTCAAAAAAAACTGCCCTAAAAAACATGTTGTTTATGAAAATACACAAAAATAATTTTTTTGAATATATTTAACACCTTGCAAAGCCCCATTATCCAAAAGGATTCGGTGAAATTAGTCTTGATAAAAAAATATGAATAAATTTATAGGAGGGTCAAAATATCGAGCAAAAACAAACTTTGGCCCGGTTTTTCAATAATTCAGAGAAATAAATAAAAGGAAAAAGTAACATGATATTATAGCTACAGGTTCATTCTTTCATCTGAACTTTGAATCATGAAAAAATATTAACTTTTACGTAATTTATTGAAAAATTTGTAATCCGCTTGGGAGTGTCATTCCTTTAGAGCGTGCTCTCTAAATGCAGGGCAGGAGCTAAAAATGGGGGTGTATTTTGGAGCCGGTTATGTCGAAAAGTATCAAATGTTTGACAAAAATGATGAGGATCATTTTTGTAGGTAATGAACTGATCTTCATTTTCGTCTAACCAAAAATTCTCTAAGTGTCACATTTTGAGACCAATGGGCCATTTTCCCGCCCTTCTACAAATTTCAGACAGCTGCGATTTTCTGGGGGTGAATGTTAACAAGATTTCGCGACTAGTTGAATATAAGGAGAAACAACAAATTTTATCCTGAATACCAAAGATGAATCATTCGCGTCAATTCTCTCATTCCATAATTTTCGTTCTTCTCGACTCTCGACTCATAAAATATGAGGTCACGTCATTTTCTCAAACTTTTTTACAGTTTCGGAGAACAAAGAATGAGTAAAAAGCAATGACTTCACTGAAGCGAACGACTAAGGCCAGCGGATTTTTGTGTGGGCCCAGAGGCAGAAGTAAAATTAATAATCGAGCTCTAGTATACACTAGATTAGTACTTGGTTTAAGTATATTTCACCTGCTTGTGAAACGCGTCAACTGGAAAATGACTCACGATTTATTACGAGATTACATTGTTTGTTAACTACTATATCCGTTTTAAATTTATTATTAAGTTTTTTTTTGGTGCAGTGGTTCCAAAAAAAAAGGAAAAGCTTCTGCAAAAATCGATAATTTGTATGAGCCCATAAAAAAGGCAACTTCACGGACAGGGCCGGTTCAAGGCATACGCTAAGGATGCGGGCGCCGCGGCCAGGGGGCGCCACAGCTTGAATTTCTGAATGTAATGTAATAAAAAGTAGTCCAAAACAACGTTTTAGGGTACTCAAATTTTAAAAATTTTCCCACCATCTGTACTGAGTCGGCATTTTCATGCCGTGGTCATCATGCTCGAGAAATATGATTGGGAAGTCGGCAAATTTCACCCCCCCCCCCCCCAACTTATGAGGCTCGATACGCCCCTTTGTTATTAATTCAATACAAGTTTATAATTTATCCAATAAAAATTTATATTATTTAATAATCTAACGATAACCGTTTATAAAAATTTTATAATCCAAAGAAATATAAAGTTCGTACATGCAAATGTAGAAATGTAAGCGAAAAAAATAATCTACAGAACGTTATCTTAACCCGTCTCGTGTCATATTTCACATGCGCTTTGTATTCTGTATGTTTATTTAACGTTTTATTTAGTCTGACCGAGTTCAAGACCCAAGTTATGTAAATACAAATGGCACTCTTCTTCCCATACAGCACATAATTCACAATATCGCTAGCAATACCCCAAACCTGGGCATCAAGTCCGGCACCATTTTTTTTTTAAGTTGCAGGTATTCATGGATACATTCACCCCCGAAAATCTCAGCTGTCTGAAATTTGTGGAAGGGCGAGAAAATGGCCCATTGGTCTCAAAAATGTGTTTTTTTTTTCGCCTATATTTCCAAAAATATGACACTTAGCGAATTTTTGTTTGGACAAAAATGAAGATCAGTTCATTACCTACAAAAATGATCCTCATCATTTTTGTAAAAAATTTGATATTTTTCGACATAACCGGCTCCAAAACGTACCCCCATTTTTAGCTCCTGCCCTGCATTTAGAGAGCACGCTCTAAAGGAATGACACTTCCAAGCGGATTACAAATTTTTCAATAAATCACGTGAGAATTAATATTTTTTCATGATTCAAAGTTCAGATGAAAGAAGGAACCTGTAGCTATAAGATCATGTTACTTTTTCCTTTTATCTATTTCTCTGAATTATTGAGAAACCGGGCCAAAGTTTGTTTTTGCTCGATATTTTGACCCTTCTATAAATTTATTCATATTTTTTTATCAAGACTAATTTCACCGAATCCTTTTGGATAATGGGGCTTTGCAAGGTGTTAAATATATTCAGAAAGATTCAATAAATTATTTTTGTGGAATTTCCGGAGTTTTCGAAAATGTTCGGGTCTATCAGGAATTAATAGATAATAAGGACCATATCGGTTTTCAACGCACATCATTAGAAAGCTTAGCTTGTCCCCTTGTCGATGGCATTTTTCTTTTTTTTTCATATTTTTTGGTTTTCCGGAAAATTGAAAAAATTCTCACCCCTATGAAAAATCGACATTTTTTTTGTGCTAAACTTTTTTGGAGTTAGGAATTGTGCTAAATAAAATATCACATTCTGACCTTTTCATCAATATATATATATATATATATATATATATATATATATATATATATATATATATATATATATATATATATATAAATACTTGATATATATATCAAGTATTTTATTAAGTGCACGAGAAAAAACTCTGCCTTCAAACTTTCTCAAATTGGTTTTTTTTTTACAATAAATTTATTAATCAAGTTTTGGGATGATATTCAAATTTTCCGTTTTCACCACAATAATTTCGTATTTTCAAATTCTCAAAATTGCGAAGTTTTGAAACGCTGTTTTTGCAAAAAATATTAGTGTAGCGAAAAAAATCATAGGGACAACTTTTGTAGGTAATGAACTGCTCTTTATTTTTTGTCTAAACAAAAATGCTCCAAGGGCAGTGGCGAATACATATGAAGGGCGCGAGGGGCGCGTGCCCCCCCTTGGCGCATATAATTCATCATTTAAGGAAGAGAACCACAATTCTAACTATTTTATATCATAAGATAAGATGGCATTGTCTTGTGTATGTGTATAATCAATTTAAAGAAAACTTTCTTAAACTTTGCGTGTGATTTGATTATTTTTTTATTACGATAGAAGTAAAGGTAGCTCAAGATATCTTTAGCGCCCTCTCCTTGAGTTTGGGTCATATTTCGACAGATATAGTCGAAAAACGGATTTTCAGAAATTCTAGAGCCATTTTCCCACCCTTCCACAAATTCCACGTAACTGAGATTTTCGGAAGTAAATATAAATACCTGCAAATAAAAAAAAATTGCCGGACATACTTGATGCCCAGGTTTGGGGTATTTCTGGAGTTAATTTACGTGACTACACAATAGAAGAAACTCAATAAAGTCAGACATTTTTAGCAACACTCTCATTTTTCATTATTCAAGAAAACCAAATATTAAGTCGTTAAAATATCGACATTTATGAGTCCATCATCAGGATGTTTGTCGTCACGCATTCAAGCTTAAGGTGGAATTTACAGTTGTCCGGAACGTGTTGTTTGTTGAGATTTTTGAGCAAAATTCAATTTAAAATAATTTGATTTATAAAACGTGGGCCCGTACCGGAGAGATCTTGACAGCAGGGCATATTAGTCGTTGATATGCGAACGTAGATGCTATTTATAGAGCAAATAGGAAGACGGCAATTGTATGGTAATGTAAATTGCCTCCTTTGATGCACTCAACTACTTAGTAGAGGTAAATGATTTCTCAACGAAATATACTGTCTCGGTCTTAACTATTCTGCTCTTCAAATCATCAATTTATTTTACCAAATCAAATCGTTAATCTAATTTTTTTATATTGTGACCTTATTATATCCTTTAATCGTGATCAAGTCAAATAATAATCCCGAAATGGTAATAAAGCAGGAAATTGTGAATTTGAATAAGTACATAAAATGAAAATACCACAATAAAACTCGGATGAAATAAAAAAATTCATAGAAAAATGTAATTTTGGAAGAAAAATCGATTGGCATTGTCGAAATGTACGAAAAAAAAAATGTGTGTAAAAAAGCAGGATCGTAACTTGGAACATTGGCACCCAGTGAAAGTGAAAAATTGAAATTGAAGTACCTATCAAATATTGGAATCAAATTGCGCCCCTAGCATGGGCCCCGGTTGCCCTGTCCTGGATACGATTCTATAAAAAAGCGTTGAAATATGGTGAAAAGTTGTGACAAATTACGTTTAAGCGTTAATCAAAAATACTTGAGAAAATTGAGAATTTGAAAAACGTAAATGTCCATTTGTAATTTTTTTTCCAATTTTTCAGGTATGGAGGCCTTAGAAACATGCATAGGCTACTGGGAAGATGCCTTAGCAGCATATCGAAATACCCCCAGAGACGGTCCTGCAGCTTTAGCGGTTTTAGGTCCGGAAGAAACGGCTTTTTGCAAAGATCTTCAGCAACTTTTGGAATTTGCCATCGAACTTCAAGAGAACTCAGAAATGCTATTTTTAGATGAAATGTCGATACTTTTCAGATCAGAAAGTGGCGTTAAAGAAGCTACAGTCAAGGATGTGGATTTGTCTGGTGGAGAGAGTTTTGCATCTGCTCAAGATATGGTTAGACCATTTTATAACAATTTTTTTATCTGAAACTTTTGTCATTCATTATTTCAGGTTGCCGATCTTCGCGAATTCGAAGAATTCACCGAATATTTCCCCGATTTGGATTCCTACCCTTTGTACCAAAGCGCTCTGAGACAGGTAGAAAATGGGGGAATACCCTGTCGGAGACTCAGAACGGAAGTCGTAAAGTGCGGTACGGACGTAGAATATTTAGCGAAACTACATTGCGTCCGATTGGCTTTTCAATACCTTCTAAAAGATCGAAAAACGTACGCCTGGTTCGTAGATGCCGGCAGGCAAATTTTGGCCGATCTACTTCTCTATGCGGACAAAGACGCTAAAGAGTTTTTAATTGGTGAGTTTTTTAAATTGTCACTTGTACAAAATAGCCTTTGAAAATGGTAAAAAGTGAAAAAAAATAATAGTAGGATGAGGTCGAGAAGTGGAAGGGGGTGAGTTTTTAAGGGTTTATCTCGATTTCCGGCAAAACTACAAGTCCTATGGAAAAAAGTTAAATGGCAAAGTTGTAGGTAATAAAAAGATCTACAACTTTTGTATTTACACTTTTTTACATAACCTCAAAATTTATGTGAAAAATTCAAATAACCAAGTTTTTCGTTTTTTATTTTTCTCTTTTACAAACAAAAATTTTTTTTCACGAAATTTGGTGAAAACTTACCTTTTTATGTCCCAAACACACTGTAATTTTTTTGATTTAAAATATTTATTTTCTCACCTTACTTTGACTTAATATCGAAAAAGCAACCTAATTTTCAATCGAAAATTCTTACGTCAAAATATCTGCTTTTTTAAAAAACTCGATGGGATTTTTGACCGTTGAAATCTCTACTTTTTGATGGTGTAAAAAAATATACATTACTATCGTAAATGTTCTCAAAAAATGCAAAGAAACGAAAAAAAAAAATTTTAATTTAAAAATGTACAATTTTGAGCTATTTATTAAAATTTATACTTTAATTACTCGAAAAACGTAATATTCCATGTTACATTCCATGTTTTTCGAGTAATTAAAGTATACATTTTAATAAATTAGCTCAAAATTGTATATGATGATTTAAAAAAAATTCGGAATCGAGTATTTTTCGTTTCTTTGCATTTTTTGAGAACATTTACCATAGTAATGTATATTTTTTTACACCATCAAAAAGTAGAGATTTCAACGAACAAAAAGCCGACCGAGTTTTTTAAAAAAGCAGATATTTTGACGTGAGCATTTTCAATTGAAAATTATAGTGCTTTTTCGATATTAAGTCAAAATAAGGTGAAAAAATAAATATTTTATATCAAAAAAATTACAGTGTGTTTGGGACATAAAAAGGTAAGGTTTCACCAAATTTCGTGAAAAAAGAAATTTTTTTGTAAAAGATAAAAATAAAAAACGAAAAACTTGGTTATTCGAATTTTTCACATACATTTTGAGGTTATGTGAAAAAAGTGTAAATACAAAATTTATAGATTTTTTTATGACCTACAACTTTACAATTTAACTTTTTTCCATAGAATTTGTAGTTTGGCCGGAAATCGAGATAAACATTTTTTTAACCTTAGAAACTCACTAATATTAATTCATAGAGTACATCGGTTGTTAGTAAGTTAGTATTAACCATAGATTAATTTTCAAGGACTGCATTAGATTTTGTATCAAGTTCTTTACTTTTAACCGTAAATTTTCGTTAAAGGTTACGAGGAAATGATAAAATTTACACAAGATCCTGTAAATTCGGAAGATTTACAAGAAGAATTGAGCGCAAGAGGGATAAAAGCGCTCACGTTTTTCGATGTAGTCTTAGATTACATACTTCTGGATGCTTTCGAAGACCTTAATAATCCCCCTTCATCCGTCACGGCTGTCATTCAAAATAGATGGCTGTCAAAGGTAAGTAAAACTTTAACGCGTGAGCAGAGCGAGCGCGTTAATATTCGAGAGAAGCGAGATCGAAATGGACAGGCGTATATCATAAATATTTATTTATTGTAGGGTTTTAAAGAAACCGCCTTGACCACGGCCGTTTGGTCAGTTCTGAAAGCGAAAAGAAGAAAATTGCGATTCCCTGATGGGTTCATGTCACATTTTTACACGATATCCGAGCAACTTACACCGCTTTTAGCTTGGGGTTTTCTAGGTTCCGACGAAATGCTCAGGGATAGCTGCGTATTTTTTAAAGATCAAGTAAGAACTCTTTACTAATTTATCAAAGTTTGACAGCTGTCGTAAAGTCGGACAAACTTCAAAATAGACCGGTAACTGTCACCGCCTACTTGTGCGCGTGCGTACGTTACCTAGCAACGAGGCAGAGTGTGTTCTGTGGAGTCTGACCCTTTCTACCTGCGCTACTGATTAATAAGCTCCGCCTTTGCTCATTGGCAGCCATATTAGCGGTCTATTCTTAAGTTTGCCCGATTCTAGGCCTGAACAACACTGCACTGATTTCGTTTTTCCTTTTTTAGGTTATGGAATTTTTAGTAGACATTTTCAGTTTCCACAAATGCAAATATACGACCGTAGATAAATTATCCGAAGACGTTTTGACTATTCTAAAGAATAGAGTCGAAAGTATTTGCCAAAGGTTAAGTGTACAATCTTAACGGAGTTAGAACTAATTGAATAATAAGTTATTAGGCTGTATTAGAATTTTTAATCAATTTTTCTACTGATGACGCACCTCATAAATTTTAAATATTCGACTTAAAATATTTTGCGATGCGTCTTCTTAAAGTATTAATTGTTTTTAATAACAATTTGAAAATAGTATTCGACGATATAATTGGTAATTATTAAAAATGGTGCGCATTTCTTAAAAACCGTTTAAAATAATAATACGCACGATGACATTTATCTTTTACTTCATTAAGCGATTACTCGAAATAAAAGAAAGTGAGTCTCTTCAAAATTTATTTTTTATTTCTTGAATTACAACTTAAGTAATTTTTTTTGTATAAAGAAACTCTTGTAACAAATACACACGTGGGGTTTTTATTTCTTTATTGTTCGACAATATCTGTAAAGAAGCCCGCACAAATCTTATGGGAATTGACTGTCAAACAGCATATAACCATCGAAATTGATAAAATTGACATGTAAGCATGTCTTTAAGGTTGCTCAATTCAAATTTGTTGTCAAAAAGACGATATTGATAGTTGACAGCTGTCAAACAACAAGTAATAATCAAAATTGATAAAATCCACATGTAAATATGTTTTTGAGGTTGCTCGATTCAAATATGTTGTCAAAAAGACGATATTGACAGTTTGCAGCTATCAACTAGCTGTCAAACAAAAGCAATAATCAAAATTGATAAAATCCACATGTAAATATGTGTTTTTGAGGTTGCTGAATTCAAAACTGATGTTAAAAAATCGATGTTGACAGCTGTAAAACTGTAAACTGTAAAACAGCATGTAACAATCGAAATTGATAAAATTAATAAGTAAACATATGTTTTTAAGGTTACTCAATTCAAATCTGTTGTCAAAAAGACAATATTGACAGTTTACAGCTATCAACTAGCTGTCATACAACAAGCAATAATTAAAATTGATAAAATTCACATAAATATATGTTTTTGAGGTTGCTGAGTTCAAAACTGACGTTAAAAAATCGATATTGACAGTTGACAGCTGTCAAACAGCATGTAACAATCGAAATTGATAAAATTAATAAGTAAACATATGTTTTTAAGGTTACTCAATTCAAATCTGTTGTCAAAAAGACGATATTGACAGTTTACAGCTATCAACTAGCTGTCATACAACAAGCAATAATTAAAATTGATAAAATTCACATAAATATATGTTTTTGAGGTTGCTGAGTTCAAAACTGATGTTAAAAAATCAATATTGACAGTTGACAGCTGTCAAACAGCATGTAACAATCGAAATTGATAAAATTAATATGTAAGCATATGTTTTTAAGGTTGCTCGATTCAAATATGTTGTCAAAAAGACGATATTGACAGTTTACAGCTGTCAAGTAGCTGTCAAATAACAAGCAATAATCAAAATTGATAAAATCCACATGTAAATATATGTTTTTGGAGGTTGCTGACATATTGACAGTTTGATTGTAGCTTGCTTTTTGGCAGCTAGTTTTAACAGGTTTTAACAATTTTTGACATTAGATTGTCACGTTGTATTTTCCTAGGGCTCCTAGAAAAATACATACGGAATGTTTACTTATCAATTTTGATTGTTACATGCTGTTTGACAGTTAGTTTGACAGCTGTCAACTGTCAATATTATTATATTGGCATTAGATTTGAATGCAGCAACCTCGAAAACATAAGAGAATACTTTTTAGGTAGTAAATAATGTTAAATCCGTGTAGCCAATTTGACTGGGAGCCAATTCCCATAAGATTTGTGCGGGGTTCTTTGTAAATTTCTTAATAATTTCCTGCAAACATAAACTAATTGATATCGATTATTTATTTTAACTGTCAATCGATGTAAATATCACTCATAAAGTTTCTATTTTGTACGAAATTCGCACAAGTTTATATATTTACCAGCACCGTAAATGATATTAGATCGACCATTTTTTCAAAGCAAAAACAACCGAATTTTACAACTTTTTAATGTTTGTTTTGTTTTATTACAATATTTTGTTTACATTTTTCGCTAGTTTTTAAGATGTAAACATTCCTACACTTTGTAAATGTATTTTTTTATTTGCGTAAGTGTATTTTCTAAAAATGTTATAAAGATTCGTTGTTTTTTAGTTTTAGAGATAAATATTCTGTAATATTGTTTTGTTATATTTGTGATTAATAAAAATGTGACTAATAAATTTCTACTCCTTGTCTTTTTCTTTGCTTTTTATTCAATTTTAATCTCAGGTATGAAAAATACAAATTTTTTAAACCAAATTCTACAATATTAAGTTAGTAATAGATAATAATTTATTAATAAGGCAATAATTGATCTAAATAATATGTAATAGAAATCTGCAATTTTATGTTACGAACTTGATAGGTTTATTAGAAGATGGCGCTCCAATAATATGTAATAGAAAACTGCAATTTGATGTTACGAACTTAATAGGTTTATTAAAAGATGGCGCTCTAATAATGTGTAATAGAAAACTGCAATTTGATGTTACGAACTTAATAGGTTTATTAGAAGATGGCGCTCTCCAGAGAGGATTAATAATCACACATGATTTGAAATAAAAATAGTTCTAAGAATTCGTAACTTTGAAAAATATTTAAAAAACATCTATATTAATTAAATTTTTAAAGAAATAATGGTGTAAATGTCGCCATCTAGAGTTATCTTCGTTATTATGTAGGCAACACAACATACATCACGTTTTGAAGGTCAAGTAGGAGTAAATTAAATAAATATATTTTTCTCGTAGAAACGGTAATTTGTAAATTCAACACAAATTCGGATTTTGTATAAGGAGAGCAGAAGTGCGAGAAGGTTTAATTTCATATTTTTTTCGTAGAAACGGTAATTTGAAAATTCAACACAAATTCGGTTTTTGTATATGGAGAGCAGAAGTGCGAGAAGGTTTAATTTCATATTTTTCTCGTAGAAACGGAAATTTGTAAATTTAACACAAATTCGGATTTTGTATCAAGCCAGCAGAAGAACGAGGAGATTTAATTTCATATTTTTCTCGTTTCTTATTTTTTCGATAAAAATTCTGTCACTGTTCGGTTCGGAAAAATCCTAATAAATCCAAAGAAGACTATATCTTTATTTTTTTGGAAAAATACGATGTTCTCCGATTGGGCTGAAAATCGGTTTGTGGGTAGAATAGGACCTCTAAATCAATAAAAAAAGTCTTGTATCTACGTAAAAAAATTATTTAAAAATATACCCTTTCAAAGCGCCATCTTTTAGGAACTAGCCAAAGGCAACAATTGATCGAAATAATATGTAATAGAAATCTGCATTTTTGTGTTACGAACTTAATGGATTTATTAGAAGATGGCGCTCTCCAGAGAGGACTAATTAATAATCACACATAAGTTTTGAAATAAAAGTAGTTCTAAGAATTCGTAACTTTGAAATTTTTTTAAAAAACATCTATACTTTATTAATTAAATTTTTAAAGGAATAATGGTGTAAATGTCACAATTTCCATTATGTAGGCAACACAACATACTTCACGTTTTGAAGGTCAAGTAGGAGTAAATTAAATAAATATAGGTTGGTTTTATCAACAAAATCGCGATCTTGAATGATTATTTTTACAACAATAAGGACGATTGTTAGCAAAATGGTACAAAAACAACTTTTACTACTATCTTCTTCGAGAGTACATGGTCACGATTTTTTAGAATTCGCACAAAATGATATTTGTGATATTTTAACCAGGTAAGTAAATTAACCTACAGTGGCTACTGTGACGAAATCGGATACACAATTTACCTTTTTTTTTCTAATTATTTTTATTTCAGAAATAAGGTTTCTACAGTTCTTTTTATACCTTATGCCTTAAAAGACCACGATAAATACTTAAAAATAGTTGAAAAACCATTTAAAAAATGGGGTAAGCCCAAAAAACGTTGCATTTTGTTACATACATATTTAAATATCATCTTTATTTTAAGGTTATGAAGTGATTGGTATTCATTCCACCAATCCTTTAGAAGCAGTAAATGAAGCCGAAGCGATTTTTATAGGTGGCGGCAATACGTTTCGTCTTCTAAAAACACTCTACGATTTAAATTTGGTTAAAGCTATTAAAAAACGTGTTACGGAACAAGGGATTCCATATATTGGAGCCAGTGCAGGTAATTCCCAAATTTATCGCCGTGAAGTCAACTCCCAAAAAAGTGCCGATGGGCGAACTCGATCTTTTTTTTTTTAAATTCGCGCAATTTTTTTGGACCGAATTTCCTTTTTTACATACAGAAATCAGAATTTTTGACAGAAATTGTGGAATATATATTTAGTGGTATATAGGCAACCAGTATTACAGATTACTTTTTTTACTATTATATAGGCAACCAGCATTACAGATTACTTTCCTAGTGACTAGCCAAAGTTTAAGACCAGACTATAGCTTGCCGCCATTTTCAATCCAGCAAACTTGTTAAAAAAAATCTTTGATCCTAGGTGTGATTTTTTTTATTTTTCAAATTTAAGGCACAAACGTGGCAACTGTAAGCATTAATACAACAAACGACATGCCCATAGTATACCCTCCTTCGTTCAAAGCCCTCGAATTGGTACCGTTCAATATAAACCCGCACTACGTCGATCCTGATCCCGGTTCTACTCACAAAGGAGAAACTAGGGAAGAAAGAATCCTACAATATCACGAAGAAAACGATTCTTGTAACGTTTTGGGCATGAGAGAAGGTTCTTTGTTATCCGTACAAGGCGACGTTGCCGTTTTAAAAGGAATTTCGGGTGCCAGATTGTTCGTTCGGTAAGTTATTTATAGTGAAATCGCGAATTGACAGTTAAAACATTCTGACAGGTTGACACATTTTAAAAGTTGTCGCGTTTTGACAGGTGTCACATTTTAACAGTTGTTATATTCTGACAGGTGTCGCGTTTTGACAAGTATCACGTTTTAATAGGAGTCATATTTTGACATTTGTTACATTAGACAGGTGTCACATTTTGGCAGTTGTAACGTTTTGACAGTTGAAATATTCTGACAGGTGTCACATTTTAAAATTTGTCGCGTTTTGACAGGTGTCATATTTTAACAGTTGTTATATTCTGACGTTTTGAGTTATCAAGTTTTGACATTTTAATAGGAGTCATATTCTGACAGTTGTCCATTTTGACAGTAAATCTTGACAGTGTCGATCGCGATTTCACTATAATGATGATTTTTTTAAAGGTATTAAAAAAGTTGAACGCATGTTTTATTTTTTTAGGGGTAAAGAACCTGAAGAAATTAAAGTGGGAAGTAATTTAAGCCGTCTCCTAAATTGTCAATAATTTTTTTATTATCGATTGATTTTTTTTGGGGTGTAAATTTAATAAAGAACTTTTTTAAACATTTTAAAGAATGTGCATTATTCTAATTTAGCTTCCAATGAAAATAAATAAATAAATAAAAATTAATAAAATATATTTTAAACATTTTGTATATAATCAAAAACATCTTTTAACATAATTATCTATACAATTTATTATTGCACGTTAAATAAATGAATAAACGTGTAATGACCTTCTACAATTAAGCAATCTTAAAAAAAATCACTGGATCATATCTCTCTTCACAAGAGAACACATTTTATTTGGATTTAAAAAACCAATCAAATTGGTCCATCGCCAGAGTGCAAAATTATATATCATTCGACTCAATTGTCATATATTGACAAATGTCACGTTTTGACAGATATCAGGATAGGTTAGGAGATATATTTTGCGGACGCTGAAAATGAAAAATTGAATCGAATGATATATTTTTTGCAATTTAAGTGTTCCTTTCAAATAACGCCCTGTAAAACGGCCTTTTTTAGTAGGTACGTTTTTTTATTTTACGCAGAAAGTAGACCTTTTAAAAATTTTTGCATAAAAATATACACATTTTAAAATTAAACATGCGAATACTCTTCCAACAACGAAGCTCCGTGTTTGACGACAATATAATCGTGGTAATACATCATTATGCATAACGGTTGGCCCAAAATGATCGAAGACCAAAACACCAAATTTCCAAATCTAGGCCCGTACGCTCTCTCCACGGCCTTTGAGATATAAGACAGCGGAATTTGGGCCATCATACCCCCGAACGCCCAAATTTTGTATGTCTTTAAAGGAACGCTAACCTAAAAAATTATTTTTCTTCGATAAAAATCTTCGAATTACAATAATCATATCAATTGGCGCCCAACGTGGAGCAATTAAATTGAGTTAACCCAAAAGATGGAGGAGAGATTTGAATAGCAAATTAGATGAAAATAAGGAAAATATGAATAATTTGAGGGGAGATTTGAATAGAAAATTAGAAAATACATACCATATACTCGTGGAAAAAGGCGCTAATGAAGAAAACGGCAGTGCTCGCTACCGATTTGGTGTAACCCATTTCGATCATTGGAAAATAAAGATGTCGCAACGCCCACCTGTGAACTGGCAAATTCCAATTCCTCCAAAACGTATCGATGTTGTTGGCGTTCCACCAATCCCCGTAGAAACTCCTATCGGCGAAATGTAAAATTTCGCCGACAAGATTCAACCAAGAGTGAAACATGATGTAGAACATACACAACCAGGCGAGATGGTTGGGAATCTAAAAAAAAATTCGTTTACCAGTATCTAACCGACGAAACCGAAAGGCAGGATGTCGAAATCTGATAAATTTAATTCCTTACTCGGTTACTAAGTTTGTATTGATCTCTTAAAGGGATACGAAGAAGAGAGTGACATTTTGGACCGTGATAGTGTGTCACACGTAACAGAGTAACCATAGCAACGCTGTCATAGTTGTCATTCATGACAGATAAGTGACATCGTTGCCATGGTAACGTTATTTTGTGTAGAACCATTTACATGTTACTAACTTCGTTGTGACATCACGACTATCACGGTCCATACATCGGAAATTTTTTGCTTTAAAAATTGTCAATACTCTCTTCTAATCATAGATGGTAGCACATCTAAAAACGATTATGTTGCAGGTAAATTAATTATTTAAAGACAAATAGTTGTAGAGGTTTATGAAAGTATATCATAAAATGAATTAGGGGAAAACATATTTTAGGAATGTTATTATGATGTAAAAAATGACAAAAAAAAGAAACAAAAAATAAATAAATAAAAACTTACAGCTAATTTTAACAACCGTTCGGTACTCTTGGTATAATCCAAATTACTGAAAGGTATCAAAGAGTTCTTAATGGACGGTATCATGTATTGTTGTATGACGCAAAATATTAATTGCACTCCCAACATAACTTCTATGATTCTCTTGATCAGGAACCGTTTCCTAATCCTTTCCGTCTTAGGGAAATTCAATTCGTAGCACAGAGTCGGAGCGAGCAAAAAGTAATAAAGATCTTTTAAGTTTAGATTGTCGGGATATTGGATCAGTTTGAGGTCTTCGGGGGATTCTTCTGTACCTTCTTTACTATCTGAAATAGATGCGTAAAGTGTCTAAAAAATTTTAAATTTGAAAAAAGAAAAAAAGAGGTTTTTTTTTTCTAAATATTTTAACCAGTAAATTAACGCCAGAAAAACCCCAAACCAATGAAAATTATAAATTCAAAAAAAAAAAAACCCCAATCAATGAAAATAATAAAATAAATAAATTCATACTTTTTCTTTTCCTTTTCAAATTATTGTAAGACAATGACTGCCTCCTCAGATTGCCCTTGGTATTTTGTCTGGCCATTCTGCACCACATATTTACTTGGACGTACGACCACAATTTAAGGAATAACACACTGTATAAGGTCGTTACAGTAGATGCGCCGACTGAAAAATTAAAGCATTTTTAAAACGCGCAAAACGACAAACAAACAAACCGCATTTTACCTAAACTGAAACCGTCTTTAACGTGTATTACGGCCATAGGAAGTAAAATTAGTACTAAAAGGTTTATGATGTGTACAAACATCCCGGCCTTATTTGGTATTATTTCCTAAAAAAAATATTTAAAAGCTTTATAATTTTTGGAATATTATTTTTTATTCGAAACTTACCACAGCCAATCCCTTTTCAGTTAAAAGGCACAAAATCACAGGCACACATGAATCTAAAATAAAATTAGTAAAAGATACATACAGGGGGAACAAAAACTATATCAAGCAAGGGCGGCTCCGGCCCGGAGATTTGGGGGGAGGAGGGGCGACGTCGTCGGCTGTTAGGGTTATATACAGTGTGTCCCAAAAAGTTTTATACAAATGGACAAAAAGTGTATCTTACATTTCACAAAAAAAATTGTTCGTGATAAAAATCTCTGCATGACTTGTTGATCCATAATCAGGTAAAAAAAATTCATACAAAGGTTTTCAGTGTCGCCGAATTCAAATTCGAGGTCCGCTTGACCTCATTAGGTCAGCTCCTGGACCGGATCTGACCGTAAATGACCTTGACCCTGACCTGGAGGTCAAGCAGACCTCGGATTCGTATTCAGCGACCCTGAAAACCTTTGCATGATTTTTTTTTACCTGATTATGGATCAACAAGTCATGCAGAGATTTTTATCAAGAATAATTTTTTTTGTGAAATGCAAGATAAACTTTTTGTCCATTTGTATAAAACTTTTTGGGACACACTGTATATAAAAGTTTAATATTTTGGGTTTGTTGAACCTAGAATCTACACAAAAAAATTTAAATTTGGTTTACGCAGAATGAATTTTGTCTAAAAAATTATTGGCAATGCGGAAATTACGGAAAAAAAATGTTTGGGCCATTTTTAAGGGAAAAAGTGAATTTTTTAGGATATAAATGGACCTAAAATCTACAAAAAAATTCCAAAAAATTAAAATTTGCTTTACGCAGAACGAATTTTGTATAAGAAACGATTGGCAATGCCAAAATTATCGAAAAAAAAATGTTTGGGCCATTTTTGAGGGAAAAAGTGAATCTTTTAAGATATAAATGGACCGAGAATCTACAAAAAAAATTCAAAAAAATTAAAACTTGGTTTACGCAAAACGAATTTTGTATAAGAAACTCTTGGCAATGCCAAAATTACCGAAAAAAAATTAAAATTTGATTTACGCAGACTTTTTTTTGCAATGCCCCTACTGCCCCCACCCCCGTTAGAGACGCCGTTGATTACAAGTAGGAATAAAGAAAATAAAAATGTACAATGTGTTGTATCTCAGATATTAAAATTCTATATTTAGGTTATCTAATATCATTGTATTGATATAATAAAATTCGATATCATCAATCATCAGATTTAACTCTAATGGGGGAAATAAGGGAAAGCGAATTTTTTTAATTAAAGCCTTTTATTTTTTCAAAAATAAAAAAAAACTTAAAACATCCACAGCCAGTTAAGTGTCTCGATTTTTGTTAATACTTAAGGAAATTCCCAAATCAAAATTTAAATAAAAATGGCGAAAAATTTTTTTTCTGTCCCTATTTCCCCCACTAGCATCGAACCAAACGAGAGATGACAAGTTATGGATTATGGATGTACATTCTACATTTTTATTGTAATGATAAAATTAAGAAAATTTTAAAATTTGGCTATTTTACAGGGTGGAACTGATAAAAAATATGTTACTTTGAAATCTACAGATTTATGCATATCAAAAAAAAAATACTAACATATAATCAAAACTATAGATGGGTGTTCAGAACCAGAATCATCTTGACCAGTTAGAATATAGAACCATTGGATAGGATCTATTCTTATTCCATATCTGTAATAAATCGGTAAAAACTCGTTTACAAAAAAAGTAAACAATTAAGGAAGTAATTTTATTGAATTGAATTTTAATGAATGCTTTGATTGCGGATTAAAATTAATGATATGTTATTAAAGTTATTTTCTGAATCATTGTATTGTATTTGAAACTATATTGTTTCCTATCAAATAAACAATGAATAAGTTTAAAGTCTGCAAAAAAAAACTACTGATAATTGCTATTTGTGTACTTACTTTATAAAGTTTTCCAGAAGCAGTCTGACACCTCCTATAGAAAGCAATAAAAATGCCCAATTTACGAACCCAGTGAAATTATCAAATCCCGAATTCCAGGAAAATAGAGAGTCCCGAGGTTTATGGCACCTAAAAAGTGCAATGTTTTAATACAGGGTGACCCAGGGGTGTGTATATGTAACAAAAATGGGGGGTTGTCATTTAAAAAAACAACTTAGTTGTGTATATTATTTGGGACATCCTGTATATAAATAGAAATATTTTTAGAATGTGCTTCATTGTCGGTCCTATCATTTAAAAAAAAAACATCAAATCGATAGCTTTGGTAGAAAAAAAGTTATGGAGCATGCACACACCCCTGGGTCAGGCCCTGTATCTACAAAAATGTTGTATCCCAATAGCCTAAGTATTTTTTAATCAATGCTGAAAGTTTTCAGAATTATTGAAATTATTAAATTTTACTTATTCTTTTTAAAAAGTTACTAAATTCTTTCTTTATGTTAAAATAAAGACTCTTACATTATAATATAAATATTACTAATTGGCTAATTTTTCTTAGATAATCTGTTTAATCAAATTAATAGTAGAAATTGGCATTTATAATAATAACGTATTTTAACTGAATAAAAGCAATTTTTAAACTTAAACAATCATCAAATAGGGCATCCAACTTACGGCTTATCAGGCTGATTTTTTCTAACTTTTTGTTCTTCCGCTTGTATTTCTTCGGCTCTAGTAACACTTCTTGTTCTTCTACGAACGCCTTCTCCACCGTGTTCGGAATATTCAGTCATTTTAAATTATATTAATATGTAATTGGAAAAAAAATTAGGTACTATTTACACTATAAACACCATATATTAAAACAAAAATCTAGCGTGTTACAGACGCGCAACGATCTCGATCATGTATTTATGGTGTGTGACCTTTACTACCATTATCAATAATACATGTTATCTGGCGAGACATTCCGAAAAAAAAATGGTTTGTGTACGGTTTCCTTGACGCACCTTTTAATTTTTGAACTTCCGACAAAACAGACAGACATAACCTTACTTTATCCCATTGCCAATCGGCGTTGCCAACCCCTCAATCTTAAAATATATTGACAGGAAAATTAAAAACATCGTTTAATAAAAAAAATAGATATAAAGTAATGATAGAAGAAAAAAAAAAATCAGGATTTTTAAACGATCGTATTTCTCTCAGAGTAATAATAAACAATGAGAACAAATAATATAATTCCGATGGAACACGAAAACCCAGTTACATCGGAACTCGATGAAACACGAACCGGTATTATCTATTTTTGTTACTCAGACGACTGATGTAAATATAAACAAATAATAGATGTTGGTTTCAAAACTAAGGATAGAAAGTAATCTCTATGTATATTATTACTCTCAGAAATTGTGTGAATATATAATATTAGACATTCAGTTTAGGCAACCAGTATTACAGATTACGTCTCTAGTATGCCATCTCTGGGTGACTATCCAAAGTTTAAGGCCAGAATATAGCTCGCCGCCATTTTTAATCCAGCAAACTTTTCAACTTTTCGCTATATCACATCGGCAACGTTGTGAAATGTTGCCAACCTTTAGTGCTTTAGTGTTTATTATATAAATAACTAAAATATATCTCCTACACTTTATTCAATAATAATTATTTAAATAAAACATCTAATATTGTAAAGATTACAAACTTCTTTCAAACAATTGTGTAGCAAGTTGAAACAAGTCAGGATCGTGTCGTTTAGGCGCTTCAACGTGCTCATCTGTAACGGGTAAATCACAGAGGTGTCTCCTTAAAGTCAGATCTCTTCTCGCAGATAACGCTCTTCTGTGGATCCCCACGCTGGTGAACAGGTTTTTTCTTATCGCCAGTTTTTCCCTAAAAACAAAAAAATGATTTTCTTCTTCTAAAAAAATCGGCATCTTACCTATCGGCCACTTGAATGGCAGCCAAAGGATGAGGAATATTGACTTCTTCTGGTTCCAAAATCTCCTGTTTAATGTCCTCCTGTTTTTCTATTTTAATTTGAACCTCTCCCCCGTTCAAAATCGGTTCTTCGGGTTCTTTTTTAACTTTAACCCCCTCGGTATATTCTCTTTTCAGCGTTTCGTCGGCCTTTTGTTGCATCATTTCGGCTTCGACGTGTTCTTTTAACACTTCTTTTACCAAATTGTCTCCTACAAGAAGAAAAATCAATATAGTGACCAAATTTCACCCGAAAAGGCGTTTGTCGTTATGCCGTTGGCACCACTTGCTGTCAATTTAATGTCACCTATCAATTGTCAATGTCATATGACATTAACAATTGATAAGTGACATTAAATTGACAGCAAGCATAACGACAAACGCATTTTCAAGTGAAATACGGTCAATTAACCTGCTAGTTGTACGGAAATTCCTAAATTGATTAAAACGTTGTGGGGTTCCCATCTGATTTTCGCGCAACTCGTAGGCTTCGGCCGGGGACGCGATTCCGCAACGAGACTGGCCCAATCAACGCCCAAAGCGTCCACCAACCCGCGCATCTTTGATTCTTCTTCGAGTTCGTCTTCGGAGATCTGTAAAAAAAAAACGTATGCAAAACAAAAAAACGATGAAAGTTATTTATCTTACCTCTTCAAAGTCCAATTCCATATTATCTTCATCGATGGAGGTCGCTTTATTAGTGGCTGCGCCGGCGGCAGCAGTTGGGGACTTTGGTAGGGTTTGTTGAACCGGCGGAGGCGTTTGACTCTTTTGAGAAGTTATCGACGTTTTTTGTTCGGGAAGTTGTTCGGTGGTTTCTTGCGCCTCTGAAGATGGCGGTCGTTCTTCCGTTGGGGTTTCTTGAATATCCTGAAAATAAAAATAAATATTAAAATGAAAGTTATATAATATTTCTTAGTAGAATTACCTCGTCTCTATTCAAAATATCATCGGCATCGTCGCTAATTTCGCTAAGATCGTCTTCTAGAGGCGGTTGGACGACCTCTTGTTGCTTTACGCAGAGTTTTTTGGAACTGGCGGGACTGTCGAGGGGCTGCTGCTCGTCAGCGAGACGTTTCTGTGACAGCGGAGTTGATCTGTTGGGATCTTCTTCCTCGACGACAACGACGGGATCGGTTTTAACTTCCGCTTCTTCGGCCACCACGGGGGGCTGCTGCTGCTGAACCGGAACGACTTCCTTTTTGCGATTGCCGTCCAAATTGGAATCTTCCGATGGAGGAACTATGAGAAATAACGGTGATGAAAATTATAAAAGTGATAATTTCATATAATAAATAAAAAAAAGAAAGAAAAAAAAAAAGGAAAAGAAAGAAAGGAAAAAAAAGAAAAAAAGGGAAAAAAAAAAAAAAAAAACGAAAACAAAAGAAAAAAAAAAGTCGAAGAAAAAAGTAAAAAAAAAAAGTCGAAAAACGTCGAAACAAAGTCAAAAAAAAAGTCGAACATAAATCAAAAAGTCAAAAAAAGTTAAGAGTCAAAAAAAGTCGAAAAAAAGTAAAAAAAAAGTAAACAAAAAGTCGACAAAAATTCGAAAAAGGTCAAAAAAAGTAAAAAAAAGGCGAAAAAGAGTCAAAAAAGTAGAAAAAAAGTAAAAAAAAAGTAAACAAAAAGTCGACAAAAATTCGAAAAAGGTCAAAAAAAGTAAAAAAAAGGCGAAAAAATGTCGAATAAGGTCAAAAAAAGTATAAAAAGTAAAAAAAGTCGAAAAAAAAGTCGAAAAAAGTCAAAAAAAATGAAAAAAAAACGAAAACAAAAGAAAAAAAAGGAAAAAAGAGAAAAAAAGGAAAAAAGAGAAAAAAAGAAAAAAAAAAAAAAAGAAAAAAGAAAACAAGGAAAAAAAAAATGAAACGTACCGCTCATATTATCAACATGATGCGACGCGCTACTACTTCTAGGTCGTGAACGTTCTCTCCATTCTTGCGGCCATCTTCTTCTATCGTCATTATTCCAGGCGTCCATCGATCTATTGTAGTGTCTCCAATCTTCTTCTACGGACCCGACGGACGTTTGTTTGTGCTGATGTTCGACGTCCCAATTATCTCTGGTATCTCCCCAATCGGACCTTCTAGCACCACCGCTTCGGTCTCCCCATTCGTGATCGGCGTAATCGCCGCCGTGAGGATGGTCGGCCCAATTCTGATCACCGCGTCCCCCATATCTTCCTCTGCTATGATCGATTTCGTCGGTTCGATCGTCCCATAGATCCCTTCTACTTCTTCTATCGTCGCCGCCGTACATTCGTTCGTCTCTGACTCCTTCCCCGTAGTGTTCTTCGACATCCAAGTATCGCCTATCTTGATGTTCGCGCCCTCTGTCGTAAGGACTGTCGTAATCTTTGTCTCTATGTCCTCCCGCTCCGTAGTCTCTGTCGTTTTCTCCACCACGACCTCTGTCGTAACCGCGATCGTAAGGACGATCTTTGTCTAAATCGGCACCGCCGCGTCTATCGGGGGATTTACGCGAGGGGGACGTACGATCGCGGCCGCCACGCCCATCGTTACGTCTATCTCGATCTCGTTCGGACGAGTGACCTTTGCGCGAGGGCGGAACTCGTTCTTCTAGAGGTGGGAGTAGCCGTTCGACTCGATCTCCTAGTCGGAAAATAATAATGCTGAAATGAAATCGTATTATTTTACGAGATAAATATTTTCTTACCTGCCGGTTTATCTAATCCCCTATCCTCTCTCCTACTTCTATCTCTTCTTTTTTGTTCTTCCTCCTTCTTAAGTCTCTCCCTTTCTCTTTGGCGCTCTTGGCATCTGGCTAGCGCTTCTTCTCTTTCTTTTTCTCTAGCTTCCTCGCGTTCTCTAGCTAAACGTCTTTCTCGTTCTCTATCGCGTTCTCTGTCTCTATCTCTGTCGCGAGAATCGCGTTTGTTGGGAGCGTCTTTTCTGGCTCCGCGGTCCGACGATCTACCGTCTTTACCCCTGGACCTATAATAAAGAAAAAAAAAAGAAAAAAAAAAGAAGAAAAAAAGAAGAGAAAAGAAGAAAAAAGAAAAAAAGCGAAAATAAAGGGAAAAAAAAAAGAAAAAAATAAAGGGAAAAAAAGAAAAAAGAAAAGAAAAAAGGGAAAAAAAGAAAAAAGAAAAAAAAAGAAAAGAAAAAAAGGGAAAAAAGAAGAAAAAGAAAGAAGAAAAATAGAAGAAAAAAAAAGAAAAAAAAAAAAGAAAAAAAAAAGAAAAAAAAAGAAAAAAAAAAGAAAAGGGGAAAAAAGGAAGATATAATCATTTAAATATGTATGGTAATTCTTACCTTCCTCTATCGTCCCTTCTGTCGCTTCTTCTATCATCTTTCAAGGGACTTTTGTGGTCTCGTCTGCTACTGTTACTTCCCTTACTTCGCCCCGGAGATAATTTTCTGTCCTTTGAATGAGAAGAATCGGGCGTATCCCTTTTCCTATCTTTCATAGATCTACCGTCCCTTTTCGGGGACCTATTAATTTCCTTCTTCTTGTGTTCCTTTTCTTTTTCTCGTTCGCGTTCTTTAGCTCGTTCTTTCGCCTTTTCTCGTTCTCTCTCTTTTTCTCGTTCCCTTTCGCGTTCTCTTTCTTTCTCTCGTTCGCGTTCCTTTTCGCGTTCTTTCTCTTTTTCGCGTTCGCGATCTCGTTCCAATCGTTCTTTTTCTCGTTCTTTGTCTTTAGAGGATTTGGGAGAGGGCGTTCTATGTTTTTCCTTGACGCTCGATCGGCTTAGCGGTCGCGGGGATTTTTCGGAACTTAGTTTTTTCGTACAGGAGATTTGTTTCGATTTGATTGGGGGCGTTTCGGATTTTTTGCGCGGTCTGGTGGGCGAGGGGGATTTATTTTTGATGGGTTTCGAAGATTTTTTCAATTTATCTCTTGGAGTCGCTTTGGATAATCGTTTTAACTTGGATTTGTGCTTTAAACGACCTGTAATTACCGATTATTGTCACAAAATAGCATGAAACCCATTGGAAAAGGAAGATAATATAACAAAAATGAAAGGAAAAATAATTTACGGGCGATCTGAGGTCGGGAAGTGGAAAGGGGGAGTTTTTAAGGGTAGAAAACTGTCTATCTCGATTTCCGGCAAAACTACAAGTCCTGTGGAAAAAAGTTAAATGGCCAAGTTGTAGGTAATAAAAAGATCTACTACTTTTGTATTTACACTTTTTTCACATAACCTCAAAATGTATGTGAAAAATTCAAATAACCAAGTTTTTGGTTTTTTATTTTTATCTTTTACAAACAAAAATTTTTTTTCACGAAATTTGGTGAAAACTTACCTTTTTATGTCCCAAACACACTGTAATTTTTTTGATTTAAAATATTTATTTTCTCACCTTACTTTGACTTAATATCGAAAAAGCGCTCTAATTTTCAATCGAAAATTCTCACGTCAAAATATCTGCTTTTTTAAAAAACTCGGTGGGCTTTTTGTTCGTTAAAATCTCTACTTTTTGATGGTGTAAAAAAATATACATTACTATGGTAAATGTTCTCAAAAAATGTAAAGAAACGAAAAAAAAAAATTTTTTAATTTAAACATGTACAATTTTGAGCTATTTATTAAAATTTATCCTTTAATTACTCGAAAAACGTAAGATTCCATGTTTTTCGAGTAATTAAAGTATAAAGGACCCCGCACAAAAAGATAGGAAATGGCCGCTCGGTCAAATTGTTTGAGTTTTTGATATGTTATACATTTTGTCATTCTGAACAAAAGTCTAAGTTTTTGGGGATGCTGAATTTAAATATGATGTCAAATCCATAATATTGACAGTTGACAGCTGTCAAATAGCTGTCGAAGCTCTTAAAAAAAATAATTCTTACATTAAGAAATAGGAACTTATGTTTTTGAAGACGCTGAATTCAAACGTGCTTTTAAAATACGTTTGTCGAAACCAATGAAATTGACAGTTGGCAGCCGTCACCTTACAGTCAAACGATTTTTTGCAACTGACAATTTTTCAGTATCACATTATATTTGAATTTTTAAGCCCAAATACTATTTCTCATATAATAATGTTAGTTAATATTATCAATTACTTAAGATTTCTCGAAAGTGAATTAAGCGTCCTCAAAATCATAAGTTTCTTTTCCTTAATGTAACATTTCTTTATTTTAAGAGCATTTGACAACTATCTGACCGCTGTCAACTGTCAATATTGTTCGATTTGACATCACATTTGAATTCAGCGTCCTCAGAAACATAAAGTTCTTATTCCGTAGTGTAAGATTTATTTTTTTAAGAGCATTTGACAGCTGCCAATTGTCAATATTATTGATTTGGCATTACATTTGAGTTCAGCGTCCTTAGAAACATATGATTATATTCTTTAATATAAGATTTCTTATTACAAAACAGCATTTGACAGCTGTCAATTGTCAATATTATTGATTTGACATTACATTTGAATTCAGCGTCCTCAGAAACATATGATTATATTCTTTAATAAATGGTTTCTTATTATTAAAAAGCATTTGACAGCTGTCAACTATCAATATTATCGATTTGACATCACATTTGAATTCAGCGTCCTCAGAAACATAAAGTTCTTATTCCGTAGTGTAAGATTTATTTTTTTAAGAGCATTTGACAGCTGTCAACTGTCAATATTATCGATTTGACATCTTATTTGAATTCAGCGCCCTCAAAAACATATGATAACATTCTTTAATATAAGATTTCTTTTTTCTTTAAAGAATTTGATAGCTATTTGACAGCTGTCAACCGTCAATATTATCGATTTGACATCACATTTGAATTCAGCGCCCTCAAAAACATAAAGTTCTTATTCCTTAGTGTAAGATTTATTTTTTTAAGGGTATTTGACAGCTATCTGACAGCTGTCAATATTATGGATTTGACATCATATTGAAAGTCAGCATCCTCAAAAACTTTAGGGCATACATTAAAATATGATTTTTAAAAAGGTGATATGCGTTTTAAAGGTTTCTATGACCTAGCGGCCATTTCCTATCTTTTTGTGCGGGGTCCTTTATACTATAATTACTCAAAAAACATGGAATCTTACGTTTTTCGAGCAATTAAAGTATAAATTTTAATAAATAGCTCAAAATTGTACATGATGATTTAAAAAAAAATTCGTATTCGAGTTTTTTTCGTTTCGTTGCATTTTTTGAGAACATTTACCATAGTAATGCATTTTTTTTACACCATCAAAAAGTAGAGATTTCAACGAACAAAAAGCCCACCGAGTTTTTAAAAACAGATATTTTGATGCGAGAATTTTCGATTGAAAATTAGGGTACTTTTTCGATATTAAGTCAAAATAAGGTGAAAAAATAAATATTTTAAATCGAAGAAATTACAGTGTGTTTGGGACATAAAAAGGTAAGTTTTCACCAAATTTCGTGAAACAAAATTTTTTTTGTAAAAGATAAAAATAAAAAACCAAAAAATTGGTTATTTGAATTTTTCACGTAAATTTTGAGGTTATGTGAAAAAAGTGTAAATACAAAAGTTGTAGATCTTTTTATTACCTACAACTTTGCCATTTAACTTTTTTCCCCCTAGAACATAATTAATAGTCATGTGTGGTACTTACCTCTTTCCTCGGAGGATGTCGAACTGGTTCTTTTAGTTTTGGCCTTTTTCATCTTCTTTCTTCGTGCTTCGGCTGAGCTAGAACTCGAACTTGTGTCGTCGCTACTACTGGACGTTTCAGAAGTCGTACTAGAAGTATCAGAACTGGGACTGCTCTCCTTCTAACAATATATTTTTATGATAAAAAAAATAGTTAATTGTGTTATGATCAACTTACTTTAACTTTTTTGTCTTTCTTTTTAGCCTTACTTTCCATTTTCATCTGCAACTCGAGTTCTCTCTGTAATTCTTGCCTCTTCCTCTCTAGATCATCGGGATCTGCGTCTTCGAGTTCGTCAGGGTCCCACTGATCCCATTCATCGTGCTGGGTTCGTTTGTGTCCATCTTTGACGTGCCTTCTTTGGGTTTTCGCTGCTCTCTGCTTGGACGGACTGATCAACGTATGGGTATTGGAATATTTGCAGCCTTTCCCGTAAGGGCAAGATCCGCTTTGAGCCCAGTGGTGGCAATACTCTTTTGTAGTCGTCGAGGCTTTAGTTCCGAGTCTCTCGAAGACCGAAGGTCTGGTTTTCGTAGGGATACCTTTACTTTTAGAGCTGAGGTTTACCGTTATCTTGCGCTTGATTTTAGACATTTTCACTGCCAGTCTTCAATGTTAATGCATAAGAATAGCCGTAAATACTTTTAGTTAACATAATTCCGAAAGATTTCCGTTTAAAGTAAGTAAATAGTTTTGTTTAACAATCATTTACGAATTGCGAATAACCTCAAAATATTAAGAATCGACCAAAATGACAAGTGACACATTAATCACTAATCACGAATATATAGATTTTTAAATTTTATAGTTATGTGCTTAGATATATATTATTATTATTAAAATTTTAGGTTTCTTAAACTAAAAAAGTAGTATCAAATTCGCTACAAAACAACAGCTATTCAACAAGCAATAAATAAATTTTAAAAAGAAGCTGACTGTATTCGATTCAATTAAATCGATTAGACTATTCGAATACTTTACCAAGTTTACTTTATTTTTTAAATATACGACTCAAAATATTTTAATGAATAAAATTATTTTCGAGATATGTATAAAAACACCATTTAATTTTCCTATAAATAAAGTATATTAGGTGAAATGATCGAATGTTGAATTAATTTTGTTAACATTCACAAATCGCCGAAAGCGTTTTTTTAAATAATCGATCTTGAACTTATTGATTTTGAATGAAGTCCCAAATTATATTTTTTACTTTCTAGCCAACAGGTAAATAGTCTGGAGCCAAAAACACATTTAAATTTTTGTGGTACAATAAAATTAGAATTGTAAATGGAAAAATTAGGGGCAAGCTGAAATTTTGCAGGTTGTTTTTGGTCAAAGGTCCAAGTTTTCGACCTTCAACCGCTTGCAGAAGGGTGGTTTTTGGGGGTGAGTTTGTTTTTTGCAAATAACTCCCTCATTTTTAATCTTACAAAAAAACTTTTAAGAGCAATTTTGTAGAGAATTACAGTTGCAACAACTTTCAATTCTTGACTTTTTTCATAACTGCATTATTTTGTTTATAACAATTGTTTAAAAAATTAAAACATTGATTTTTTCGTTTTTTTTCAGTTTTCCACTGATTTGATTGAAAAAACAATACAATATTTGTAGCTGTTTATATTCTCTACATTTTTTGTCTGAACTATTTTTTCATAGTCATCGCTCAACAAATAGCTGGTGGACCTCGGCTATAGCTTCCTGTTCCTGCCCCTTGCATGTATCCCGTGTGTATCATTGGATTTTGCGCATAGGTCCCTAGTTTGTGAACGGCACTTTCTCTAATATGGCGTTATGAAATCATTTGGAAGACCAAAAAATCCAAAAATGTAAATATTTAACCTTTCAAAAGCCGTTTTAGTAGCACCAGTAGGCGATTTATTGATTAGAGTTGCATGGTAGTTGCTTTTCATAGAAAATGCTAGAACATATCGAATTCATTTCCACGTGTTGGACACCCGGTGGAGATCGATAGATTTTGCAAGAATTTCGCAATTTTTCGCAAACGTTGTATTTTTTACTTGAGTATTGTAAATTTACAGTCTTTAAAACACAGTAGTCCAAAAAGATGTTTGATATGACCGATTTAAAAATAAAAATATTACAATTATAAAAGATTTTACATTTAAAACAAAATAAAAAATAACATTTATTGAACATACCATCGCTAGAATTATAATAGATATATTTTTTTTGTAGATACCATCCCCTCTCTTCAAAATGGCTGTTTTTTAATACTGTATCTTAAACATACATCTTTTGTTGGATTTTTTAACAATAATCTATAAACAAAATTATGTTGGAACCGTATGATCATGATCAAATATGGCTTGTCGTTTTAGGTTTTGCCATAGCATTTATTTTAGGTAAGAAAAATATTCAATAACCGATCGCGTATACACTTGAAAATTTTATTTTACTTATTTAAAATGTTGTTAGGAAAATCAGTAAATTAGTATCTAGAATTTAAAATATTGTTTTTTAGTCCAATAAACGAAGGTGCCAAACCAGGCATCAGGTCTGTCCGGCATCAGTTTTTTTTTATTTGCAGGTATTCATGGGTCTTATTTTTTTGTTATATCTTCAGTTTTTGTTATAACTCTATGTTTTTTAGGTCGCTGAATTCAAATACGATGTTAGTTTTACGAAATTGACAGTTGACAGCTGTTGACTAGTTGTCAAATAGCGATCAGAAAATAAAACAGCTGCCAATTGTATTCACATCATACATGAACTAAGTTAACTAAACAGCATAAACTCATAACATAAAAAAAAGATTTGCACTTTTTTAAGGCACTTTGACAGCTAATTGACAACTGTCACGTGTCAATTTGGACAATTTGACATCGGATTTGAATTTAGCAACCTCAAAAACATAAACCTAGACATTAAAATCGAAAAAATAAGTTATTTAAAAATCTATAAAGACTGCATGAATAAATAATCTCATTGGTCTCAAAAATGTGTTTTTTTTTTCGCCTATTTTCACCAATATTTCCGAAAATATGACACTTAGAGAATTTTTGTTTGGACGAAAATGAAGACCAGTTCATTACCTACAAAAATATGATACTTTTCGATATAATCGGCTCCAAAAAAAAATCATAGTGACAACTTTTGTAGGTAATGAACTGCTCTACATTTTTTGTCTAAACAAAAATGCTCTAAGGGTCATATTTCGGCAGATATCGACGAGAAACGGATTTTCGGGAACTCTAGAGCAATTTTCCCACACCCACAAATTTTGACGGACAGACTTGATGCCCTGGTTTGGGGATTTCCTGGCGTTAATTTACTGAACTATTTTGGGATTTTTCTAAAAACGTTTACGACTTTTTCAAGCTTTCGGAATTGGCGCAAACGATGTAGCAAATTCATTTGGAACCAGCGTGGGATCAAAAGTACTGACAATATTTCAGGCCTGTTGTCTTGCCACATTTTTTGAAGTCACCGGAGCCATTTTGATAGGTAAGAGATAGGGATTGTTCTATTAACACGTTGACCGCCACGGTAATTCATTGTAGTCCGGGTCTAAAAAGCCAATTATTTTCTTTTCATATATTCAGTATAGTCCAGTTATCAGATAGTTTGACCTCCCACATTATGTGAGTACTTGAATGGGTGTAGAAAACGATAAAAAAATCTTTGCTGTTCTAACTTCACAATTTCATTAAAAAATAAATCTTTTTACGATGTTATTTTCTGCATATCATTAATTTTAGGTTACAAGGTATCGGATACGATGAGAAAGGGAATTTTGGATGTAAATATGTACAAGGATGCCGAAAAAGAATTAATGTTGGGCTCAATTAGTGCTTTGACGGCGAGTGCTATATGGTTAATGGTCGCTACTTTCTTTAAACTACCAATATCAGGGACACACAGTATCGTAGGAGCTACGGTCGGTTATAGTTTAGTTTTAAGAGGAACTCAAGGTGTTCATTGGAAGACTCTAGGAAAAATTGGTCGGTATTCTAGTTCTAGACTTTTTCTTGTGAGTTCCTGTGAGTTTTTTTTTCTGTTTTCAGTCGGCTCGTGGTTCATCTCACCAGTATTCAGTGGCATCACCTCCTGCTGCCTCTTGTGGATAATAAAAAAATGCATTCTTACGCGTCCCGATCCATTGGAAGCGGGTTTAATCTCTTTACCGCTTTTTTACAGTTTCACAATTCTCATTAATTTATTTTCGATCATCCACGATGGCCCTAAACTTCTCCATATGGATAATATCCCGTTTTGGATGGCCGCAACAATCAGCCTTAGCATATCTTTGTTTTTTATGGTAATAATATGGTTGTTTGTCGTACCATGGCAAAGGAAAGTCATCAAGGAAGACGAATGTAGAGCCGAAAAAGTTGCTGTTAATTTTAATATAGGAGAATCGTCAGGTAAATTTACAATTTTTAATTTTAATTAAAAAAAAAAGAAAACGGCGACGTTGCCTTTCTAAAATTAGGAAACTAATCCAGTAAATGAAGGGGCCAACCTTAAGATTATTAGTTTCCATTTTCATTTTCTGGTTGAAAGTGGCATTAAAATGAGACAAAGGGTCATTCTAGTATACTAAAACCCACCACGAGTATTATTCTTGTATGTTTTAGATACTTCGCCCGAAGGTAGCCCAACCCGCAAATCGAATCGTAATTCTGCGTTGTTAGAACGTCAATTAACTGTCATATCGGAAAGTACTGAACTACAAGCGCTCGATCAAAATCGTATCACAGCTGCTAAATATATTTTTCCGGTGCAAACAAGCGATAAGCACGTCTTCAATCCAGCCACTAAAGAGACTGAGGTTCATAAATACATTAGACCCACCGAGCTTAAACTCGTCGAGAGTACTACCAGCGTAAACCCGGCTTTATCTCCTAGCTCAAGCGGCGTTCCTCTGATCACCAACAGACACTCCGATAACCGCAATGATCGAGGTGAGTAAATATTTTGCAACTTCTATATATGATTGAAAATATATTAATGCATCCCTGTAGTAGTAGCTCTTACATTATTTTCAGAATTTACTGGTTGGTTTATAATAGTTATACCACTTAAGTTCGCACCATATGGGAAACTTTTTTATTGTTAATATTACGAAAAAAAGTTATTCTTCATAAAAAGTTCTGTATGGTCTAAAACCTAAAATACAACCATCAGATATCAAAATTTTTTAGTCGTATACGAGGTTTGTCAAAAAATATGAATTTTGTTCAAGAGTAAAGTACCTTTATTTTTGAAATATGAAAAAAAAGTTATTAAAAAAACTTGTTTCTAATGACATTTTACGTCAACATACCGATTTTGAAGAGGATATATCAACTTTAAGAAAATTTTCATTTTTAACATTATACAGGGTGGTTCATAACTATTGGGACATATGCTAAGGGCAAGTTATTGGGACCAAAATATTGCGATAGGACCAAATATACCTTTATAAAATATTGCTGTGGAATAAGATACAGGGCGTTAAAGTTGAATTTTTTTTTTCGTTTTTTCTGATAATATCCCTGTATATTTATCAATTGTTATAAAAATCGGCACAGAGGCATAACTTTGGACGAGGAATATTATGTTATGTATTAGTTCACATTTTGTTATAGGGGGCGCCACGTGAATACTTCCAATAATATTAGTACTCTTGTTTATACACGATTATTTTTTTCATCTGTCAAAACAGTCAGATTTTGTGGTTTCAGCCAATAACAACTCAGGATCCTAACCAATCATTGTGTTTTATACTGATAAAACCGCTTCGTCGTTTTTGTTTTTTGATTAAACTGTGTTTACCTATTTGAGATGTCAAATGTAAACATTTATCAATTATTATTATACTAAAATGTATTGCAAATCTATGTTAATAACCAAATTTCAAAATGTATTTGTAAACTAACCTGTTTTTATTAGTTTATTTCAACATTCATTTAACACTTTTAGATACCTCACTTTAACACTAAACTTAAAATTAATTAAATTAAGAAAGACTTCATTTCATTCTTCTTCTTCGCTTTTATTTAAGGCGCCGTTTCGCGGGGTAGCCAGTCAAAAAATCGCCTTGGTGGCCCTGTACGTAAAACTATAACAGCTCAGGTTTCAATTTAAATTGGTAAAGATAATTTTCAATATTTGTGTGTAAAGTGTCTTTTGCATAAATGACTATGTTCTCTATTTTTAATACAAAATGATTCAAAAAATAATCCTTTCAAATACGACTCGTCCTCTGAAATTTTATAGATTAAATTTTTGATCTTCATACTCAAACGCCTTTATTTTAGGCAAAACCACTCAAACAAACTGATTTAAGATAAAATCACTCGTCCTGCGGACTCGTGATTTTATCAATCAGTTTGTTTTCGTGGTTTTTCCAAATAAAGCCGTTTTCGTGAAAACCAAAAATTTAATCGATAAAATTTGGAGGACTCGTGGTATTACCTTTGATAATTTCAACCGTTTTCGAGAAAAACGCAATTGAACAGGTAATTTTATAATCTTTTCTTTGATATCCTTTATTACAAGAATTAGAAAATGCATAGAGGTCGGAGGAGGCCACATAGAACATTTAATTTATGTTAAATTATTTTTAATTCTGCTTTATAAAACGTTGAAATCGAAGCCTTATGTCACAAGTTTTTTATTGTTTGTTGTTTGAAATGCCCTTCTCAGAACTATTCAATCGCGTTTTTCTCGAAAACGGGTGAAATTATCGTGTTAAACAAGAGTATCAATATTACGTAGAAATGATGTTTACGTCATATTTTCTAATCAAAATCACTAAAAATTTCGTCAAAAAAATTTCATCATCAGGAATCATTCACGTGGCGCCCCCTATAACAAAATGAGAAATAATAGTTCTTGTCCAAAGTTATGCCTCTGTGCCGATTTTGATAACAATTGATAAATATACAGGGACATTATCAGAAAGAAACGAAAAAAAATTTCCAACTTTAACGCCCTGTATCTTATTCCACAGCAATATTTTATTAAGGTATATTTGGTCCAAATAACCTGCCCTTAGCCTCTGTCCCAATAGTTATGACTAACCCTGTATGATTGAAAATATATTAATGCATCCTCCTTGTAGAAGCTCTTACATTATTTTCAGAATTTGCTGGTTGTTTTATATTAGTTATATATCGCAAAAAATAATTTTCAAAGTACGCTCGTTAAGTTGATTACTTTTCTGTTATAGGAATGCATACATGTGATATTCAAGAAAATAGCGATATATTTGCTGAACATAAAGGCGTTTCAAGACTGTTTAGTTTTTTACAAGCCCTCACCGCAATGTTCGGAAGTTTTGCCCACGGTGGTAACGATGTAAGGTACACAAAAGCAAATCGTTCAATAATATTTGTACAGTAAAATTAGAATTGTTAATGGAAAAAATTAGGGGCAAGCTGAAATTTTGCAGGTTGTTTTTGGTCAAAGGGACGAACTCAAATCCAAGTTTTCGATCTTCAACCTCTCGCGGAAGGGTGGTTTTTAGGGGTGAGTTTGTTTTTTGCAAATAACTCCCTGATTTTTAACCGTAAAAAAAAACTTTCAAGAGCAATTTTGTAGAGAATTACATTTGCAATAACTTTCAATTCTTGACTTTTTTTCATAACTGTATTATTTTGTTTATAATAATTGTTTAAAAAATTGCAAAAGTGGTTTTTTTTCAGTTTTCCACTGATTTGATCGAAAAACTATACATTATATTTGTAGCTGCTTATATTCTCTACATTTTTTGTCCAAAATGATAGTCGATACACACTCTGCACATGGCAGAAGGCAGAAGGCTACTGAAAGGTTTTTCCGCCTTATCTCAATGACCAGATTGTTTTTTCAGGAGAATTTTTTTTCGGAATGCAGAATAATGTTGAGTCTGGAAGTTTTTTTTAATCCAATCGGTGGAGAACTAAAAAAAAACGAAAAAACTACTTTTGCAATTTTTTAAACAATTATTATAAACAAAATAATGCAATTATGAAAAAAAGTCAAGAATTGAAAGTTGTTGCAAATGTAATTCTATACAAAATTGCTCTTGAAAGTTTTTGTGTAAGATTAAAAATGAGTGAGTTATTTGCAAAAAACAAACTCACCCCCAAAAATCACCCTTCTGCAAGTGGTTAAAGGTCGAAAACTTGGATTTGAGTTCGTCCCTTTGTACCGAAAACAACCTGCAAAATTTCAGCTTGTCCCTAATTTTTTCCATTTAGTCAATGGTAAATTCTTTCTATATACTGTAGCACTGTAACTTTTGATTTTTTTTAGTAATGCAATAGGACCTTTGATAACGTTATGGCTGATTTATTCAGAAGGTAGCGTACAGCAAAAAGCCGAAACACCATTGTTTATTTTATTATACGGTGGATTCGGCATATCCGTCGGTTTGTGGTTATGGGGGAGAAGAGTTATAGAGACGATAGGAGAGGATTTGACAACAATAACTCCTTCAACGTACGGATAAATATTTAATCTGTTTCTGACTGAAGACAAAAACAATCGGTTTTTATTTTTTAGGGGATTTACTATCGAAGTAGGATCAGCTTTTACCGTACTACTGGCTAGTAAAATTGGTATACCAATTTCTACCACCCATTGCAAAGTTGGATCAGTCGTTTTCGTCGGATATTTTAGTTCGTCCAAACGCGGTGTCGATTGGAGTCTTTTCAGGTAAAAAAAAATAAAAATAAAATATACACACTATGTTAAACCATCCTGCTGTTAAAAATTTTTAGAAACATCATCTCTGCTTGGGTGGTGACAGTTCCAATAGCCGCTCTTCTCTCAGCTGGTACGATGGTACTATTGAGTTACATAGTTTTAACAAAGGTTCAATAGATGTTAAACTGTTACTAAATGTCTTAAAATCAGTCGAAAATAGCCCCGAACTCATGTTTTAGTCGCATCGCAGTAAAATGAATAAAAGAATATTCTATGCAAATAATAAGTTTGTAGGATAGTTTAAAAGAATTACAGTGATTTCGAGTACCCTTATATAGCCCTTATTGACCTCGCACAAAATGTGATCTCCCTTTCAAGTACTTAACTGCCAAGTTTCATCGATATCACATTTTGTGCAAGTTCAAACTCTCTGACAACTGGGCTATATTATGCAGGGTGTTTTTGAAGATGAATTGTTTAAAATTGGGCTTTCTGACATGACTCGACGTATTTAGAAAACACCCTGTATGTTATTTACGTTATAATATTACATTGAGAAACGTTGTGGATTTATTAATAGACTTGCCTGCTTATTAAGTTTATAATAGATTTTATTAACAACTTTTTTTTGTCTTAGGCATAATATACTTAAAATTAATGGTGCGTAGTATTTAAAAATTTAGATTTTTGGATAAAAATTATAATAAAAAAAGAAAGAAAATTAACGCCCTTTGTAATTAGTGGTAACAGAGTAAAAGGGCAGCTTTTTTTTCTTTCTTTATTCAACCTATTGATTGATATTGGATATTGATATTTGTTAGCGATATTTTTCTGTATAATTTTTTAAATGCCGTTGAATGTATATTTTTGATAAATATAAAGCCTAAGTACCTAAATCTCATTAAATATTACAAAATCTATTGTACGTTGAAACTTTTTTATTAATCCAAATATAATTCTTTTTTTCTAAATGTTTATTTTTTTCGTCAGTAATTATTTCTTTAAAAATTTCAATTTTTAACGCCATTATAAATTTCTAGTGGGAAAATAAGTCTAGAAAATAGTAAAAATATGTGAAAAATTAAGTCAAATCCTAAAAACAATGTTAATTTTAGCTAACTTTGTTTTTAAAAAATTCTACCGCCCAAAATAATTTTTTCTGGTTTAATAAATATATTTTATTATATGTAAAATTTCATACGAAATCCAAAAACGATGGTTCCAAATTCGTAAGATTTTTTTTAACGAAGTTATGGACGATTTTGTGGAGACATGTCAAAATACATCATCGGATTTTATAAAAACTTTGTTTTTAAAAAATTCTACCGCCCAAAATAATGTTTTCCGGTTTAACCAATATATTGTATACTAGACGTAAAATTTCATAAGAAATCGAAAAACGACGGTTCCAAGTTCGTACGATTTTTTTTAAGGAAGTTATGGACAATTTTGTAAAGACATGTTAAAAAATATCATTTAATTTTAGCAAACTTTGTTTTTAAAAAATTCTACCGCCCAAAATAATGTTTTCTGGTTTAATAAATATATTTTACTAGACGTAAAATTTCATAGGAAATCCAAAAACGATGGTTCCAAATTCGTAAGATTTTTTTAAGGAAGTTATGGACGATTTTGTATGATATGATATGAAGAACGTTGGAAAACTTACGTAAAATTTTATTCCATTTTCGATGACCTTCCCAGTTTTTTTAAGAATTTAATTTTTTTTGAGAACCAAAAATCGAGAAAAAACACTTAAAAACACGATTTCAATGTAAACAAAATCAGCTAATGTCCAGTGTTGCCGATGCCAATTTATCATATTCCCCAATATCCCAAGTCAAATTCCCCAAATTTGGGGACAAAAATCTGCTGATTCCCCAAAAATTCCCCTCAATAGGTTAAGTACCTTACCTTAGGATCTTCTTTGTTTTGACCTTTTATTAACGATTTATCCATATTTGCACAAAATCGTATCGTTATTTCGCGACAGAATACAAAATCTACTTATCTAACGCAAAGCTAGCAAATTAGAATCGTATAAAACTAACGGAATCACAGAAAGGTTTTCTCTGTGTTCGCGTTCGCACCGCGCGGAGATAAACGAACTTACCCGATTATAATATGATTTATTATAACAAAAGTAGGTACAATGGACAAATGATTTGCTGCTGTGCAAATGGTCTCGAGTTCTATGCCCAATCTGAACTGTTTTTTTTATTTTAATTCCTACATGATTATTTATTGTATTGTTTAATAAATCTCCAATCATCTTGAGATTCCCCGAAGTTTGGGGAATTCCCCACAAATTGGCAACGCTGCTAATGTCACATAAACAGTTTCCGGTAGTCACCGACGTGGAGCTAGCACCTTAAGCCGAAAAGAGTATTCGCTTCTCGTCCTAACTGATACGCCCTCTGGTGAAAAATGCGAAAACTGAGCTAAGGAGTAGTTTTGACATTTGGGATTATTTCTTTAGCGTTGTTAAGTAATTTTCATAGTGTTTTTGTCTTGTTTTTACAAATAATTTTGATTTGTTGATCTTTTTTATAATGAGTAATCATTATTGTTGTGTACCTAAGTGTTCATCATGGAGAAAAAGAAACCCTGAACTAAGTTTTCATTCGTTTCCAAAAGCAGGAACGTCCAAAGTTTTTTTTGAAACCAAACTTGGCAATAGATAATTAGTGGATAGGAAAAGATTGTGGATCACAACATTAAAAATTGGCAAGAAAGTTTCAAATACCATGCCATCTCTACATTTTACTGAAAGTGATTTTATTCAAAAAGGTATGGTAAAAATATTTAATTATTATTTACCACTTTGCTTTGATTTATTATTTACAGTTAGAGTAAAACGGAGAACATTAAAACCTCATGCTATAACTTTACAAGAACATAAGAGGTTCTCCACTTTTACAGTGTTAGAAATAGATAATTTCCCAGTAATTTCATGTGGATTAGATTCCAATGCACTCGTTTGTAAACACAAACCATATATTTCTATCCACTCATAAGTTTCTATGGTCTTTCCCGCTAAAATAAGATGTCCTGCATTCAGGACATTTTCACCTTCAACTACAGATTTAGAATTAGCCGATCCGCCCAAATAGTTCATGTACTCTAAAATGCTTAACTTCATTTGTAAAAAATAATGGAAACAATAATTTGAGACTAAAATGTATTTGAGTAAAACCCCTGACTGCTGCTCACCTAAATACAACTGGAAATATCACACTTTTAAAGATATAAAATAAATGTTTATGTATAGTTTATAAAATAAAATGAATGTCACACTAAACACTAGACAAAAACAATACATAATTTACACCTAGAAATAATTCAAAAAAACAAAACTGATACCAAATAAACAACTTAAATACACATGAAATATCCCATAAGAAAGCACGAAGTAAACAAACTACTACTCCTTAGCACAGTTCCAATTTCACCGCATGAGCGCTGCAATCTTAATCCGAGTTACCTGTTGAGACGAGCACAACTTTGAAGCGACACCACCGGAATTAATTTGAACCTTCACGAAAAGCATAATTTTGTTTATTTACCTGCAAGTCGCACGTGTGTTTTGATTTTGTGCTTCGTGTATTTTCCTGTTATTTGTAAGTTAAACATTAAAAATGCCAAATAAAAATAATACAAACTATTGCGTTTATGGGTATACCTCTAGGAAATCTAAAAATCCGGAATTACACTTTCATTATGATCCACCCAAGAAGCAACAAAAAAGGTGTCATCGAGGAAGTTGATCGTCGTAAATTCCGGAAAAAGTGTAATCAATTTTAAATCTGAAGATTATATTACAAAATCAGGTAAGATAAAGATTAGCATTTCTGAGATTATTTCTTCATTACTACTGAAATGTTTTTAGGAATTATTTCAAACAAAATAGCACCCAAGTAGTGCAAAAAGTGTGTGCCATCACATCATCTGCCCAGTAAGCCACTTGATGTTAAAACCATTAAAGGAATGATGGTTTGTTAGAAGACAGCAAAGTGTTGCCTATAAACTAAGTAAACTTGTCCTTACAAACTGTCGAAACTGTGTACAGTTGTACTTTTATATATGTAAACTTAAAATCTAATTAGGTGTGCACATCATTGCTGATATTTCAACTTATCATTTTTCTAAAGGTAATATTGTCACATCATAATTTTAAAAATACCATTATTATGTTCCCCTCTTGTACACCACCTGTTTTCAATAATTATACAGTTACAATTAGTAATGAATTATTATAATAAAATGTTAAATACTACTAAAACTGAATAATTCAAAGTTAGCTTTGAACTTATGTTAAAATAAAGGATTAAAAAATATACATTTTGTGTTTATTTTGAAAAAAACAAAGTAGATAAACGAAATAAAAAATTTTGCAACATACATTAATTTGATGGTCTATGAAGTGTTTTAAGCAAAGAAAAAAATTTCTTAATTTTTTTTATTTTAATTTGATATTGATTTAAAAAATAATTTTGAAACAAGGAATAGGATATATTTTACCATAAATCAATCAAAAGTAGGTTCTTAGAAATCATTTTTTATTTAAATCACTTTTACAATTACAATTATTATCCTGAAAAAATTGAAATAAAATTTATCAGCAGAAAACTGTTGTATGTTTCTTTGGCATATGATTTAGCTCCCTTCCAATATCATTCTATATTAGTAGAGGTGAAGATGATAATACCTCTAGGCTATATTCATCCTGAAACACAAAAAAATCACACAGAAACAGAAGTAAACAATAAATTTCTGAAAAACGTAAGATATGCTAAATAAATAACCTCAATTTTAGAATAACGACACAAAAAACAGGTTAAATTGAGTCTAAATACTTACATGTACAGGTATATTATGGTAATTTCCAAATCAAAAACCTCAAACAATCACAAAAAGTCTTAAAATACTACAAATAAACCATTCACTCAGTATAACTTAATGCACTATTTACCAAAAATTACGCGTTTCGTGTGAACAGCTGATCGACGTGTGGCGCCGCCATCGGTAATTATTTGTCTCAATAGTATAGAGATAGAGTCATAGATAAAGTAACAAGTATTGGTCTATGGATAGAGTCAGAAGTTAGAGTGAGTTGTATAGGTTAGGTGTATTTTTTTGTGTGTGAGGACTGTGAGCTGTGAGGTTTTTTTAACCGGAATACATAAAGGTAAGTGCATTTAAAAAGATATTAGGTATAGGTAGTTGAAAAATAAACATTTGATAATAAATAAATGTCGAATATCGTGGTACAACGCCGTTAATATATTGAGTCGTTCCATCAAGATAAAGTGTTTGGAAGGACCAGTAATAAACATCTAATAATGAACAAAACATTTTAATATAAGTATAACCACTTGCTACAGTTAACAAGTTGAAAAATACAGAAAATTTAACTAAGAAGCAAGGCTTCGTTTTTTCTCAAATCATTAATATCGACATATCTTTCGCTTCGGCGGGAGAAATCCCAAACTCGACACGATGTGTCTCGAGTAAATCCGATTCACGAATAGCACAAGCGCGATACACTGTTCTGTCAAAGCAGCGATGGCGCGAACGTTCAAAAAGGCACAGGGCCGTATCTGGCAATTTGAAACCATCAGTAAAATAACATTATTTTTTTAAATGTTTTTTATTGGAATTCATAATAAATTAAACAATATTACGAGATATTAACAGACTATTCTATCCGTTATGATATTCATACATTTTGTGTTTTAAAAGCTTTGCAGCACTCGAGTCATATTTCAGTATGTCAATAGCTTCAAGTAGATTAACATTAGATTCATCTTCAAGCATCTGTAAAACAGAAAAAAAAATACACATTCAAAATTATCGTAAGATATGTCAAAAGTTATACCTTATTGTTATTGTGATCGTTATTAGGGAGGTTTTAAGCCACAACTTGAGCGTCATACGTTATATCCCTTTATCCGCTATTAGAGAGTTGAAGTAAACACAGTACGTAACCCTTTACGTAGAAAATACCGTACGAAATATAACGTAATAAAGTTGTATGGAATTTGAGTTGAAGTGTTCATGTACGTACGTAAAATAGATGTCAACTGTCAACCTTTAATTAATTGGTCTGTATTTTGGTTTTATGTTGTTTTATGTGAGCAGAAAGTCGAAAAGTCAAAATTAAAAACGTTTTTAATAAAATAAGAGGTTTTATTATATCCATTAAGAAGAGTATTTGAAGTACAAAGCCACTAATGAGTTATAGAAATGAAAAACAAAATAATATATATATTGGAATTGGATTTCTTGAAATTCTACTAAAATAGAAGTTACATTTTTATGGTAAGTACGTCTTTATACATGTTCACTTAGGCTCTATTTATTTCATTTAAGGTGGAAGGTATTCTTTATGCAGCACAACTTGGGGATTCAGATTTCGAAGAAGATGAAATGGATGAGGTAATCTTGCTACATATATTCAACGATGATCCTATTGGGAATCGAGCAGAGCTTTATGGGCGATTGAGCCTCCACACAACTGGAACAATATTTGGGAAATTTAATGTTCTGTTCAGCACACAAAGATTTTCAAAATCCATCGTGCTGATTAAATTTTAGTAAATGAACCTAGATTGATTTTTGTAAAGTTAGTATCGCAATATTAAAGTAGCATACCTTTTATCAAGCAAAAACAACTTTAATGTTTGTTTTATTACCAATATTTTGTTTGCATTTTTTGCTAGTTTTAAGATGTAAAAAGCGCCATCAACTAAATTTAGTTGAACATTTCTACACTTTGTAAATTTTATTTTTATTGAGTATATTTTCTAAAAATGTTTTATTCGTTGTTTTGTAGTTTTAGAGATAAATATTCTGTAATATGGTTTTGTTATTGTTATTGTGATTAATAAATACATATTTATATAATAAAAATGTTTTAACTTGAAAAGTTTTTTATTATCTTACTGAAATATGAGAAATAACCTTTAGAAACATAATAAGCGAATATTTAGTAACTTCTATAGGAATTTCTCAACCGAATGTAATCTAATAACAGAAAAATAAAGAAATTCTTTTGAGAACTTCTAAATCACACTTAAATTCCTAAATTATATAAATCAAATGAAACAAAAACTAATATTTAGTAACTTCTTGAGTGACCCTTAACACCATGTTATTTATATATAAAATGATTAATCAACTATAGTGCCTCAACTTGTAAATAATTGTAGGTTTGTTAAAGACATATATAAATATTCCACAAGATCAAGAAACAATTTTTATGTAGATAGAGTAAGCACTAGTTATATAGTCAGAATAGTCTGTTTTATAAGGGATTAAAGCAATACAATGAATTGCCTGATTTTATTAAAAACTGCAATAATTTAATGAACTTTAAAAGAACATATAGGTTGTAAATATAAGTATAAAACTATTTATTTTTGTTACATTTTTTTTTTGTAAACCTAAACGTAAAAATAATACTAGCCAAGAGCTAAATTAAAGGATTGTTATTATTATTACTTCTATAAGAATTTCTCAACAGAATGTAATCTAATAAAAAATACTAAACAAAAAAAATAAAGAGTCTTTTTGAAGTTATAAATAATTTACTTTAAGTCCAAATTCAAAATTGGGACATTCGCCATTTATCGGTGTCACTCGTATAATCTTCGTTTATCGTACGTAGATTTTTACGGTATCCGTGAAAGAACGCAAGGTTACGTACGTACGCAATCCTATTTTTCACGTAAACGCTATTTCCAGACAAATGCGCATGCGTAGATGTCAATTCGGCTCCTAACGTTTACGTACTTGGCACAACTTCAACTCTCTATTAAAGTAAACACAGAACGTTAATAACGTATTTCGAAAATGAGTTTTTAAGCCATCCCACTCTTCCGTTATTTACGTGACAGATGCCAGAAACATTTATAACCTTATAAATGATAACCCTCACTTTGTGATAGTTTAAATAATCATTTACGATTTTTTTTTATTTTAACTGCCTTAAATCGTTTTTAAATGAAGCCAGAATGAAACAAATACTACAAAAGATAGGTTAGGTAAAAGATTTGTTGTGACATCTCTTCAATGTCCATATCCTATGTTGCCATAACACTTAATTTTATGAAATGTTTTCATTTCATATTTAAGAAAAAAAGTGGTAAGAATGGTGAAAACTATAGACTTACTCAAATCTTCTAAATTTCACATGTATTTATCATAGACTTTGGAGTTCACGATAAAACTTAAATATAAATTTTCTACATGCGGCACCATTACGAAAACAATATCCGTTATTAAGGGAACCTTATTTCACCTCTAATAACGTAAAACAATATCAGTTAATAAAGTTTCCCTTATTTTAGTGCTATTGCGCATGCGATGTATAACGTTTAAAGTATATTGGTGTTCAAATAGGTGGCTTAAAACCTCCCTAATATCAGTTATTAAGGGAACCTTATTTCACCTCTAATAACGTAAAACAATATCAGTTAATAAAGTTTCCCTTATTTTAGCGCTATTGCGCATGCGATGTATAACGTTTAAAGTATATTGGTGTTGAAATAGGTGGCTTAAAACCTCCCTATTAATCATTTAGCGGAAGGTGTGCTTTTGACAATTTGTGATCACCAATTTTAAAGTGAAACATGTCCTACATGAGGTATACGGCATTAATTGAAATACTTTAAGAGGGGCGTCGCGACAGGTATGCCAAAGTACAAACACCAAAAATCCCCATTTTTATCTTTATCTTTTATCACTGTCTTTCTGCAATAATGAAGAGAGATAGATATCTTAAGACTTCAGTGAATCTCCTGTATGCTAGGTGGCGCTGCTAGTATTAAAATATAATATATTATTTGGGATATCTAAGGAATCTGAGAGAATAAATTTTCTTTATTTTTACGGTTAGTCTTGTCGCAGAGAGCGCTAATAATCCATTTGTCATGAGTTCGATACCGGCTTCAGCCACGACAGAAATTTTATTTTTTATTTTTAGGAAATTTCATTTTTTTTGTTTACTATTTTTTTTCTAGCATCAAAATAGAGTTTATATTTTATTAATTTAATTAATTTTCAATTATTTTCGTATAAATCCGTTTATTTTAATACGAATAGCGCTGCCACGCGACTAATCTCACTAAATACATCAGATAGGAATGGAGCTCGGAAAATAATATTTCTAACATAAAAAAATATTTAAACATGAATGGATTCATACGAAAATTGAGAATTATATAAATGTATAATCTTTAGGGTGAAGCAAGAATTTTTTTAAAAAATGAATTAATAAATAATTGGCAGCCCCAAACGCAAAATGTTTTTATCAATATCTATTTGTTTAAACAATTGCAGAATACATGAGTTATCGACACAAAAAACTGCGTTCTATGAACAAAATGCAACATTGTAACCACAATAAATTATCTGCAAGTCCTTTTATAAAAAAAATTGTTAATGTTGGAACATTATTTTGTATATAACAATTGAACGGTTACAGATAAAAGATCGCTGCAAGTCTTAAACCATGGGTTACGATAAATTGTTCATGTTTCATCCCTTGAAATTTTTTTTGTCCGTGTCACTGTTTTCGTTAAAAAGTCCAAAAAAAAGGGTTCCTGAGCCAAGAAGAAATAAATTTAAAATCATATAATAATTCAAAACCTGGAATAATTTCTTCAGATGAATATGACAGATAAGAAATATTGGAATATTTGCATAAATAGAGTTTTTACATACCAAGAATTTAACTAGATAACAACAAGGAAATTCTTGTGTCCGTTTTGTTGACAGTATTGACCAAGGCATTCTAATTAGGTGAATTAATATTTTTAATGCATGGGTACATTATATCTATCTTTAGACATATAAACCATAATGAAAATTCTTGGCCAGCTAGCTATCGACATGTTCTAGTACTTGCATTTATTAATCATAAATTTATTTCAGATTTTCAGTTCGAGTACTTGCATTTATTTCATATTTTCAGTTTGAGTACTTGTATTTATTAATCATAAATTTATTTCAGAATCTTATTTCTAGTACCGAGTACTTGCATTTATTAATCATATATTTATTTCAGATTCTTATTTCTAGTACTTGCATTTATTAATCATAAATTTATTTCAGATTTTCAGTTCGAGTACTTGCATTTATTAATCACAAATTTATTTCAGATTCTTAGTTCTAATATTTGCATGTATTAATTGTAAACTCATTTCTTTAATGTTAACTTTATTGTAAATCATTAAATATTATAAAATCATTTTTGTAAGAAAATAAATTGAACAATTAATAATTATTTCTTTATTTAAAAGTACCTAATTACAGTTATTCACTAAAACAAAAACAAAACAATACACTATGAAAAAACTGCATTGCTTTTTAGCAATGGACAAAAGACATAATAGCAAATAAAGTGTGTAACAAACCTACATCAAGAGTCCCATGGACGGGTTAATATGTGAGGCATACTGTAAATATTAATTTCTGCAAATGTCTGTGATTCCCAACTATGCAGACACTATTTTGAATGCACGAATAAAAATCACAAAAAACTGTTATAGTTGAATTGCACATTCTCCATATTACTAATCACTAATTTTGCACACTTTCACACTTCCTTCGAATATGCATAAAAATTGAAGATTTTTTGAACAGCCTCTCGAGAATGGAATTTTTGTTCGTGGAAATATTTTTACCCGTTATAGCTTACACCTTGGAATAGGACATCTCCATTTTTCAACAAATTTTAAAGAATAATAAACATATTAATCATTTAGTGGAAGGTGTGCTTTTGACAATTTGTGATCACCAATTTTAAAGTGAAACATGTCCTACATGAGGTATACGGCATTAATTGAAATACTTTAAATTGAAGAACTGGTTTTAGTTAATACTAATTTACTCATTAAAAAAAATTGCAAAACACGAATAAATTAGCAAACATAACCTAAAATGTCAGTTCTAAACATCTAAACTTTCTTTCTTCCTAACTTCGTATTCGTAAAACTGGTTGCATACATCGTTCAAAATAAAACCAAAAAGCGCCACTGTCTCAAAGTGTCAGGCGGAAAACGCCTGAACTATGGAAAGAGAAAATCTTACTGGGATATAGGCAACTTACATAAATTTTTTTTTTCTGGAGAGTTAATCTCAAAAATTATAAAGTTTTGCGAATTGGTATTCTCGGAAATTAATTCTGTATCCTTCATTTAGGACATCTCCTTTTCACGTTAAAATTGGTGATCACAAATTGTCAAAACTGTCAAAAACACACCTCCACTAAATGGCTGATATCTTTTTTATTAATCCTTAAAATTGACTCAAAAAAGGAGATGTCCTATTCCAAGGTATAAGCTATAACGGGTATAAATATTTCTACAAACAAAAATTCCGTTCTCGAGATTAATTCTCCAAAAAATCGTCAAATTTTTATGCATATTCAGTATTGCCAACTGAAAACGAGGTCGGCAGTGGCAAGGCCCCTCTTAAACTGAAGAACTGGTTTTAGTTAATACTAATTTACTCATTAAAAAAAATTGCAAAACACACGAATAAATTAGCCACCAATTTTTGGTGCCACAACGTTTTAAGTCATTTTTGGTATCTTGAGCACCCCAGGATGCCCCACAGCAATTTTCAGGAAGGTGCCACTTGGACCATTTATATGTAAAAACCCGATTTTAGTTAATCCGTATACTCTCCAGGGGTCACCCCGACTCGTCTATAGCATACGCTACGTACAAGCACCAGGACGCGATCGAAGCGTTGTGGCACCATGAACGAAAGTACGTTAAAGCACCTTTTAGTCGTGTTTTGTGAATGCGATGTAAAAATAAACAACTTGATATTTGCAGTGTAAGCTTAAGAGGTAAATCTTGCTTTTGGATTGCGATTCATGCTTTAATAGGTTGAATTATAATTTTTCATAAATTATTTTATTAAAAATAATATAAATAATAATATTTGGGAATTATCAAGAATCACTAAAAAATTTTCTCCACGGCCACTACTGAATGTAGTTATTCTGAAACCACTTATAATAACAGAAAAGAAACATTCTCGCTCTTGAGATTGAAAGAAAATTCTGAAAAATTTGTCTCTTATGTATTTTATACGTACTTCATTCTATCACTAGAGATACTCTTTATTCCATACTTGTTTAAAAAAATAAGGTTTGCCATGAATGTCGAATTAGTTGACGTGGTCTTAATATTGGTTTGTAAAAACTTTTAATTTATTAAAAAGGAGAAGAAAATCAAACGATTCAGATGTAGAATTTCTTAGTTTGTGTTTTTACAAAATTTCGATAGAACGCCAATTCATTTCAAGAGTAATTTTTACATTGTCACTTACATTTTACACTTTACATTTTTACATTTACACTTCACATTTTTACATTTAGATAATTAAAATTAGATTTTAATTTTAAATTATAATAACGGTATCCATAAATAATCAATTATTTTAATAACAACCAAACCGATTATTTTTTTATATTTATTAAAAAATATAATATCTAAGACCTTTTGCCATTTTTAATAAGAGTTTTAAATCCTTATTATTAATATTCAACTATAATGAAAAATATTATTTAAGGTAACTTTTTACATATTCAAAACTTCACAAATCAAAAATATTGTAATATTAAAAAACAAATAATAATTCTAAATGTCAACTAGTTGTTTAATTAATAACAGTTTTAGTTTTTTGTTCGCCACTCCATTGATTATAATTATTTACTTATTTAGATCCATTGAATCTTTGAATTTTTTGTCCTAACTTAGTAATAAAAAAAATTAAATTTATGTAAATATCCGCAATTTATAAATTTATGTATTAAAATTAGGTAATAATTTTAAAAAATTAGAAGCACTTTAAAGTAAAATTAAGTTTTTAAAAAATTGGAAATTTAATACAAAACAATTTTTGTCTAACGACTCAACCTCCGAGGCGAATACTTCTTTCCAAATAAAATTGAAATAATATATGGTGCCAAAAGGATATATATTTTAAGTTATTATATTATATAAACTTTGCGGCACCACGCAGGAAGGAACGTTCAGGCACCATTTAGAAGCGTTTTGTGAATTCCGTTTAAAAACTAAAAAATTGTTGAAAAATCTTTACAAAAACTTGGTAGATATTTTAACGGATTGCGGTGCAAGCTCTTTAATTAAAAATTATATCGATAATAACATTTGGGCATTAAAAACCCCTCTTTTATCAAGAACCACTAAAAAAAATCTTAATTTTACGAGAAAGTTATTCGTTATAAAAAAATCATGTTTGTCAAAAAAAAAATAAGATTTGTATATCACAATTTTAAGTTACATGTAGAAAATGAAGAAAATGTGTAAGAATATTAAAAAGTAACTAAGATTATTTAGTATTTTACTCAAAATGTTTATATAAGTAAGTTGTTGTCCAAACTACAAATTTTTACATCAAAAACCCTCAAATGGAACCTTTACTTATATCAATATCTACGGAATCTCTAAAATTTTATTTTTTTGCAAAGAAAGCAGTAACAAAATGAAATAATATAAAAATTGTTCACTTATACTTAGAATATATTAAATAGTGCAATTTTGTTTAAACAATGTGGCTCATTTTAAAATATTAACAATTGTGCAATTTGTGTCAATTAATAAATAATTTCGATAATTTTTCTCATTTAATTAATTTCTTAGTACATTTGTGTTTTTACAAATGAACTAAAATTTGGATTTGCCAATCTTGTTTGTCAATAAGACTAATTTTTATGTTTTAAAAATTGAAATTTAATTTTTAATTTGAAAATTTATATTTATATTTTATTTTAAATGATGCATACAATTTTTTCAATTCCTAAACATTTTGTGAATAATAATAAGTAATGATAGTTTTCTATTGATACATTTTTACTTTTTAACACACCGTACAGGTATTCTAAGATTTGGATATTCTGATCTTATTTTATGGACTTTAGTAAGATTTTTCTAAAGAATAAACTAAAATAATATATTTTTCCACTTTTCGATCCATTTGTGGATATACTGTATATTCTAACCTAGAGCATTTTTTAGAATACGCGATTTTGGCAAAAATTACAAGACTTCAAATTAAAATGACTTAATAGAAATTATTAATTAAAAAGACAGATTCAACAGTTTACGAACGTTTAATAGTATTTTTTATTAATTAAAAGTCTCATTATAAAATTCGAATAAATATTAAAATATGCATTGCCAGAGAAGGATATTGACCAACAGCTCGCACAAAATGTGATATCGATGAAACTTGGCATTTAAGTACTAGAATGGGTGTAGAAAACGATAAAAAAATCTTTGCTGCTCTAAAGTATATGCTAACTTCACAATTTCGAAAATAAAATCGAAAACTTGGTTTTTCTTATATCTGGAAAAAAAATAAAAATTTCGAAAAACTAATAGCACCAAAAGAGCGGAATATTGTACTAAAAATTATATTTAAAGTTAAAAAGTTAAAGTTAGTTAAAAAAATTTCTATTACTGTAAAAAATTATTAAAAATAAGAAAGCAAATTCGAAAAGTCGACGCGCGCCAAGCCGTTGAATTCAAATATTCAGGCGAGACGTTCGGAAAAACTAAAGTATCTTTGTGTAAATTGTAAGAAAAAAAACAAAAAAGGAAGCATTTCTCAGGAATCCATTAATTTTTAAATTTTTTTTTGTTTTCTCATAGAAAATTTGATCGGACGTTATAATTTCTAAAATTCTCACTGCTTTTTATAAAAGTGAAGATATCTATTAATAGAGGCATAACAAAAAAAAAATCCTTGTAGATTTATCATTATTATACTTTTACTTTTGATTTAAATATAATTAAAATGATGAACATTATCTGGGTTTATTAAAACTTGTTTTAAAATTTTAATTTTTTTTTTACAATATTCATTCGACGCAATTTTTATTTTCAAGTGTTTATATAAATTAGAAATTATTTTTTTTAATAAAGTTAAAAATAATTTAGAAATTGATTTATATAAAATAAAATTTTTTTATAGTAATACAAATTCTTTTTAAAAATAACTTATAATATAATTTTTAGTAAAATTTTCCGCTCTTTCACGTGGTGCTATTAGTTTTTCGAATTTTTTTTTTTCGAGATATAATGGAAAAACCAAATTTACGATTTTATTTTCGAAATTGTAAAGTTAGCATACACTTTAGAGCAGCAAAGATTTTTGCCAAGTTTCATCGATATCACATTTTGACGAGGTCAAACTCTCTGACAACTGGGCTATTGGTTATTTGCTCGAATAAAAATGTACTGTTTGTTTGTATGCTATATTAATTAAAAGTTTTTTAACTTTTTGACTTTAGGTTTTTTTTATAGAAAATTTTGTCATACGCATTAATTTGTTAAAAAATATTTTTTCAGATTTTTCAATATTCTTGTCTAACGCCCCAACCTCCTTAAGCGTTCGAGGCGAATATGTATGTCCAAGATAAAATTGAAAAGTGTATTCTGAAATAATATATATGGTGCCAGACAGCATATACAGTCAAAACATATATACGGTGCCGGTAGAACCTCTTATCTCTCTACAATTCCGGGTTTGTATACGTCGATTTAGTTTTTGGTGCCAGTACGTAAGATTACCGGTATATATATATATATTGGAATTGGATTTCTTGAAATTCTACTAAAATAGAAGTTACATTTTTATGGTAAGCACGTCTTTATACATGTTCAATTAGGCTCTATTTATTTCATTTAAGGTGGAATGTATTCTTGATGCAGCACAACTTGGGGATTCAGATTTCGAAGAAGATGAAATGGATGAGGTAATCTTGCTACATATATTCAACAATGATCCTGTTGGGAATCGAGCAGAGCTTTATGGGCGATTGAGCCTCCACACAACTGGAACAATATTTGGGAAATTTAATGATCTGTTCAGCACACACATATTTTCAAAATCCATCATGCTCATTAAATTTTAGTAAATGCACCTAGATTGATTTTTGTAAAGTTAGTATCGCAATATTAAAGTAGCATACCTTTTATCAAGCAAAAACAACTTTAATGTTTGTTTTATTACCAATATTTTGTTTGCATTGTTTGCTAGTTCCAAGATGTAAAAAGCGCCATCAACTAAATTTAGTTGAACATTTCTACACTTTTTAAATGTAATTTTATTGAGTATATTTTCTAAAAATGTAAAGATTCGTTGTTTTGTAGTTTTAGAGATAAATATTCTATAATATTGTTTTGTTATTGTTATTGTGGTTAATAAATAAATATTTATATAATAAAAAATGTTTTAACTTGAAAGTTTTTTATTATCTTACTGAAATATGAGAAATAACCTTTAGAAACATAATAAGCGAATATTTAGTAACTTCTATAGGAATTTCTCAACCGAATGTAATCTAATAACAGAAAAATAAAGAAATTCTTTTGAGAACTTCTAAATCACACTTAAATTCCTAAATTATATAAATCAAATGAAACAAAAACGAATATTTAGTAATTTCTTGAGTGACCCTTAACACCATGTTATTTATATATGAAATGATTAATCAACTATAGTGCCTCAACTTGTAAATAATTGTAGGTTTGTTAAAGACATAAATATTCCACAAGATCAAGAAACAATTTTTATTTAGACAGAGTAAGCACTACAGTTATATAGTCAGAATATAGTCTGTTTTATAAGGGATTAAAGCAATACAATGAATTGCCTCATTTTATTAAAAACTGCAATAATTTAATGAACTTTAAAAGAACATGTAGGTTGTGAATATAAGTATATAACTATTTATTTTTTTTTGTAAACCTAAATGTAAAAATAATACTAGCCAAGAGCTAAATTAAAGGATTATTCATTTCGGAAGCTCATAGTGGTTTGTATTTTAATTTCTCTCTCTCTTTCCACTGGATTAAAACCACTTAGTTGTTAAAAAAGTTTTTTTATTGTCAATAAAAAAACTTTTTTAACAACTAAGTGGTTTTAATCCAGTGGAAAGAGAGAGAGAAATTAAAGGATTATTATTATTATTACTTCTATAGGAATTTCTCAACTATTATTATATATTATATTATATTATTATTATATTATATTATAACTGAATGTAATCTAACAAAAAAAAATAAAGAAAGTCTTTTTGAAGCTATGGATAATTTACTTTAAGTCAAAATTCAAAATTGGGACATTCGCCATTTATCGGTGTCACTCGTATAATCTTCGGTTAACGTACGTAGATTTTTAAGGTATCCGTGAGAGAACGCAAGGTTACGTACGTACTGCAATCCTATTTTTCACGTAAACGCTATTTCCAGACAAATGCGCATGCGTAGATGTCAATTCGGCTCCTAACGTTTACGTACTTGGCACAGCTTCAACTCTCTAATCTTCGGTTAACGTACGTAGATTTTTAAGGTATCCGTAAGAGAACGCAAGGTTACGTACGTACGCAATCCTATTTTTCACGTAAACGCTATTTCCAGACAAATGCGCATGCGTAGATGTCAATTCGGCTCCTAACGTTTACGTACTTGGCACAACTTCAACTCTCTAATAAAGAAATATCTAGGTAGGTATTTTCGACACTGTTCTGATGCTGTGGTAAATAAATAAAGTATAAAGTTTAGTATGGATACTAAATACGTGTCACTGGTTTTTTGGGTAAAATTTTAAAGTAGGTTTATTTTTGTATATTATTCTTATAGGAAAAATCACACTGAATACAATGGTGACATTAAAAAATTTATAAATAGCCGTCTTCATTGTTAAAAGCGATGGTTTTTGGTGAGCATTTTAATTTTTCAACCCTATTTTTTGGACATTTTAATGAAAACGGTGACACGGACAAAAAAAATTTCAAGGGATTAAACATAAACAATTTATCATAACCCATGGTTTAAGACTTGCAGCGATTTTTTATCTGTAACCGTTCAATTGTTATATACAAATTAATGCTCTAACATTAACAATTTTTTTTATAAAAGGACTTGCAGATAATTTATTGTGGTTACAATGGTGCATTTTGTTCATAGAACGCAGTTTTTTGTGTCGATAACTCATGTATTCTGCAATTGTTTAAACAAATAGATATTGATAAAAACATTTTGCGTTTGGGGCCGCCAATTATTTATTAATTCATTTTTTAAAAAAATTCTTGCTTCACCTTAAAGATTATACATTTATATAATTCTCAATTTTCGTATGAATCCATTGATGTTTAAATATTTTTTTTATGTTAGAAATATTATTTTCCGAGCTCCATTCCTATCTGATGTATTTAATGAGATTAGTCGCGTGGTAGCGCTATTCATATTAAAATAAACGGATTTATACGAAAATAATTGAAAATTAATTAAATTAATAAAATATAAACTCTATTTTGATGCTAGAAAAAAAAATAGTAAACAAAAAAAATGAAATTTCCTAAAAATAAAAAATAAAATTTCTGTCGTGGCTGAAGCAGGTATCGAACTCATGACAAATGGATTATTAGCGCTCTCTGCGACCCGACTAATCGTGAAAATAAAGAAAATTTATTCTCTCAGATTCCTTAGATATCCCAAATAATATATTATATTTTAATACTAGCAGCGCCACCTAGCATACAGGAGATTCACTGAAGTCTTAAGATATCTATCGCTCTTCATTATTGCAGAAAGACAGTGATAAAAGATAAAGGTAAAGATGGGGATTTTTGGTGTTTGTAGTTTGGCATACCTGTCGCGATGCCCCTCTTAAGACCATTTCCAGAAAATATATGTATCGGGTCCGGAAAAATTTGTGTGCGCTCTAATTCCAACTGCGATGGGAATTTCCTAACCAAATTTTATATTTAGCATTTTTACAACATGCTAATGATCTGATTAGATTTTGGGCAAAATCGCACAACTGGAAGTGGGGGTTTACTCTTCAGAATTTTCAGATTTTCGCAATTATTATCGTTTCTATTAAGTTTATGTAAAAATATTGAGAGAAAAAATTTATTTTAAATTAAATTTACTATAAATTTTGTTTAAAAACTTTTTCAAATTTTGTATTATAAGCGAGTTAAAAATAAAATATGGAATAACATAGTTGCATAATAGCGCAAGCGCAGTAGAAGTGTTTTGTTTCATGGAGACAATTGTACGCTCTTGCCAGACATGGCCTGCCTTAAATATGTACGAGTAATTGGATTATGAGCCCGTAGGGCCGTTAAAGTATGGTAAAGTCATGTGCATGGCCACATCCGATTTTTTTAATATTATGCGATGCCCCTCTTAATGATAACTAACATTCTAACAAATAAATAAAAAAAAATATTAAAGTGAAATAACATAAACATAAAATCCGTCGCATCTTTAATTTCAATATCGATATCCGAAGCGGGTATCGAATAGTGGCATCCGATGCAATATCGTTATTGTGAAAACGCCCATCTCTAGTACTCTTCCAACATATAAGCAATCATACATAAAAATAGACTATAGATATGTACCAAAAACGGCATTTTTGGTATTTTTTGAGTGGAGTGCTTCACTATTTTTTAAATATCTCCGGCTCTAAGGGTCGTGGAAAAATAAAAAATAATGAAATTGACCGGTAGAGTATCGATCCGTATAGTAGGGTTTTTTTTTTAAAATGTATCCTAACCTCAAAAAACGAATTCGCGCACATTCTTTTTTTTTACTGAATTGGCAATAAATAATCAAAGAATCCTAGAATTTTCTTAAAAATTGGAGAAAATATGTATTTTTATGTCGGGAAGACATGGTAAAAATTAAAAAAAAAATGTATGTTTCCAGCCAAAATCGGCATTTTTCGAAAACAATTGAATTGGCCGCCATTTTTGAAAAAAAATTTATCTTAAAAAGAAGGATTTTGTGTGTACTTTTGTCTAAGAAAATCCAACATTTTATTTCTTTATTTAAAGTGCCCAATTTAGGGAATAATAAAAATTCGATTTTCATTTTTTTTAAAAAGTGTTTAAAAAAATAAAAAAAATATTTCAGGTTCTAAAGTAAGTTTTTTGTCTGGGCACGAATCAATATAAAAAATGAATATCGATATTTTTTATTATTCGCCAAATTGGGCACTTTTTAATAAAGAAATAAAATGTTGGATTTTCTTAGACAAAAGTACACACAAAATCCTTCTTCTTAAGATAAAATTTTTTTCTCTACTATTGTTTTTCCAAAAATGGCGGCCAATTCAATTTTTTTTCGAAAAATGCCGATTTTGGCTGGAACATTTTTTTTTGTTTAAATTTTTTTTTTGAGGTTAGGATACATTTAAAAAAAAAAAACCTACTATACGGATCGATACTCTACTTCATCACAGTCATTATAATTTTTTTTCCACGACTCTTAAAGCCGGAGATATTTAAAAAATAGTGAATCAATCCACTCGAAAAATACCAAAAATACCGTTTTTGGCACATATCTCGCGAAGTACCAGCCCATATTTGTTGTTTGTTTATAACAACTTTCAATAATTAACGAGTTCCTCAAGACAAGTTTGTCGATTTTTATTTAAAATATTTAATATAAGAAATTGTAAGAAAAAACGAATGTAATTAAATTTAATTTAAAGCAATACAATGAATTGCCTCATTTTATTAAAAACTGCAATAATTTAATGAGCTTTAAAAGAACATGTAGGTTGTGAATATAAGTATATAACTATTTATTTTTTTTGTAAACCTAAATGTAAAAATAATACTAGCCAAGAGCTAAATTAAAGGATTATTCATTTCGGAAGCTCATAGTGGTTTGTATTTTAATTTCTCTCTCTCTTTCCACTGGATTAAAACCACTTAGTTGTTAAAAAAGTTTTTTTATTGTCAATAAAAAAACTTTTTTAACAACTAAGTGGTTTTAATCCAGTGGAAAGAGAGAGAAATTAAAGGATTATTATTATTACTTCTATAGGAATTTCTCAACTATTATTATATATTATATTATATTATTATTATATTATATTATAACTGAATGTAATCTAACAAAAAAAAATAAAGAAAGTCTTTTTGAAGCTATGAATAATTTACTTTAAGTCAAAATTCAAAATTGGGACATTCGCCATTTATCGGTGTCACTCGTAAAATCTTCGGTTAACGTATGTAGATTTTTAAGGTATCCGTGAGAGAACGCAAGGTTACGTACGTACGCAATCCTATTTTTCACGTAAACGCTATTTCCAGACAAATGCGCATGCGTAGATGTCAATTCGGCTCCTAACGTTTACGTACTTGGCACAACTTCAACTCTCTAATAAAGAAATATCTAGGTAGGTATTTTCTACACTGTTCTGATGCTGTGGTAAATAAATAAAGTATAAAGTTTAGTATGGATACTAAATACGTGTCACTGGTTTTTTGGGTAAAATTTTAAAGTAGGTTTATTTTTGTATATTATTCTTATAGGAAAAATCACACTGAATACAATGGTGACATTAAAAAATTTATAAATAGCCGTCTTCATTGTTAAAAGCGATGGTTTTTGGTGAGCATTTTAATTTTTCAACCCTATTTTTTGGACATTTTAATGAAAACGGTGACACGGACAAAAAAAATTTCAAGGGATTAAACATGAACAATTTATCATAACCCATGGTTTAAGACTTGCAGCGATTTTTTATCTGTAACCGTTCAATTGTTATATACAAATTAATGCTCTAACATTAACAATTTTTTTTTATAAAAGGACTTGCAGATAATTTATTGTGGTTACAATGGTGCATTTTGTTCATAGAACGCAGTTTTTTGTGTCGATAACTCATGTATTCTGCAATTGTTTAAACAAATAGATATTGATAAAAACATTTTGCGTTTGGGGCCGCCAATTATTTATTAATTCATTTTTTAAAAAAATTCTTGCTTCACCTTAAAGATTATACATTTATATAATTCTCAATTTTCGTATGAATCCATTGATGTTTAAATATTTTTTTTATGTTAGAAATATTATTTTCCGAGCTCCATTCCTATCTGATGTATTTAATGAGATTAGTCGCGTGGTAGCGCTATTCATATTAAAATAAACGGATTTATACGAAAATAATTGAAAATTAATTAAATTAATAAAATATAAACTCTATTTTGATGCTAGAAAAAAAAATAGTAAACAAAAAAAATGAAATTTCCTAAAAATAAAAAATAAAATTTCTGTCGTGGCTGAAGCAGGTATCGAACTCATGACAAATGGATTATTAGCGCTCTCTGCGACCCGACTAATCGTGAAAATAAAGAAAATTTATTCTCTCAGATTCCTTAGATATCCCAAATAATATATTATATTTTAATACTAGCAGCGCCACCTAGCATACAGGAGATTCACTGAAGTCTTAAGATATCTATCGCTCTTCATTATTGCAGAAAGACAGTGATAAAAGATAAAGGTAAAGATGGGGATTTTTGGTGTTTGTAGTTTGGCATACCTGTCGCAATGCCCCTCTTGAGACCATTTCCAGAAAATATATGTATCGGGTCCGGAAAAATTTGTGTGCGCTCTAATTCCAACTACGATGGGAATTTCCTAACCAAATTTTATATTTAGCATTTTTACAACATGCTAATGATCTGATTAGATTTTGGGCAAAATCGGACAACTGGAAATGGGGGTTTACTCTTCAGAATTTTCAGATTTTCGCAATTATTATCGTTTCTATTAAGTTTATGTAAAAATATTGAGAGAAAAAATTTATTTTAAATTAAATTTACTATAAATTTTGTTTAAAAACTTTTTCAAATTTTGTATTATAAGCGAGTTAAAAATAAAATATGGAATAACATAGTTGCATAATAGCGCAAGCGCAGTAGAAGTGTTTTGTTTCATGGAGACAATTGTACGCTCTTGCCAGACATGGCCTGCCTTAAATATGTACGAGTAATTGGATTATGAGCCCGTAGGGCCGTTAAAGTATGGTAAAGTCATGTGCATGGCCACATCCGTTTTTTTTAATATTATGCGATGCCCCTCTTAATGATAACTAACATTCTAACAAATAAATAAAAAAAAAATATTAAAGTGAAATAACATAAACATAAAATCCGTCGCATCTTTAATTTCAATATCGATATCCGATGCGGGTATCGAATAGTGGCATCCGATGCAATATCGTTATTGTAAAAACGCCCATCTCTAGTACTCTTCCAACATATAAGCAATCGTTATTGGATAGGTGTATTGGTGACTTCCGCCTTCCGCCATGCGCCATGTTGTTCAAACGAGATGGGTGTGGGGTCCGACGGTCCGTTTGAAATAGTGTTCCTTAAACATCGTTGGTACAAACTATCGATAGTTATCGATAAAATTATTAAAAATATCGATAGTATCGATACTATCGGGTTTCGAGTCATTTCTAAAATAAACAAATTTCATGGAATTAGATCACCTCAATATTTTGATTTTTATTGCTCTTGCTCTGTGGTACATCCAAACAAAAAATAAAAACTTAAAACAATGTAAAATTCTTTCTTTAAAACGTTTGTCATTGACATTATGACAGTAAATTAATTCTTGATATACAATTTTTCGATGTAGTATGTAGAGTTCTCGATATATTTTTCGATAGTAGGTGTGCATCGATAGTAACGATGCACAGTTACCATCGATACTATCGATAGACTATCAATGTTTAAGGAACACTAGTTTGAAATAGTGATGGGCAGAATCGAATACTTTTAAGAATCGAATACTCGGTACTCGAATTCTTTTCAGAATCGAATACTAATCCGAGTACCGGGTATTCGAATTCTTTCAATACAATCGGACTTTTTCGGTCGTCTATTTCCGTAAGCGTAATGCGAATGGGAAGGGATTGGGTATATGGACTTGAATAGGTTAAGAAGGAGAAAGTGGTAGGATGGCAGGGGCTAGATTTACTTTTGTTTTTCTTTTTCGTATTTTCGTTAGTTTTCAAAAGTTCACCGCTTTGATTCTGACAGTATTCGAATACACCGAGTACTCGGTTCGGGTATTCGAATACTCCGATACTTTTCAGAATCGAATACTACTCGATTCTTGGTATCCGAGTCCCCCATCACTAGTTTGAAATTGAAATCTTAAAACATCTAAGATATCGTATTACATTTTCAATAAATAATAGGGAGATTTTAAGCCACCTATTTCAACACCAATATACTTTAAACGTTATACATCGCATGCGCAATAGCGCTAAAATAAGGGAAACTTTATTAACTGATATTGTTTTACGTTATTAGAGGTGAAATAAGGTTCCCTTAATAAGGGATATTGTTTTCGCAATGGTGCCGCATGTAGGAAATTTATATTTAAGTTTTATCGTGAACTCCAAAGTCTATGATAAATACATGTGAAATTTAGAAGATTTGAGTAAGTCTATAGTTTTCACCATTCTTACCACTTTTTTTCTTAAATATGAAATGAAAACATTTCATAAAATTAAGTGTTATGGCAACATAGGATATGGACATTGAAGAGATGTCGCAACAAATCTTTTACCTAACCTATCTTTTGTAGTATTTGTTTCATTCTGGCTTCATTTAAAAACGATTTAAGGCAGTTAAAATAAAAAAAAAATCGTAAATGATTATTTAAACTATCACAAAGTGAGGGTTATCATTTATAAGGTTATAAATGTTTCTGGCATCTGTCACGTAAATAACGGAAAAGTGGGATGGCTTAAAAACTCATTTTCGAAATACGTTATTAACGTTCTGTGTTTACTTTAATAGCGGATAAAGGGATATAACGTATGACGCTCAAGTTGTGGCTTAAAACCTCCCTAATAGCGGATAAAGGGATATAACGTATTACGCTCAAGTTGTGGCTTAAAACCTCCCTAATTTAATGAAAAAGTGAACTAACATCGAGTTAACGAAATACAATTAATAAATTATCGATATACAAGTTTGAATAGAAATTCAGGAAGAAGTGTTGTCCCAGATGCAGACAAATAATCGAGAGACTGAGCCCATATAAACGAAATAAGAAGAAGACATATTTTTTGTAAAATGGGGTCTTACCAAATAAACATAGTTGCTCAAAACCAAATAAAAATTGAACCTGAATTGAAAGATGAGACAACCAGTACAAAACCAGAGAAGTATTTTAAGATAGAAGAGAAAACTGCTAGTGAACAATGTTTAGAAGTTGATAAGAACATTAAACAAATAGACGGGAAGTATCTCAAGATAGCGGAGAAACTTGATGTTGCAAAAGATTCTTGTACGGTTCAATATACAGATATTGAGACAGAATTATTAAGTGATAACAATTTTAAGATTGAAGAAGAAGAAATACACATTAAAGATGAAAGTGAACAACTATTAGAAGAAGTTGACAAGAACAGCAAGAATTTTGAAGAGGATGGTTGCCAACAATGTATTACTAATGTTGAAAAACTGTGCAATATTTGTGAACATACATTTTCTCAAGAAGGCAATCTTGAAACGCCTTTATTAGTTCACACAAGTGAAAAAAAGTATGTATGCGTCGTTTGCCAAAAATCATTTACTCATGAAGTCAATCTAAATCAACATTTACTGATTCACTCTAATATAAAGAAAATCAAGTGTAATGTTTGTGAAAAATCATTTACTTTGAAGTCACATCTGAAACGACATTTACTAATTCATTCTAGTGATACGAATTTTATTTGCGACATTTGTAAAAAATCATTTACTCTGAAGTCACAACTGAAACGACATTTACTAATTCATTCACATGATAAGAGTTTTAAATGCTACATTTGTAAAAAATCATTTAATCTGAAATCGCGTCTGAAAGAACATTTACTAATTCATCCAGGTGAAAAGAATTTTAATTGCGACGTTTGTAAAAAATCATTTACTAATCAGTCAGTTCTGAACAGACATTTACCAATTCATTCTGATGATACGAATTTTATTTGCGACGTTTGTGGAAAATCATTTAAACATAGACCTAATCTAATTAAACATTTAGTGATTCATTCTGATGATAAGAAATTTACATGTGACATTTGTAAAAAATCATTTAAACTGAAATCGTGTCTGAAAGAACATTTACTAATTCATTCAGGTGTAAAGAATTTTAAATGCGACGTTTGTAAAAAATCATTTACTCAGAGGCAACTTCTGAAAAGGCATTTACTAATTCATTCTGGTGAAAAGAATTTTCAATGCGTCGTTTGTAAAAAATCATTTACTCTGAATTCACATCTGAAACGACATTTACTAATTCATTCTAGTGATACGAATTTTATTTGCGACATTTGTAAAAAATCATTTACTCTGAAGTCACAACTGAAACGACATTTACTAATTCATTCACATGATAAGAGTTTTAAATGCTACATTTGTAAAAAATCATTTACTCAGAAGTCAGATCTGAAAATACATTTACTAATTCATTCTCAAGATAAGAGTTTTAAATGCGACGTTTGTAAAAAATCATTTACTAATCAGTCAGTTCTGAACAGACATTTACCAATTCATTCTGATGATACGAATTTTCTTTGCGACGTTTGTGGAAAATCATTTAAACGTAGACCTAATTTCATTAAACATTTAGTGATTCATTCTGATGATAAGAAATTTACATGTGACATTTGTAAAAAATCATTTAAACTGAAATCGTGTCTGAAAGAACATTTACTAATTCATTCAGGTGTAAAGAATTTTAAATGCGACGTTTGTAAAAAATCATTTACTCAGAGGCAACATCTGAAAAGGCATTTACTAATTCATTCTGGTGAAAAGAATTTTCAATGCGTCATTTGTAAAAAATCATTTACTCTGAATTCAAATCTGAAACAACATTTGCTAATTCATTCTGGTGATTCTGGTGATTTTAATTGCGTCGTTTGTAAAATATCATTTACTCAGAGGCAAGAACTGAGAGAACATTCACTAATTCATTCTCGTGATAAGAGTTTTAAATGCTACGTTTGTAAAAAATCATTTGGTCAGATGTCAAATCTGAAAGCACATTTACTAATTCATTCTGGTGAAAGGAATTTTAAATGCAACATTTGTGAAAAATCATATTATCAAGCACACACTCTAAATACACATTTAGTAAGTCATTCAGGTATAAAGAATTTTAAATGCGTCGTTTGTAAAAAATCATTTACTTACAAAGGCCATCTAAAAGCACATTTACTAATTCATTCTAGTGATAAGAAGTTTAAATGCATTGTTTGTGAAAAATCATTTGCTCAGAGGCAACAACTGAAAGAACATTTTTCACTAAGTCATTCAGGTAAAAAGAATTTTAAATGCGACATTTGTAAAAAATCATTTACTCTGAAGTCAGATATGAAAAGACATTTACGAATTCATTCTAGTGATAGATTTAAATGCGACGCTTGTGAAAAATCATTTAAAGGTAAAGCTAATCTAAATCAGCATTTATTGATTCATTCTGTAGATAAGAATTTTACATGCGACATTTGTAAAAAATCATTTACTTACAAAAGCAATCTAAAAAAACATTTACAAATTCATTCTAGTGATAAGAATTTTAAATGCAATGTTTGTGAAAAATCATTTTCTCGAAAAAAGGCTTTAATTTAAATAATCATTTATTGATTCATTGAGATGAAAAGAATTTTAAATGCGACGTTTGTAAAAAATTATTTACTTAGAAGTCACATCTATAAAGAACATTTACTAATTCATTAAAAAATTTCTATTAAATGGAAAATATTCGGTTAAAATGTTCTGAAAATGGATGTAAGAGCTAAGTCAAACTTTTTTGTAAAAAATTTTCAACAAATTTGGGCTTCGCGAGATATGTACCAAAAACGGCATTTTTGGTATTTTTAGAGTGGATTGCTTCACTATTTTTTAAATATCTCCGGCTCTAAGGGTCGTGGAAAAATAAAAAAAAAATGAAAATGACCGGTAGAGTATCGATCCGTATAGTAGGGTTTTTTTTAAAAAATCTATCCTAACCTCAAAAAACGAATTCGCGCACATTATTTTTTTTTTACTGAATTGGCAATAAATAATCAAAGAATCCTAGAATTTTCTTAAAAATTGGAGAAAATATGTATTTTTATGTCGGGAAGACATGGTAAAAATTAAAAAAAAATGTATTTTTCCAGCCAAAATCGGCATTTTTCGAAAAAAATTGAATTGGCTGCCATTTTTGAAAAAACAATAGTAGAGAAAAAATTTTTTTTAGCAGGTATGGATTAATTAAACACAGTGAATATTAGTTCTTCTATTTATTAATATACGTAACTAATCTCTTTATAATACAAGAGCTCTTATAAGACTAAATATCTTTTGGGTGTGGTGTGGTGTTTAAACTATACATAAAATTGTTATGATTTCTAAGCATAACCAAAACGCCATCAGAAAGAATAACGGATACATAATTCATTATTTGTTTAGTCTAAGAACGTTTAGAAGTTAATACAGTTTTTGTCACTTAAAACCAACACACCCCCTCAAAAATGTATAAACTTATATTTAGTACTTTACGGTTAACTGTGATTGCGATTTACGGTTTACGTTCACTGTTTACGCTTTACACTTTACGGTTTATGTTTTACGTTTTACGGTAATTGCGGTTTACGCTTTACACTTTACGTTTATGTTTTACGGTTTACGTTTTACGGGGAACTTAACAACTGATGATGATGATGATGATGGTCCAACATTTGTTGCAAGGGTTTAGGAAAAAACCCCTTCAAAAACCTAACCAGACCATTTACTTTTCTTGAACACCAATGTTCTTTTCTTGTACTCCCATCTTCTCTCTCAGATCTTTGAACTGCTGTGGTGGTAACGATTTTGTCAGTAGATCAGCCTCCTGATGACCTGTAGGCAAATATTTCAAACAGACAGTGTTGTTCTCTACTTGCTCTCGTATAAAATGGTATTTAATGTCGATATGTTTTGAACGTTTATGACTAACAGGATTATTTGCCATTGTTATACAACTTTGGTTGTCTTCATACAATGTTATTGGTTCTGACATATTGACATTAATACTAACTAACAAAGATTTAATCCATAAGGCCTCTTTTACTGCCTCAAATACAGCCATATATTCTGCCTCAGTTGAGGACGTGGCAACTGAATTTTGTCGTCGTGTAATCCATGTTACTGTACAATTTTTAAATAATTTAAATAAACAACCTGTTGTACTTCGACGATCTAATTCATTATTTGCCCAGTCCGCATCAACATATCCTATTAAATTATCTTTGTTATTATCGTTACGCTTATATATTAATTTAATGTTAATTGTTCCTTTTACATATCTTAATACTCGCTTTAAACATTGCCATAGTTCTTTATTACATTTATTTTGATATCTACTTAGTAGATTTACTGCAGTACATAAATCTGGCCGCGTACAAAGCATTGCGTACATTAAAAAACCTATTAAATTTTTGCAAGGTGCATCATAACTGATCTCTGAATTTAATGCTGAATAGTCTAATTTAATTGGCAACGGTGTACTGACCGGGTTCCATTCATCCATTTTAAATTTTATTAATATTGATTTTAAATATGTGGTTTGATCGAGTGAAATTTTAGAGCCTGACCTGCTTATTTTAATTCCAAGAAAATAATTAAGTTCCTTTAAATCTACCATTTCAAATTGGTTCATTAAAAACTTCTTAAAATTATTTAGTGTATTTATTTCTTTAGTAGCGATCACTAAATCATCCACATATAATATTACATAAATATTTTTATGAATATGGCCTTTGTCTAAGAAATACAAACAATTATCTGCTGAGGAATTTACAAATCCCTTTTCAAGCATTATGTTTTTAAGCATCGTGCTGATTGCTTTAGACCGTATAAAGATTTATTTAGTTTACATACAATATTGTTTGTTTGAACTTCAACACCGTCAGGCACCCTCATATAAATATTTTCTTTTAATGTACCATTAAGAAATGCTGTTTTTACATCCATTTGATGAATTAACAGTTCATATTGATTTGCTAATGCAACGTACCAATTCGCGCAACTGGTGCGAACGTTTCATTATAATCTAACGTTTTTCTTTGGCTAAAACCGCGCGCTACCAAACGGGCTTTATATCTTTCTAAATTTCCGTTCCCGTCTGCCTTTATTGTAAATATCCACTTACAGTCGACAATATTTACATTACTCGGTTTTTGTATAAATGTCCAAGTTTTATTCTGTTCTAATGATTTTAACTCATCTTTTATAGCTTTTTCCCATTTTGTTCTAAACGCATTTTTAAAAACGTCTTGATAACATGTGGGAATATTATTTTCAAACATTTGATCAACTAGCAAATAATTATTAATATCGAAATCATCATCTTTATATGATATTATTGGTTTATTTTTCAACCTTTCGCTTCTTCTCACATCCTGCACATTATTTAATTTCCTCAATTTTTTACACGGACTTTCACTATCACTATCACTATCTGAGCTCATATCTGTTGGTTCAGGGACATCCTTTAATGAAGATGTTTGACCTTGAGTGCAATTTTCAGGGACACCTTTTTCATTAAGGGTTTGTTTGCACCTTGTTTCGTCCGTTTGGCCAGGTGTGATATTACCTACAGATTCACAATCAACAGCACCCCCTGCTGAAATATTATCTGTACTTATTTGTACATTTTTATCTGTATTTATTTTGCTAACAATTTGATCTACGTCATCAAGTTCTTGTCTTGATGTTTTATATGTAATTTCATCAAAAATTACATCACGTGCAACTATGAATTTTTCTGATTCCGAATTAAAAATCTTATATCCATTTGGCACATAACCCACGAGAATCCCTTTAGACGATTTACTATCGAATTTACTTTTACTCGTTTTATTGTGCACATAAGCCGTGCATCCAAATATTTTTAAATGACCTAGTTTTGGCTTTTTATTATGCCACATCTCATATGGTGTCTTTTTGAACCTAATCGCTTTTGTTGGGGACCTGTTTACCAAATATGTTGCAGTTAAGAGTGCCTCACCCCAGAATCGTTTATCTAAACACGCACTATGCAACATTGCACGCGCCTTTTCTAGTAAAGTTCGGTTCATTCTTTCTGCCACTCCGTTTTGTTGTGGAGTGTATGGCACCGTAAGATGATACGTAATACCTTTTTGTTTACAGTATTCCTTCATTTCGCCAGATAAATATTCACCCCCGTTATCACTATACAAAGTGACTAATTTTGTATTAAATTGAGCTTCACTTTTTGCAACATAATCTTTAAAACAAGTGAATACTTCTGATTTATTATGCATTAAATAAGTTACTGTATAATGAGTATAATCATCAATAAAATTAACAAAATAATTCTTTTCATCTACCGTAGATGGTGTAATCGGCCCACATACATCTGAATGCACAACAAATAAAGGCCGTTGTATATACTCTTTATCTTTTAACTTGGCGAAAGGAAGACGTACTTGTTTTCCGCTAATACAAGCTTCGCATAACGAATCAATTGGATTAATATTCTTTAAACAAACATTATCAGAGGCTAATTCATTTACTTTAATTTTTGTCAATTTTTCTTTACTTATGTGACCCAATCGCTCATGCCACATTTTATTTTTATCAATAATATTTGCCTCAGCCACGTGGCCCACAGCCCGTGCTGTATTATGCGCATTTTGTATTATTAATTCTATAATATACAAATTATTTATGCGCTTACCTTGAATTACTGTTGTACCTCCTTTTCTGATCTCCACATGTCCATTTTCCGTAAATAATACGGACATTCCAGCTTCCTGGATGCGCCTTACGGAGATGAGGTTGGTTGGTACACTTTTGCTGTAGAGGACATTCTTCAGCTCGCCATTGTAGCCAAGTGAAGTTTTTACTTTTATTAGGCCGATATGTGTTGCTTCAATAACTGTCCCTATTTTCGCCACAGTTATACGAATTGGCTCCTCCAGCTCTTCTTATTCGGTAAAAAGATTAAAATCCTTTATTATGTGTTCTGTTGCACCAGAGTCCAACACAAAATGCTTTGATGCATTGTTTTCGTCTTCATCGTACTCATTTTCATTGCAAATCATAAAAGCAAACGATTTATCAACTACTGCTGTCGATGCACTGGCTTCATGATTGTTTCTTTTCTTAAATTTTTCTTGTGTTTTTAAACTTTGCATATAAAAATAACAATCACGTTTAATATGATTTGTTCTCCCACAATGAAAACACTTTTTCACATGCTTATTTTTAAATATAGGTATATTTCGTTTCGTGAACTTTTTCTTTTTATTTTCAGATATATTTGTGGTGTGAAAATGAAGAGCTTTCACACTTGTATCAGCATTTTCTCGTATTAAATACTCTTCATGTTCTAATAGCATTATTTTGACAAATCCTAGCGTAAGTCTGTCATCACTCATAGTTTTAATTGCAGCTTTTATTGACGCATAACTCGGTGGCAAAGAGTTCAGTGTGTACCACACTTTAGTTGTTTCATTTACTTCCCCGCCACTGGCAATCATATCACGTACCATTTCATCAATACCTGGCTTAAGTTTGCAATTAAACAATCTGTCCTGGAGACATAGCTGTGTTGATACCTTTTTACAAGCGTAAAGACCATCAAATTTCTCCAAAATTTGTCGCGCTGTCGCAGGACCTGTCGGTATTTGCGATATTATTGTATCGTCTAGGTATTCGATTAATGTGCCTCTGGCAAATCGTTCCCATTTCATCCACTCTTCAGTAGTTGGTGTTGGTGGATCTTCAGATAGCACGTTACTAACACCTTCTTGTTCAAGAATTTCTAATAGTCTAAATTTCCACAGTAAATAGTTTTCACCATTAAATAGTTTTAAATTTCGTTTTTGTGCAGTTAACACGCCACCACTAGCCATCGTTATTTTCACTGTATTTTTTATAATACTGTCTCAAATTACTAATTCACAATTCACTTTTGATCACACACGGTGACTGGGCCCATAACCTTTTAGCAGGTATGGATTAATTAAACACAGTGAATATTAGTTCTTCTATTTATTAATATACGTAACTAATCTCTTTATAATACAAGAGCTCTTATAAGACTAAATATCTTTTGGGTGTGGTGTGGTGTTTAAACTATACATAAAATTGTTATGATTTCTAAGCATAACCAAAACGCCATCAGAAAGAATAACGGATACATAATTCATTATTTGTTTAGTCTAAGAACGTTTAGAAGTTAATACAGTTTTTGTCACTTAAAACCAACAGATTTTGTGTGTACTTTTTTCTAAGAAAATCCAACATTTTATTTCTTTATTTAAAGTGCCCAATTTAGGGAATAATAAAAAAATAAAAATTCGATTTTCATTTTTTTAAGTGTTTAAAAAAATAAAAAAAAATTCAGGTTCTAAAATAAGTTTTTTGTCTGAGCACGAATCAATATAAAAAATGAATATCGATATTTTTTATTATTCCCCAAATTGGGCACTTTTTAATAAAGAAATAAAATGTTGGATTTTCTTAGACAAAAGTACACACAAAATCCTTTTTCTTAAGATAAAATTTTTTCTCTATTGTTGTTTTTCCAAAAATGGCGACCAATTCAATTTTTTTTCGAAAAATGCCGATTTTGGCTGGAACATTTTTTTTGTTTAAAATTTTTACCATAAAAATACATATTTCTCTAATTTTTAAGAAAATTCGAGGATTCTTTATTTATTGCCAATTCAGTAAAAACAATAATGTCCGCGAATTCGTTTTTTGAGGTTAGGACGTATTTAAAAAAAACCCTACTATACGGATCAATACTCTACTTCATCACGGTCTTTATAATTTTTGTTTTTCAACGACTCTTAGAGCCGGAGATATTTAAAAAATAGTGAATCAATCCACTCGAAAAATACCAAAAAATACCGTTTTTGGCACATATCTCGCGAAGTTCCAGCCCATATTTTTTACAAGTTTCTCTTTGTGTATAAAATCGAAAAAATTAAAAAAATTTGACTTAGTTCTCACATCCATATAAAATTCTAATTTCACTCCACTCTCTGGATGTGCAAGTAAACCTTTCGATTAGTTTTCAACAAGAAGAAAACACGTTATACAAACCACAATTATTCGTTGTATTGAATATTTTCTCAAAGACTCGAACATCCCAAATTTTTATCACTTAATCACTTTGGTTATAAATTTCCATTAACTGATGGTCCCTCCCTGAAAAACTCCCTAGATCCGCCACTGAATGAATGTTGTTTGTTTATAACAACTTTCAATTAATTAACGAGTTCCTCAAGGCAAGTTTGTCGATTTTTATTTAAAATATTTAATATAAGAAATTGTAAGAAAAAACGAATGTAATTAAATTTTATTTTTCTGCTATTTTGTTTTATTTTATGATATAAAATTAAATGTATTCATTCATTAAAAATAGTAATAAAATTTTTTATTTTAAAAATATTCTTAGCAGCAAAAATTATTGTTTCGCGATATCCTGGGAATGGGGACCAATGGCGGGTAGTTTTGAAGTTCTTCAAGTGCCATGTTGACCGGTTAGGTTGGCAGCGCTGGATTCCTAATGTTAGAAAAAAAGGCACTTTGAACTTTTGTAATAATAGAGAGTTAAATAGGAGTAGTTTTGACATTTTGGGTTATTTCTTTAGCGTTGTTAATAATTTTGATTTGTTGATATAATGAGTAATCATTATTGTTGTGTACCTAAGTGTTCATCATGGGGAAAAAGAAACCCTGAACTAAGTTTTCATTCGTTTCCAAAGCAGGAACGTCCAAAGTTTTTTTTGAAACCAAACTTGGCAATAGAGAATTAGTGGATAGGAAAAGATTGTGGATCACAACATTAAAAATTGGCAAGAAAGTTTCAAATACCATGAGAGTGTGTTTTCTAAATTTTGCTGAAAGTGATTTTATTCAAAAAGGTATGGTAAAAATATTTAATTATTATTTACCACTTTCCTTTGATTTATTATTTACAGTTAGAGTAAAACGGAGAACATTAAAGCCTCATGCTATAACTTTACAAGAACATAAGAGGTTCTCCACTTTTACAGTGTTAGAAATAGATAATTTCCCAGTAATTTCATGTGGATTAGATTCCAATGCACTCGTTTGTAAACACAAACCATATATTTCTATCCACTCATAAGTTTCTATGGTCTTTCCCGCTAAAATAAGATGTCCTGCATTCAGGACATTTTCACCTTCAACTACAGATTTAGAATTAGCCGATCCGCCCAAATAGTTCATGTACTCTAAAATGCTTAACTTCATTTCTAAAAAATAATGGAAACAATAATTTGAGACTAAAATGTATTTGAGTAAAACTCCTGACTACTACTCACCTAAATACAACTGGAAATATCACACCTTTAAAGATATAAAATAAATGTTTATGTATAGTTTATAAAATAAAATGAATGTCACACTAAACACTAGACAAAAACAATACACAATTTACACCTAGAAATAATTCAAAAAAACAAAACTGATACCAAATAAACAATTTAAGGGCGGGGTCTTCCTGTGTATAAAATCCTATGCTGCAGACCAAAAGTTAAATCGACTGATTTCCGAATGTAATGGGATTTAAAATATAATTTTCAGACAAATTAAAGATCTAACTTAGGTAGTCTTACTATTTTAAATCGATAAATTTATTATTTTCTATGAAAACGACAGCTTTAAAGTCAATTTTTTTAACCTTAAAAGTGGCATTTAACAATCTGTATATCCTAGATTCTGAAAAAATAAGAAAAATAAACATTAACTTGACCTAAGTTAAACCTTTATCTACAATGTGGTTTAATCAGAATACATCAAAATACTTTAATATATGAAATCAGTCGATTTGAAATTTTTTTAGGAACTTCGACTTAAATTGATAGTTTGGTCAAAAAATGGCGATTAACACTTCTTAGTCCATAAGTACGTAGTATATATGTATATAATTATATATAGATCATATAGGTTTTGTAGTGTTTTAATAAAAGGTTGGTACGACTGTTAAGAAGGAGATTGACAGATCGGCATGGGCGCGACCGTTTGAGAGAGGTTAAGACACCTATGTAATTATTGTAGTTTTGTTCAAGTCTCAATCTAAATAAAGTCGTTAAACAAGTCTTCTAGTGTTTAAATACACAACATAATTGGCGACGAGTCGGTCGAATTCTACGTGATCCTTACAAAGTCAAGAAAATTACAAAATTAGAATAAAAACAGTCAAAAGTGAGGTTAGTCAGTCCCTCAGCCACGTGTGTCCAGGTGCAAAGTCAAAAATAATAATAATATACAAAAAAAAGTAATAAGAAAGCAATATGGCCATGATAGGATCTATTGAAAATTTTAATCCTAAAGAGACTGATGTAACGTCTTATTTTGAAAGATTAGAGCAGTTATTCACCTGCAATGAGGTGGAGAATGAAAAAAAGGTCGCAATGCTAATAACCCTAATGGGAGAAGAAGCGTACAAGATTTTAAAAGACTTAGTAGCACCTGATCTGCCAAGTAGTAAGACTTACGAACATTTAAAAGATGTATTATTACTTCATTTTAATCCGAAACGTCTCGTTATAGCAGAGCGATATATATTTTATGCGTGTCAACAAGAGTCAGGAGAAACCGTGAAAGAATTTGCGGCACGCCTAAAAAACTTATCACAGCATTGTGAATTTGGCAACTTTTTAAATGAAGCCCTAAGAGACAAATTCGTTTGTGGAATGAAATGTGAAGCCGCAAAAAGAAAACTGCTTACACAAATTAATCTCACATTTGATAGTGCATACCAAGAAGCAGTCAGTTTTGAAGTCACCGAAGGAAATCTGAAAGTCATGGGTCCAGAGTCCTCGGCAGTAGCCAAATTGTCAAAAGGTTACAACAGTCAGCAGTCAAGTCATGTCACTAAGGCAAATCATTTTAATAAGTCAAGTCCTAAAGAAGTTTATGGTCAATGTTACCGTTGCAAAAGATTGGGAATGTTTCTTCTGTCATAAGAGGGGGCATACTAGCCGTGTATGCAAAAACAAGAATAAAGATGATTTGATGTTAGAGCTAGGCTTTATAGGGAGCTTAAAAGAAGACGAGAAAGCCCTTAAGGTAACACTTCTAGTGGAACGTAAGCCAATCATATTTGAGGTTGATTCTGGAGCCTGTAAAACAGTTATTCATTTGTCGGATTATAACAGTTATTTGTCAGTATTGAATGTCTTTAAAGCAAATTATAAATTAAGAGTGGTAACAGGGGAAAATGTTAAAATTGTAGGAGAAACCGATGTGGTTGTCAAGGTAAAATCAAAAGAATATTGTTTGCCAATAGTTATTGTCAATTCTAGCAATAAGTTCATACCATTGTTAGGCCGAAATTGGATGAATATTCTTTACCCACAGTGGAAAGCCAGTTTTAATATAAATTATGAATGTTTGTCAATTCAAAGTCAAAATGAAATTCCAGTCAGTAACAGAAAGATTATTAGTCCAGTCAATATTGTAAATAATGTTAATAGCTCATTTGTTAACAAAAAAGCCAATGGTACAAGCAATAGTAACAATAGTGGAAACAGTCAAGTTAATAAATCAGATAATGTTGAAAGTTCTAAAATACAAATATTAACAAGTGAACTAAAGGATAAATTCAAAAGTGTCTTTTGTTTGGACAGTAAAGCATGTATTAAAGATTTTACAGTGAATATAAAGTTGAAAGAAAATGTCAAACCTATATTTCATAGAGCCTATGATATGGCATATGCTCTTAAACCTAAAGTTGAAGCAGAACTTACTGGTATGGTAAACTCAGGTATTTTAAGCAAAGTTAATGTTAGTAATTGGGCAAGTCCCATAGTAATTGTGCCTAAAAGAAACTCAGACGATATAAGAATTTGCGTTGATTTTAAGAAAACTTTAAATACTGCTATTGATGGGGAACATTGTGTACTGCCGTTGCCTAGTGACATTTATGCAAGCCTAGCTGGAAGCAGTTATTTTACAGTTATCGATCTTAAAGGTGCATATCAACAATTAGAAATTAATGAGTCATCTAAAGAGTTATTTACAGTCAACACACATATGGGGTTGTATAGGTACAACAGGTTAACATATGGTGTCAGTTCAGCACCTGGCATATTTCAATGTATCATGGACAGTATTTTAGCTGGTCTAAGTAATACTAAATGCTACCTAGATGATATATTAGTACATGGGCCTACTTTGGAGTCTTGTCATTCAAATGTCATTAATGTTTTAAGTAGGTTAAAGCAGTATAATGTTAAAATAAATAATGAAAAATGCAAATTTTATAGAAAAAGTGTAGAATTTCTCGGTCATCTAATAGATAAAAATGGTATTCACCCTACAGAAGAAAAACTACTAAGTATTAATAATGCTCCATCACCACAAAATGTGAGTCAATTAAAGTCATACCTAGGTATATTAAATTATTACGGAAAGTTCATAAATATGCTGTCTTCAAGACTTAAACCACTTTATGATCTTTGCAAAAATAATTCACAGTTTATTTGGAGTGATGAATGTGAAGAAGTTTTTCAGTCAAGTAAACAGTTCTTAACCTCAGAAAATGTACTTACCCATTATGACCCACAGCTTCCAATTTTTGTCACATGTGATGCTAGTGGTTATGGGGTGGGCGCAATTCTAAGTCATAAAATTGATGGTTTTCTGAAACCGGTCTTATTTGCATCAAGTACATTATCGTCAGCAGAACAAAAATATCTAATTTAGAAAGAGAAAGTTTAGCTATTATTTTTGCCCTGAAACGTTTTCACAAATACATATATGGTCGGAAATTTGTACTTTTAAGCGATCATCAACCATTGCAATTTATTTTTGGTCGTAATAAGGGCATTCCAGTGTCAGCAGCAGCGCGAATCACACGATGGGCTTTAAGTCTTTCAGCTTATGATTATGAAATACAATACAAAAAGGGGAAATTAATCGCTAATGCAGATTGCTTATCACGATTACCCATATCCAATGAAACGAACATATCAAGTCAATTATATTCATTTAATGCAGTCATTCCATTGAACTTCAATGATGTTGTGCAGGCAATAAAAAAAGATGTAGTCTTACTCAAAGTCATTGATTTCACTTTATCAGGATGGCTAGGTTCAGTTGTGGATAATTTAAAACCGTTCTTTATAAAGAAACATGAGTTATCAGTTGAAAATGGCTGTCTTATGAGGGGAAATAAAGTAGTAATACCAGCCAGTTTGCAACACGAAATTTTGAATCTTTTTCATGAACAACATTTAGGGATAGTAAGAACTAAAATGTTAATTAGGTCATACTGCTGGTGGCCAGGTATAAACAATGATGTTGAAAAATTTATCAGTTCGTGTGATATCTGCCAAGAAACGCAAATATTCTCTAATTCAAGTACATTGCTACCTTGGCCGGACGCACCAAATAATTTTTATAGGGTGAACATTGATTTTCTTTATAAACATGGTTATAACTTCTTAATAGTGGTAGATAGTAAATCAAAATGAATTGACGTTAAATTAATGGAAAATGGCACAAGTGCTACAGAGGTAATAACAAAATTAAAGGATATATTTTCTATCTTTGGTCTGCCAGTCCAAATTGTTTCAGATAATGGACCTCCATTTAATTCAACAGAGTTTAATATGTTTTGCCAAGCTAATGGTATAGCACCAATTAAATCACCTCCATACCATCCTCAAAGTAATGGTCTTGCTGAAAAAGCTGTCCAAACAGTAAAAAAAGGCTTGGAAAAATCATTATTTTCAGAAAGAGGGAAACAGATACCCAAAAATGTGATAGTCAATAAGCTAATGAATTTCCTTTTTACATATAGAAATACTCCATCAACTGTGACAGGTTTTTCACCAAGTGAAATGTTATTTAAATTTAAGCCAAGAACAAGGTTCGATTTAATTAAGCCTTCATTTAATACTAAAGTTAAAAATTATGAACAACTTATCCCTAAATTAAAACTGTATGCTTTAAATGAATCTGTATACATTAAGAATATTCATACCAAACTATGGCAGAGAGGAAAAATTGTTAAAGTTCTAAGTGCAAGTACATATTTAATACAAGTTGAAAATAATATAAAATTAGTTCATGCAAATGACATTCGTATAGATCCTAAAAGTGAAGTGACAGGGGTTAGTGAAATCGTTAATCCGCGGGAAAACATTCATGTTAATCAGAATGATAATAAAATATTTCAAAATGAATCTAATAACACTGAATGTATTAAGATAAGTGAGCCATTGGAAAAAGAAATAGAAGTGGTAGAAGTAACCTCACCACCAAAGTCAGTTGATAATCAAAACATAACCAAAGATAATATTTACAGTAAGGATACTCCTACAACTTCTAAAACTTCACGTTCTGGTCGTTTAATTAAAACTCCAGTTCGATTAAATTTGTAAGTAGTTTATAGTCAACAAAGTCCAACTGTCACACTTCTCATTAACAAGGGGAGGAATGTAGTGTTTTAATAAAAGGTTAGTACGACTGTTAAGAAGGAGATTGACAGATCGGCATGGGCGCGACCGTTTGAGAGAGGTTAAGACACCTATGTAATTATTGTAGTTTTGTTCAAGTGTTAATCTAAATAAAGTCGTTAAACAGGTCTTCTAGTGTTTAAATACACAACAGGTTTTAACACTGCAAGAAAGATGGTGCCCTAAGCAAATCTACTTTGCACCGCATGCAAATGGATCAGCTGGTATGTTTAGCGGGGTCATACCATAATTAGCCCAGTTGTCAGATACTAACCTCTCATAAAATGTGATATCGCTTTAAAACGTGTAGAAAGCGATAAAAAAAATCTTTGCTGCTCTAAAATGTATGCTAAATTCGAAAAACTAATAGCACAGCACGTGAAAGACCAGAAAATTTTACTATTATTTATATTTCAGACAACATTTGTTCATTTTAAATTTTATTTTAATGTAATAAACTTAAATATTTCTTTTCAAATTATATTGTTAATTTTATATTTTGTTTGTTAACTGTTTTATTTTATTCATTGAATTGTTTTCATTATTCTAGAATAAATTATTGATATTTTGCAAACTATAAACGTCACTAATATTCTATCGACGGTTTACTGGTATGTTCATACTTAATAGCAAATTTTATCTCAAACTATAAAAATGCCATTTTTGGTTTTACTGTACAACTCAAGAAAATCAATAAACCCTGATTTTTTTTATCTCTAATTTTCCCAAAAAATTCAATTTTTTTCCCATTTCATCGTATTCCTATCTGTTGTTGGCACATAATAAAAGAAACATGAACTCAAAGCACAAAAATAAGAACGCTGCAATTGTATTATTGTCTTTGTAAATAAAATTTTCTTATTTGGTGTGTCATTGTTATATTTATGCAATTTTTTTATTCTCATAAACATTAAAAAAACTTTAATCAGAAAAAAACATTCTAAGTACGCAATAAAACTTTAAAATATACGTACCTATACGAATTTAATAATATATCATGAATTTAAATTTTCTCGGGATCTCACAGCTGTTGGTTGAAACAGTTTATCTGGCAACGTGGCTTAGATAACGTTTCGTCTGAAAGTTGACGAGATTTTAGAGCATTTATATTTGCATGTATATTTTTTATTAGTCTGAACACGAGATGCTTGTTGCGCATGTCGTTTAACTGTCATAACGCGGGAATTTTTAAAAATAATTCAAAATTATTTGTGTCGATATGTTATCTATCCATCAGAATAAAAATATATAAAGTATTTTAGAAAAGAATTAGAGGTAATATTATAAAGTAAACGATAAGAATATATATATATATATATTCAAAATAAATGATATTTTGTATGACTTTCATAATAAATTAATTTTTACTTTTTAATAGTTAGTATGTGTAGGAATCATGATTTTTCTTAATCAGTTATAATCACTACTAAATTGTCAATGTTTCAAATTATTACTTTCCATGGAACACTTATTTATTAAATTAAAAAAAATGTAATAATTTTGCGTATAGACCAATATAATGAAAAAATTAAATATGCGAATTTTGTCATGAAAATCGGTATATGGGGTTAAAATAATATTCTGAACAACTTTTTCTAATGTTTTTCGATATCTCTAACGCGAAGCAAAATATCGAGAGTTTGAAGTTCTGATTTTATCTGATTATCTTAAAAAATGTGACCCGTCACTTTGTCCAATTGTGCAAAAATTTAAAAGAAAACCTAATTTTCAATCGAAAAAGTTGGTTTACAAATTTTCAATTGTTTAACTTTATCAGAGTGCTCGTTTTCTTCGTAAACCCTCGGCTTTAAGATCATATGAAAAAAATATTGTTCGTATAGAATTTCAATTCGTATAAAATCTAAAAATAAATATTTTGCTTTGAAAAAATTACAACTGCTTATTTAAAACACAAAAAAGAACGTTTTCACAAAAAAAAATATTTTTCGGTCTTCCGTGCAGAAACAATAATATTGCATACTTTAAGGATCTTATTCCTGTGTATAAAATCCTATCCTGTAAACCAAAAGTTAAATCGACTGATTTCCGAATGTAATAGGATTTAAAATTTAATTTCCAGACAATTTTTTTTAATCTTTAATAGTACTTTTATGGAATTTATGGAATATTTTTTTCAAGAAATACAGCAGTAAGATTTTTTTAGGCTTCAAAGAACACTAAACGACAAAAGAATTTAACAGTGTAAACTGTAAACACACTGAAATGAAAACAAATCCCAAGTTCACACACGCATGCGCAGGCAGCAGGACTCTTGTGCAATTCCGGACCTTTGCCATTTATCAATTCGTGAATGTTTTGGATTAGTAAAAATGTAAAAAGTTAATATCTATAATACGGTAAGCGTATTGTATTATTTGCCTCAGTAACCCGAGTTAAATAACGCCGGCGCCGTCCGATTGCTCACGAAATCTTTTCCGACCTTACACCGGTTTGGCGGATAATTTGAAATTTGAGATTGTATAGGTACTGTGATTCTTCCATGATTGAGATGTTCACAAAACCATAGCATAACGAGTGTTGTCTGTATATACCTTTATAGAGACAACGGCATAACCTATTACAATGGGATGGGAGATTTTGCATTTTTTAATTCTATTTAGGTCTTAGTTAAGGATTAACAAATTAAACATTGAGCTATAGTCAATATTCATTTTCAAAGGTGTAGAAAATAATAAGCATAGTTCAACAACAAAAATATAAATAGATGATAAAGCTTACTTTTTATCAGATAAAATCAAGGATCTCGGGTTTAAATAGTCTTCAAGAAAAATTCGGGAGAAAATTTGAACCAATAAAACCGAGGAAACAATATTGCTAAAGCGATTTACTCCTTTGATACAATTATCTAGGAGTCTAGGGCCACCGTGAGCTGAACCAAAGTTCAAAGGAAGCCTGCCGCCTTGACTTAAAGAGTGGCTCTTTGATCTACAAAGAAGCGTCGATGCAACTTGACACGTGTCGATAGTTGTCATAGCTATATACTAACTTTGAAATGAGCAATAACATCACTCTGTATCTATACATTTGAAAAGGGCATTTTATTTCGAATTGTTTCCGACTTGTAAATATCTTTGACATGTTCACCTAAATCGTAATTATTCATCGTTCGCGTGGTTAATTTTTTTTCGTTTCTCATATAAGTAGGTACTTCATAACGAGGAACAAATAACTGAAAAGAAAATGTTATTTTGATATTATCAATGCCGCAGTAACAAATTATTTTAATTTTAAGAATTAAAAGAAAGATCTTATGGAAGTATCGTTTTCATTGAAAGGCTCTGTATAAATAAAATATACCTACAAAGAAAATAAATGAAAAATAAAAAGTTAAGATTGTACATTTTGATGATACTAAATATTGTTCTCCCCTTGTATTAAACATAATAAACAGTGAATTTCTAGAATGATTTCTGTAACGAGAAAATTTCAAAGGAAGGTTTCTGTAACTATTTTGTTTAATTTAAGCATTTATCACGAGATACCAGCACCTCCCGGGCAGCATCTTATTTGACATAATTTGGCTGACATTTGACGTACAAGACCGCGCCCTTATACACATGAAATATCCCATAAGAAAGCACGAAGTAAACAAACTACTACTCCTTAGCACAGTTCCAATTTCACCGCATGAGCGCTGCAATCTTAATCCGAGTTACCTATTGCAAACTGGCAGAATGTATACCGTATACGTTATTGAGACGAGCACAACTTTGAAGCGACACCACCGGTATTAATTTGAACCTTCACGAAAAGCATAATTTTGTTTGTTTACCTGCAAGTCGAACGTGTGTTTTGATTTTGTGCTTCGTGTATTTTGTTGTTATTTGTTAGTTAAACGTTAAAAATGCCCAATAAAAATAATACAAACTATTGCGTTTATGGGTATACCTCTAGGAAATCTAAAAATCCGGAATTACACTTCCATTATGATCCACCCAAGAAGCAACAAAAAAGGTGTAATCGAGGAAGTTGATCGTCGTAAATTCCGGGAAAAGTGTAATTAATTTTAAATCTGAAGATTACATTACAAAATCAGGTGTTTTCAATAATTATACAGTTACAATTAGTAATGAATTATTATAATAAAATGTTAAATACTACTAAAACTGAATAATTCAAAGTTAGCTTTGAACTTATGTTAAGAGGGGCATCGCGACAGGTATGCCAAACTACAAACACCAAAAATCCCCATCTTTATCTTTATCTTTTATCACTGTCTTTCTGCAATAATGAAGAGAGATAGATATCTTAAGACTTCAGTGAATCTCCTGTAATCTGAGAGAATAAATTTTCTTTATTTTCACGGTTAGTCTTGTCGCAGAGAGCGCTAATAATCCATTTGTCATGAGTTCGATACCGGGCTTCAGCCACGACAGAAATTTTATTTTTTATTTTTAGGAAATTTCATTTTTTTTGTTTACTATTTTTTTTCTAGCATCAAAATAGAGTTTATATTTTATTAATTTAATTAATTTTCAATTATTTTCGTATAAATCCGTTTATTTTAATATGAATAGCGCTGCCACGCGACTAATCTCACTAAATACATCAGATAGGAATGGAGCTCGGAAAATAATATTTCTAACATAAAAAAAATATTTAAACATCAATGGATTCATACGAAAATTGAGAATTATATAAATGTATAATCTTTAAGGTGAAGCAAGAATTTTTTTAAAAAATGAATTAATAAATAATTGGCGGCCCCAAACGCAAAATGTTTTTATCAATATCTATTTGTTTAAACAATTGCAGAATACATGAGTTATCGACACAAAAAACTGCGTTCTATGAACAAAATGCAACATTGTAACCACAATAAATTATCTGCAAGTTCTTTTATAAAAAAAATTGTTAATGTTGGAACATTAATTTGTATATAACAATTGAACGGTTACAGATAAAAAATCGCTGCAAGTCTTAAACCATGGGTTATGATAAATTGTTCATGTTTCATCCCTTTAAATTTTTTTTGTCCGTGTCACTGTTTTCGTTAAAAAGTCCAAAAAAAAAGGGTTGAAAAATTAAAATGCTCACCAAAAACCATCGCTTTTAACAATGAAGACGGCTATTTATAAATTTTTTAATGTCACCATTGTATTCAGTGTGATTTTTCCTATAAGAATAATATACAAATATAAACCTACTTTAAAATTTTACCCAAAAAACCAGTGACACGTATTTAGTATCCATACTAAACTTTATACTTTATTTATTTACCACAGCATCAGAACAGTGTCGAAAATACGTACCTAGATATTTCTTTATTATCAATATACGATATGAATTTATATGAAAAGCGTTTTTATATTACATTCCAAAATATTTTAAATGGAAAATATAATATGTACATTTATTTTAAAAAAGTGAAAAACAGCTTTTTAGTAATTGATAATTTAGAGGTTGCGGGCATTACGGCAACATTGGTGTGTTTTTTCATTTCAGTTTTTAGTTTTTTGCTGTTTTGTCTTTGTTTTCGCTCTGTTCGCTCTCTAATTCTGAAATAAAATAAGATAACACTACTAATTTTAATGATTAGACAAAGAGCCGAAGCAGTTCTTATTGTGTCTTCGAGCGGGGATTCTTTGAAAATGTTTGCAACTAATGTTTTGTGATGTTTTTGGCGGTTTTTCCATCCGTTTTGTGACGTGATTTTACAATTTAGTTATTGTTATTAGTCGTGATTTGGTTGGTCTCTGATTCAACAGGTCACCTAAAGCATATTGCATTTTTGCTTTTATCTCCATTAGAGCTACATTATTACGGTACAAAAGTGGTGTGAAACGAACACAACAGTATTTTTAGGTTTTAGATTCTGATTGTTTACCCTCCTCGGTGAAAAAGGACACCCTTTTCATTTTTGTGAAAAAAGACACAATTTTTTTTTTATTATTTTTTATATAGGGTAGGATATTATCCAAAGATGCCTCGAAGTTCGCGTAAAACTAGAAAGAAGAACAAGTGCACTGCAGCAGCGTGATTGAATTGGGAAAATAGAGAAAACAGGGACATTTCCACAGAAATATTAGAAGAATCGTAAGTTTTCTAAAGTTATGTTTTAGCCATATTTTTTATAAGTTATTAAGCTTTTTATTTCAATTTTTTGATTATGTACATTTTCCTAGATTTAATGAAGAAAGTGTCCCAGAACAGAACATCGAAGAAGAGGGATTCCCAAATGATTGCAGCGAAATATTACAAGAATTGTAAGTTTTCATAAAGTTTTATTTTTTATAAGTTATTCCTATGAAGTACCCATAATCAAAAGTCTGTCAAAGTAATTTTCATATACCTAGTTTTTTATTTCACTTTTTTGATTATGTACATTTTCTTAGGTTTAATGAAGAAAGTGTCCCAGAACAGAACATCGAAGAAGAGGGATTTCCCAAATGATTGCAGCGAAATATTACAAGAATTGTAAGTTTTCATAAAGTTTTATTTTTTATAAGTTATTCCTATGAAGTACCCATAATCAAAAGTCTGTCAAAGTAATTTTCATATACCTAGTTTTTTATTTCACTTTTTTGATTATGTACATTTTCTTAGGTTTAATGAAGAAAGTGTCCCAGATGCGAACGTCCCAGAAGAGAACATCCAAAAAGAGGGATTCCCACAAGAAAGAATTACAGAAAGAAAGAAAGAAGCCGACAAGATGAGAGTTTTCTGCAAGAGGATATTTTAGAAGAGGTCATCCAACTCAATGACTTTCCACGAGAAGGAAATACAGAGGATATTGAAGAGGATTTCACACAAGAAAATTTAGAAGAGCATTTCCTGAGCCAAGAAGAAATAAATTTAAAATCATATAATAATTCAAAACCTGGAATAATTTCTTCAGATGAATATGACAGATAAGAAATATTAGAATATTTGCATAAATAGAGTTTTTACATACCAAGAATTTAACTAGATAACAACAAGGAAATTCTTGTGTCCGTTTTGTTGACAGTATTGACCAAGGCATTCTAATTAGGTGAATTAATATTTTTAATGCATGGGTACATTATATCTATCTTTAGACTTATAAACCATAATGAAAATTCTTGGCCAGCTAGCTATCTACATGTTCTAGTACTTGCATTTATTAATCATAAATTTATTTCAGATTTTCAGTTCGAGTACTTGCATTTATTTCATATTTTCAGTTTGAGTACTTGTATTTATTAATCATAAATTTATTTCAGAATCTTATTTCTAGTACCGAGTACTTGCATTTATTAATCATATATTTATTTCAGATTCTTATTTCTAGTACTTGCATTTATTAATCATAAATTTATTTCAGATTTTCAATTCGAGTACTTGCATTTATTAATCACAAATTTATTTAAGATTCTTAGTTCTAATACTTGCATGTATTAATTGTAAACTCATTTCTTTAATGTTAACTTTATTGTAAATCATTAAATATTATAAAATCATTTTTGTAAGAAAATAAATTGAATAATTAATAATTATTTCTTTATTTAAAAGTACCTAATTACAGTTATTCACTAAAACAAAAACAAAACAATATACTATGAAAAAACTGCATTGCTTTTTAGCAATGGACAAAAGACATAATAGCAAATAAAATGTGGAACAAACCTACATCAAGAGTCCCATGGACGGGTTAATATGTGAGACATACTGTAAATATTAATTTCTGCAAATGTCTATGATTCCCAACTATGCAGACACTATTTTGAATGCACGAATAAAAATCACAAACTGTTATAGTTGAATTGCACATTCTCCATATTACTAATCACTAATTTTGCACACTGACAACTTCCTTCGAATATGCATAAAAATTGAAGATTTTTTGAACAGCCTCTCGAGAATGGAATTTTTGTTCGTGGAAATATTTTTACCCGTTATAGCTTACACCTTGTAATAGGACATCTCCATTTTTCAACAAATTTTAAAGAATAATAAACATATTAATCATTTAGTGGAAGGTGTGCTTTTGACAATTTGTGATCACCAATTTTAAAGTGAAACATGTCCTACATGAGGTATACGGCATTAATTGAAATACTTTAAACTGAAGAACTGGTTTTAGTTAATACTAATTTACTCATTAAAAAAAATTGCAAAACACGAATAAACTAGCCAACATAACCTAAAATGTCAGTTCTAAACATCTAAACTTTCTTTCTTCGTAACTTCGTATTCGTAAAACTGGTTGCATACATCGTTCAAAATAAAATCAAAAAGCGCAACTGTCTCAAAGTGTCAGGCGGAAAACGCCTGAACTATGGAAAGAAAATCTTACTGGGATATAGGCAACTTACATAAATTTTTTTTTTCTGGAGAGTTAATCTCAAAAATTATAAAGTTTTGCGAATTGGTATTCTCGGAAATTAATTCTGTATCCTTCATTTAGGACATCTCCTTTTCACGTTAAAATTGGTGATCACAAATTGTCAAAACTGTCAAAAACACACCTCCACTAAATGGCTGATATCTTTTTTATTAATCCTTAAAATTGACTCAAAAAAGGAGATGTCCTATTCCAAGGTATAAGCTATAACGGGTATAAATATTTCCACAAACAAAAATTCCGTTCTCGAGGGTAATTCTCCAAAAAATCGTCAAATTTTTATGCATATTCAGTATTGCCAACCGAAAACGAGGTCGGCAGTGGCAAGGCCCCTCTTAAAACATCTAAGACATCGTATTACATTTTCAATAAATAATTTAGTAAAAAAGCGAACTAACATCGAGTTAACGAAATACAATTAATAAATTATCGATATGCAAGTATGAATAGAAATTCAGGAAGAAGTGATGTCCAAGAGGCAGACAAATAGTCGAGAGACTGAGCCCATATAAACGAAATAAGAAGAAGAAGACATATTTTTTGTAAAATGGGGTCTCACCAAATAAACATAGTTGCTCAAAACCAAATAAAAATTGAACCTGAATTGAAAGATGAGACAACCAGTACAAAACCAGAGAAGTATTTTAAGATAGAAGAGAAAACTGCTAGTAAACAATGTTTAGAAGTTGATAAGAACATTAAACAAATAGACGGGAAGTATCTCAAGATAGAGGAGAAACTTGATGTTGCAAAAGATTCTTGTACGGTTCAATATACAGATATTGATACAGAATTATTAAGTGATAACAATGTTAAGATTGAAGAAGAAGAATTGCATATTAAGGATGAAGGTGAACTACTTTTAGAAGAAGTTGACAATAACAGCAATAATTTTGAAGAGGATGGTTGCAACAATGTTTTACTAATGATGAAGAAAAACTGTGCAATATTTGTGAACATACATTTTCTCAAGAAGGCAATCTTGAAACGCCTTTATTAGTTCACACAAGTGAAAAAAAGTATGTATGCGTCGTTTGCCAAAAATCATTTACTCATGAAGTCAATCTAAATCAACATTTACAGATTCACTCTAATATAAAGAAAATCAAGTGTAGTGTTTGTGAAAAATCATTTACTCTGGAGTCAAATCTGAAAAGACATTTACTAATTCATTCAGGTGAAAAGAATTTTAAATGCGACGTTTGTAAAAAATCATTTACTCAGAGGCAACATCTGAAAAGGCATTTACTAATTCATTCAGGTGAAAAGAGTTATTTTAAATGCGACATTTGTAAAAAATCATTTAATCTGAAATCGCGTCTGAAAGAACATTTACTAATTCATCCAGGTGAAAAGAATTTTAATTGCGACGTTTGTAAAAAATCATTTACTCAGAAGTCATATCTGAAAAAACATTTACAAATTCATTCTGGTGGTAAGAGTTTTAAATGCGACGTTTGTGAAAAATCATTTAAAGTTAAAGCTAATCTAAAGCAGCATTTATTGATTCATTCTGATAAGAATTTTACATGTGACATTTGTAAAAAATCATTTAATCGGAAATCGCGTCTGAAAGAACATTTACTAATTCATTCAGGTGAAAAGAATTTTAATTGCGACGTTTGTAAAAAATCATTTACTTTGAAGTCACATCTGAAACGACATTTACTATTTCATTCTAGTGATACGAATTTTATTTGCGACATTTGTAAAAAATCATTTAAACTGAAATTGTGTCTGAAACAACATTTACTAATTCATTCTAGTGATACGAATTTCATTTGCGACGTTTGTGGAAAATCATTTAAACATAAAAAGCTAATCTAATTAAACATTTAGTGATTCATTCTGATGATAAGAAATTTACATGTGACATTTGTAAAAAATCATTTAAACTGAAATCGTGTCTGAAAGAACATTTACTAATTCATTCAGGTGTAAAGAATTTTAAATGCGACGTTTGTAAAAAATCATTTACTCAGAGGCAACATCTGAAAAGGCATTTACTAATTCATTCTGGTGAAAAGAATTTTCAATGTGTCGTTTGTAAAAAATCATTTACTCTGAATTCACATCTGAAAAATCATTTGCTAATTCATTCTAGTGATAAGAATTTTAAATGCATTGTTTGTGAAAAATCATTTGCTCAGAGGCAACAACTGAAAGAACATTTTTTACTAAGTCGTGCATGTAAAAAGAATTTTAAATGCGACATTTGTAAAAAATCATTTACTCAGAAGTCAGATATGAAAAGACATTTACGAATTCATTCTAGTGATAAGAATTTTAAATGCAATGTTTGTGAAAAATCATTTTCTCGGAAAAAGGCTTTAAATAATCATTTATTGATTCCCTGAGATGAAAAAATTTTAAATGCGACGTTTGTAAAAAGTTATTTACTTATTTAGATGTGCTACCATCTATTTATTTACTTAGAAGTCACATCTATAAAGAACATTTACTAATTCATTAAAATTTCTATTAAATGGAAAATATTCGGTTAAAATGAATGCACTGGCAGATCTCGGGGGGGGGGGGGGGGCATGGGCCACCCCTAGAGTTCTGAATAGTTGATATTGGTTCAACAACTAGAGTCTTAGTGGAGTGAAATTAGACGAAAATATTCTGAAAATGGATGTAAGAGCTAAGTCAAACTTTTTTGTAAAAAAAATTTCAACAAATTTGGGCTTCGCGAGATATGTACCAAAAACGGCATTTTTGGTATTTTTTGAGTGGATTGCTTCACAATTTTTTAAATATCTCCGGCTCTACGGGTCGTGGAAAAATAAAAAAAAAATGAAATTGACCGGTAGAGTATCGATCCGTATAGTAGGGTTTTTTTTTTAAAATGTATCCTAACCTCAAAAAACGAATTCGCGCACATTCTTTTTTTTTACTGAATTGGCAATAAATAATCAAAGAATCCTAGAATTTTCTTAAAAATTGGAGAAAATATGTATTTTTATGTCGGGAAGACATGGTAAAAATTTAAAAAAAAATGTATTTTTCCAGCCAAAATTGGCATTTTTCGAAAACAATTGAATTGGCCGCCATTTTTGAAAAAACAATAGAGAAAAAAATTCTTATATCTTAAAAAGAAGGATTTTGTGTGTACTTTTGTCTAAGAAAATCCAACATTTTATTTCTTTATTTAAAGTGCCCAATTTAGGGAATAATAAAAATTCGATTTTCATTTTTTTTAAAAAGTGTTTAAAAAAATAAAAAAAATATTTCAGGTTCTAAAGTAAGTTTTTTGTCTGGGCACGAATCAATATAAAAAATGGATATCGATATTTTTTATTATTCGCCAAATTGGGCACTTTTTAATAAAGAAATAAAATGTTGGATTTCCTTAGACAAAAGTACACACAAAATCCTTCTTCTTAAGATAAAATTTTTTTTCTCTACTATTGTTTTTCCAAAAATGGCGGCCAATTCAATTTTTTTTCGAAAAATGCCGATTTTGGCTGGAACATTTTTTTTGTTTAATTTTTTACCATATCTTCCCGACATAAAAATACATATTTTCTCTAATTTTTAAGAAAATTCGAGGATTCTTTATTTATTGCCAATTCAGTTTTTTGAGGTTAGGATACATTTTTAAAAAAAAAACCCTACTATACGGATCGATACTCTACTTCATCACGGTCATTATAATTTTTTTTCCACGACTCTTAAAGCCGGAAATATTTAAAAAATAGTGAATCAATCCACTCGAAAAATACCAAAAATGTCGTTATTGGCACATATCTCACGAAGTTCCAGCCCATATTTTTTACAAGTTTCTCTTTGTGTATAAAATCGAAAAAATTAAAAAAATTTGACTTAGTTCTCACATCCATATAAAATTTTAATTTCACTCCACTCTCTGGATGTACAAGTAAACCTTTCGATTAGTTTTCAACAAGAAGAAAACACGTTATACAAACCAAAATTATTCGTTGTATTGAATATTTTCTCGAAGACTGAAACATCCCAAATTTTTATCACTTAATCACTTTGGTTACAAATTTCCATTAACTGATGGCCCCTCCCTGAAAAACTCCCTAGATCCGCCACTGAATGAATGTTGTTTGTTTATAACAACTTTCAATTAATTAACGAGTTCCTCAAGGCAAGTTTGTCGATTTTTATTTAAAATATTTAATATAATAAATTGTAAGAAAAAACGAATGTAATTAAATTTTATTTTTCTGCTATTTTGTTTTATTTTATCATATAAAATTAAATTTATTCATTCATTAAAAATAGTATTAAAATTTTTTATTTTAAAAATATTCTTAGCAGCAAAAATTATTGTTTCGCGATATCCTGGGAATGGGGACTAATGGCGGGTAGTTTTGAAGTTCTTCAAGTGCCATGTTGACCGGTTAGGTTGGCAGCGCTGGATTCCTAATGTTAGAAAAAAAGGCACTTTGAACTTTTGTAATATTTTCTCATTTTTTGTACAAAAGAATTCGTACAACCGTAAAACACAATAGCAACTTTATTACCAAATTAATAGTTTTTATAAGTGTCAAATAAATTCCTAAAATAAAAAACGTGAAACACAAACAAGGAATTCGAATTATCGACTGTATAATAAACAAAGAGGCCGCCATTTTGTTTCATGATAATTCCAACAGTACAGCTTTTTACAAATAAGATGGGATCTCAATAAATAGAAATTATTTCTCAAGCTCAAATTCAAATTGAAAACGAATGGGAGGATGGGATAAACATTAAACAACTACAGGGGCAGTATCTCAAGATAAAAGAGAAACTTGATGTTACAAAAGATTCTTGTAGTTCAATATTAAGACAAATAATAACCGCACCGACATAACCTTAAACATTTTTTAAGGTTATGTCGGTGAATTACCGATGGTGGCGCCACATTCGTCGATTAGCTGACAGCTGTTCATGAAACACGTAACTTTTGATAAATCAGATAAGGGCCACTTGCACCTTAGATCATACAGAGTTGAAGTTGTGCCAAGTACGTAAACGTTAACACCCGAATTGACATCTACGCATGCGCATTTGTCTGGAAATAGCGTTTACGTGAAAAATAGGATTGCGTACGTACGTAAGCTTGCGTTCTCTCACGGATACCTTAAAAATCTACGTACGTTAACCGAAGATTATACGAGTGACACCGATAAATGGCGAACGTCCCAATTTTGAATTTTGACTTAAAGTAAAGGAAAAATTTTACTATTGGGGCTCAGCCCCAATTTTGATGGGGTATTTTTTTTTAGACTAATTTTGGGTCGCTGATCACGAATCTGCAATCAGTTTCCTGCGGTCTCATCAAACAACAAAGTTATGAATTTTTTTTAAGTAAAATGGTCACCTGAATAGCGGTCAGAACGTAAACTCTTGTCATATTTTTCGCTGTGGCTAGGGTCCCGTCCCTCGGAACTCCAATTTTTTCCCGTCTAATAAACGCATGCGCATTGCGTAACATAATAAATATATTTACTTGAAATATTACTTTGTACCTCATTAATATGAGCACACCTGAACTTATCTTTTACCTGACCTCATTATTTTGCACATCATTAATCTGAGCACACCTGAACTTATCTTTTACCTGACCTCATATTATTTTGTACATCATTAATATGAGCACACCTGAACTTATCTTTTACCTGACCTCATATTATTTTGTACATCATTAACATGAGCACACCTGACCTTATCTCTTACCTGACCTCATTATTTTGTACCTCATTAATAAGAGCACACCTGTACTTATCTCTTACCTGACCTCATATTATTTTGTACATCATTAATATGAGCACACCTGAACTTATCTTTTACCTGACCTCATATTATTTTGTACATCATTAATATGAGAACACTTAAACTTATCTCTTACCTGACCTCATATTATTTTGTACCTCATTAATATGAGCACACCTGAACTTATCATTTACCTGGCCTCATATTATTTTGTACCTCATTAATATGAGCACACCTGAACTTATCTCTTACCTGACCTTACATTATTTTGTACATCGTTAATCTGATCACACCTGACCTTATCTTATCTGATCTCACCTGATCTGTTAAATTCTGGTTTATTCAGACGTCCATTGGATATTGGTTATTTTTCAAATCGTGCAAAAAAAAGTCAAAAAAATATTTTTTTTTGCGTCCATTCATCGTTATTTGGCCTGAAAAACGCGAAAAAATACGTATGGAACCGATCGGGTTGAGACCACTGAAATGATACAAGGATGACGCCAAAAAAAACTCTTGGAAAAATTTAACATTGAGGAATCCTGATAACCAATGTTGTTTATTGAGAAATAACTAATTGTCGTCTGAATAAGCCAGATTCTATTAATTTCAAGTAATACGCAATACAGACGCGTTCATCACAGACGAGAAAAAAATTGAGTCCCGGAAGGACTGGATGCTAGCCACAGCGAGAGTTTACGCTAATCGCAACTCAAGTGACCCTAGTATTGTCAAATGTCAGTACGTCAAATTGCTGTATTAATTTTTAGGTTATCTTTTATAATTTAGTATATTTAGCTGAAATATTACTGTGTACATCATTAATCTAACCAAACTTGACCTATCTTGTACCTTAAGTCTTTTGGTTTTAATATATATTTATATAAACCTACTTATATACATATTTTCCTGATAAGTATTAAAGAAAAGTTGACAATTTATTTCACTTAAAAAATTCATAACTTTTTTGTTTAATGAGACCGCAAGTAACTGATTACAGATTCGTGATCAGCGACCCCAAATTAGTCTAAAAAAAAATATCTCATCAAAATTGGGGCTGAATCCCAATAGTAAAATTTTACCAAAGTGAATTATTCATAGCTTCAAAAAGACTTTCTTTATTTTTTTTTTGTTAGATTACATTCAGTTGAGAAATTCCTATAGAAGTAATAATAATAATAATCCTTTAATTTAGCTCTTGGCTAGTATTATTTTTACATTTAGGTTTACAAAAAAAAATAAATAGTTATATACTTATATACACAACCTACATGTTATTTTAAAGCTCATTAAATTATTGCAGTTTTTAATAAAATCAGGCAATCCATTGTATTGCTTTAATCCCTTATAAAACAGACTATATTCTGACTATATAACTATAGTGCTTACTCTGTCTAAATAAAAATTGTTTCTTGATCTTGTGGAATATTTATATATGTCTTTAACAAACCTACAATTATTTACAAGTTGAGGCACTCTATATAGTTGATTAACCATTTTATATATAAATAACATGGTGTTAAGGGTTTCTCAAGAAGTTACTAAATATTCGTTTTTGTTTCATTTGATTTATATAATTTAGGAATTTAATTGTGATTTAGAAGTTCTCAAAAGAATTTCTTTATTTTTCTGTTACATTCGGTTGAGAAATTCCTATAGAAGTTACTAAATATTCGCTTATTATGTTTTTAAAGGTTATTTCTCATATTTCAGTAAGATAATAAAAAACTTTCAAGTTAAAACATTTTTTATTATATAAATATTTATTTATTAATCACAATAACAATAACAAAACATTATTACAGAATATTTATCTCTAAAACTACAAAACAACGAATCTTTACATTTTTAGAAAATATATTCAATAAAATTACATTTACAAAGTGTAGAAATGTTCAACTATAAATTTAGCTGATGGCGCTTTTTACATCTTAAAACTAGCAAAAAATGCAAACAAAATATTGGTAATAAAACAAACATTAAAGTTGTTTTTGCTTGATAAAAGGTATGCTATTTTAATATTGCGATACTAACTTTACAAAAATCAATCTAGGTACATTTACTAAAATTTAATCAGCATGATGGATTTTGAAAATCTGTGTGTGCTGAACAGTACATTAAATTTCCCAAATATTGTTCCAGTTGTGTGGGGGCTCAATCGCCCATAAAGCTCTGCTCGATTCCCAACAGGATCATTGTTGAATATATGTAGCAAGATTACCTCATCCATTTCATCTTCTTCGAAATCTGAATCCCCAAGTTGTGCTGCATCAAGAATAGCTTCCATCTTAAATGAAATCAAAGTATGAAATAAATAGAGCCTAATGGAACATGTATAAAAACGTGCTTACCATAAAATGTATCTTCTATTTTAGTAGAATTTCAAGAAATCCAATTCCAATATATATTATTTTGTTTTTCATTTCTTTAACTCATTAGTGGCTTTGTACTTCAAATACTCTCCTTATTTTATTAAAAAGTTTTTTAATTTTGACTTTTCGACTTTCTGCTCACAGAAAACAACATGAAAGCAAAATACAGACCAAATTAATTAACGGTTGACAGTTGACATCTACTTTACGTACGTACATGAACACCAGGGTTGCCAATCAAAAAATCATGTTTTACCCACCTTCACAGCTGAAAATACCCGATTTTACCCGCTTGAGGTTTTAAAGCGCGCCACATTTGAAAACAGGTAATCCTCAGTTCGAAAATGAGTGGACACAATATGTTTAACCTTCCTGGGGCCAATTGAAATTTGAAAGAAAAATATCCAAATGGGGTCCAAGCAGACCCCAATTTTTTTTATCATTTTATATCACTATTTTATTTTTTTTATTTTTCTAATTGTTTTTCTAACTTTTGGTTGTAGGGAGGTAGTAGTTATAAAAAAATATATACTCTTATATTTATTAAACACAAAGATACTCACAAAAGTTAATTATTTTTCACATTTGGCACATACGATTTTTTGCAGATAGAACATTTTGTTCTCATTTTGCTATCTTTAGCCCTGGGACACAAATAACACGCGTCGTCATACAACCAATAACCACATCATTATCAATCGGCGTGGACCGAAACAAAGACTATGTTTTTTTTGCATTCAGACATATAAATCAACAGCAAACGTTTATTTTCCTGATTTTTTTTTGCTATATTTCTCAAAAAAATTATTTAATGGATTTAGTGAAAGAATAATTTTAACTTAAAATACATACATTTGGACCCTACTTGGCCCAGGATTTACATTATTACAAAATGAAACAAAACATAAAATAATTCTGATCAAACACAAACAAAATATTATATTCAGGTACATATTATAATGAAAAACAAATCTAATCCGGTATTCTCCAAATTTCCGATCCGATCATCGCATCAGCGACAGCGCTTCACATCACAGAATATTTATTAGTCAAACGCATCAAAATACCCGAAATTTGTTTTAACCCGAAAAATACCCGCCAGAGTACAAAATACCCGCTTTTCGGGTAAAATACCCGCATGTTGGCAACCCTGATGAACACTTCAACTCAAATTTCATACAACTTTATTACGTTATATTTCGTACGCTATTTTCTACGTAATGGTTTACGTACTGTGTTTACTTCAACTCTCTCATATGCTACGCTAGATACGGTATTCAGGTTATTTGTTGTGGTGTACAGGAGGGAGTTAGAGTACCATCCCACTGATTGGTCGATTTCAAATTTCGACGATACCCGCTTATATCGTAAATTTTGACAGATGTCAGATATTCTGTTTTTTGGGAATTATTGTGCCAATCTTGTGTATTTTTATAGTTTTTTGAAAGTTTTTGCTAGGTACAATTAGTTTAGAGAACAGTGGTCGAATTTCTCAACAAAATGCCAAAGACTTGTTAAGTGTACAACATCAAATTTGAGAAAGGTGCTGTCATCGGTATGTATTCCATAGGCGTGTTGTTGGATAGGACAGAAAATAAAAACTAAACGTAAATTATGTATACTTTATTTGAATTGTAAATCAATTGTTTAAATATCTATCTATTGTATGTCAATTTATGTTTTATTAAAATAAACCATGTTCATCAGTAGATTTTTCATTTATTACTCAACCTAATCTATATGAAGGTTCATTTTTGACGTAGGTATCTTTTGTATTAATATACCTACCAACTTTTCATTTTGTTTTTTCTATATTAACGAGTTTATAATCAATGGGATTTTTAATTTGCTATAAAAAAATATTTACAGAAGCGCAAGATGATGGTATTCAACCTCTCAGATTATTCCCATTCCAAACAATTTTCGTATGCATGCTATTTTATTTATTTTCGATTCACATTAATTCCCATTTTACTGTAACCTACAGTCACTCGATCCTTAGAAAATGAAATATGTGTTGTATAAATGTGACAATATATTACACTGTACCAAAATATTCCGAATGGTACGCCACTGTATCATGGTACGCTATTACCCCTTCACCCCCTCTCGGCTTTACCCCTCTAGAACCAAACAAACACTATAGAATGCCGTACACTTGCCGTAGACTTGCACGGTCGTACTTAACAGTAGTTTAAATCCTAAACCGGGTTTAACGGACTAAATTATCTTGCACCGTCATTTAAACGTAGTTTAAAAGGCATAACTAGTTGTTAAAATAAATCCTCCGAATTTGAGGGATTAAAACAGGCCACCTCTGTCCCAGCCCCAAAAATATCGTTAAAAAAAAACTGTTTATACCATTTGAAAGCTTTTAATTTGCACCTTTCAAATATGTAGTTTGGCGTGGGTGCGTGCGTGGGCGTGGTTGCGTGGGTGCGTGCGTGCGTAGGCGTGGGTGCGTGCGTGCGTAGGCGTGGGTGCGTGCTTGCGTAGGCGTGGGTGCGTGCGTGGGCGTGGGTGCGTGGGCGTAGGTGCGTGCGTGTGCGTGGGTGCGTGCGTGCGTGGGCGTGGGTGCGTGCGTGTGTGGGTGTGTGTGTGTTTTCTAAACTAAAAAATTGCAACGCTTGGTCCGATTGAGCTGAAATTTACCCCTATAAAGTTAGCGGAGCCACTTGCAAAAAAATCGATGAAATCTATTGTCGAATAATTGTGGAGAATTTGTCGTGAACGAAAAAAATTTGTCGCGCTTTTAGTTTTTTTTATATGCTTTTATATGCATATATATACATAATATATCTTTTTCTATGCTGAATAATAGAGATATTACATTTTCACATTAATAGACCCACGTATCTTTGTTGATTTATTATTTTTTCATCCGGAAATGAACTGAACAATTGTCGAACGACCGATATGTATTTGTCGTGAATGAAAAAACTTTGTTGCGCCTTTAGTTTTTTTTTTATATGCTGAATAATAGAAATATTACATTTTCACAGTAATAGACCCACGTAACTTTGTTAATTTATTATTTTTTCATCCAGAAATGAACTGAACAATTGTCGAACGAGCGAAATGTATTTGCCGTGAACGAAAAAAATTTGTCGCGATCTTAGTTTTTTTTCTAGGTGGTGGCTCTGCTATCTTAATACTAAGATAGCTCAGAAATAAACATCAAATATCATCACGATTGTTATGAATAATTGTCGAAGCCCATCTGACGTAAAAAAAAATGCAAAAAATCCATATATATATATATATATATATATATATATATATATATATATATATATATATATATATATATATATATATATATATATATATATATATATATGTGGAATTTAATATTATCAAATGAAATGCAATTTTAACATTATCAAAATTATAATATTTAGATAAAATTAAAGTAAAATTGAAGAAAATAAATACCCAGACTATGCCCAATCCGAGATTTTTTTCTTAAAATTAATGTGTCAAGTAAAATAAAACGTTAAAGGTGAACTTACCTAAGGGATTGATTTAATGCAAATCCTTTTTTAAAAAAAGCTCTGATAGTAATCTAAAAATTTAAAACCAAAATTAAATAATATTCAAAATTCAAAATTTTATTAACAATTTATTTTGGGACAATCTTTATAACAAATTATAATATCAAGACAACAAAAACAAAACAATACACTATGAAAAAACTGCATTGCTTTTTAGCAATGGACAAAAGACATAATAGCAAATAAAATGTGTAACAAACCTACATCAAGAGTCCCATGGACGGGTTAATATGTGAGACATACTGTAAATATTAATTTCTGCAAATGTCTGTGATTCCCAACTATGCAGACACTATTTTGAATGCACGAATAAAAATCACAAAAAACTGTTATAGTTGAATTGCACATTCTCCATATTACTAATCACTAATTTTTCACACTGACGACTTCTTTCGAATATGCATAAAAATTGAAGATTTTTTGAACAGCCTCTCGAGAATGGAATTTTTGTTCGTGGAAATATTTTGACCCGAGGTTTTAAGCCACAACTTGAGCGTCATACGTTATATCCCTTTATCCGCTATTAAAGTAAACACAGAACGTTAATAACGTATTTCGAAAATGAGTTTTTAAGCCATCCCACTCTTCCGTTATTTACGTGACAGATGCCAGAAACATTTATAACCTTATAAATGATAACCCTCACTTTGTGATAGTTTAAATAATCATTTACGATTTTTTTTTATTTTAACTGCCTTAAATCGTTTTTAAATGAAGCCAGAATGAAACAAATACTACAAAAGATAGGTTAGGTAAAAGATTTGTTGTGACATCTCTTCAATGTCCATATCCTATGTTGCCATAACACTTAATTTTATGAAATGTTTTCATTTCATATTTAAGAAAAAAAGTGGTAAGAATGGTGAAAACTATAGACTTACTCAAATCTTCTAAATTTCACATGTATTTATCATAGACTTTGGAGTTCACGATAAAACTTAAATATAAATTTTCTACATGCGGCACCATTACGAAAACAATATCCGTTATTAAGGGAACCTTATTTCACCTCTAATAACGTAAAACAATATCAGTTAATAAAGTTTCCCTTATTTTAGTGCTATTGCGCATGCGATGTATAACGTTTAAAGTATATTGGTGTTCAAATAGGTGGCTTAAAACCTCCCTAATATCAGTTATTAAGGGAACCTTATTTCACCTCTAATAACGTAAAACAATATCAGTTAATAAAGTTTCCCTTATTTTAGCGCTATTGCGCATGCGATGTATAACGTTTAAAGTATATTGGTGTTGAAATAGGTGGCTTAAAACCTCCCTATTAATCATTTAGCGGAAGGTGTGCTTTTGACAATTTGTGATCACCAATTTTAAAGTGAAACATGTCCTACATGAGGTATACGGCATTAATTGAAATACTTTAAGAGGGGCGTCGCGACAGGTATGCCAAAGTACAAACACCAAAAATCCCCATTTTTATCTTTATCTTTTATCACTGTCTTTCTGCAATAATGAAGAGAGATAGATATCTTAAGACTTCAGTGAATCTCCTGTATGCTAGGTGGCGCTGCTAGTATTAAAATATAATATATTATTTGGGATATCTAAGGAATCTGAGAGAATAAATTTTCTTTATTTTTACGGTTAGTCTTGTCGCAGAGAGCGCTAATAATCCATTTGTCATGAGTTCGATACCGGCTTCAGCCACGACAGAAATTTTATTTTTTATTTTTAGGAAATTTCATTTTTTTTGTTTACTATTTTTTTTCTAGCATCAAAATAGAGTTTATATTTTATTAATTTAATTAATTTTCAATTATTTTCGTATAAATCCGTTTATTTTAATACGAATAGCGCTGCCACGCGACTAATCTCACTAAATACATCAGATAGGAATGGAGCTCGGAAAATAATATTTCTAACATAAAAAAATATTTAAACATGAATGGATTCATACGAAAATTGAGAATTATATAAATGTATAATCTTTAGGGTGAAGCAAGAATTTTTTTAAAAAATGAATTAATAAATAATTGGCAGCCCCAAACGCAAAATGTTTTTATCAATATCTATTTGTTTAAACAATTGCAGAATACATGAGTTATCGACACAAAAAACTGCGTTCTATGAACAAAATGCAACATTGTAACCACAATAAATTATCTGCAAGTCCTTTTATAAAAAAAATTGTTAATGTTGGAACATTATTTTGTATATAACAATTGAACGGTTACAGATAAAAGATCGCTGCAAGTCTTAAACCATGGGTTACGATAAATTGTTCATGTTTCATCCCTTGAAATTTTTTTTGTCCGTGTCACTGTTTTCGTTAAAAAGTCCAAAAAAAAGGGTTCCTGAGCCAAGAAAAAATAAATTTAAAATCATATAATAATTCAAAACCTGGAATAATTTCTTCAGATGAATATGACAGATAAGAAATATTGGAATATTTGCATAAATAGAGTTTTTACATACCAAGAATTTAACTAGATAACAACAAGGAAATTCTTGTGTCCGTTTTGTTGACAGTATTGACCAAGGCATTCTAATTAGGTGAATTAATATTTTTAATGCATGGGTACATTATATCTATCTTTAGACATATAAACCATAATGAATTTATTTTAACGTTTTTAAATGAAGCCAGAATGAAACAAATACTACAAAAGATAGGTTAGGTAAAACACTTGTTGTGACATCTCTTCAATGTCCATATTCTATGTTGCCGTAACACTTAATTTTATGAAATGTTTTCATTTCATATTTAAGAAAAAAAGTGGTAAGAATGGTGAAAACTATAGACTTACTCAAATCTTCTAAATTTCACATGTATTTATCATAGACTTTGGAGTTCACGATAAAACTTAAATATAAATGTTCTACATGCGGCACCATTGCGAAAACAATATCCGTTATTAAGGGAACCTTATTTCACCTCTAATAACGTAAAACAATATCAGTTAATAAAGTTTCCCTTATTTTAGCGCTATTGCGCATGCGATGTATAACGTTTAAAGTATATTGGTGTTGAAATAGGTGGCTTAAAACCTCCCTATTAATCATTTAGCGGAAGGTGTGCTTTTGACAATTTGTGATCACCAATTTTAAAGTGAAACATGTCCTACATGAGGTATACGGCATTAATTGAAATACTTTAAACTGAAGAACTGGTTTTAGTTAATACTAATTTACTCATTAAAAAAAATTGCAAAACACACGAATAAATTAGCCAACATAACCTAAAATGTCAGTTCTAAACATCTAAACTTTCTTTCTTCGTAACTTCGTATTCGTAAAACTGGTTGCATACATCGTTCAAAATAAAACCAAAAAGCGCCACTGTCTCAAAGTGTCAGGCGTAAAACGCCTGAACTATGGAAAGAGAAAATCTTACTGGGATATAGGCAACTTACATAATTTTTTTTTTCTGGAGAGTTAATCTCAAAAATTATAAAGTTTTGCGAATTGGTATTCTCGGAAATTAATTCTGTATCCTTCGTTTAGGACATCTCCTTTTCACGTTAAAATTGGTGATCACAAATTGTCAAAACTGTCAAAAACACACCTCCACTAAATGGCTGATATCTTTTTTATTAATCCTTAAAATTGACTCAAAAAAGGAGATGTCCTATTCCAAGGTATAAGCTATAACGGGTATAAATATTTCCACAAACAAAAATTCCGTTCTCGAGGGTAATTCTCCAAAAAATCGTAAAATTTTTATGCATATTCAGTATTGCCAACCGAAAACGAGGTCGGCAGTGGCAAGGCCCCTCTTAAAACATCTAATGGAATATCGTTATTGTAAAAACGCCCATCTCTAGTACTCTTCCAACATATAAGCAATCGTTATTGGATTGGTGTATTGGTGACTTTCGCCTTCCGCCATGTTGTTCAAACGAGATGGGTGTGGGGTCCGAGGGTCCGTTTGAAATTGAAATCTTAAAACATCTAAGACATCGTATTACATTTTCAATAAATAATTTAGTGAAAAAGTGAAATAACATCGAGTTAACGAAATACAATTAATAAATTATCGATATGCAAGTATGAATAGAAATTCAGGAAGAAGTGATGTCCCAGAGGCAGACAAATAGTCGAGAGACTGAGCCCATATAAACGAAATAAGAAGAAGAAGATATATTTTTTGTAAAATGGGGTCTCACCAAATAAACATAGTTGCTCAAAACCAAATAAAAATTGAACCTGAATTGAAAGATGAGACAACCAGTACAAAACCAGAGAAGTATTTTAAGATAGAAGAGAAAACTGCTAGTGAACAATGTTTAGAAGTTGATAAGAACATTAAACAAATAGACGGGAAGTATCTCAAGATAGAGGAGAAACTTGATGTTGCAAAAGATTCTTGTACGGTTCAATATACAGATATTGATACAGAATTATTAAGTGATAACAATTTTAAGATTGAAGAAGAAGAATTGCATATTAAGGATGAAGGTGAACTACTTTTAGAAGAAGTTGACAAGAACAGCAATAATTTTGAAGAGGATGGTTGCCAACAATGTTTTACTAATGATGAAGAAAAACTGTGCAATATTTGTGAACATACATTTTCTCAAGAAGGCAATCTTGAAACGCCTTTATTAGTTCACACAAGTGAAAAAAAGTATGTATGCGTCGTTTGCCAAAAATCATTTACTCATGAAGTCAATCTAAATCAACATTTACAGATTCACTCTAATATAAAGAAAATCAAGTGTAGTGTTTGTGAAAAATCATTTACTCTGGAGTCAAATCTGAAAAGAAATTTACTAATTCATTCAGGTGAAAAGAATTTTAAATGCGACGTTTGTAAAAAATCATTTACTCATAGGCAACATCTGAAAAGGCCTTTACTAATTCATTCAGGCGAAAAGAATTATTTTAAATGCGACATTTGTAAAAAATCATTTAATCTGAAATCGCGTCTGAAAGAACATTTACTAATTCATTCAGGTGTAAAGAATTTTAAATGCGACGTTTGTGAAAAGTCATTTACTCATAAGTCATATCTGAAAGGACATTTACTAATTCATTCAGGTGAAAAGAATTTTAATTGCGACGTTTGTAAAAAATCATTTACTCAGAAGTCATATCTGAAAAAACATTTACAAATTCATTCTAGTGATAATAGTTTTAAATGCGACGTTTGTAAAAAATCATTTAAAGTTAAAGCTATTCTAAATCAGCATTTATTGATTCATTCTGATAAGAATTTTACATGCGACATTTGTCAAAAATCATTTAAACTGAAATTGTACCTGAAACAACATTTACTAATTCATTCTAGTGATACGAATTTTATTTGCGACGTTTGTGGAAAATCATTTAGACATAAAGCTAATCTAATTAAACATTTAGTGATTCATTCTGATGATAAGAAATTTACATGTGACATTTGTAAAAAATCATTTAAACTGAAATGGTGTCTGAAAGAACATTTACTAATTCATTCAGGTGTAAAGAATTTTAAATGCGACGTTTGTGAAAAGTCATTTACTCATAAGTCATATCTGAAAGGACATTTACTAATTCATTCAGGTGAAAAGAATTTTAATTGCGTCATTTGTAAAAAATCATTTACTCAGAAGTCATATCTGAAAAAACATTTACAAATTCATTCTAGTGATAATAGTATTAAATTCGACGTTTGTGAAAAATCATTTAAAGTTAAAGCTAATCTAAATCAGCATTTATTGATTCATTCTGATAAGAATTTTACATGCGACATTTGTCAAAAATCATTTAAACTGAAATTGTGTCTGAAACAACATTTACTAATTCATTCAGGTGTAAAGAATTTTAAATGCGACGTTTGTAAAAAATCATTTACTAATGAGTCAGTTCTGAACAGACATTTACCAATTCATTCTGATGATACGAAGTTTATTTGCGACGTTTGTGGAAAATCATTTAAAGGTAGACCTAATCTAATTAAACATTTAGTGATTCATTCTGATAAGAAATTTACATGTGCCATTTGTAAAAAATCATTTAAACTGAAATCGTGTCTGAAACGACATTTACTAATTCATTCACATGATAAGAGTTTTAAATGCTACATTTGTAAAAAATCATTTACTCAGAAGTCAGATCTGAAAACACATTTACTAATTCATTCTCAAGATAAGAGTTTTAAATGCGACGTTTGTAAAAAATCATTTACTCAGAAGTCATATCTGAAAAAACATTTACAAATTCATTCTAGTGATAATAGTTTTAAATTCGACGTTTGTGAAAAATCATTTAAAGTTAAAGCTAATCTAAATCAGCATTTATTGATTCAATCTGATAAGAATTTTACATGCGACATTTGTCAAAAATCATTTAAACTGAAATTGTGTCTGAAACAACATTTACTAATTCATTCTAGTGATACGAATTTTATTTGCGACGTTTGTGGAAAATCATTTAAACGTAGACCTAATTTTATTAAACATTTAGTGATTCATTCTGATGATAAGAAATTTACATGTGACATTTGTAAAAAATCATTTAAACTGAAATCGTGTCTGAAAGAACATTTACTAATTCATTCAGGTGTAAAGAATTTTAAATGCGACGTTTGTAAAAAATCGTTTACTCAGAGGCAACATCTGAAAAGGCATTTACTAATTCATTCTGGTGAAAAGAATTTTCAATGTGTCGTTTGTAAAAAATCATTTACTCTGAATTCACATCTGAAAAATCATTTGCTAATTCATTCTAGTGATAAGAATTTTAAATGCATTGTTTGTGAAAAATCATTTGCTCAGAGGCAACAACTGAAAGAACATTTTTCACTAAGTCGTGCATGTAAAAAGAATTTTAAATGAGACATTTGTAAAAAATCATTTACTCAGAAATCAGATATGAAAAGACATTTACGAATTCATTCTAGTGATAAGAATTTTAAATGCAATGTTTGTGAAAAATCGTTTTCTCGGAAAAAGGCTTTAAATAATCATTTATTGATTCACTGAGATGAAAAGAATTTTAAATGCGACGTTTGTAAAAAGTTATTTACTTATTCATTCTAGTGATAGATTTAAATGCGACGCTTGTGAAAAATCATTTAAAGGTAAAGCTAATCTAAATCAGCATTTATTGATTCATTCTGTAGATAAGAATTTTACATGCGACATTTGTAAAAAATCATTTACTCTGAAGTCAGATATGAAAAGACATTTACGAATTCATTCTAGTGATAGATTTAAATGCGACGCTTGTGAAAAATCATTTAAAGGTAAAGCTAATCTAAATCAGCATTTATTGATTCATTCTGTAGATAAGAATTTTACATGCGACATTTGTAAAAAATCATTTACTTCCAAATGCAATCTAAAAAAACATTTACAAATTCATTCTAGTGATAAGAATTTTAAATGCAATGTTTGTGAAAAATCTTTTTCTCGAAAAAAGGCTTTAAATAATCATTTATTGATTCATTGAGATGAAAAGAATTTTAAATGCGACGTTTGTAAAAAATTATTTACTTAGAAGTCACATCTATAAAGAACATTTACTAATTCATTAAAAAATTTCTATTAAATGGAAAATATTCGGTTAAAATGAATGCACTGGCGGATCTAGGGGGGGGGGTTGGCATGGGCCACCCATAGAGTTCTGAATAGTTGATATTGGTTCAACAACTAGAGTCTTAGTGGAGTGAAATTAGACGAAAATATTCTGAAAATGGATGTAAGAGCTAAGTCAAACTTTTTTGTAAAAAAAATTTCAACAAATTTGGGCTTCGCTATGGTCTATTTTTATGCATGAGAGAGTAATAAAACAGCATTTCTAATGCAAAACTTAGTACGGTCATTTTAAATATTTTTACGGAATAATCTAAATATTTCCTAAAATTGTCATAAATGTACCTGAGCTAATACAAGTTTTGCGTCTTTTATTGGTCTTTTATAACCATAAGCTGTACAGAACAATAGAAAAAGGTTTAGACAGGCCAAAAGCCCTGTGTATTAAAGATAACATAGCCGTATCTTAAGATTATTTTCAATAAGTACCTATTTGCCAATTTTGTTTTATTTTAATTCCAAGAATTTCTTACAGTAATCGAATTATAAGTAGATAAATCCCTTAGTAAGGAGGTCCAGTTGTGTATTCTTGACAGCTTACTAAATGTCGTTTAGTTGCAACATGCAAGGTGCAGTGTGCAGTCTATTGTGAATTCTAGTGTGATCATGGAAAATTTGGAAGTACCGCGTAAACGACAAAAAATCGGTCCTTTAATAGTTAATGAAAAAACATTAATATTTAATTGTTTTAAATCATTTACAGACAAACATTTATGTAAAAGTGTTGATGACACAGTGGAATTAGTTAGTAGTACGCTTGGTGTTGGGAAATCTACGATTTACAGAGTTGTTAAAGAAGAGAAATGTGGCGAGTTTCAAACAGCACGTAAAGCTCCAGGAAAACCAAAATTTCAAATAGAAAATCATTTGAAAGAAAGACTTCGAAGGAAAGTGCATGCGTTCTTCTTTAGAAAAGAATTTCCGACAGTAGACGAAGTTCTTGCCACGGTTCGAGATGATAAGGATTACCCTGAAATGAGTCGAAGCACACTATGGAAACTTTTAAAAGAAATAGGTTTTCTATGGAAAAAGCATTCCAGAAAGTCTATTTTAATAGAAAGAAGCGATATTGTAGTATGGAGAAGAAATTACCTAAGGACTATAAAAGAAATGAGAAACCAAAGAAGAAATATATTTTATTTAGATGAAACATGGATCAACGAGGGACATACATCAAATAAATTTTGGCAAGATGAAACTGTTACAAGTCGAAGACAGGCTTTTTTAAATAATTTATCTACTGGTTTAAATCCACCATCAGGAATGGTTCAAACGGTTTTTTAAAGGTGGTTTATTGACTTTTGAATCTACTCGTACCGGTGACTACCATGAGGACATGAATGCTGATGTCTTTAAAGAGTGGTTCGAACAAATGATAGATCTTCTTCCTCAGAACTGTATAATAGTAATGGATAATGCAAGTTATCACTCGAGACTTACAGAAAAAATGCCCACAACCAAGTGGTTAAAAAAAGATTTACAGAATTGGCTAAATTCAAAGAATATTAAGTTCCATCCCGGTTCTGTGAGAAGAGAACTGTATCATTTGTGTTCCCTTCATAAAGAGAAATTAAAAAAATATGAAATTGATGAAATTGCAAAAAATCGTGGGATGACGGTGGTTAGATCACCACCATATCATTGCGAAGTACTGATTGAACTGATATGGGCACAGATAAAGGGAGAAGTTTCAGGAAAAAATAATTCTTTTAAAATGAGTGATGTTAAACAGTTGTTTTTGGAGGCTATAAATAATGTGAAGCCTGAAAACTGGGAAAAGGCAGTAAATCATACGATTAAAGAAGAAGAGAAAATGTGGAAGTTGGACAATATTACTGATGAAATGATCGAGCCACTCATTGTAAATATTGGTTGCGACAGTTCATCTTCTGATTTCGATTCTGATTTGGATTTGTAGGTAAGAAGTAGTTTTTATATTAAAATTATTATTTATGAACGTAACGTTGTTTAGAAGTCAAAGTTTAAACCCTTATACCTACATAACCCGTTTGACACAATATTCTTAACATACCTTGTGGAAAAATAAAATATTTTAGAAAAAATTGCACTTTTTTACCTTCAGCTGCTTAGAAGTTATAAGCAGGTTAATTAGGTGAAAATATAAGTGTACACCCGATATATTTATACAAAGGTTATTTCATACGAAAATACTCGAGGTATAACTTCACAAAATATTTTAACTGTACTAAAAGAAGTGGTACGCCTATGGATTACGAACGCTTTATTATTTTAATACTCTCTCATACATAAAAATAGACTATAGATATGTACCAAAAACGGCATTTTTGGTTATTTTTTGAGTGGAGTGCTTCACTATTTTTTAAATATCTCCGGCTCTAAGGGTCGTGGAAAAATAAAAAATAATGAAATTGACCGGTAGAGTATCGATCCGTATAGTAGGGTTTTTTTTTTAAAATGTATCCTAACCTCAAAAAACGAATTCGCGCACATTCTTTTTTTTTACTGAATTGGCAATAAATAATCAAAGAATCCTAGAATTTTCTTAAAAATTGGAGAAAATATGTATTTTTATGTCGGGAAGACATGGTAAAAATTAAAAAAAAAATGTATGTTTCCAGCCAAAATCGGCATTTTTCGAAAACAATTGAATTGGCCGCCATTTTTGAAAAAAAATTTATCTTAAAAAGAAGGATTTTGTGTGTACTTTTGTCTAAGAAAATCCAACATTTTATTTCTTTATTTAAAGTGCCCAATTTAGGGAATAATAAAAATTCGATTTTCATTTTTTTTAAAAAGTGTTTAAAAAAATAAAAAAAATATTTCAGGTTCTAAAGTAAGTTTTTTGTCTGGGCACGAATCAATATAAAAAATGAATATCGATATTTTTTATTATTCGCCAAATTGGGCACTTTTTAATAAAGAAATAAAATGTTGGATTTTCTTAGACAAAAGTACACACAAAATCCTTCTTCTTAAGATAAAATTTTTTTCTCTACTATTGTTTTTCCAAAAATGGCGGCCAATTCAATTTTTTTTCGAAAAATGCCGATTTTGGCTGGAACATTTTTTTTTGTTTAAATTTTTTTTTTGAGGTTAGGATACATTTTTAAAAAAAAAACCTACTATACGGATCGATACTCTACTTCATCACGGTCATTATAAGTTTTTTTCCACGACTCTTAAAGCCGGAGATATTTAAAAAATAGTGAATCAATCCACTCGAAAAATACCAAAAATACCGTTTTTGGCACATATCTCGCGAAGTACCAGCCCATATTTGTTGTTTGTTTATAACAACTTTCAATTAATTAACGAGTTCCTCAAGACAAGTTTGTCGATTTTTATTTAAAATATTTAATATAAGAAATTGTAAGAAAAAACGAATGTAATTAAATTTAATTTAAAGCAATACAATGAATTGCCTCATTTTATTAAAAACTGCAATAATTTAATGAGCTTTAAAAGAACATGTAGGTTGTGAATATAAGTATATAACTATTTATTTTTTTTGTAAACCTAAATGTAAAAATAATACTAGCCAAGAGCTAAATTAAAGGATTATTCATTTCGGAAGCTCATAGTGGTTTGTATTTTAATTTCTCTCTCTCTTTCCACTGGATTAAAACCACTTAGTTGTTAAAAAAGTTTTTTTATTGTCAATAAAAAAACTTTTTTAACAACTAAGTGGTTTTAATCCAGTGGAAAGAGAGAGAAATTAAAGGATTATTATTATTACTTCTATAGGAATTTCTCAACTATTATTATATATTATATTATATTATTATTATATTATATTATAACTGAATGTAATCTAACAAAAAAAAATAAAGAAAGTCTTTTTGAAGCTATGAATAATTTACTTTAAGTCAAAATTCAAAATTGGGACATTCGCCATTTATCGGTGTCACTCGTAAAATCTTCGGTTAACGTACGTAGATTTTTAAGGTATCCGTGAGAGAACGCAAGGTTACGTACGTACGCAATCCTATTTTTCACGTAAACGCTATTTCCAGACAAATGCGCATGCGTAGATATCAATTCGGCTCCTAACGTTTACGTACTTGGCACAACTTCAACTCTCTAATAAAGAAATATCTAGGTAGGTATTTTCTACACTGTTCTGATGCTGTGGTAAATAAATAAAGTATAAAGTTTAGTATGGATACTAAATACGTGTCACTGGTTTTTTGGGTAAAATTTTAAAGTAGGTTTATTTTTGTATATTATTCTTATAGGAAAAATCACACTGAATACAATGGTGACATTAAAAAATTTATAAATAGCCGTCTTCATTGTTAAAAGCGATGGTTTTTGGTGAGCATTTTAATTTTTCAACCCTATTTTTTGGACATTTTAATGAAAACGGTGACACGGACAAAAAAAATTTCAAGGGATTAAACATGAACAATTTATCATAACCCATGGTTTAAGACTTGCAGCGATTTTTTATCTGTAACCGTTCAATTGTTATATACAAATTAATGCTCTAACATTAACAATTTTTTTTTTATAAAAGGACTTGCAGATAATTTATTGTGGTTACAATGGTGCATTTTGTTCATAGAACGCAGTTTTTTGTGTCGATAACTCATGTATTCTGCAATTGTTTAAACAAATAGATATTGATAAAAACATTTTGCGTTTGGGGCCGCCAATTATTTATTAATTCATTTTTTAAAAAAATTCTTGCTTCACCTTAAAGATTATACATTTATATAATTCTCAATTTTCGTATGAATCCATTGATGTTTAAATATTTTTTTTATGTTAGAAATATTATTTTCCGAGCTCCATTCCTATCTGATGTATTTAATGAGATTAGTCGCGTGGTAGCGCTATTCATATTAAAATAAACGGATTTATACGAAAATAAATTAAATTAATAAAATATAAACTCTATTTTGATGCTAGAAAAAAAAATAGTAAACAAAAAAAATGAAATTTCCTAAAAATAAAAAATAAAATTTCTGTCGTGGCTGAAGCAGGTATCGAACTCATGACAAATGGATTATTAGCGCTCTCTGCGACCCGACTAATCGTGAAAATAAAGAAAATTTATTCTCTCAGATTCCTTAGATATCCCAAATAATATATTATATTTTAATACTAGCAGCGCCACCTAGCATACAGGAGATTCACTGAAGTCTTAAGATATCTATCGCTCTTCATTATTGCAGAAAGACAGTGATAAAAGATAAAGATAAAGATGGGGATTTTTGGTGTTTGTAGTTTGGCATACCTGTCGCAATGCCCCTCTTAAGACCATTTCCAGAAAATATATGTATCGGGTCCGGAAAAATTTGTGTGCGCTCTAATTCCAACTGCGATGGGAATTTCCTAACCAAATTTTATATTTAGCATTTTTACAACATGCTAATGATCTGATTAGATTTTGGGCAAAATCGGACAACTGGAAGTGGGGGTTTACTCTTCAGAATTTTCAGATTTTCGCAATTATTATCGTTTCTATTAAGTTTATGTAAAAATATTGAGAGAAAAAAATTTATTTTAAATTAAATTTACTATAAATTTTGTTTAAAAACTTTTTCAAATTTTGTATTATAAGCGAGTTAAAAATAAAATATGGAATAACATAGTTGCATAATAGCGCAAGCGCAGTAGAAGTGTTTTGTTTCATGGAGACAATTGTACGCTCTTGCCAGACATGGCCTGCCTTAAATATGTACGAGTAATTGGATTATGAGCCCGTAGGGCCGTTAAAGTATGGTAAAGTCATGTGCATGGCCACATCCGATTTTTTTAATATTATGCGATGCCCCTCTTAATGATAACTAACATTCTAACAAATAAATAAAAAAAAAATATTAAAGTGAAATAACATAAACATAAAATCCGTCGCATCTTTAATTTCAATATCGATATCCGATGCGGGTATCGAATAGTGGCATCCGATGCAATATCGTTATTGTAAAAACGCCCATCTCTAGTACTCTTCCAACATATAAGCAATCGTTATTGGATTGGTATATTGGTGACTTCCGCCATGCTCCATGTTGTTCAAACGAGATGGGTTTGGGGTCCGACGGTCCGTTTGAAATTGAAATCTTAAAACATCTAAGACATCGTATTACATTTTCAATAAATAATTTAATTAAAAAGTGAACTAACATCGAGTTAACGAAATACAATTAATAAATTATCGATATACAAGTTTGAATAGAAATTCAGGAAGAAGTGTTGTCCCAGATGCAGACAAATAATCGAGAGACTGAGCCCATATAAACGAAATAAGGAGAAGACATATTTTTTGTAAAATGGGGTCTCACCAAATAAACATAGTTGCTCAAAACCAAATAAAAATTGAACCTGAATTGAAAGATGAGACAACCAGTACAAAACCAGAGAAATATTTTAAGATAGAAGAGAAACCTGCTAGTGAACAATGTTTAGAAGTTGATAAGAACATTAAACAAATAGACGGGAAGTATCTCAAGATAGAGGAGAAACTTGATGTTGCAAAAGATTCTTGTACGGTTCAATATACAGATATTGATACAGAATTATTAAGTGATAACAATTTTAAGATTGAAGAAGAAGAAATACACATTAAAGATGAAAGTGAACAACTTTTAGAAGAAGTTGACAAGAACAGCATTAATTTTGAAGAGGATGGTTGCCAACAATGTTTTACTAATGATGAAGAAAAACTGTGCAATATTTGTGAACATACATTTTCTCAAGAAGGCAATCTTGAAACGCCTTTATTAGTTCACACAAGTGAAAAAAAGTATGTATGCGTCGTTTGCCAAAAATCATTTACTCATGAAGTCAATCTAAATCAGCATTTACTGATTCACTCTAATATAAAGAAAATCAAGTGTAATGTTTGTGAAAAATCATTTACTTTGAAGTCACATCTGAAACGACATTTACTAATTCATTCTAGTGATACGAATTTTATTTGCGACATTTGTAAAAAATCATTTAGACATAAAGTTAATCTAATTAAACATTTAGTGATTCATTCTGATGATAAGAAATTTACATGTGACATTTGTAAAAAATCATTTAAACTGAAATCGTGTCTGAAAGAACATTTACTAATTCATTCAGGTGTAAAGAATTTTAAATGCGACGTTTGTGAAAAGTCATTTACTCATAAGTCAGTTCTGAACAGACATTTACCAATTCATTCTGATGATACGAAGTTTATTTGCGACGTTTGTGGAAAATCATTTAAAGGTAGACCTAATCTAATTAAACATTTAGTGATTCATTCTGATAAGAAATTTACATGTGACATTTGTCAAAAATCATTTAAACTGAAATCGTGTCTGAAACGACATTTAGTAATTCATTCACATGATAAGAGTATTAAATGCTACATTTGTAAAAAATCATTTACTCAGAAGTCAGATCTGAAAATACATTTACTAATTCATTCTCAAGATAAGAATTTTAATTGCGACGTTTGTGAAAAATCATTTACTTTGAAGTCACATCTGAAACGACATTTACTAATTCATTCTAGTGATGACGTTTGTAAAAAATCATTTACTAATCAGTCAGTTCTGAACAGACATTTACCAATTCATTCTGATGATACGAATTTTCTTTGCGACGTTTGTGGAAAATCATTTAAAAGTAGATCTAATTTCATTAAACATTTAGTGATTCATTCTGATGATAAGAAATTTACATGTGACATTTGTAAAAAATCATTTAAACTGAAATCGTGTCTGAAAGAACATTTACTAATTCATTCAGGTGTAAAGAATTTTAAATGCGACGTTTGTAAAAAATCATTTACTCAGAGGCAACATCTGAAAAGGCATTTACTAATTCATTCTGGTGAAAAGAATTTTCAATGTGTCGTTTGTAAAAAATCATTTACTCTGAATTCACATCTGAAAAATCATTTGCTAAGTCATTCTAGTGATAAGAATTTTAAATGCATTGTTTGTGAAAAATCATTTGCTCAGAGGCAACAACTGAAAGAACATTTTTTACTAAGTCGTGCATGTAAAAAAAATTTTAAACAACATTTGCTAATTCATTCTGGTGATAAGAGTTTTAAATGCTACGTTTGTAAAAAATCATTTGGTCAGATGTCAAATCTGAAAGCACATTTACTAATTCATTCTGGTGAAAGGAATTTTAAATGCAACATTTGTGAAAAATCATATTATCAAGCACACACTCTAAATACACATTTAGTAAGTCATTCAGGTATAAAGAATTTTAAATGCGTCGTTTGTAAAAAATCATTTACTTACAAAGGCCATCTAAAAGCACATTTACTAATTCATTCTAGTGATAAGAAGTTTAAATGCATTGTTTGTGAAAAATCATTTGCTCAGAGGCAACAACTGAAAGAACATTTTTCACTAAGTCATTCAGGTAAAAAGAATTTTAAATGCGACATTTGTAAAAAATCATTTACTCTGAAGTCAGATATGAAAAGACATTTACGAATTCATTCTAGTGATAGATTTAAATGCGACGCTTGTGAAAAATCATTTAAAGGTAAAGCTAATCTAAATCAGCATTTATTGATTCATCATTCTGTAGATAAGAATTTTACATGCGACATTTGTAAAAAATCATTTACTCACAAAAGCAATCTAAAAAAACATTTACAAATTCATTCTAGTGATAAGAATTTTAAATGCAATGTTTGTGAAAAATCATTTTCTCGAAAAAAGGCTTTAAATAATCATTTATTGATTCATTGAGATGAAAAGAATTTTAAATGCGACGTTTGTAAAAAATTATTTACTTAGAAGTCACATCTATAAAGAACATTTACTAATTCATTAAAAAATTTCTATTAAATGGAAAATATTATTCCGTTAAAATGAATGCACTGGCGGATTTAGGGGGGAGGGGGCATGGGCCTCCTCCTAGAGTTCTGAATAGTTGATATTGGTTCAACAACTAGAGTCTTAGTGGAGTGAAATTAGACGAAAATATTCTGAAAATGGATGTAGGAGCTAAGTCAAACTTTTTTGTAAAAAATTTTCAACAAATTTGGGCTTCGCGAGATATGTACCAAAAACGGCATTTTTGGTATTTTTAGAGTGGATTGCTTCACTATTTTTTAAATATCTCCGGCTCTAAGGGTCGTGGAAAAATAAAAAAAAATGAAAATGGCCGGTAGAGTATCGATCCGTATAGTAGGGTTTTTTTTTAAAAATCTATCCTAACCTCAAAAAACGAATTCGCGCACATTTTTTTTTTACTGAATTGGCAATAAATAATCAAAGAATCCTAGAATTTTCTTAAAAATTGGAGAAAATATGTATTTTTATGTCGGGAAGACATGGTAAAAATTAAAAAAAAAATGTATTTTTCCCGCCAAAATCGGCATTTTTCGAAAAAAAATTGAATTGGCTGCCATTTTCGAAAAAACAATAGTAGAGAAAAAATTTTTATCTTAAAGAGAAGGATTTTGTGTGTACTTTTTTCTAAGAAAATCCAACATTTTATTTCTTTATTTAAAGTGCCCAATTTAGGGAATAATAAAAAAAATAAAAATTCGATTTTCATTTTTTTTAATTGTTTAAAAAAATAAAAAAAATTCAGGTTCTAAAATAAGTTTTTTGTCTGAGCACGAATCAATATAAATCAATATAAAAAATGAATATCGATATTTTTTATTATTCCCCAAATTGGGCACTTTTTAATAAAGAAATAAAATGTTGGATTTTCTTAGACAAAAGTACACACAAAATCCTTTTTCTTAAGATAAAATTTTTTTCTCTACTATTGTTTTTCCAAAAATGGCGACCAATTCAATCTTTTTTCGAAAAATGCCGATTTTGGCTGGAACATTTTTTTTGTTTAAAATTTTTACCATGTCTTCCCGACATAAAAATACATATTTCTCTAATTTTTAAGAAAATTCGAGGATTCTTTATTTATTGCCAATTCAGTAAAAACAATAATGTCCGCGAATTCGTTTTTTGAGGTTAGGATGTATTTAAAAAAAAACCTACTATACGGATCGATACGCTACTTCATCACGGTCATTATAATTTTTTTTTTTCAACGACTCTTAGAGCCGGAGATATTTAAAAAATAGTGAATCAATCCACTCGAAAAATACCAAAAAATACCGTTTTTGGCACATATCTCGCGAAGTTCCAGCCCATATTTTTTACAAGTTTCTCTTTGTGTATAAAATCGAAAAAATTAAAAAAATTTGACTTAGTTCTCACATCCATATAAAATTTTAATTTCACTACACTCTCTGGATGTGCAAGTAAACCTTTCGATTAGTTTTCAACAAGAAGAAAACACGTTATACAAACCAAAATTATTCGTTGTATTGAATATTTTCTCAAAGACTCGAACATCCCAAATTTTTATCACTTAATCACTTTGGTTATAAATTTCCATTAACTGATGGTCCCTCCCTGAAAAACTCCCTAGATCCGCCACTGAATGAATGTTGTTTGTTTATAACAACTCTCAATTAATTAACGAGTTCCTCAAGGCAAGTTTGTCGATTTTTATTTAAAATATGTAATATAAGAAATTGTAAGAAAAAACGAATGTAATTAAATTTTATTTTTCCGCTATTTTGTTTTATTTTATGATATAAAATTAAATGTATTCATTCATTAAAAATAGTAATAAAATTTTTTATTTTAAAAATATTCTTAGCAGCAAAAATTATTGTTTCGCGATATCCTGGGAATGGGGACCAATGGCGGGTAGTTTTGAAGTTCTTCAAGTGCCATGTTGACCGGTTAGGTTGGCAGCGCTGGATTCCTAATGTTAGAAAAAAAAGGCAACTTTGAACTTTTGTAATAATAGAGAGTTAATAGGGAGGTTTTAAGCCACCTATTTGAACGCCAATATACTTTAAACTTTATTAACTGATATTAGAGAGTTGAAGTTGTGCCAAGTACGTAAACGTTAGGAGCCGAATTGACATCTACGCATGCGCATTTGTCTGGAAATAGCGTTTACGTGAAAAATAGGATTGCGTACGTACGTAACCTTGCGTTCTCTCACGGATACCTTAAAAATCTACGTACGTTAACCGAAGATTATACGAGTGACACCGATAAATGGCGAATGTCCCAATTTTGAATTTTGACTTAAAGTAAATTATTCATAGCTTCAAAAAGACTTTCTTTATTTTTTTTTGTTAGATTACATTCAGTTATAATATAATATAATAATAATATAATATAATATATAATAATAGTTGAGAGATTCCTATAGAAGTAATAATAATAATAATCCTTTAATTTCTCTCTCTCTTTCCACTGGATTAAAACCATTTAGTTGTTAAAAAAGTTTTTTTATTGACAATAAGAGAATAAGAGAGAAATTAAAATACAAACCACTATGAGCTTCCGAAATGAATAATCCTTTAATTTAGCTCTTGGCTAGTATTATTTTTACATTTAGGTTTACAAAAAAAAAAAATAGTTATATACTTATATTCACAACCTACATGTTCTTTTAAAGCTCATTAAATTATTGCAGTTTTTAATAAAATCAGGCAATTCATTGTATTGCTTTAATCCCTTATAAAACAGACTATATTCTGACTATATAACTATAGTGCTTACTCTGTCTAAATAAAAATTGTTTCTTGATCTTGTGGAATATTTATGTCTTTAACAAACCTACAATTATTTACAAGTTGAGGCACTATAGTTGATCAATCATTTTATATATAAATAACATGGTATTAAGGGTCACTCAAGAAGTTACTAAATATTCGTTTTTGTTTCATTTGATTTATATAATTTAAGAATTTAAGTGTGATTAGATTACATTCGGTTGAGAAATTCCTATAGAAGTTACTAAATATTCTCTTATTATGTTTCTAAAGGTTATTTCCCATATTTCAGTAAGATAATAAAAAACTTTCAAGTTAAAACATTTTTTATTATATAAATATTTATTTATTAATCACAATAACAATAACAAAACAATATTACAGAATATTTATCTCCAGAACTACAAAACAACGAATCTTTACATTTTTAGAAAATATACTCAATAAAATTACATTACATAAAGCTCTGCTCGATTCACAACAGGATCATTGTTGAATATATGTAGCAAGATTACCTCATCCATTTCATCTTCTTCGAAATCTGAATCCCCAAGTTGTGCTGCATCAAGAATAGCTTCCATCTTAAATTAAATCAAAGTATGAAATAAATAGAGCCTAATGGAACATGTATAAAGACGTGCTTACCATAAAATGTATCTTCTATTTTAGTAGAATTTCAAGAAATCCAATTCCAATATATATATTATTTTGTTTTTCATTTCTATAACTCATTAGTGGCTTTGTACTTCAAATACTCTCCTTAATGGATATAGTAAAACCTCTTATTTTATTAAAAAGTTTTTTAATTTTGACTTTTCGACTTTCTGCTCACAGAAAACAACATGAAAGCAAAATACAGACCAAATTAATTAACGGTTGACAGTTGACATCTACTTTACGTACGTACATGAACACTTCAACTCAAATTTCATACAACTTTATTACGTTATATTTCGTACGGTATTTTCTACGTAAAGGGTTACGTACTGTAATTACTTCAACTCTCTAATACCTCCGTCCCATAAAAAAACATAACAGCAAAATACAGACCAATTAATTAAAGGTTGACAGTTGACATCTATTTTACGTACGTACATGAACACTTCAACTCAAATTTCATACAACTTTAGAGAGTTGAAGTAAACACAGTACCTAACCCTTTACGTAGAAAATACCGTACGAAATATAACGTAATAAAGTTGTATGGAATTTGAGTTGAAGTGTTCATGTACGTACGTAAAATAGATGTCAACTGTCAACCTTTAATTAATTGGTCTGTATTTTGGTTTTATGTTGTTTTATGTGAGCAGAAAGTCGAAAAGTCAAAATTAAAAAATTTTTTAATAAAATAAGAGGTTTTATTATATCCATTAAGAAGAGTATTTGAAGTACAAAGCCACTAATGAGTTATAGAAATGAAAAACAAAATAAAATATATATTGGAATTGGATTTCTTGAAATTCTACTAAAATAGAAGTTACATTTTTATGGTAAGCACGTCTTTATACATGTTCAATTAGGCTCTATTTATTTCATTTAAGGTGGAAGGTATTCTTGATGCAGCACAACTTGGGGATTCAGATTTCGAAGAAGATGAAATGGATGAGGTAATCTTGCTACATATATTCAACAATGATCCTGTTGGGAATCGAGCACAGCTTTATGGGCGATTGAGCCTCCACACAACTGGAACAATATTTGGGAAATTTAATGTTCTGTTCAGCACACACATATTTTCAAAATCCATCATGCTGATTAAATTTTAGTAAATGCACCTAGATTGATTTTTGTAAAGTTAGTATCGCAATATTAAAGTAGCATACCTTTTATCAAGCAAAAACAACTTTAATGTTTGTTTTATTACCAATATTTTGTTAGCATTGTTTGCTAGTTTCAAGATGTAAAAAGCGCCATCAACTAAATTTAGTTGAACATTTCTACACTTTGTAAATGTAATTTTATTGAGTATATTTTCTAAAAATGTAAAGATTCGTTGTTTTGTAGTTCTGGAGATAAATATTCTGTAATATTGTTTTGTTATTGTTATTGTGATTAATAAATAAATATTTATATAATAAAAAATGTTTTAACTTGAAAGTTTTTTATTATCTTACTGAAATATGGGAAATAACCTTTAGAAACATAATAAGCGAATATTTAGGAACTTCTATAGGAATTTCTCAACCGAATGTAATCTAATCACACTTAAATTCTTAAATTATATAAATCAAATGAAACAAAAACGAATATTTAGTAACTTCTTGAGTGACCCTTAATACCATGTTATTTATATATAAAATGATTAATCAACTATAGTGCCTCAACTTGTAAATAATTGTAGGTTTGTTAAAGACATAAATATTCCACAAGATCAAGAAACAATTTTTATTTAGACAGAGTAAGCACTATAGTTATATAGTCAGAATAGTCTGTTTTATAAGGGATTAAAGCAATACAATGAATTGCCTGATTTTATTAAAAACTGCAATAATTTAATGAGCTTTAAAAGAACATGTAGGTTGTGAATATAAGTATATAACTATTTATTTTTTTTTGTAAACCTAAATATAAAAATAATACTAGCCAAGAGCTAAATTAAAGGATTATTCATTTCGGAAGCTCATAGTGGTTTGTATTTTAATTTCTCTCTCTCTCTCTTTCCACTGGATTAAAACCACTTAGTTGTTAAAAAAGTTTTTTTATTGTCAATAAAAAAACTTTTTTAACAACTAAGTGGTTTTAATCCAGTGGAAAGAGAGAGAGAAATTAAAGGATTATTATTATTACTTCTATAGGAATCTCTCAACTATTATTATATATTATATTATATTATTATTATATTATATTATAACTGAATGTAATCTAACAAAAAAAAAATAAAGAAAGTCTTTTTGAAGCTATGAATAATTTACTTTAAGTCAAAATTCAAAATTGGGACATTCGACATTTATCGGTGTCACTCGTATAATCTTCGGTTAACGTACGTAGATTTTTACGGTATCCGTGAGAGAACGCAAGGTTACGTACGTACGCAATCCTATTTTTCACGTAAACGCTATTTCCAGACAAATGCGCATGCGTAGATGTCAATTCGGCTCCTAACGTTTACGTACTTGGCACAACTTCAACTCTCTAATAACGGATATTGTTTTCGCCATGGTGCCGCCTGTAGAACATTTATATTTAAGTTTTATCGTGAACTCCAAAGTATATGATAAATACATGTGAAATTTAGAAGATTTGAGTAAGTCTATAGTTTTCACCATTCTTACCACTTTTTTTCTTAAATATGAAATGAAAAAATTTCATAAAATTAAATGTTATGGCCACATAGGATATGGACATTGAAGAGATGTCACAACAAGTCTTTTACCTAACCTATCTTTTGTAGTATTTGTTTCATTCTGGCTTCATTTAAAAACGATTTAAGGCAGTTAAAATAAAAAAAAAATCGTAAATGATTATTTAAACTATCACAAAGTGAGGGTTATCATTTATAAGGTTATAAATGTTTCTGGCATCTGTCACGTAAATAACGGAAGAGTGGGATGGCTTAAAAACTCATTTTCGAAATACGTTATTAACGTTCTGTGTTTACTTTAATAGCGGATAAAGGGATATAACGTATGACGCTCAAGTTGTGGCCTAAAACCTCCCTAATAGGGAGGTTTTAAGCCACAACTTGAAACCTTGGCGAAATCAATATCAGTTATTAAGGGAACCTTATTTCACCTCTAATAACGTAAAACAATATCAGTTAATAAAGTTTCCCTTATTTAAAGTATATTGGTGTTGAAATAGGTGGCTTAAAACCTCCCTATTCGCTTCTTGTCCTAACTGATACGCCCTCTGGTGAAAACTGCGAAAACTGAGCTAAGGAGTAGTTTTGACATTTTGGGTTATTTCTTTAGAGTTGTTAAGTAATTTTCATAGTGTTTTTGTCTTGTTTTTACAAATAATTTTGATTTGTTGATCTTTTTTATAATGAGTAATCATTATTGTTGTGTACCTAAGTGTTCATCATGGGGAAAAAGAAACCCTGAACTAAGTTTTCATTCGTTTCCAAAGCAGGAACGTCCAAAGTTTTTTTTGAAACCAAACTTGGCAATAGAGAATTAGTGGATAGGAAAAGATTGTGGATCACAACATTAAAAATTGGCAAGAAAGTTTCAAATACCATGAGATTGTGTTTTCTAAATTTTGCTGAAAGTGATTTTATTCAAAAAGGTATGGTAAAAATATTTAATTATTATTTACCACTTTCCTTTGATTTATTATTTACAGTTAGAGTAAAACGGAGAACATTAAAGCCTCATGCTATAACTTTACAAGAACATAAGAGGTTCTCCACTTTTACAGTGTTAGAAATAGATAATTTCCCAGTAATTTCATGTGGATTAGATTCCAATGCACTCGTTTGTAAACACAAACCATATATTTCTATCCACTCATAAGTTTCTATGGTCTTTCCCGCTAAAATAAGATGTCCTGCATTCAGGACATTTTCACCTTCAACTACAGATTTAGAATTAGCTCATCCGCCCAAATAGTTCATGTACTCTAAAATGCTTAGCTTCATTTCTAAAAAATAATGGAAACAATAATTTGAGACTAAAATGTATTTGAGTAAAACCCCTGACTACTACTCACCTAAATACAACTGGAAATATCACACTTTTAACGATATAAAATAAGTGTTTATGTATAGTTTATAAAATAAAATGAATGTCACACTAAACACTAGACAAAAACAATACACAATTTACAGCTAGAAATAATTCAAAAAAACAAAACTGATACCAAATAAACAACTTAAATACACATGAAATATCCCATAAGAAAGCACGAAGTAAACAAACTACTACTCCTTAGCACAGTTCCAATTTCACCGCATGAGCGCTGCAATCTTAATCCGAGTTACCTATAGAATGTATACCGTATACGTTATTGAGACGAGCACAACTTTGAAGCGACACCACCGGTATTAATTTGAACCTTCACGAAAAGCATAATTTTGTTTGTTTACCTGCAAGTCGAACGTGTGTTTTGATTTTGTGCTTCGTGTATTTTGTTGTTATTTGTTAGTTAAACGTTAAAAATGCCCAATAAAAATAATACAAACTATTGCGTTTATGGGTATACCTCTAGGAAATCTAAAAATCCGGAATTACACTTCCATTATGATCCACCCAAGAAGCAACAAAAAAGGTGTAATCGAGGAAGTTGATCGTCGTAAATTCCGGGAAAAGTGTAATTATTTTTAAATCTGAAGATTACATTACAAAATCAGGTAAGATAAAGATTAGCATTTCTGAGATTATTTCTTGATTACTACTGAAATGTTTGCAGGAATTCTTTCAAACAAAATAGCACCCAAGTAGTGCAAAAAGGGTGGGCCATCACATCATTTGCCCAGTAAGCCACTTGATGTTAAAACCATTAAATGTGCAAGGAATGATGGTTAGTTAGAAAACAGCAAACTGTTGCCTATAAACTAAGTAAACTTGTCCTTACAAACTGTCGAAACTGTGTGCAGTTGTATATGTAAACTTAAAATCTAATTAGGTGTGCACATCATTGCTGATATTTCAACTTATCATTTTTCTAAAGGTAATAGAACCTTTGTCACATCATAATTTTAAAAATACCATTATTATGTTCTCCTCTTGTACAACACATGTTTTCAATAATTATACAGTTACAATTAGTAATGAATTATTATAATAAAATGTTAAATACTACTAAAACTGAATAATTCAAAGTTAGCTTTGAACTTATGTTAAAATAAAGGATTAAAAAATATACATTTTGTGTTCATTTTGAAAAAAACAAAGTAGATAAACAAAACAACAAGTTTTGCAACAGATACATTTGATGGCCTATGAAGTGTTTTCAGCCAAGAAAAAAGTTTCTTAATTTTTTATATTTTAATTTGATATTGATTTAAAAAAATAATTTTGAAACAACGAATAGGATATATTTTACCATAAATCAATCAAAATTAGGTTCTTAGAAATCATTTTTTATTTAAATCACTTTTACAATTACAATTATTATCCTGAAAAAATTGAAATAAAATTTATCTGCAGAAAACTGTTGTATGTTTCTTTGGCATATGATTTAGCTCCCTTCCAATATCATTCTATATTAGTAGAGGTGAAGATGATAATACATCTAGGCTATATTCATCCTGAAACACAAAAAAAGCAGACAGAAACAGAAGTAAACAATAAATTTCTGATAAACCTAAGATATGCGCTAAATAAATAACCTCAATTTTAGAATAACGACACAAAAAACAGGTATAATTGAGTCTAAATACTTACATGTACAGGTATATTATGGTAATTTCCAAATCAAAAACCTCAAACAATCACAAAAAGCCTTAAAATACTACAAATAAACCATTCACTCAGTATAACTTAATGCACTATTTATCAAAAATTACGCGTTTCGTTGAACAGCTGATCGAGGAAAGTGGCGCCACCATCGGTAATTATTTGTCTCAATACCTTAGCGCTATGACGATGTAAGGTATGCGTAAAATAGTGAGTTATTAGAGAGTTATTGCACATCATTTGGGGTATACGGTATGCCTTACAGTGACAGTTACGCGTGCGCAACTGTAAACAACCATTTTTAAGGTATAACGTCGTACGCTATATCTAAGGCATAAGGAGAGCCTTAAACCTTATACCTTATGCATATTTGATGTTCTAAAACCAAAAAGCGGCTTTTTCGCGATCGATTTTAGAATTAAATAACAGAAGAAGAGCAATGTTAAACCGTATTCAATGGTTAACGTAAATAAAGTTAAAAAATTGAAAATTTGTAAACAAAATTTTTCGACTGAACATTAGACTTTAATAAAAACGATTATTCTTGATAATTTTGAGTGTATGTTGAAAAGTAATACAAAAGTTTTAATTATCTACATTTATATTAAACTGTTTACGATATATTTCAGCTACAAATTCTAAAAATCCAATATCCAACCCTCAAAACATAGGGCTTCGGTACCATAAAAGGGTTTGTTAGATGAATTAGTTTATGAGTATTTTGAAAAATAAATTATTGCATTATTTCAAGGAACTTAGTCTGTTTGGATTACAACAGATTGGGAAAAACCTATAATCCAATCGTTATAATGTAAATTTAACTGCTGGCTGGGGATTAAAGAAATCATTTTCCAAAATTCTGTGCTTAATTGTAATGTTTTCTCTATATGTATTTAAATATATATTATTGAAAAGATGTTAATTATTTAAAATACAAAAAATGAAATTTTCCATTAGTTTTGATATCTGATATTTGCATTTTAGGTTTTAAATAAAACTAAAAAACCATCAGTCTTAATTTATTGCTTAATAAAGGTAAGAAAGTTAAAAATATTTTATTTCAAAGTAATTTAAACTTAATTCTACAACATATTTCTATTTCTTGGTTTGTTTTTTGCTCCGATGGATCTTAAGAGTCTTTTCTTGTATGAACTTCCTGGTTCCCGGTTTTGATTGTTGAAATTTCATCAAAATCCTTCAACCTATTCGTATAATCTAATCTTCTAAGCAAAATGCACAATCCTTCAAGTCCTGTAACACAAAATTAGGGGTAATAGGTTTTTACTTTCATTAGGAGAAAGTCAATAGTTTATACCTGATATAACATTACTTCTTCTTGTTCTAATTACAGCTGGTAACATAAGACGTTCTGCTAAGAATACAATGTGTTCTCTTTCAAATCGGAAATTTGATTTTAGGTAATGGGTTAACATTAACTCTAAATTGAGGCGATCATTGATATTTCTTCCTCGACCTTCCCTATTATTGATAAGGTGAAATAATATGGCTTCATCTATGTGTTAATCTTCATGTTCTTCCTCAACAAAAATATTCAAAAGTTCTTCCGTAATTTCGTTAATACTTTTCTACCATCAACTCAAGCACAATATCCAATATTTATATTTCGACACCATTGACACCCCACTATTAGCATGTCAAACGTCACTACCTTGAGAAAAGCAACTGCAATAAGAGGGGCCTTGCCACTGCCGACCTCGTTTTCAGTTGGCAATACTGAATATGCATAAAAATTTAACGATTTTTTGGAGAGTTAATCTCGAGAACGGAATTTTTGTTTGTGGAAATATTTATACCCGTTATAGCTTATACCTTGGAATAGGACATCTCCTTTTTTGAGTCAATTTTAAGGATTAATAAAAAAGATATCAGCCATTTAGTGGAGGTGTGTTTTTGACAGTTTTGACAATTTGTGATCACCAATTTTAACGTGAAAAGGAGATGTCCTAAATGAAGGATACAGAATTAATTTCCGAGAATACCAATTCGCAAAACTTTATAATTTTTGAGATTAACTCTCCAGAAAAACAAAATTTATGTAAGTTGCCTATATCCCAGTAAGATTTTCTCTTTCCATAGTTCAGGCGTTTTCCGCCTGACACTTTGAGACGGTGGCGCTTTTTGGTTTTATTTTGAACGATGTATGCAACCAGTTTTACGAATACGAAGAAAGTTTAGATGTTTAGAACTGAGATTTTAGGTTATGTTGGCTAATTTATTTGTGTTTTGCAATTTTTTTTAATGAGTAAATTAGTATTAACTAAAACCAGTTCTTCAGTTTAAAGTATTTCAATTAATGGAGATGTCCTATTCCAAGGTGTAAGCTATAACGGGTAAAAATATTTCCACGAACAAAAATTCCATTCTCGAGAGGCTGTTCAAAAAATCTTCAATTTTTATGCATATTCAATGTGAAAAATTAGTGATTAGTAATATGGAGAATGTGCAATTCAACAGTTTTTTGTGATTTTTATTCGTGCATTCAAAATAGTGTCTGCATAGTTGGGAATCACAGACATTTGCAGAAATTAATATTTACAGTATGTCTCACATATTAACCCATCCATGGGACTCTTGATATAGGTTTGTTACACATTTTATTTGCTATTATGTCTTTTGTTCATTGCTAAAAAGCAATGCAGTTTTTTCATAGTGTATTGTTTTGTTTTTGTTTTAGTGAATAACTGTAATTAGGTACTTTTAAATAAAGAAATAATTATTAATTATTCAATTTATTTTCTTACAAAAATGATTTTATAATATTTAATGATTTACAATAAAGTTAACATTAAAGAAATGAGTTTACGATTAATACATGCAAGTATATTAGAACTAAAAATCTGAAATAAATTTATGATTAATAAATGCAAGTATCACTGCATATGGTTGGATGGTTGGATTAAATGTCGCGTCAGGCATCATGTGCTTTAGCCGGGAGATCAAAAGATTGTCCGGCTGCCAAGTTTGTTAGCTCTTTAGCATTACCCAGGGTGCACCACGTGGAGGCGAGCTAACTTTACACACCCCTGAATCTGAAATAAATTTATGATTAATAAATGCAAGTACTAGAAATAAGAATCTGAAATAAATTTCTGATTAATAAATGCAAGTACTCGAACTGAAAATCTGAAATAAATTTATGATTAATAAATGCAAGTACTAGAAATAAGAATCTGAAATAAATTTCTGATTAATAAATGCAAGTACTCGAACTGAAAATCTGAAATAAATTTATGATTAATAAATGCAAGTACTAGAACTAAGAATCTGAAATAAATTTATGATTAATAAATGCAAGTAGTCGAACTGAAAATCTGAAATAAATTTATGATTAATAAATGCAAGTACTCGAACTGAAAATCTGAAATAAATTTATGATTAATAAATGCAAGTACTCGAACTGAAAATCTGAAATAAATTTATGATTAATAAATGCAAGTACTCGAACTGAAAATCTGAAATAAATTTATGATTAATAAATGCAAGTACTAGAACTAAGAATCTAAAATAAATTTATGATTAATAAATGCAAGTATTCTATTTGAATGTACTTACTAAGGGTCACAATTACTATTAATATTTAATGGGCTTCAACTTCCAATTTTATAGACTGCATTCTAAAATAAAAGAATAAAAAAAAAACTAATTTCTATTTGAATGTACTTACTTAGGTATGTAAGGGTCACAATTACTATTAATATTTAATGGGCTTCAACTTCAATTTTATAGACTGCATTCTAAAAGATAAAAGAATAAAAAAAACTATTTTCTATTTGAATGTACTTACTTAGGTATGTAAGGGTCACAATTACTATTAATATTTAATGGGCTTCAACTTCAATTTTATAGACTGCATTCTAAAAGATAAAAGAATAAAAAAAACTATTTTCTATTTGAATGTACTTACTTAGGTATGTAAGGGTCACAATTACTATTAATATTTAATGGGATTGTTATTATTTATATTTCAATGAGCTTTTCAAACATCAATTTTGGATACTGAACTCTGAAAGATAAAAAAAATTAAATATTCTGCAATTTTTTCATTCAGATAGAGACTTACTTAGATTTGATAAAAACATTTTGCGTTTGGGGCCGCCAATTATTTATTAATTCATTTTTTAAAAAAATTCTTGCTTCACCTTAAAGATTATACATTTATATAATTCTCAATTTTCGTATGAATCCATTGATGTTTAAATATTTTTTTTATGTTAGAAATATTATTTTCCGAGCTCCATTCCTATCTGATGTATTTAGAGAGATTAGTCGCGTGGCAGCGCTATTCATATTAAAATAAACGGATTTATTCGAAAATAATTGAAAATTAATTAAATTATAAAATATAAACTCTATTTTGATGCTAGAAAAAAAATAGTAAACAAAAAAAATGACATTTCCTAAAAATAAAAAATAATATTTCTGTCGTGGCTGAAGCCGGTATCGAACTCATGACAAATGGATTATTAGCGCTCTCTGCGATAAGACCAATAGTGAAAATAAAGAAAATTTATTCTCTCGGATTCCTTAGATATCCCAAATAATATATTATATTTTAATACTAGCAGCGCCACCTAGGATACAGGAGATTCACTGAAGTCTTAAGATATCTATCTCTCTTCATTATTGCAGAAAGACAGTGATAAAAGATAAAGATAAAAATGGGGATTTTTGGTGTTTGTAGTTTGGCATACCTGTCGCGACGCCCCTCATAACTCACTATTTTACGCATACCTTACATCGTCATAGCGCTAAGGTATAACGTATACGGTATACATTCTGCCAGTTTGCAATAACTCTCTATTAGGGAGATTTTAAGCCACCTATTTCAACACCAATATACTTTAAACGTTATACATCGCATGCGCAATAGCGCTAAAATAAGGGAAACTTTATTAACTGATATTGTTTTACGTTATTAGAGGTGAAATAAGGTTCCCTTAATAACGGATATTGTTTTCGCAATGGTGCCGCATGTAGAACATTTATATTTAAGTTTTATCGTGAACTCCAAAGTCTATGATAAATACATGTGAAATTTAGAAGATTTGAGTAAGTCTATAGTTTTCACCATTCTTACCACTTTTTTTCTTAAATATGAAATGAAAACATTTTATAAAATTAAGTGTTACGGCAACATAGGATATGGACATTGAAGAGATGTCACAACAAGTGTTTTACCTAACCTATCTTTTGTAGTATTTGTTTCATTCTGGCTTCATTTAAAAACGATTTAAGGCAGTTAAAATAAAAAAAAAATCGTAAATGATTATTTAAACTATCACAAAGTGAGGGTTATCATTTATAAGGTTATAAATGTTTCTGGCATCTGTCACGTAAATAACGGAAGAGTGGGATGGCTTAAAAACTCATTTTCGAAATACGTTATTAACGTTCTGTGTTTACTTTAATAGCGGATAAAGGGATATAACGTATGACGCTCAAGTTGTGGCTTAAAACCTCCCTATTGCAGTTGCTTTTCTCAAGGTAGTGACGTTTGACATGCTAATAGTGGGGTGTCAATGGTGTCGAAATATAAATATTGGATATTGTGCTTGAGTTGATGTTAGAAAAGTATTAACGAAATTACGGAAGAATTTTTGAATATTTTTGTTAAGGAAGAACATGAAGACGAACACATAGATGAAGCCATATTATTTCACCTTATCAATAATAGGGAAGGTCGAGGAAGAAATATCTATGATCGCCTCAATTTAGAGTTAATGTTAACCCATTACATAAAATCAAATTTCCGATTTGAAAGAGAACACATTGTATTCTTAGCAGAACGTCTTATGTTACCAGCTGTAATTAGAACAAGAAGAAGTAATGTTATATCAGGTATAAACTATTGACTTTCTCATAATGAAAGTAAAAACCTATTAAGTACCCCTAATTTTGTGTTACAGGACTTGAAGGATTGTGCATTTTGCTTAGAAGATTAGATTATACGAATAGGTTGAAGGGTTTTGATGAAATTTAAACAATCAAAACCGGGAACCAGGAAGTTCATACAAGAAAAGACTTAAGATCCATCGGAGCAAAAAACAAAGCAAGAAATAGAAATATGTTGTAGAATTAACTTTAAATTACTTTGAAATAAAATATTTTTAACTTTCTTACCTTTATTAAGCAATAAATTAAGACTGGTAGTTTTTTAGTTTTATTTAAAACCTAAAATGCAAATATCAGATATCAAAACTAATGGAAAATTTCATTTTTTGTATTTTAAATAATTAACATCTTTTCAATAATATATATTTAAATACATATAGACAAAACATTACAATTAAGCACAGAATTTTGGAAAATGATTTCTTTAATCCCCAGCCAGCAGTTAAATTTACATTATAACGATTGGATTATAGGTTTTTCCCAATCTGTTGTAATCCAAACAGACTCAAGTTCCTTGAAATAATGCAATAATTTATTTTTCAAAATACTCAAACTAATTCATCTAACAAACCCTTTTATGGTACCGAAGCCCTATGTTTTGAGGGTTGGATATTGGATTTTTAGAATTTGTAGCTGAAATATATCGTAAACAGTTTAATATAAATGTTGTAGATAATTAAAACTTTTTTATTAATTTGTATTACTTTTCAATATAAACTCAAAATTATTGAGAATAATCGTTTTTATTAAAGTCTAATGTTCAGTCGAAAAATTTTGTTTACAAATTTTTAACTATATCAGTGATCTTCTTCTGTTATTTAATTCTAAAATCGATCGCAAAAAGCCGCTTTTTGGTTTTAGAACACCAAATATGCATAACGTATAAGGTTTAAGGCTGTCCTTATGCCTTAGATATAGCGTACGACGTTATACCTTAAAAATGGTTGTTTACTGTTGCGCATGCGTAACTGTCATTGTAAGGCATACCGTATACCCCAAATGATGTGCAATAACTCTCTATTTTCTCATTTTTTGTACAAAATAATTCGTACAACCGTAAAACACAATTGAGACAAATAATTACCGATGGTGGCGCCACAGTCGTCGACCAGCTGTTCACACGAAACGCGTACATTTTGGTAAATAGTCACAGACAACCTACCTATTGAGACAAATAATTACCGATGGATGGTTTATTTGTAGTATTTTAAGACTTTTTGTGATTGTTTGAGGTTTTTGATTTGGAAATTACCATAATATACCTGTACATGTAAGTATTTAGACTCAATTGAACCTGTTTTTTGTGTCGTTATTCTAAAATTGAGGTTATTTATTTAGCATATCTTACGTTTTTCAGAAATTTATTGTTTACTTCTGTTTCTGTGTGCTTTTTTTTGTTTCAGGATGAATATAGCCTAGAGGTATTATCATCTTCACCTCTACTAATATAGAATGATATTGGAAGGGAGCTAAATCATATGCCAAAGAAACATACAACAGTTTTCTGCTGATAAATTTTATTTCAATTTTTTCAGGATAATAATTGTAATTGTAAAAGTGATTTAAATAAAAAATGATTTCTAAGAACCTACTTTTGATTGATTTATGGCAAAATATATCCTATTCCTTGTTTCAAAATTATTTTTTAAATCAATATCAAATTAAAATATAAAAAATTAAGAAATTTTTTTCTTGGCTTAAAATAACACTTCATAGGCCATCAAATGTATCTATTGCAAAATTTTTTATTTCGTTTATCTACTTTGTTTTTTCAAAATAAACACAAAATGTATATTTTTTAATCCTTTATTTTAACATAAGTTCAAAGCTAACTTTGAATTATTCAGTTTTAGTAGTATTTAACATTTTATTATAATAATTCATTACTAATTGTAACTGTATAATTATTGAAAACAGGTGTTGTACAAGAGGGGAACATAATAATGGTATTTTTAAAATTATGACGTGACAAAGATTTTATTTTACTGAATATTACCTTTAGAAAAATGATAAGTTGAGATATCAGCAATGATGTGCACACCTAATTAGATTTTAAGTTTACATATACAACTGTACACAGTTTCTACAGTTTGTAAGGACAAGTTTACTTAGTTTATAGGTAACACTTTGTTGTCTTCTAACTAACCATCATTCTTTGCACATTTAATGGTTTTAACATCAAGTGGCTTACTGGGCAAATGATGTGATGGCCCACCCTTGTTGCACTACTTGGGTGCTATTTTGTTTGAAAGAATTCCTGCAAACATTTCAGTAGTAATCAAGAAATAATCTCAGAAATGCTAATCTTTATCTTACCTGATTTTGTAATATAATCTTCAGATTTAAAATTAATTACACTTTTCCCGGAATTTACGACGATCAACTTCCTGGATGACACCTTTTTTGTTGCTTCTTGGGTGGATCATAATGGAAGTGTAATTCCGGATTTTTAGATTTCCTAGAGGTATACCCATAAACGCAATAGTTTGTATTATTTTTATTGGGCATTTTTAACGTTTAACTAACAAATAACAACAAAATACACGAAGCACAAAATCAAAACACACGTTCGACTTGCAGGTAAATAAACAAAATTATGCTTTTCGTGAAGGTTCAAATTAATACCGGTGGTGTCGCTTCAAAGTTGTGCTCGTCTCAATAGACACTTCACGCAAATACCCCAAGGTCAAACCGTTTTATTATTTCGAATGCAGAGCCCTAGATGGCTCTTTACAAATTTTTATGTGAAATACTGTAATCCGTAGTTTTAAAGAAATCCGCTAGGTAGTGTGAGGGTAGGCTTGTTTTACAAAGAAATTAAATCAGAGTAAATTCGTAACAGTGACTGTGTTTGCAGAGCTGAATTTAAATTTGAGTGTAAAGACTATAAAGAGTAATAGTTATAATTTCATTGTGAGTGTTGCATAGTAAAACAATTAATAATAAACCGGTGTGAAGACAGCGGCCAAAGTCAGCAGCTAAAATCTCCGATGATTGCCGACTGCCATAGGGCGGCGGCTTTTTTTTCATAGGGGGGTTATGATATATATTGAAATTCACTCGCAGAAAGATCTTAAGAGGAACGAGATGAAGGTTTAGGTCTATTAAAAAAATACATGTTTTGATGGAAATATGATAGTTTAGACATGCTTTTTAGATAAGTTACAGGTATCGAAACGAAAATTGCTAATGTCCACATTTTCGATACGAAAAGGTATTTTTTTTTGAAATGGTGATTAGAGAGGGTGAACTCGAAATTTCCAAAAATAAAAATAATTCATTGTCCCACTATAGGGTGGAAACTTAAAAAATTTGGGAAAAAAATAATTTCCTCGAAAACTAAACATACTGACAACTTCAAATTTTGTCAAAATATAGTACATTGCAAGTACATTCGGAGGGTATCAACGAAAATCTCTCCCAAAGCTCACTACAGGGTGGAAAATTAAAAAATTTGGGAAAAAAATAATTTCCTCGAAAACTAAACATACTGACAACTTCAAATTTTGTGCAAATATAGTACACTGCAAGTACATTCGGAGGGTATCAACGAAAATCTCTCCCAAAGCTCACTACAGGGTGGAAACTTAAAAAAATTTGTGAAAAAAATAATTTCCTCAAAACTAAACATACTGACAACTTCAAATTTTGTGCAAATATAGTACACTGCAAGTACATTCGGAGGGTATCAACGAAAATCTCTCCCAAAGCTCACTACAGGGTGGAAAATTAAAAAATTTGGGAAAAAAATAATTTCCTCGAAAACTAAACATACTGACAACTTCAAATTTTGTCAAAATATAGTACATTGCAAGTACATTCGGAGGGTATCAACGAAAATCTCTCCCAAAGCTCACTACAGGGTGGAAACTTAAAAAATTTGGGAAAAAAATAATTTCCTAGAAAACTAAACATACTGACAACTTCAAATTTTGTGCAAATATAGTACATTGCAAGTACATTCGGAGGGTATTAACGAAAATCTCTCCCAAAGCTCAGTACAGGGTGGAAAATTAAATTTAGGAGAAAAATAATTTCCTCGAAAACTAAACATACTGACAACTTCAAATTTTGTGCAAATATAGTACACTGCAAGTACATTCGGGGGGTATCAACGAAAATTTCTCCCAAAGCTCACTACAGGGTGGAAAATTAAAAAATTTTGGAAAAAAATAATTTCCTTGAAAACTAAATATACTGACTTCAAATTTTGTGCAAATATAGTACATTGCAAGTACATTCGGAGGGTATTAACGAAAATCTCTCCCAAAGCTCAGTACAGGGTGGAAAATTAAATTTAGGAGAAAAATAATTTCCTCGAAAACTAAACATACTGACAACTTCAAATTTTGTGCAAATATAGTACACTGCAAGTACATTCGGGGGGTATCAACGAAAATTTCTCCCAAAGCTCACTACAGGGTGGAAAATTAAAAAATTTTGGAAAAAAATAATTTCCTTGAAAACTAAATATACTGACTTCAAATTTTGTGCAAATATAGTACATTGCAAGTACATTCGGAGGGTATCAACGAAAATCTCTCCCAAAGCTCACTACAGGGTGGAAAATTAAAAAATTTGTGAAAAAAATAATTTCCTCAAAACTAAACATACTGATAACTTCAAATTTTGTCCAAATATAGTACATTGCAAGTACATTCGGAGGGTATCAACGAAAATCTCTCCCAAAGCTCACTACAGGGTGGAAAATTAAATTTAGGAAAAAAATAATTTCCTCGAAAACTAAACATACTGACAACTTCAAATTTTGTCAAAATATAGTACATTGCAAGTACATTCGGAGGGTATCAACGAAAATCTCTCCCAAAGCTCACTACAGGGTGGAAAATTAAAAAATTTGGGAAAAAAATAATTTCCTCGAAAACTAAACATACTGACAACTTCAAATTTTGTCAAAATATAGTACATTGCAAGTACATTCGGAGGGTATCAACGAAAATCTCTCCCAAAGCTCACTACAGGGTGGAAACTTAAAAAATTTGGGAAAAAAATAATTTCCTAGAAAACTAAACATACTGACAACTTCAAATTTTGTGCAAATATAGTACATTGCAAGTACATTCGGAGGGTATCAACGAAAATCTCTCCCAAAGCTCAGTACAGGGTGGAAAATTAAAAAATTTGTGAAAAAAATAATTTCCTCGAAAACTAAACATACTGACAACTTCAAATTTTGTGCAAATATAGTACATTGCAAGTACATTCGGAGGGTATCAACGAAAATCTCTCCCAAAGCTTACTACAGGGTGGAAAATTAAAAAATTTGGGAAAAAAATAATTTCCTCGAAAACTAAACATACTGACAACTTCAAATTTTGTGCAAATATAGTACATTGCAAGTACATTCGGAGGGTATCAACGAAAATCTCTCCCAAAGCTCACTACAGGGTGGAAACTAAACATACTGGTAAAGTCTGATGCAAAATTAAAAGTCAAAATTAAGACTCGATATTTTGCTATAGTATGTATTTTTATGTGTTCTTCAATTTTGTTCAAATAAGTTTTTTGGCTAATTTTACCGTTTCGTTAGAAATTGTTGTTTTATATCAAGAAATGCTTTTTTTGTTTACTTTTGCTTATCTCTAAGCTAAAAGTTGAAATTGAAATTTGATATTTTTATATCGTGTATAATTTTTCGAGTCCTTTGACTTTGTCGAAATAAGTTTTTTTGTTAGATTCACGGTTTTTTTATAAATCGTTGTTTTCTGTCGCTAATTTCTCGTTTTTCACCTTTGATGTTTACTTGGTAAAGTCTGATGCAAAATTAAAAGTCAAAATTGAGACTCGATATTTTGCTATCCTATGTACTTTTATGTGTTCTTCAATTTTGTTCAAATAAGTTTTTTTGCTAGTTTTACCGTTTCTTGAGAAATTATTGTTTTATATCAAGAATTGCTTTTTGTTGTTTACTTCTGCTTATTTCTAAGTTAAAATTGAAACTTGATATTCTTATATCGTGTTTAATTTTATTGTGTCCTTTGACTTTTTTGAAATAAGTTTTTTTATTCGATTCACGGTTTTTTTTATAACCTATTTGAGTTTTGCTTTTTTTACAGTAGAATAGAATTCATAAGAAAAAAGTCTCCATTGTTAAATTATTAGACCAGACTGTTCGGTTGGAATTGACGAGACTCATTGTTCCGTATTTTTTTTACGTTGAATTTGTAAGTTTAAGTTGATTAATTTTTGTCATCATGGTTTACAAAAAAAAACAAGGAATAGGTATTTGTTGCGGAAACTTGTAGAATCCACTTTGCTCGAGTTTCCCGATATTACATTTCAAGAGCTTTTGCACAGAAATTGTAAAGACGTGTTGTATGTGAGACTAAAATGAATAGTGAGATTCCAGATCTCATATATCCTAGTAATATTTTTAAATTAGTTCAACGACATCAAATAATTATCCGAGATATGCTAAAATTTCTTCATTTGGAACAGAAAATCTAGTTCTGGTCCTTAAGGAAACAATTGAAAATCTCGGCATTGAGTTCTCTGAATTAAACAGTGTTCGAGAATGTTCAGTTTATAAGCTTCTCTGTCACAAGGTTGGCATATCAAACAACCTCAGGAACAGAAAGAAACTTTATTATTATTGTATGAAATTTTTTTCTGGGAAAGTAAACGAAATTCAGAATGAACCAATGAATATAGGGGATATTTCAAATGTCAGCTTCCGAGATATACGTTGTTCGACTCCATTACAGAAAGTCTATGAAAATATTGGAATAGATATTTCTGTGCGTTCCAATAACGGCGATATCCCTGAAATTGAACAACCAGACAAAATTCCAGAAAATCTTTCTGATCAATTAGATAAGGAGCAATTGGGTTTCATTGAATTTATGGATAATGAAGAAACGTCCCCTAAAGGCGAGCACAAAAGAGGCACTACTCTCGAAACAATCGGTGTGACACCGGAGAAGTTCGATATACCTAGTTGTATGGATTTGTCAGTCGAAGAAAATCCAAAAATAAAACCAACAGGAGCTCGAAATCTCAAAGATTTGCCGGTTAAATCTTACAAACAGTGCGTATACCTGGAAGGCAGTTTTTACATTAATGAGGAAATTTGGAATGTCATCTTCCAAGATGATAAACTAGACTTACGATACTATCCTTATTATGTAAAAAACCGAATAAATAGATTTATCAACAATACGTGTAACATAATTTTCAAATATGTTAAATATCTTCGAAAGGTTGTTATAAAGATTCACGGTATATGTCGAAATAACAATTACCACTGCAAAAAATTCAAGGCAATTATTAATGGTCGTACTTTGCACCTTTATAGTACCTCTCTTGACTATTGCCACAGTGGTCCGTTGACATCTTTCGTCAAAGGCGTTGAAAGGGAATTAGTTAAACGAGATATTTTTCAGAAGAAGCCCTCAAAATATAAAAGGTTGTCTATATTAGCTGCAAATTCCGAAATAGTTGAAGCTGGTAACCTTCAAAAGATCAGATCAGATACAACGATATTTTAGATTTGATCAGTATGCAACGAGATCATGCTGAATACATTAGAGAGATATCTTTTCCATTCAATGTGAAAATATATAGTGAGGAACAGTTATCCGTTTTGATGGGACAAAAAAGTGACCTTTGCCTCCCAATAATATATTTTGATGCAACGGGTGGTATCGTTAAAAAAAGGATTGGAAAGTGTATAAAAAGAATATTTCTATATACAGCTTGTTGTACCAATTAGCCAATCCCAAAGAATATTTCCAATTTTTGAAATGTTATCATCGTCGCATTATTCCAAAGATATATTCAAAATTTTTCACGATTTTAGGGTGTTTTGCGATTTTTGGCAGCGTCATAATAGATTTTTCATTCGCGAATATTCACGCTATTCTGAGAGCATGCAATCAAATCACTCTCACGGAATATCTGAATATTTCTTACAAGATATGTACAGGGACAACGATGATGGTAGATTCATTGATAACTGTTCACTTATGTTGTGCTCATTTTTCAAAAATAGTAAGTAAAGATGTCGAGGAAAAATGCAGTAATATAACTTCCAAGCAGTTCATGAAATGCGCTATTGCTCAATGTATAACAATGAAAAAGTTTACCGACATAGAAGGCTGGTTTAAGAATATTGTTATACTATTGAAGACCCCATACAAGAATCAGAGTGTTGAATTGGCATTGAGAAAGTTTGTAGTTGCCGATGATGTCAGTGAAAATCATCACAAACATATATTCGATAGAGTGGAAATTGAGAAAGAGACAAACAGAACGGAGAGTATTTATAAATCCAGTCCTTATTTCAAACACTTTGTCCAAATTGCCGAAAAAACGACAATTGATTGCAACGAAGCAAAATCGGAACCAAATATATTTCAAAATGAACAGCTTTTAGACCTGATAATAAAAAAATATATGTCATATTGTTGTTTGTGGACTGGCATTATGATAAGAGATGAGGGTGTAAATCGCTTTAGTAATGCCTTCGTCGAAAATTATTTTGGCAATCTAAAAAAAACATTTTGAATTCCGAAAAGAATCTAAAGCCATCTAGATTTTTGAGATCTAGCAGAGAATTCGTTTTGAGTTGCTACAAAGAATTCGTTCTTGATATTCCAAAAAAGAAGCTCACGAAAAACATCAAATCCAACAAAAAACAAGATCCACACTCCGAAGTGGTTTCTCAAGAATATTGGAATAGAAAGGTGAAGTCATACAAAACCCATTTCAATGGAAGCTTTCTGAAAGAAGCAGCTTTTCTTGATTTATCTTCCGATGTGTGTACGACTGAAAAGAGTGTGATTTATGCCGAAGATGATGAAGAATTAGCACAATGTGCATATTGCGGCCACGGAATGATTGACGAAAGAACTTCATGGGTGAAGTGTGATAAATGTGAGCGTTGGATTCATCAATTGTGTGAGGATTCTTCGGGTAATAAAACATATTCTTCTATAAACTTCATATGTAGAATTTGCCAGTTAGGAGGAACACATGACGGCACCACATATTTTGCAGAAAAGTTATACGAGAAGTGTGATTTATTTTTGAATAACCTCATATTGACGGAACCACAGATGAAAGAATTAGAAAGTGAAACACGAACGCAAAGATTATGTGCAAAATGGTTCCAGGAAAGGAGTGTTAGGGTAACTGCTTCATTTTTTGGAAGAGTTTGTAAAGTAAGGAATATTTCCTCATATGAAAATATAATTAAAGATATAAGACAATGCAATAATCTGAAAACACCTGCTATTCAATATGGCATTGACAACGAAGACACTGTAATATCCCTCTACATAGAACAAACAAAATCCCAGTACCAACCGTCTGGTCTGAAAATTCACAAACATAATCAATTTTTAGCTGGCTCACCTGATGGTTTGATTGGGAAAGATAGCATCATTGAGGTAAAGTGCCCTTATAATGCAAGAGATGCCGATCCACATTCTTATAAATTTGACTTTTTGAATACTGATAATTCCACGAGAAGATATGCTCACAATTACCAATATCAAATCCAGGGTTTGTTAGAAATAACGGACAGATCGTGGTGTGATCTTGTCATATTTACTTTCAAAGGAATAAAAATTATTAGAGTTTTAAGATCTACGACATTCTGGGATACGATGTTGAAAAAATTGAAAAGTTTTTATTATTTTCATATGTTACCACAATTGGTATCTCCGGGACATTTATTTTCTGTGGCGGAAAAAAAATGGACCACTTCGAGTCAATTGGTTTTTCTGGATAATGGTTTGGTATCAGATGTAAATTACTACAAACAACTCTCAGATAACCGTGGATATGTCGTTACTTCGAATCCTGATATTGGATTTTCCATCAAAGAGATTTTAATTGATGATTATTTGACTCTCAATGGTACAAGTTGGCTCAGCAGTTTCATTATAGATCATTGTTTACATATATTGAATATAGAACAACAGTATCAGATTATTTCAGTTGCTAAATCATCTATAATATTCGGCAATGAAAATTTAACGAACAATTTTGTCGGATCTGTGACTTTCAACAGAAATAAGCTAATATTTCCGATTGCCAGATACCAACATTTCATTTTGATAGAAGTTAATCAATCGAAAAAAAGAATTACTGTGATTGATCCAATGGGCAATGAGGCACTTATTGGAGAGTTGTTGCTGAAAAGATTCGTCACGTTTCTTCGTTTAAAGGGTTCAGATAACTCAAAATGGACGTTCACTCATTTGGATCACGAAATATAATTGTGGTATATATGTTATACATTTTTTCATGAAAATGATTAAAAAGCAAAGTTTATTAGAACCTTTCGATCCACTAGAAATTCGCATTAAAATAAAAGATCTGTTATTATTAAATAGTCAAAACATGCACAAAAAATGCCTCTTTTGCACACAAACAGTAAATGATATTCAGTTTCCACGAACCATATTCAAATGTAGAATTTGTTTAAGAGTTTTTCATAAAAAACGGTTTCAGATATGCAGAATGGAATTGACGTTAATGCAAAAACTATAAATGACATGTGTGATCTCTGTCGAGAATATTGAGGTGAAGAAAGTTGACTGAAATATATTTCAGAATCACCTAATGAGAATGGAAAAAAGGCAACTCAAATTGGGTTCTGACTGGAAATTATCGCCCCAATGTCGAAACTGATATGATTAGCGTAAATTCAGTTTTCAGCCTGTCTGAGCTTAGGCAGAGAATTCCGTTGGTACTTTTAAACTTTATCCGCAATGGACTATACTTGCACAAAATTTGAAGTTGTCAGTATGTTTAGTTTTCGAGATAATTTTTTTTTTTTCGCAAATTTTTTAAGTTTCCACACTGTAGTGAGCTTTGGGAGAGATTTTCGTTGATACCCTCCGAATGTACTTGCAATGTACTATATTTGCACAAAATTTGAAGTTGTCAGTATGTTTAGTTTTCGAGGAAATTATTTTTTTCACAAATTTTTTAATTTTCCACCCTGTACTGAGCTTTGGGAGAGATTTTCGTTGATACCCTCCGAATGTACTTGCAATGTACTATATTTGCACAAAATTTGAAGTTGTCAGTATGTTTAGTTTTCGAGGAAATTATTTTTTTCCCAAATTTTTTAATTTTCCACCCTGTAGTGAGCTTTGGGAGAGATTTTCGTTGATACCCTCCGAATGTACTTGCAGTGTACTATATTTGCACAAAATTTGAAGTTGTCAGTATGTTTAGTTTTCGAGGAAACTATTTTTCTCCCAAATTTTTTAATGTTCCACCCTTTAGTGAGCTTTGGGAGAGATTTTCGTTGATACCCTCCGAATGTACTTGCAATGTACTATATTTGCACAAAATTTGAAGTTGTCAGTATGTTTAGTTTTCGAGAAAATTATTTTTTTCCCAAATTTTTTAAGTTTCCACACTGTAGTGAGCTTTGGGAGAGATTTTCGTTAATACCCTCCGAATGTACTTGCAATGTACTATATTTGCACAAAATTTGAAGTTGTCAGTATGTTTAGTTTTCTAGGAAATTATTTTTTTCCCAAATTTTTTAAGTTTCCACCCTGTAGTGAGCTTTGGGAGAGATTTTCGTTGATACCCTCCGAATGTACTTGCAATGTACTATATTTTGACAAAATTTGAAGTCAGTATGTTTAGTTTTCGAGGAAATTATTTTTTTCCCAAATTTTTTAATTTTCCACCCTGTAGTGAGCTTTGGGAGAGATTTTCGTTGATACCCTCCGAATGTACTTGCAGTGTACTATATTTGCACAAAATTTGAAGTTGTCAGTATGTTTAGTTTTCGAGGAAACTATTTTTCTCACAAATTTTTTAATTTTCCACCCTGTAATGAGCTTTGGGAGAGATTTTCGTTGATACTCTCCGAATGTACTTGCAGTGTACTATATTTGCACAAAATTTGAAGTTGTCAGTATGTTTAGTTTTTGAGGAAATTATTTTTTTCCCAAATTTTTTAAGTTTCCACCCTATAGTGGGACAATGAATTATTTTTATTTTTGGAAATTTCGAGTTCACCCTCTCTAATCACCATTTCAAAAAAAAATACCTTTTTGTATCGAAAATGTGGACATTAGCAATTTTCGTTTCGATACCTGTAGCTCATCTAAAAAGCATGTGTAAACTATCATATTTCCATCAAAACATGTATTTTTTTAATAGGCCTAAACCTTCATCTCGTTCCTCTTAAGATCTTTCTGCGAGTGAATTTCAATATATATCATAACCCCCCTATGAAAAAAAAAGCCGCCGCCCTATGGCAGTCGGCAATCATCGGAGATTTTAGCTGCTGACTTTGGCCGCTGTCCTCACACCGGTTGTTTTAGGACTATTAGTAGATTTTAATGTTTTATTTCAAAGTGAATCTCCACTTTTATATAAATTGAAGCCAGAGACTGAAAAGTTACTTAAGAATCTGTGTTCTAATTTTATTGACATGAAACATATTAAATATAAGGAAAAGGATATTTTTCAACTAAATCATAGAAACCCCGAATATTTTGTACAAAGTGAGAAACTTTATTTAGGCATTGAAGCAAGTGAGACGTTTCAAGAATTAAAAAAACTAAATGTACCAAAAACTGAGAGTCACCAATTTTTATTGACCTGTCTGAATTTTTATTTGGAATTGGTTACCCAAATTAAATCTAAATTTATATTCAATGACCCTGTTTTCGATTTAATCAGTATTGCAGATCCTGCAGTAGCTCAATCTTTTGAAATTAAATCTTTGAACAATGTTCTGGGGCGATTTCCCATATTAAAGAGTGTCATACTGTCACGCTAAACAAAAGAACACTCAGTACATCGAGTTTGCATTTTTGTGTTTAATATAAGTTAAGTAAATTATATAATCAAACCAGCGATTCGAATAAACAATAATAGTATTTTTTTAATAACATAACATTGAGCTGGTCACGTCAGACCCAATTCGCGAGATATAAATATCCGCCGAGTTAGCAATAAAGCACACTCTTGTCTAGGGGTCATTGTGTGTACGAGATCGTACAGCCCTAGCTCCAAGCCAGCGTGACGTGCCCAACGAAGAGATATGTGTAACTTATGGTAAGGCCCTTTGTATTTTATAAATATATATTTTGATAGTTGTTAATAAACTTGTTTACTGTTTAACCTGGTTTTATTTCATAAAGAAAGGTAGCAAATAATTATAAGTTAATAATTCTCACAACCATTAGGGTCGTGACAATACAAAGTCAAGATCTTGACAATGAGTGGCGAAATCATGTCTCTGCTATTGGTGAGATAATGATAATGATGAATCTGCAATTTCACTGGCAGATGTAACCTGAAAATAGAGAATAATTCATATATCCAAACAAAATACTATCATTACTATATATGTATTACAGTTGTGTTTGGTATCTTCAACCATCTATCTATCGCATCGAATTGAAGGTATATATTAGGTCTGTTCCCACAAACTGGTTTTGTGTTATGTTGGAACAAACCTATTATATATTTGTTTGATCTCTATCGCTTGACCGCAATGAACCAATGGCGATTGACATACAAAATGACGAACGACAAAGATTTGACAGACATCAGTAATAGAGACATGACATTTACGAAACCACAGAATAGATAAGGCATAAAGTCACTATCCGCCGAACCGAGCGTCGCATCATCGATAGCGCTTCACATCAAAGATTATTGAGACGAGCACAACTTTGAAGCGACACCACCGGTATTAACTGAACCTTCACGAAAAGCATAATTTTGTTTGTTTACCTGCAAGTCGAACGTGTGTTTTGATTTTGTGCTTCGTGTATTTTGCTGTTATTTGTTAGTTAAACGTTAAAAATGCCCAATAAAAATAATACAAACTATTGCGTTTATGGGTATACCTCTAGGAAATCTAAAAATCCGGAATTACACTTCCATTATGATCCACCCAAGAAGCAACAAAAAAGGTGTCATCGAGGAAGTTGATCGTCGTAAATTCCGGGAAAAGTGTAATCAATTTTAAATCTGAAGATTATATTACAAAATCAGGTAAGATAAAGATTAGCATTTCTGAGATTATTTCTTGATTACTACTGAAATGTTTTTAGGAATTATGTCAAACAAAATAGCACCCAAGTAGTGCAAAAAGTGTGTGCCATCACATCATTTGCCCAGTAAGCCACTTGATGTTAAAACCATTAAATGTGCAAGGAATGATGGTTAGTTAGAAGACACCAAAGTGTTGCCTATAAACTAAGTAAACTTGTCCTTACAAACTGTGTACAGTTGTACTTTTATATATGTAAACTTAAAATCTAATTAGGTGTGCACATCATTGCTGATATTTCAACTTATCATTTTTAATATTCAGTAAAATAAAACCTTTGTCACATCATAATTTTAAAAATACCATTACGTTCCCCTCTTGTACAACACCTGTTTTCAATAATTTTACAGTTACAATTAGTAATGAATTATAATAAAATGTTAAATACTACTAAAACTGAATAATTCAAAGTTAGCTTTGAACTTATGTTAAAATAAAGGATTAATAAATATACATTTTGTGTTTATTTTGAAAAAAACAAAGTAGATAAACAAAACAAAAAGTTTTGCAACAGATACATTTGATGGCCTATGAAGTGTTTTAAGCCAAGAAAAAATTTTCTTAATTTTTTATATTTTAATTTGATATTGATTTAAAAAAATAATTTTGAAACAACGAATAGGATATATTTTACCATAAATCAATCAAAAGTAGGTTCTTAGAAGTCATTTTTTATTTAAATCACTTTTACAATTACAATTATTATCCTGAAAAAATTGAAATAAAATTTATCAGCAGAAAACTGTTGTATGTTTCTTTGGCATATGATTTAGCTCCCTTCCAATATCATTCTATATTAGTAGAGGTGAAGATGATAATACTTCTAGGCTATATTCATCCTGAAACACAAAAAAGCACACAGAAACAGAAGTAAACAATAAATTTCTGAAAAACTTAAGATATGCTAAATAAATATCCTCAATTTTAGAATAACGACACAAAAAACAGGTTCAATTGAGTCTAAATACTTACATGTACAGGTATATTATGGTAATTTCCAAATCAAAAACCTCAAACAATCACAAAAAGTCTTAAAATACTACAAATAAACCATTCACTCAGTATAACTTAATGCACTATTTACTAAAAATTACGCGTTTCGTGTGAACAGCTGATCGAGACTGTGGCGCCGCCATCGGTAATTATTTGTCTCAATTAGTCAAACGCATCAAAATACCCGATTTTTACCCGAAATTTGTTTTTACCCGAAAAATACCCGCCAGAGTATAAAATACCCGCTTTTCGGGTAAAATACCCGCATGTTGTAGTCTACAACTAAACCATTCACTCAGTATAACCTAATGCACTATTTACCAAAAATTGCGCGTTTCGTGTGAACAGCTGATCGACGACTGTGGCGCCACCATCGGTAATTATTTGTCTCAATAACAACATATGAGTCGTTCATTTCCAAAGTGCGCCTTGACGGTTTTCAACAACTTTACAGTAAACTCAAAAAACTATATCTTCTATTCAGATTGAGATATTGCTACAATTTTTTTTTGTTAATTCAAAAAGAAATCTTTTGTTTATCGCACAAATGTAGAAATTCGCCAGAATAATAAAAATTAATTAAACTGGTTTTAATGTTCAATAAGGCGCTTTTTGGAAAAAAATGTTCATTATGGCGCAGTTTGGAAATAAAAGTTGTGAAGAAGGCGCATTCTGGAACGGAAATTAATTGAGTTGATGAGTGGATCCCCTGTTTTCTGTCTTTGTTTTCCCCTAGGGGCTTAAAAAAATATCACTTTCATCATAACGTTGAACTAAGTAGTTATGGTTTTTGAATACGAATTAAATTCAATTTTGTTGGTAGTTGGTAACACTAGACTTACGTCTTACATTACCGATTACGTAATTTATTGTACTCTACCAACCTTTATTCTTGTCATCTTGTCAAAAATACTTCACTCCGGTTAATGAAAATGTCAGAAAAATAAGTTTATTTAAACAATTACTTCCACTTTTAGTCGCTTACCAATCTTCGGAAATTTAAAGTTTTCAGACAAAAACATTTTTATTTTACAACAATAGTTACTTTCACAATACTCATTTTTCAGGTTATGTTAATGCCAGAAACGTGATCTTTTCTAAAATTTTATTTTAAAATGTATGGATTACATAGATTTTCATTTCGAATTACGAATAATGTGGTAAGTACTCTATAAAAATCCTTATTGTAATAATAAAATTCTAATTTTACATAGGTACGTTTCTATTCTCGAGAACCAGCAAAAAAGTCTTCATTCCTTGCTCGGTTGTATGAAAACTTTAAGGATGAGATGGCGAAAAATAAAGAAATGAAAGAATCTTTAAAGAAGTTTCGCGAAGAAGCTCAAAAATTGGAACAAAGCGATGCATTAAAAGCTGCCCGTCAAAAATTTGAAACTGTAGAAAAAGAAGCTAGTAAAAGTAGTGAAGTTTTTAAAGAAAGCTTAGATTCCATTAAAGTTAAAGTTAAAGGAGTTATTGATGAGGCCAGTAAATCGGAACTAGCTAAAAAAGCTGGAAAATTTACAGAGGGTGTAGGAAAAACTACTCATAAAATTAGTGAAACAGCACAAGAAATTAGCAAAACTGGGGCATTTCAGAGTATATCTGAAGCTACTAAGGCTGTTAAACAAGAAATAGACAATACAGGCATGGACGGTTAGTATCCTTTATTTATTTTTATTCATTTATAAATTTACTTGAAACCCCAACTAAAGATTAAAAATTATATCTGTCACATACACATACTATATGCAACAGTACAAAACAAATTACATTACATAACTTTTTTACAGTATATTCTTTCAAGCTCGTGCAAAATGTGATCTCGATGAAACTTGGCTTTTAAGTACTCAAAAGGGTGTAGAAAACGATCTTTGCTGCTCTAAAGTATACGCTAACTTCACAATTTCGAAAATAAAATCGAAAATTTGGTTTTTCCATTATATCTCGAGAAAAATTATAAAAATTTCGAAAAATTAATGGCACCACGTGAAAGAGCGGAAAATTTTACTGATTTTTATAAAACTGAAGATCAAATACTATTAAACGAGCAAGGTTTGTATGTATGTATGTCTGGAAGATCTCAAAATCCACTCGTCAGAATTCAATGAAACTTTCAGGGTAGACTAATTCCTATCTAAATCGGCAAAAAATGCAGGTCTCATGTGTGTGAAAATTCGATCTTCCGACATATTTACAAGAAAAGTTAAGCTTTTAGTTTTATTTCCTTACAACGGCAGATATAATAACTTGTTTCTATAGTAATATATACTATAAAGGAGAGGAGCGCAGTAAAAGTGGGGATATAACGTCACATTCCATAGGCGTACTTTGCAAAATAAGTTTCTATAATATAAATAAGGTCACAGCATATAAAATATATATACGCACTTCGTAGATTAAATTTTGAAGTTATATTATCTACAAAAAACACTTTAACATTGAACGAATTAAATTTAACCAATAAATAACAAGGAGGATTATATGTTGGGATTAAACTTTTTTTAATCTCTTGGCATTAAAAGTAACGCTTCAGTACTTACCTAAACTCAAAGATTAAAAAAAAAGTTAGTTCAAGAACTATCTTTAAAAGTCACTGTCTTCACTAAAACTACTGGTATCACTATAATTGTCTTTTCTGAGGTTTATTATTATAGGTTCTATTAAATTATCCATTGATATATCCACTTTTCTAAATGAATTTTCCACCTTTTTAACATGATCAATGCATTTTCCCCAATGTTGTCTATTTACATCTGTTTTATTGTTTTGAGAAACATAACCTTTTAATAATTGTGACCAGATCAGTTCAATGGGATTTAACTCTGCGTGGTACGGAGGCAATCTGAGAATTTTAATTCCTTTTTCTCTGGCCATCTCATCTATAATATATTTTTTGAATTTGTTTTTATGTTGCCTTGCTATTACTAATAATTCTGCCTTCAAGGATTTAGGAGGACTGATAATATTTTTAGAATGAAGCCATTTTGAAATATATATTAATACAAAATTCTGAATCAATTAAAATACATACGATATGGCTATGAATAAATAAAGTCTGACTTATCTGTCAAAAGAACAGGTTTATTACAGTAAAAACCATGGAAACAAGATTAAATCTAGACAAAAACTATATTAGGCCGATCAGATGTATTAAAATTTAAATTTTAACTACAAATAAGCAATAAAATTTCTACCTCTTGAACCTGTAATACGTTCTGAAAATTAAATACTGCACTCCTTTCTTCTGTATAGTATAGTAGTAAAAAGGTTTGGCTTTATTTAATTTCTGGCGTTTCAATCTGAAAGAATTCAATTCTAAATTTGCCGCTTTTTATCCATAATGACCTACAAATTTTGACAATTACTGACACGCACATCTCTGGTTAATTGTTAAGAAAATGGGACCGGCTGGGATTTTCATGAAATTTTCACAGATGCTATAAAACATGATAAAATCAATATACTTAGCAATAGAAATTTTTGCGCGGAAAAATATTTTTCACATTTTTTTATGAAAAAATATATGTTGGGATACTCACTCCCAAGACAAACAAATTCAGTGCGTTGAAACTGTTATTTAACATATTTTTCCAGTACAAACGCATACATAACTTTTCTACAAAAGCCCAAGTAATTTATAACCAGAATAAACCTGAAAAGTATAAAAAAGGAAAGGTTCATTGGACGGACATAAATAATTTGCTTATCAAATGACAGCCATCTCATAAATTCAAAGTTGAAAATACACGTTGCCAATTCAATTTCAGAAATCATGGGTTTAGGTAAATATTTATAGGAACGTTGAGTAACACTGTTAAAATGGACACTTGTTAAAATGTGACACCTGTCAAAACGTGACAACTGTTAAAATGTAATACATGTCAGAATGTAACAACTGTCAAAATGAACAAATCTCAAAATGGACAAATTTCAAAATATGACACCTGTCAGAATGTGACAAATGTCACGTATCGTACTTTTCTTTATGTATTACAAAGATCTAACCTAACCTAAAGCTAATCTTTTTTTTTTGGCGGGTGGAAATGCTTTATGCGCATCGGGTAAAGGTTCTTCCCTTCCCCGATAGTGTGAGACTATCCCTTAATATTTAAGTTTTCATTATCATAGAGAGAGAGAGAGTAAAAGAATGAATGCTTGTACACGTGTAATTTTTTATTTTACAAGAAACTTTAAAGAGACATTTAAAATTCTCTATTTTCATAGTACATTTTAACGTTGATTGTGACTTTGTATTTTCCAAGAACAAATTGTAATGTAATGTACGAATGAACTATTTTTGTAACTGAAAAAATATGATATCAATATCTGCCACACGTCGAGAGTCTGGTCACAGATTTTTGTGGAGGTTTTTACCCAAGTAGGAATATCAGACCTATACTTTTCCTTCACTGCAGATCAATAAATAATAAAATCAATTGAACATATAGTTTTTCTTATATAGTGATAAATAGAGTGAACTGAGCGATTTTATGTTGACGGGACCTGTGCCCTACACGCTGCTATTGTCCGTCCCGGAAACGGGGCCTGTCCGCCGTGACTATTCGCGAAGATCAAGCGTCAGTAGATGTTGCCCTAAAAGGGTGAAATCCCCAGAAACTAGGCAACTTTTAATGCATTTAACTAACCTCTGTGACAAGCAGTTGATAAACGTCAACAACAGCTGCAGCCAATTGAAAATTAACACTGACAGATTTTTTAATTTTCCCGCCTACTTTCAAGCCAATCGCCAATCAACTTTTTATTTATCTCTCTTTTAGTAGTTCAAGTAAATGTCGCCCACTCCGTGATTTTCGCGAATTAATTAGTAATTTGTCATGTTATAAATATACTTAAATTATATACTCATTGGGCTGCTTAAAAATGTAGATTTGAATATTAAGAGCGAAGCTCGGTGACCAGATATTGGGATTTAACATACTATGTACATCTAGATTGAAGTGTGGTGCGTACATTACCGGCAGACGTTGAAAATTTAAAAGTATCCGTATGTCAAAAAAAGTATACTTTCAAATTTGGTCACGGATACGTATACCAGATACAAAATTTTAAAAGTATCCGGATACAGCTTTCGGATACATCAACAGTATCCGGATACTACCCAGCTCTGCAAGATGGGACTGTACAATGGTGACCTTACCTGCAGACTGTGCGGTAAGGAAACAGAAACAGTGACACATATACTGTGTAGATGCGAGGCACTGTACCACAAAAGACATCAAATTTTTGGGCAGCCAATAGGTGACCCAGAACTATACAACTCCCACCCAGTACAGGACCTGTACAAGCTTGTACAGGGCACTAAGGTACTGGACTGGGTATTGTAAACAGAGAGGGAAGATACAATGGGCCGACAGGCCTAAGTGTCCCCGGAGACTTCGGTCAGACGGGTCAGGGGGTGAAGTTTTTTAGTGAGTATGCCTTGAAAGGAGAGTCTCACAGTAGACCTTGAGATTTTAGGCTCATAACTTCCCCATAAAGGGTTTTCCTTCACCTCCGCAAAAAAAAAATGTTGCTTTGGGAAAAAATAACAAATACTATTTAGTAAACCAGTAAGGAATTTTAATTTATTAGATTCGACATCCTAAGACCGGTTTCTGCCTTTCGGCTTCATCAGTTAGGCTTTTCGAATCCATAGATGGTAGCACATCTAAAAATACTATTTAGGTTAAGAGGCTAATGTTGTTTATTGTGACGTCCCTTAAGCTGGAAGAGCAAAGTCAGCAGAATTAAAAATCAATACATGGAAAATTAAAGGCTAATTAAGTGCCCTAAATTAAATTTTTTTGCTCCGAAAATTTTTGCAAAAATGACTGTTCTGCTAGCTTTAACTTAAGTGAACAGAACATGAGTGAAAAAGTGGTTGAAACAGTAAAAATTGCAATTTTCTTTGCGTAGTTATTAAAGGCTGTAGGAATACACTAATCCCGAATTTCAGGCTCGATTTCTTTCTTTGTGAAAATGGAAAAAGTCACGACGAATTATACATTTGATAACGTATCCTTAACCATGGTTAAGGACATCGGTATCTATTTCGATAGTAAACTATTGTTTGATCAACATATTCAGTAGATTTGTATTGAGGCCTATAAAATACTTGGGATTATATTCAGAACATGCAAAAGTTTTAAAAGGGTAGAAACAATTCATATGCTATACATGGCGTATGTCAATAATTCACTCTGTTTTGGATCAGTTATTTGGAACCCTCAATATAATATCTACATTAACAAAATCGAAAAAATACAAGAGAAATTTATAACATACTTGAATTTAAAATTTTATCCTCAAACTAACAGTTTTAATCTAATAAAAAAATCTCAGTTTAATGTCACTTGAAGATAGAAGGCAATTGTACTAGATTGGATAATCACCAAAGAATCTTATCGGAATCCTCGACGGACTAACTGGGAAGCTTATACAGCAGTCCTGGAAAGTGACCTGCCGAGGACAAAAGAGACGATATGAACAACTTTGGATTTAGAAATGGCTGTGGAACAACTAAATGACACAGTCATATCAGCCTTTCAGGAAGCATGTCCTCTGACAGAGAGGAAAGTCTCCAGGAATACGCCCTGGTGGACTAATGAACTCTCTGTGATGAGGAAACATGTAAGAAAGAAATTCAGACAGACCCAAGTAACTGGAGCGTGGGAAGATTACAGGACCACACTGAGAGAATACAATAAAGCCTTAAGGAAATCCAAAAGAGATACATGGAGAAAACACTGTGAGGAAGTAGAAAGCACTCACGAATGTGCTAAGCTCCAATGCGTACTCTTTAAGGAAAAAACGCAACCAATAAACTCTCTTAAGAATGATCTGGGAGAGTATATAAAAACGGGGGAGGCGACCTTAAGGGAACTCTTTAAGGTGCACTTTCCCGGGTCACAGATGATCCAACCACACATTGACTGGGACCCAGGAGAACTAAGAGCTCAAAGTAGAGCACTTAAACCAGACTGGGAATGGACGAGATTTACCCAGTATTGCTACAAAAGGGCACGGAACCTTCTGTATCGCAAAATATGTAATATATTCAGAAGCAGTCTAGCCTTTGGGTATATACCAAAAGCATGGAGAAATATTAGAGTGACTTTCATTGCGAAGCCCGGAAAAACTGGACGGGAAACAGTAAAATCCCTAAGGCCAATTAGTCTTATGTCCTTTGTACTTAAGACGTTAGAAAAACTACTAGATAGGCATATAAGGGATGATGTACTGGCAACAAGCCCACTACATCAAGAACAGCATGCATATAAAGCAGGGTATTCAACAGAAACAGCTCTTCATAAACTCGTTGAGAGATTGGAGAGCACAATTACAAACAAGGAGGTGATGTTAGCGGCATTTCTGGATATACAGGGGGCCTTTGACAACACTTCCTTGGATTCTATCACCAAAGCTCTAAAGCATAAAGGAATCGAGGAATCTTGTTTGTCCTGGATAGACTCGATGCTAAGGAATCGGGTGATAAATGCAACCATACTTGGAGAGATTGCATCGGCCCGGGTAATACGAGGAGGCCCACAGGGAGGAGTATTGTCTCCCCTCCTGTGGAACCTGGAAATGAACGGGCTGATAGCGACTCTTAAAGAAAATGGGCATACAACTATTGGATATGCAGATGATCTGGGCATCATCGTGGAGGGTAAATTTAACACAACGGTAAGAGACCGTATGACGCAGGCTCTTAACCTAGTGGACGAATGGACAAGTAGGGAGCGGTTAGGCATAAGCCCTCAAAAGACTACTGTAGTGGCGTTCACACTCAGACGAAAATTAGAGGGATTAGGTCCTTTAAGACTGCAGGGGAAAGAAATACAGCTAAAGGGGGAGGTGAAGTATCTCGGGGTGATTCTTGACTCGAAACTCACCTGGAACCAGCAAATAGAAAAAGTAGCGAATAAAGGTGTGACCAATAGGCTTCAGCGATATCGGAGATCTTGAATCAGACGGGCCCAGACGAAAGAAAAATGATATAAAATTCATATTTAAAATTCTTAACAACCTCGTCGATTCTATAGATATGGTTAACTTAATAAATATAAATGTTCCAAGACATAACACTAGAAACCACCAGTTATTCTATATCAATCAAAGCTTTACTAATTATCATTCTAATTCTCCATTGCCAAAGAACCACGAAAAAAAAAAAAAAAAAAAATTCTAATTCTCCGCTTTATCGTTGCTGTAAATTATACAATACTTTGGCAAATTTAACCAACTTAGATATTTCTTCTTCCTTAACAACATTTGGTACCACGTTAAAAAAGTCTTACAAGGGTCATATTCAATAATACTTAGTTCTTAATAACTTGCAATTTTTTTTAACTTATAAGTTGTAATTCATTTTATAATTTTTTATATTGAAAAAGGAGTACTGTTTCTGGATTCGTCCCGTATTGTATTCCGTTTTGTTAAATAAATAAATAAATAGACTCTATACTTTTCAGGAGAAAGCATCACACATATGCTCTAACCTAAATTTAAAAATAATAATTAGTTAACTAAAACCTTTACAAGACAGTAGGTGGTCCTTAAGGGCGCGGTCTTGTACGTCAAATGTCAGCCAAATTATGTCAAATAAAATGCTGCCTGGGAGGTGCTGGTATCTCGTGATAAATGCTTAAATTAAACAAAATAGTTACAGAAACCTTCTTTGAAATTTTCTCGTTACAGAAACCATTCGAGAAATTCATTGTTTATTATATTTAATACAAGGGGAGAACAATATTTAGTATCATCAAAACGTATAATCTTAACTTTTTATTTTTCATTTATTTTCTTTGTAGGTATATTTTATTTATTTAGAGCCTTTCAGTGAAAACGATTCATCCACAAGATCTTTCTTTTAATTCTGAAAATTAAAATAATTTGTTACTGCGGCATTGATAATATCAAAATAACATTTTCTTTTCAGTTATTTGTTCCTCGTTATGAAGTACCTACTTATATGAGAGACGAAAGAAAAATTAACCACGCGAACAATGAATAATTACGATTTAGGTGAACATGTCAAAGATATTTACAAGTCGGAAACAATTCGAAATAAAATGCCCTTTTCAAATGTATAGATACAGAGTGATGTGAAAATCTAATTATATTATATTATATTACAAAAGTAAATTACAAATTACAAAAGAAATATTGTAGAACAAAATTACAAAATATGTCGAAATTAAAGAATAATTAAAAAATTTAATTTACAATAGAATGAGATGTGTAAAAGTTTTCTAAAACATTGCACCCTAAGTGACTAAACACTTGTATTAGTGCAATCATCTGGAAGAGAAATATCAAAATAAATGCATAACATGGAGTTTACATAAATAATATACAATGACAATAAATGGATGTTAATCCAAGAGAAAAAAAAATACAATTGGTAAATAAATATTTTTATTTCATTTACAAAATTAGTTACTCTAGAAATTTGTCGAATAGTCAGTGGTAATAAATTTGAAGCTTTTGGTAAGATGAATGTTACAAATCGATGACTGATATTTTTGAAATTTTTTGGAATCGTTTATCCGTCGTACCCCTTGTGTTATATTCATGAGTGCACATTATTTGTTGGAAATATCCCCTTTTAAAAGCAAATGTTAGGACTGTTCAAAAATATAAAGATCTAATATTGAGTATATCACTGGAGTAAAGCAAGCAAGTAGAAAATCGTTTATTACGTTTAATAATAATTTTAAGAATATAATTTTGTATAATTTTAAGAGAGTAAAGAGAATTTTCGTAGAGCCCACCCCAAACTAATATCCCATAACGTAAAAGTGATTCAACCAGAGCCTTGTATATAATTATTAGCAGTTTCGTAGAGAGAATTTCACGTAACTGGTAAAATTTATAAATTACTTTTCTAAGTTTAGTTGTTAAGTAGTTGATGATGTCTGTCCCATTTTAAATTCTTATCAATAACGATACCTAAGTACTTTACCTGACTAACCTCAGTAATAATTGTGTTTGACTGATGAATCCTAATATTTTGAAAAGCTGGTCTGTTAGCATTATTTGCAGAGAATGCGATATAATGTGTTTTATTAACATTTAAAGATAATTGATAATTAATGCAATTAATTTAACGTCCAACCAGGTATCTGATTTAAAGATAATTACGGTGTCATCGGCATATGATACGACTTTTGCACTTGTTTGAGAAAGCATAGAATTAATATAAAGTAAAAAGAGAATAGGACCCAAAACTGTCCCCTGAGGTACGCCTATTTTTACAAGGGCTGGATCACTTAGTGCATTATTTATGTTATTGCTCATTTCAAAGTTCAACTATCGACACGTGTCAAGTTGTATCGGCGCTTCTTTGTAGGTCAAAGAGCCACTTTTTTAAGTCAAGGCGGCAGGCTTCCTTTGAACTTTGGTTCAGCTCACGGTGGCCCTAGACTCCTAGACAATTGTATCAAAGGAGTAAATCGCTTTAGCAATATTGTTTCCTCGGTTTTATTGGTTCAAATTTTCTCCCGAATTTTTCTTGAAGACTATTTAAACCCGAGATCCTTGATTTTATCTGATAAAAAGTAAGCTTTATCCTATACTTATATTTTTGTTGTTGAACTATGCTTATTATTTTCTACACCTTTGAAAATGAATATTGACGATAGCTCAATGTTTAATTTGTTAATCCTTAACTAAGACCTAAATAGAATTAAAAAATGCAAAATCTCCCACCCCACTGTAATAGGTTATGCCGTTGTCTATATAAAGGTATATACAGACAACACTCGTTATGCTATGGTTTTGTGAATATCTCAATCATGGAAGAATCACAGTACCTATACAATCTCAAATTTCAAATTATCCGCCAAGCCGGTGTAAGGTCGGAAAAGATTTCGTGAGCAATCGGACGGCGCCGGCGTTATTTAACTCTGGTTACCGAGGCAAATGATACTATACGCTTACCGTATTATAGATATTAACTTTTTACTAATCCAAAATATTCACGAAGCAATAAATGGCACAGGGCCGGAATTGCACAAGAGTCCTGCTGCCTGCGCATGCGTGTGTCAACTTGGGATTTGTTTTGATTGTCAGTGTGTTTACAGTTTACACTGTTAAATTCTTTGGTCGTTTAGTGTTCTTTGAAGCCTAAAAAAATCTTACTGCTGTATTTCTTGAAAAAAATATTCCATGGAGTGTACGATAAAAGTACTATTAAAGATTAAAAAAATTGTCTGGAAATTAAATTTTAAATTTAAATTCGAAAATCAGTCGATGTACACGATAGGCTTTTATACATAGGAAGATCCTTAAAGTTCTTTTTTGTGTTTTAAATAAGCAGCTGTAATTTTTTTCAAAGCAAAATATTTATTTTTACATTTTATACGAATTGAAATTCTATACGAACAATATTTTTTTCATATCATCTTAAAGTCGAGGTTTTAACGAAGAAAATGAGCACTTATAAAGTTAAACAATTGAAAATTTGTAAACCAACTTTTTCGATTGAAAATTAGGTTTTCTTTTAAATTTAAATTGCACAGTTGGGCAAAGTGACGGGTCACATTTTTTAAGATAATCAAATAAAATCAGAACTTCAAACTCAGCCAACTACCGATTCTCGATATTTTGCTTCGCGTTAGAGATATCGTAAACATTAGAAAAAGTTGTTCAGAATATTATTTTAACCCCATATATCGATTTTCATGACAAAATTAGTGTTCCATGGAAAGTAATAATTTGACACATTGAGAATTTAGTAGTGATTATAACTGATTAAAAAAGAAAAATCATGATTCCTACACATACTAACTATTAAAAAGTAAAAATTAATTTGTTATGAAAGTCGTACAAAATATCATTTATTTTGAATATATATATTCTTATCGTTTACTTTATAATGTTACCTCTAATTCTTTTCTAAAATACTTTATATATTTTTATTCTAATGGATAGATAACATATTGACACAAATAATTTTGAATTATTTTTAAAAATTCCCGCGTTATGACAGTTAAACGACATACGCAACAAGCACATCTCGTCTTCAGACGAAACGTTATCTAACCCACTGTTTCCACGTTGCCAAATGAACTGTTTCAACCAACAGCTGTGAGTTCCCGCGAAAATTTAAATTCATGATATATTATTAAATTCGTATATTTTAAAGTTTTATTGCGTACTTAGATGTTCCTTTCTGATTAAAGTTTTTTAAATGTTTGGAGAGCAAAAACCTTATAGAAATGGTCATATTACCTGTTTATGAGAATAAAAAAATTGCATAAATATAAAAATTACAAACCAAATAAGAAAATTTTATTTACAAAGACAATAATACAATTGCAGCGTTCTTATTTTTGTGTTTTGTGCCGACATTGCTATATTCTAAACCATAACAGATAGGAATACGATGAAATGGGAAAAAAATTGAATTTTTTGGAAAAATTAGAGGTAAAAAAAATCTACAGGGTTTATTGATTTTCTTGAGTTGTACAGTAAAACCAAAAATGGCATTTTTATAGTGTTTATAGTTTGCAAAATATCAATAATTTATTCTAGAATAATGAAAACAATTCAATGAATAAAATAAAACAGTTAACAAACAAAATATAAAATTAACAATATAATTTGAAAAGAAACATTTAAGTTTATTACATTAAAATAAAATTTAAAATGAACAAATGTTATCTGAAATATAAATAATAGTAAAATTTTCTGCTCTTTCACGTGCTGTGCTATTAGTTTTTCGAATTTAGCATACACTTTAGAGCAGCAAAGATTTTTTTATCGTTTTCTACACCTTTTAAAGCGATATCACATTTTATGAGATGTTAAAGTCTCTGACAACTGGGCTAATTATGGTATGACCCCGCTAAACATACCAGCTGTTCTTGCAAGAAAGCAGACCTTTGTGCAAGACACTATCGAAGGCTTTTTTTATGTCTAGAAATAGTGCAGCAGATTTTAGGTTATTGAGTTTAGCACATTGGACATTGGAGACAAGTATTGTCGTAGGAAGTAATGAGGATAGATGTTCTCTGATCCCAAACTGAAAGCGGGGTATTTGATCATCTACAATTGATGAAATTTTTTTCTTAAGAACCTTTTCCAATAATTTTCCCAGCACAGGAAGAAGAGTAATTGGGCGATATATATTGATTCTCTTGTGATCAGTGTGGGCTTTAGGAATCACAATGATCGTTCCAGTTTTCCAGCCTTCTGGAAAGAGACCTTGTAAAAGACAGAATTCAAAAATTTTGATGAGAAAAGTGTGAAATCTGTGGTCCAGTTTTTTAACAATGTACCAGGGAATGTTATCTACTCCTGGAGTGGAATTTTTTTGATGTGCTAAGATGTCAAAGTATTCTTCTTCATCAATTAAAGGAGCATTATGGTCTACAGTGTAGTTATGAATAAATCGATCATACCATTGATTTACATTTTCCCAGGTTTGCAGATCAAAGAGCGGGTTGGTGGAAATATTGTAATGATGTTCAAAATGTTCTGCGAATATATTAGCCTTTTCTTGGTCTGTAGTGTATTCGACTCCATTTTCCACTACATCCGGAATATTTCTCTTGTGTTTATACTTAGTTAGTTTATTGATGTGTTGATAAAACGTTTTTCCCTGTTCTCTGTTGATTTTCTCACAAGCTTCCAGCCACTTATGTTGTTGAAACTGTTTTATGTGCATTTGAATATTTCTATTGTAGTCGTTGATGGATCTTTTAGCTTCTCGGGAAGGATAGATTCTATACTCTCTGTACATTCTTCTCTTTGTCTTGATGAGTTTAATAATGAATGGTGGGAGTTCGTGAGAATAAAATTTTGTTTTGACATTGGGAGTATTTTTCATAATAGTCTCGGATAGTTTAGCATTAAAGTTTGAAATTTGGTCCAAAGTAACATTTTCATGGTCAATATTAGCAATGTATGAGTTTGTTTCTTCATTGATTTTTTCTGTTAGCTTTATAGAACCGATATTTATAAGTGGGTGCCTCAACATTACAATCCAGTCCCGGATCTATCGTTGCGACTATGGCTAGATGATCTGCTCCTATGTCAGGGATTACTGCAATGCTATTAAAACAACTTGTTAAATTATTTGTGAAAAGTAGCAAGTCAGGAGTAGAGTCATCATTGTTTGGCATTACAAATGTTGGTTGGGTCTCAGCTTTTATGAAATTGGAGTTCTGGAAAAATGTTTGTAGTTGTTTACGTTTTGCTGGAGTGCTTGGGTTGAAGTCACCAATAATCATTGCGTACTTATACCTAATTGCCATATTTAAAATTGATTCTTCCAATTTTGCCTGTGGGTGACTGTAGATAAGAATTATGTGGAGTGCGTCATCTTTAAAAGGTAAACTGAAGTGAAGGGCGTTATTGCGAGGATCATTAATTCTTGGTGGGTTTTGTTTTCTCATTTTTAAACCTGGGTGGACTTGTACTAATGCTCCTCCACGGATGTTATGATTAATAATGTTACCATCCTGTCTAATTGTATTCCAGTTTCTATATGCTGTGTTGGCTTCAGGTTGAGTTTTTGTTTCAACAAACAATGTACAATTGCATTCCAATTCTTCAATCGTGTGGTTAATTATGTATTTTCTTTGCATGTAACTGTTTACATTGGTGTAAAGAATCTTTATTTTAGGATTGAATTTGAACAACATCACTTCCTGGCAAAGTTTCTGTGGGTGAATGATGGTTGTCCAGGTCCATGTCAAACATCAAAATGTATATCCAGTTGTTCCCTACGAAGGTGACAGCTGTTTCTATTCTGTATTCTAGCATGAATTTTTTCTTCAGTTTTTCGATAAGTTCATCTCTATTCGTGTTTTTATTATTATTAAGCTTAGGAATATATGTGTTTATGATAGTGTCTTGAACGGTAATTGGTGCGTGGATTCTGTTATTTTTCTTGGTTGAGCAAATTTGGTCAGACTTCTTATTTAATGTTTTTACTGGAAGGTTTGGGATTCCCATGATAGGTTGCTTAGGTCTTTTCGGACATTTAAATGACCAAGATTGATGGTCTTCAGCACCACATCCATTGCATTTAGGCAATAACGTAGATTTGCATTTGTTAGTGGAGTGATTCTCCCCAAACTTAGTGCATTTTATTGGCTCTTTGCAATCTTCTGTTATATGGTTGAATTTTAGGCATTTTGCACATGGAATAGGCGCTGGAGGAGGGGATGCACTTGTGTAAACTGCATTTGAAAAAAAAATCCTGCCAGAAGGCTTTTTTTTTCAAATGCAGTTTACACAAGTGCATCCCCTCCTCCAGCGCCTATTCCATGTGCAAAATGCCTAAAATTCAACCATATAACAGAAGATTGCAAAGAGCCAATAAAATGCACTAATTTTGGGGAGAATCACTCCACTAACAAATGCAAATCTACGTTATTGCCTAAATGCAATGGATGTGGTGCTGAAGACCATCAATCTTGGTCATTTAAATGTCCGAAAAGACCTAAGCAACCTATCATGGGAATCCCAAACCTTCCAGTAAAAACATTAAATAAGAAGTCTGACCAAATTTGCTCAACCAAGAAAAATAACAGAATCCACGCACCAATTACCGTTCAAGACACTATCATAAACACATATATTCCTAAGCTTAATAATAATAAAAACACGAATAGAGATGAACTTATCGAAAAACTGAAGAAAAAATTCATGCTAGAATACAGAATAGAAACAGCTGTCACCTTCGTAGGGAACAACTGGATATACATTTTGATGTTTGACATGGACCTGGACAACCATCATTCACCCACAGAAACTTTGCCAGGAAGTGATGTTGTTCAAATTCAATCCTAAAATAAAGATTCTTTACACCAATGTAAACAGTTACATGCAAAGAAAATACATAATTAACCACACGATTGAAGAATTGGAATGCAATTGTACATTGTTTGTTGAAACAAAAACTCAACCTGAAGCCAACACAGCATATAGAAACTGGAATACAATTAGACAGGATGGTAACATTATTAATCATAACATCCGTGGAGGAGCATTAGTACAAGTCCACCCAGGTTTAAAAATGAGAAAACAAAACCCACCAAGAATTAATGATCCTCGCAATAACGCCCTTCACTTTAGTTTACCTTTTAAAGATGACGCACTCCACATAATTCTTATCTACAGTCACCCACAGGCAAAATTGGAAGAATCAATTTTAAATATGGCAATTAGGTATAAGTACGCAATGATTATTGGTGACTTCAACCCAAGCACTCCAGCAAAACGTAAACAACTACAAACATTTTTCCAGAACTCCAATTTCATAAAAGCTGAGACCCAACCAACATTTGTAATGCCAAACAATGATGACTCTACTCCTGACTTGCTACTTTTCACAAATAATTTAACAAGTTGTTTTAATAGCATTGCAGTAATCCCTGACATAGGAGCAGATCATCTAGCCATAGTCGCAACGATAGATCCGGGACTGGATTGTAATGTTGAGGCACCCACTTATAAATATCGGTTCTATAAAGCTAACAGAAAAAATCAATGAAGAAACAAACTCATACATTGCTAATATTGACCATGAAAATGTTACTTTGGACCAAATTTCAAACTTTAATGCTAAACTATCCGAGACTATTATGAAAAATACTCCCAATGTCAAAACAAAATTTTATTCTCACGAACTCCCACCATTCATTATTAAACTCATCAAGACAAAGAGAAGAATGTACAGAGAGTATAGAATCTATCCTTCCCGAGAAGCTAAAAGATCCATCAACGACTACAATAGAAATATTCAAATGCACATAAAACAGTTTCAACAACATAAGTGGCTGGAAGCTTGTGAGAAAATCAACAGAGAACAGGGAAAAACGTTTTATCAACACATCAATAAACTAACTAAGTATAAACACAAGAGAAATATTCCGGATGTAGTGGAAAATGGAGTCGAATACACTACAGACCAAGAAAAGGCTAATATATTCGCAGAACATTTTGAACATCATTACAATATTTCCACCAACCCGCTCTTTGATCTGCAAACCTGGGAAAATGTAAATCAATGGTATGATCGATTTATTCATAACTACACTGTAGACCATAATGCTCCTTTAATTGATGAAGAAGAATACTTTGACATCTTAGCACATCAAAAAAATTCCACTCCAGGAGTAGATAACATTCCCTGGTACATTGTTAAAAAACTGGACCACAGATTTCACACTTTTCTCATCAAAATTTTTGAATTCTGTCTTTTACAAGGTCTCTTTCCAGAAGGCTGGAAAACTGGAACGATCATTGTGATTCCTAAAGCCCACACTGATCACAAGAGAATCAATATATATCGCCCAATTACTCTTCTTCCTGTGCTGGGAAAATTATTGGAAAAGGTTCTTAAGAAAAAAATTTCATCAATTGTAGATGATCAAATACCCCGCTTTCAGTTTGGGATCAGAGAACATCTATCCTCATTACTTCCTACGACAATACTTGTCTCCAATGTCCAATGTGCTAAACTCAATAACCTAAAATCTGCTGCACTATTTCTAGACATAAAAAAAGCCTTCGATAGTGTCTTGCACAAAGGTCTGCTTTCTTGCAAGAACAGCTGGTATGTTTAGCGGGGTCATACCATAATTAGCCCAGTTGTCAGAGACTTTAACATCTCATAAAATGTGATATCGCTTTAAAAGGTGTAGAAAACGATAAAAAAATCTTTGCTGCTCTAAAGTGTATGCTAAATTCGAAAAACTAATAGCACAGCACGTGAAAGAGCAGAAAATTTTACTATTATTTATATTTCAGATAACATTTGTTCATTTTAAATTTTATTTTAATGTAATAAACTTAAATGTTTCTTTTCAAATTATATTGTTAATTTTATATTTTGTTTGTTAACTGTTTTATTTTATTCATTGAATTGTTTTCATTATTCTAGAATAAATTATTGATATTTTGCAAACTATAAACACTATAAAAATGCCATTTTTGGTTTTACTGTACAACTCAAGAAAATCAATAAACAGGATTTTTTCGTAGCAGCGGATTTCTTTTGTGATAAGCCTGATAAAACCTGTTGGAGAGTTAGTATTCTTGGAAATAATACGCTTGCAGTAGTGGAATTCGCCAAACTCGTTTCTAATTTTATTATGAATTTCACTGTCTGTGATATGGGATTCTACTGAAGCGATAACACTTGAATAGCTTTGTTGCGGAAGTTTATTTTCATGGGATCTTTCATAGAAGTGATTGGTTTCAGAAAAATTGGTTATTTTGCCATTTGTTTTCAAGTTTTTCAATTCATTAGTTAAAATCGCTTTAGGTGTGTTACTTTTCAACAGATAACCTTTTTTTGTTTTGAGAATTATATCATTATTGAAAGGACTTGCTTCTTCCCAGATATCTGCCATTTGTGTTCTTAGGTTTATATTTGAATCGGTGTTGATATAAAACAAATTGAAAAATTTTTTTTTCGTAACTTCATTCATGATTGCAGAATTGTTTTTGTGCCTCCCTGCATAACTGGTTAAAGTATTAGTCGTAGTTTGTGTATCTTTTTTCTTTTTATAAGAAACACGTGTGAATTCGTCATCATTATCATTTGGTTTATCAGCAGAAACAGGTTCCATATCGGCACCTCTTTTTTTCTTTGTAATACCAATTATTTCTTCAAGTTGGATATCATTTAAATGTAGTAGATTTGAAAATAGTTCTCCATATTTTCTTTTGGTGGAAACAGGTTGTTGTTCGAAATCTCGGAATCCTTCGAAATCCATTTCTCCATCACTAGAGTCTTGCATCTTATTTAAATCAATTAAATTCGCTTTGAATACACTTAATAACCGGAGCTCTGAAATACGGTGCTGCTTGCTTAAAGTATACAAGCGAACTGAATATAGAATAAATTAGTTTGATTTCTTCGTTTTGGTCAAGCTTTCGAAAACGTTCATTTTCCTTTCCAAGACTAATAACACGAAATACGGAAAAAAATAAATACAAAAAGAAACATCGGTGTTAAAATTTTTTCCGTATTTCATGTTATTAGTCTTGAAAAAGAAAATAAACGTTTTCGAAAGCTTGACCAAAACGAAGAAATCAAACTAATTTATTTTATATTGACTGATTCCCACGAATTTTTTCTACTTAAGCTATTATTGAACAGTCACGAAAATATCCACTTATAATTATATACATATATACTACATACTTATGGACTAAGAAGTGTTAGTCGCCATTTTTTGACCAAACTATCAATTTAATTCGAAGTTCCTATAAAATGACTTCAAAATTTCAAATCGACTGATTTCATAAATTAAATTATTTTGATGTATTCTAATTAAACCACATTGTATTTAAAGGTTTAACTTAGGTCAAGTTGATGTTTATTCTTCTTATTTTTTCAGAATCTAGGATATATAGATTGTTAAATGCCACTTTTAAGGTTAAAAAAATTGGATGATTTTAAAGCTGTCGTTTTTATAGAAAATAATAAATTTATCGATTTAAAATAGTAAGTTAGACCTTTATCTTTAATCCCATTACATTCGGAAATCAGTCGATTCAACTTTAGGTCTGCAGCATAGGATTTTATACACAGGAAGACCCCGCCCTTAAGGAATATTTATGAAAATTTATATATTTTTTTATTTTAGGTAAGGTGTATGTTAGTCCTAAAAAATTAAGAAAGAGAACAGAAACCAGTGCAGTTGTTCACCAAAAGTATTATGAGGCTAATACTGATGCTACCGGGGTAGAATTACATAAAGACTCTAAATTTTATGAATCATGGCAAAATTTTAAAGATAATAATCCATATGTACATAAAGTTATGGACTGGAAACTAAAGTTCGACGAAAGTGAAAATCCTATAATTCGTGCTTCTAGAGTCCTTAGTGAGAAAGTTGGAGACATTATGGGAGGATTGTTTCAAAAAACTGAATTGTCCGAAACATTAACAGAGATCTGTAAAATAGATGCCGCATTTGACACAAAAAGATTTTTGAAACAGTGCGAGACTGACATTATTCCAAATATTCTTGAAGCGATGACTAGAGGCGACTTAGACATTTTAAAGGACTGGTGTCACGAGGGTCCATTTAATTTGTTTGCTTTTCCTATTAAAGAAGCTTACAAGAAGGGATACAAAATTGAGTCAAAAATACTAGACATTGATCATGTAGATTTAGTAATGGGTAAAGTAATGGATCAAGGGCCGGTTTTGATTATTTCTTTTACCTCACAACAAGTAATGGCTGTGCGGGATGCGTCAGGAGCAGTTGTCGAAGGAGATCTAGATAAAGTTATGAGAGTCAATTATGTTTGGGTACTATGCCGAGATGTTACGGAACCTGATCCTAGGGCGGCTTGGCGACTACTTGATCTCTCTGCAAGTAGTAATGAACAATTGGTATAATAAGATAAGTTCAGATAAAACATGAGGTTATTAATTAAGAGTGAAATGATGTTTGATCTCCTTTGTGTTATTGGTCTGAAAGGAAGATCAAAATAAAAAGAGAGTTTCAGTGATTCCAAACAAAAACCCGATAAACGAAGTCGCTCTTTTCGAAAAAAAAATTTGTGATTTGATAGATTCGAGGTCCCTCTTTCACGTGATCACTATATAAAAGCTAAGGGAGCTGAATTTTATTCGGATCGAAACGACTTCTATACATAGAATAAAGTGCTCGCGAATACGCATAAACTGAATTTTAACCCGTCCAAATCGGTCTAGTGGTTCTCGAGATATTGCGATATGAAAGTATATGGATTTTTACCGCGGCGAGAACACACCTAGAACCGTGTTCGCGTTTTTCGCATGGAAGAAAGTGACTTCGAGACTTGATTTCCTCCGATAGATATTTATGACCAAGGATTGTGTCCAAATTTCAACCCGCTAGTTTAATTTGGAGGGGAGGGGGAGGGCTAACACTGATTAATTTTTGACTCGAGGGAACTTTTTCGCGAAAACGGACAAATGGCGACTGAATTTTGGATTTTACAAATTTTAATTTTTGATTTTCGCAATGAAAGAGTACAATGAGGAAATTTTGTGGAATTTTTTTCTCTTTGATTTGAGCCATGGGTCATTCCATGTGAAAAGCATATCAAATGTCACTCGACCCACCGCAATCGCGCTGCTTTTATGACACCATAAACTTAACATGGAAATAAGTGATTTCCCAAATTCTCAGCCTAAAATACCACAAGGAAATCTTTTAGGCTCAATTTTAAATTTGGTCAAAATGGCAACGAGAAAAAAAATAAAACAACAAAGACATTTCTGACGTAAAATTTTCCGTAGAACACGGTCACGCCAACCATTTTCAATAATTCCTCTCGGAAATGCCGGAAAATGAGGAAATTTTTATTTTCAAATTTCTCAAATAAATATACCCCGATTTAGCTGAAATTCACAGTAGATGTTCTTAGATGTTCTTAGAATCATGCTTTTACAAATCCATATACTCGTGCTTTACTCTTTATATCATTTTCATGAGTTATATGCGAGTCGGAAAATACCTCGAAAAATACAAATAAATTTTTGACGCTCCTAAAGTATGCTGAACACGATGGTGGGCCTTAAATTCCTTTTCGAGTTGGCCCCACCCCCAAAAAAGCCAAAAACCAACCCCAAATGGTGATTCGCGGATTCCGCGTCTTTCACCGGGAAACGAACGTAATCTCCCGTTTTAGAGGATGCTGAACACGAAGGCAGTGGTTACAATTCGTTTAGAGTTGACCCCAACCCTCGAATGGCCAAAAATCACCCCCTAGGGGGTGAAAAATTTGTTTTTCGCTATAAACGAGACAACCCGCGTCATCTCCTGTTTTCGAGGATGCTGAACGCGATGGTGATGTTGGATCTTCTCACTGTGTCGAGTCCACCCCCAAACGACCCAAAAACCACCCCCAAATGTTCCAAAAACCATCCCCAAAAGGGTGAAATTTTTTTTTTCCTCGTATATAGCGAAAAACAAATTTTTCACCCCTTTGGAGGTGATTTTTGGCAATTTGAGGGCTGAGGTCAACTCTAAAAGAAAGGTAACCACTTCCTTCGTGTTCGGCATCCTCTAAAATGGGGCATTGCGTTAGTTTTTTCGGTGAAAGACGCGGAATCCGCGAATCACCAATTGGGGGGTGGTTTTTGGCTGTTTGGGGGGTGGGGTCAACTCGAAAAGAATTCTAACGCTCACCATCGTGTTCAGAATTCTAGAAAATGCGGGCGTCAAAAATTTATTTGTATTTTTCGAGGTATTTTCCAACTCACAGAATGATATAAAGATTAAAGCACGAGTATATAGATTTGGAAAAGCATGATTCTAAGAATATGTACTGAGAATTTTAGCTAAATCGGAAAGTATATATTTGAGAAATTTGAAAATCAACAAAAAAAGAATCCGCATTGCGAATCACCACTTGCGGGGTCTTTTTTGGCCGTTTGGGGGGCGGAGTCACGTAGAAAAGAATTTTAAGGCCCACCATCGTGTTCAACATCCTCGAAAATGGGGGGGACTCACTTTAGGGGCTTTAAAAATGTATTTGTATTTTTCGAGGTATTTTCCGTCTCACAGAATGCACTATATACAGTGTCATTACGAAAGTACGCACCATACGGGAAACTTTTTTATTAAGGGTTTCTCGACAAAAAGTTATTCTTGATAAAAGTTTGTCCATCCCCTAAAACTAAACATGCACCAACAAAATATATAAAACACTCGTAATATACGAGCAGCCTTCAAAAATTTGAACTTGAGACAAGAGTACCCTTATTTTGAAAAATCTCGGGAAATATTATTTAGAAAAGTTGTTCAGCATTAAAAAATACATCTAGATTTGAAGTCATGGCCATCTAAGTGAAGTTTTATTTTTTTAGCCATTTTTTTAAAAATGGGGACTACGAAAAAAAAAATTGGTAAAACGATAAATAGACAACATCCTTTATACGACGGTTTATTTAAAAAGTCTGTAATATTACAAATTACGCAACTATTGTGTTAACCACGATCACTTTTTTTGAAGAGTAAAATAATTTTAAAACTTTTTGGTGCAAAGTTGTTTTTATTTTTTGTTAACACCGAAAATTGCTCAAAATTATACCGTATTGTAACAAGGACTTAATATTCAATAATATAAAATCATAAAACATCAAAATAAAATAAGTATTTCGGCACACTCATTGATTTTCTGGAGATTTTCTTGTTTAAAGGGTAAAAAAATAAAACTTCACTTAGATGGCCATGACTTCAAATCTAAATGTATTTTTTAATGCTGAACGACTTTTCTAAATAACACTTCCCGAGATTTTGCAAAATAAGGGTACTTTACTCTTGTCTCAAATTCAAATTTTTGAAGGCTCCTCGTATATTATGAGTGTTTTACTATATTTTGTTGGTGCATGTTTAGTTTTAGGGGATGCACAAACTTTTATCAAGAATAACTTTTTGTCGAAAAACCCTTAAGTTTCCCATATGGTGCGTTCTTTCGTAATGACACTGTATATAACTCATGAAAATTATATAAAGAGTAAAGCACGAGTATATGGATTTGGAAAAGCATGATTCTAAGAATATCTACTGTGAATTTCAGCTAAATCGGGGTATATGTATTTGAGAAATTTGAAAATAAAAAAATAAAAATTTCCTTATTTTCCGGCTTTTCCGAGAGGAATTATTGAAAATGGTTGGCGTGACCGTGTTCTACGGAAAATTTTACGTCAGAAATGTCTTTGTTGCATTTTTTTGTCCCGTATATGAGAAATACGAAGGAAACGCGTATTTTATTTTTTTTTCTCGTTGCCATTTTGACCAAATTTTAAATTGAGCCTAAAAGATTTCCTTGTGGTATTTTAGGCTGAAAATCACTTATTTCCATGGTAAGTTTATGGTGTCAAAAAAGCAGCGCGATTGTGGAGGGTCGAGTGACATTTGATATGCTTTGCACATGGAATGACCCAAATACTATTCACGGCAGCTGAGCGAGAGCATTCGTTTTCGTAAATGTATCACACACTCCCGCAGGACTTAATATAGATAGAGCTTTGGGTTAAAAAAAAATTTGAAGGAGAACTGATTGCCCTTGAAAATGAGCCTAGCACTAAGTCACTAACCCTATCCGTTGCCCTTCTACAGGGCAAAACGCGTTTACCCCACTCCGCCCTTCCAGATTATAGGATCGAGTCCCTGTAGGGCTCAAATCAAAGAGAAAAAAATTCCGCAACCTATGGCGTATAAAAAATTTTCCCCACTTTACTCTTTCGTTGCGAAAATCGAAAAATAAAATTTGCAAAACCGAAATTCGGTCGTCATTTGTCCGTTTTTGCGAAAACCATCATCTCCTTAATACATCCTGTATCAGTGTCCTCATGAAAGAGTTTGCCATTTTGCTGACCCGGATTGGTCAAGAATTATAAAAGTTACCTCGAGTCAAAAATTAATCAGTGTTTACCCTCCCTCTCCCTCACAAATTAAACTAGCGGGTTGAAATTTGGACACAATGCTTGGGTCGTGACTATCTATCGGAGGAAAAAAATTAACTCTCGAAGTCACTTTCTTCCACGGCTCTAGGTGTGTTCTCGCCGCGGCAAAAATCCATATACTTTCAAATCGCAATATCTCGAGAACCACTAGATCGATTTGGACGGGTTAAAATTCAGTTTATGCGCTTTCGCGAGCACTTTATTTTATATATAGAAGTCGTTTCGATCCGAGTAAACCTCAGCGAGCTTTCCACCCCAAATTAAAGTAGCGGGTTGAAAGTACCCCGCACAAAAAGATAGGAAATGGCCGCTCTGTCAAATTGTCTGAATTTGATGTTATACATTTTCTCATTCTGAACAAAAGTCTCAATGGGCACTAAGCTCCAGAGTCCATGGTTTGGCTGCTATGGAGCTCCGAAGCTCCGTGCGTCCACCATAGTATAGAAACCTTTAAAACGCATAACACCTTTTTAAAAATCATATTTTAATTATTCTAATGTATGCCCTTAAGTTTTTGAGGATGCTGAATTTAAATATGATGTCAAATCCATAATATTGACAGTTGACAGCGGTCAAATAGCTGTCAAATGCTTTAAAGAAAAAAGAAATCTTATATTAAAGAATGTTATCATATGTTTTTAAAGACGCTGAATTCAAATAAGGTGTCAAATCGATAATATTGACAGTTGACAGCTGTCATTAAAGTAATAAGAAATCTTATATTAAAGAATATAATATATATGTTTTTGAGGACGCTGAATTCAAATGTAATGTCAAATTAATAATATTGACAGCTGTCAAATAGTTGTCAAATGCTCTTAAAATAAAGTAATCATACATTAAAGAAAAGAAACTTATGATTTTGAGGACGCTTAATTCGAATCTGTTGTCAAATGGATACAATTAACAGTAGATACAGCCGTAAACTAGTTTTTAACTACTCTTTACAAAATAATAAAACTTTCTTTTTATACCGCCGCGCATTGTTTTACCCAGGATCAACGATGTGGACGTGACGGGAACTGACCCCTTGTGTCAAAGTTTCTTTTCCTTAATGTAAGATTTCTTTATTTTAAGAGCATTTGACAACTATTTGACAGCTGTCAATATTATCGATTTGACATCTTATTTGATTTCAGCGTTTTAAAAAACATATAACATTCTTTAATATAAGATTTCTTTTTTCTTTAAAGCATTTGACAGCTGTCAACTGTCAATATTATCGATTTGACATCTTACTTGAATTCAGCGTCTTCAAAAACATATGATAACATTCTTTAATATAAGATATTTTTTTCTTTAAAGCATTTGATAGCTGTCAACTGTCAATATTATCGATTTGACATTTTATTTGAATTCAGCGTCTTCAAAAACATATGATAACATTCTTTAATATAAGATTTTTTTTTTCTTTAAAGCATTTGACAGCTATTTGACCGCTGTCAACTGTCAATATTATGGATTTGACATCATATTTAAATTCAGCATCCTCAAAAACTTAAGGGCATACATTAGAATAATTAAAATATGATTTTTAAAAAGGTGTTATGCGTTTTAAAGGTTTCTATACTATGGTGGAGTCACGGAGCTTCGGAGCTCCATAGCAGCCAAACCATGGACTTTGGAGCTTAGTGCCCATTGAGACTTTTGTTCAGAATGACAAAATGTATAACATATCAAAAATTCAGACAATTTGAACGAGTGGCCATTCCCTATCTTTTTGTGCGGGGTACTTTGGACACAATGCTTGGGTCGTGACTATCTGTCGGAGGAAAAAAATCAAGTCTCGACGTCACTTTCTTCCATGCGAAAAACGCGAACACGGCTCTTGGTGTGTTCTCGCCGCTGCGTAAATCCATATACTTTCAAATCGCAATATCTCGAGAACCGCTAGACCGATTTGGACGGGTTAAAATTCAGTTTAAGCGTTTTCACGAGCACTTTATTTTATATATAAAAGTCGTTTCGATCTGAATAAAACTCAGCGAGTTATGTGTGACAAACCCATTTTCCATGTCTTTACATGTTAATTTACCCCCCATCCACACCTCCCTTAGCTTTCATATATTGATCACGTGAAAGAGGGACCTCGAATCTATATAATCACAAATACTTTTTTTCGAAAAGAGCGACTTCGTTTTCAAAACCAGATCTACTCCACTAAAATCTCAAAGCTAAGGGGAAAGGGTAGTTTCTGTTTTATTAAAACTACTTCAGGATTTAAAAAAAAATTCAAATTGTAGGAAAATGTTTAAACCAATGCATGAAATGAACGACCGCCTGGTTTAAAAAGTTGAAAAAATGAATCTGTATTATTTTACATAAGATTCCTATTTTTTCTTGGAATGTACAAATTTTTAATAATATAAAAAAACTGTAAATACAATATCTAATTTTGCAATAAAATTGTTGATTTTTTATTTTGTTTGTTTCATTTGGAAACGTAAAATTCTAAATCAATCTAATTGACAATGATTTTAATATCACAGATAAAATAGTAGTTCTAAACAGTTCGAAAAATGACAAAAGCACCCTCTTATACAGGGTATTTCATTGGGAAATGCGCATACAGTAAAGGTAGACGGAGGACACCGAGGTGCCATATTTTATGGGTCTATCTTTCTTTATAATCAAGATACAGGGTGATTTATTAATTTTCCTCATTTTTTTCAATTAATCATAAGTTATGAACCACCCTATATATTTTTATAATATTCGGTTCGTATGTTTTTTGTCCATAGGGGCGTCGATTAAAAATATTAATAAGTAGGTTTGGAGTCAAAACAACACCCTGTATATATTTTAAATATTTTAAAATTTTATTTGCAAAGGACCACGCACCATCCTAATGGAAACGGGAGCACCGTCAAATTGTCTGAATTTTTGATATGTGATAGTACTTGATGTCTAGATTTCGATATACAGGGCGTTAAAGTTCAAGATCCCGAAATTTTAAAATGTGTACCAAAAAGTCCCTGTAAAATATTTTTAAAAGTTTCTGGCGGATATATTTAGTTAAAATAAATACGTAATAAATAAAATCAAAATATATTTCCTTACATGTTTCCGTAGGCATTTTTGTTCAAAGTATGTATTTTTAACATGCAGAAATAGCCTGAAATATCGATAAAAAAAAGTCACCGTCAAAGTTTCTGAATATTGGATATAATGTAGATTTTGACGTCCTCCTTCAAAATTGTAATAGGTAAAATTGGATCATATGGCTTGTTTTCGAGAAATTAAACGATTAAACTGTAAAAATATCAATTTTTATCAACTAAATATTTTCACGCACTGTATTAGATTATATTGCACCGTTATATTAATTGGAGGCCTAAAGAATCCACACTTACAGGGTGATCTCACTTGAGCTTGTAAGATGACAAAATCAACAAATCTAAAACAGCTGCCAAACAATTAATACTTAATTGTTACCTTTTACTTATTTTTTAATAAGTTAATCTTAGTTTAAAAATCTATTTTATTGAACGGGTTGTACGTATGATGATCATAGAGGGGGTTATTCATTATTCCATTAGGTACAAAAAAAGATTAGATATAATTACAGGTTAGTTGATTTGACAAATATTTTTGCTTTTTATTAAACCCATAATTCAGATTTTAAGCTCGTTTCCACACCACCCGTGAGGTAGAGCTATAGGCCCTTTTTTTTTAAGTGGTTTCGAATTTTTTTAAAGTAAAAATGACATTTGAAATATTATAAAGGGAAAAACATTTTACATGTCAAAAAAAAGTAAAACAATTTTTTAGGGTCGGAATTTTGTTTACTTTTTCTTTGACATGTCAAATGTCATTTGGATTTTAAATTTTTTTTCCATTGCTTAGATTTAAAATTAAGGAATGAAAATTCCAGGATGTATTTACAAGCCAGTGAGGCATCTAAATATCAAATAAAAACTTTAAGTCTTTATTTTTTCGCGATGTATATATGGCTCCTGCGTCCCCTGGTCGGGCGATTTCAACCAAAAACTAATGGGTTCAATCCCCGATCACCCAAAACCCATATACCAAATTTCAGCTCAATCGGATTAAGCGTGCGGACGCTATCGTGGAAGAATACAGACAAACGGGCAGACTTCCATCTGGAAATCGTTTTAATCGTCTCAGGGGACCTCAAAATGGATATATCCGTCGTTATCTCAATTTTTTTTTAGCGCGTTCACAATACTTTCCCTTGGCGAGGTGCCGGAAAAGTAAAAATAATATTTGATGTTGTTTTTGTAAGACTCTTTCAGTGTTTATACCAATGCTACCTGGTCTTTAGGACCAATGAGCAGTTTAATTATAACCTAAATTAATACGTTTTAAACCTATTCTAAGATTTCCTCTTTATTTGTCCATCATATATAATGTAGTGTTACAGTCAAGCACAGAATTTGCTTTTTAGTCTTATTTAACTAACTCAAACTCTTTTAAGTCCTCTTGTTACCTCTTTATACTGTCAAGGAGCTGGAGGGCATCGACGTTCATAACTTGGTGAAGCCTCTCTTCATGGTTCTTATCAATAAATCTCTTGATGGTGCTGGTTACAATTTCCATGTTTAGTACCAGCACCATGCTTTTATAATGTTCCTCAGTACTTTGTTTTGTAGTATTTGAATAATTTTTATGTTGGTCTCTTTGGTATTAAGAATTAAGAAACGCTATTAAATAAGTGTATAGGGTGGTGTAATAGGAGGTATTTCAAAGCTCGATGGAATAATCGATTTTCCAGAATTGCATATGACTCTCCAAAAATATCAGTGAAATATTCCTAAAAAGGGATAACAAGTAAACCAAAACGCTAGGGCTCTAACGCATTGGTGTTGTAGAAACAAGCTTAAAATATGAATTATGGGTTCGATAAAAAAAACTAAAATATACCTTTAATTGTTTGGCAGCTGTTTTAGATTTGTTGATTTTGTCATCTTACAAGCTCAAGTGAGATCACCCTGTAAGTATGAATCTTTAGCCTGCCTCCAATTTATATAACGGTGTAATATAATCTAATACAGTGTGTAAAAATATTTAGTTTACAATATTTCGTTTATTTTTTATTACTAAAAGTTGCTATTGATAAAAATTGATATTTTTACAGTTTAATCGTTTAATTTCTCGAAAACAAGCCATATTTTACCTATTACAATTTTGAAGGAGGACGCCAATATTCAGAAACTTTGACTGTTACTTTTTTTTATCGATATTTCAGGCTATTTCTGCATGTTAAAAATACATACTTTGAACAAAAAGGCCTATGGAAACATAAATCGCCCTGTAATAAAATATATTTTGATTTTATTTATTAAGTTTGTATTTTGATTACATATATCCGCCAGAAACTTTTAAAAATATTTTACAGGGACTTTTTGGTACATTTTAAAATTTCGGGATCTTGAACTTAACGCCCTGTTTATAGAAATCTAGCCATAGGATAGGATTGGGCCAATGGACACTATTCATCAGGACATCAAGTACTATCACATATCAAAAATTCAGACAGTTTGACGGTGCTCCCGTTTCCATTAGGATGGTGCGTGGTACTTTGGAAAGAGCACAAAAAATAAGTAAAACTAAATGTATTTGGTGTCTCCCCATACAACTTTTCTACTTATTAAGTTGAGTCAAATCTAGATGTTTTGATAATGAGGTGGCACAAAATTAAAAAAAAAATTCTGCCCCAAATGGTACTTTTCCAGCTTTAATCCATAAAAATCATCAATTATTTCTTCTTCTCCTAATTTGTGGATCCCAACCTTATTGGGAGACATGTCCGTATTTGGGACAAGTTATTATTATCAATGACTAACTTTCATCAAACACCCTGTATGCGTAAAAGCGAAAAAAAATATCAACAAAATAACAATGAAGAAAAATGCCCATTCCAAAAAAAGGATAACTTTATTTTAAACAAAAATAATGTTGCAACAAATTTTATTAAGTTAAACGAAAAGAATTAGACACAAAAAATGTAAACAACGTAACTTATAACAGTTGTTCAAAGAGGCCTCCATTTTGCTCAATACATTTCCGTGCTCTTGAAGTAAGATTTGTAATTGACTTTTTAATTATATCTTGGTTATTTCTCAGTTCCTCGCATGTATTCTCAATTCTCTCTAGTGTTTACTTCAGTTGAATAAACTTGATTTTAAATAACACCAAACTTGGTAATCGATTGGATTAAAATTGGGCCCCCTTACAGGCCAGTTGTGAGGTCCTCTTCAAATCTACATTTTAAAGGTTAAATGTAACAGAAAATCAAAAAACTAGAATTCTCTTTATCCGCGTCTAATTATTGTTTTAGCTGATTCTTGATAAAAATAATAAAATAAAGCAGTCTGCACGTATTGTTAAATAGATAAATAGATAAATAAAAAGTTGATTGGCGATTGGCTTGAAAGTAGGCGGGAAAATTAAAAAAGCTGTCACTGTTAATTTTCAATTGGCTGCAGCTGTTGTTGACGTTTATCAACTGCTTGTCACAGAGGTTAGTTAAATGCATTAAAAGTTGCCTAGTTTCTGGGGATTTCACCCTTTTAGAGCAACATCTACTGACCCTTGATCTTCGCGAATAGTCACGACGGACAGGCCCCGTTTCCGGGACGTGCAACAGCAGCGTGTAGGGCACAGGTCCCGTCAACAGAAGATCGCTCAGCTCACTCTATTTATCACTATATAAGAAAAACTCTATGTTCAATTGATTTTATTATTTATTGATCTGCAGTGAAGGAAAATTATAGGTCTGATATTCATACTTGGGTAAAAACCTCCACAAAAACCTGTGACCAGACTCTAGACGTGTGGCCGATATTGATATCATATTTTTTCAAAGTTTTTCAGTTACAAAAATAGTTCATTCGTACATTACATTACAATTTGTTCTTGGAAAATACAAAGTCACAATCAACCTTAAAATGTAATATGAACACGTTTTGACAGGTGTCACATTTTGACAAGTGTCCATTTTAACTGTTACTCAACGTTCCTATAAATATTTACCTAAACCCATGATTTCTGAAATTGAATTGGCAACGTTGTATTTTCAACTTTGGATTTATGAGGTGGCTGTCATTTGACAAGCAAATTATTTATGTCCGTCAAATGAACCTTTCCTATTTTATACTTTTCAGGTTTATTCTGGTTATAAATTGCTACTTGGGCATTTGTTGAAAAGTTATGTATGCGTTTGTACTGGAAAAATATGTTAAATAACCGTTTCAACGCATTGAATTTATTTGTCTTGGGAGTGAGTATCCCAACATATATTTTTTCATAAAAAAATGTGAAAAATATTTTTCCGCGCAAAAATTTGTATTGCTAAGTATATTGATTTTATCATGTTTTATAGCATCTGTGAAAATTTCATGAAAATCCCAGTCGGCCCCATTTTCTTAACGTTTACCCAGAGATGTGCGTGTCAGTAGTTGTCAAAATTTGTAGGTCATTATGGATAAAAAGCGGCAAATTTAAAATTGAATTCTTTCAGATTGAAACGCCAGAAATTAAATAAAGCCAAACCTTTTTACTACTATACTATACAGAAGAAAGGAGTGCAGTATTTAATTTTCAGAACGTATTACAGGTTCAAGAGGTAGAAATTTTATTTTTACCTCATCCTTCAATGCTTATTTGTAGTTAAAATTTAAATTTTAATACATCTGATCGGCCGAATATAGTTTTTGTCTAGATTTAATCTTGTTTCCATGGTTTTTACTGTAATAAACCTGTTCTTTTGACAGATAAGTCAGACTTTATTTATTCATAGCCGTATCGTATGTATTTTAATTGATTCGGAATTTTGTGTTAATATATATTTCAAAATGGCTTCATTCTAAAAATATTATCAGTCCTCCTAAATCCTTGAAGGCAGAATTATTAGTAATAGCAAGGCAACATAAAAACAAATTCAAAAAATATATTATAGATGAAATAGCCCGAGAAAAAGGAATTAGAATTCTCAGATTGCCTCCTTACCACGCAGAGTTAAATCTCATTGAACTGACCTGGTCACAATTATTAAAAGGTTATGTTTCTCAAAACAATATAACATTTAAATTTCCTGATGTTTTACATTTGTTTTTGAAGGCAGTTTCAGACGTAAATAGAGAACATTGGGGAAAAATGCATTGATCATGTTAAAAAGGTGGAAAATTCATTTAGGAAAGTGGATATATCAATGGAAAATTTAATAGAACCTATAATAATAAACCTCAGAAAAGACAATTATAGTGACACCAGTAGTTTTAGTAAAGACAGTGACTTTTAAAGATAGTTGTAAGTACTGAAGCGTTACTTTTAACGCCAAGAGATTAAAAAAAATTTAATCCCAACATATTGTTATTTATTGGTTAAATTTAATTCGTTCAATGTTAAAGTGTCAGATGCATAAAGTTTATGTTTATTTTTTGTAAATAATATAACTTTAAAATTTACGAAGTGCGTATATATATTTTATATGCTGTGACCTTATTTATATTACAGAAACTTATTTTGCAAAGTACTCCTATGGAATGTCACCTTATATCCCCACTTTTACTGCGCTCCTCTCTCCTTTATAGTATATAAATATATATATATATATATATATATATATATATATATATATATATAGAAACAAGTTATATTATCTCTGTCGTTGCTAGGAAATAAACTAAAAGCTTAACTTTTCTTGTAAATATCTCGGAAGATCGAATTTTCACAGACATGAGACCTGCATTTTTTTGCCGATTTAGATAGGAATTAGTCTACCCTGAAAGTTTCATTGAATTCATACATACTAACCTTGCTCGTTTAATAGTATTTGATACACACATAAAAGTACTCGTTATTATCCTTTTATTCACAAAAAATTGAGGCCCCATCTCCGCTGCCTCTCCCGAAATAATTAATTTTTTAATTTTTGCAATTTCAAATCGCGATATTTCGCGAACTAATTATCGAGTTCAGGTTAGAACTAGATTACTTTTATCAAGCTCTTCATTTTTTGTGAGAATATTTTTTTGTGGGATCAAATCCGGCTGAGATTTGTCGGAAAAACCGTTTTCAAGTTAAATAGAGGATTATCCCCCTCCTCCATAATACTCAAATAATATACGTTTAAATCTCAATGTGCTACTGACTATATCTACATACAATCTAGCGCAAGTATCGCCGTAATAGCTTCAATAATAATCGGCAACTCAAACAAAATCGGTTATTAAAGGGTAGTAAAATGTATAATATTAATAATAATAATAATAATATACGCCCTGAACCCCAGAAGCTCTGCAGCTTGTGCGGGGGAGGGACGACTATTATTATTATTTGCCGTGGCGCTCTGGGGCGACTTACTGATGATTGATGGCGCATTTGCTTTACAGTTGTGGGAAAACACAGAAAAAGCACACAACACCATCATCGACAACGATGGACTCCCCCAGGATTTTAAATCTTTGCAGCGTAAACTAACATCAAAGTAATTAATGTTAAATACGCTACAAATCATGCCCAGAAGTAGGCAATGAAAATTTTTATTTAAAAATTTAAAATAGAATCATATAAGTTAAATTTGGCAACAAAAACTTGATACTTCCAGAAAATGTTGTCTGTGTCCCAATTCCATTTTTAGCAGTTGCATAATAAAGGATGTCCCAGAGTAGATTTTAGGTTTTAAACTTACCTTACGCCGACCCTGTTCGAAATTCCATGAAAATATTACGTCGAGCGTATAGCGGACACGTGCGGATTTCAGTTATCGATGGAACATTGGACGAGTTGGCAGCGTGCTTACGTGGCTTATTTTAAAGTCAACGATTCGAACGCAGTTGCTCAGCGGCGTTTTTGTGATGCGACATCGGCGATGTTATTTCAGGCGTGGGTAAAAAAATTTAGAGGAGTTGTTACAAATGTCAAACATCCAGATTAACCGAAAAACATTCGAACTCCTCCCAATATTGAGAGGGTGCGGCAGGCTGTAAATCGTAATCCTCGACCCTCTCAGTATTGGGAGAAGTTCGAATAGTTTTCAGTTGACCTGGATGTTTTGACATTTGTAACAACTCCTTAATATGCTTAATTAGTGGTGAGATCACATGGAGGTCTTACACTTATCTTAACTTTTCACACTAACTATTTATTGGCAGAGGAAATTGTGTGTAAATTACGGAATTACAGAAAATGTACATTTATACTTGAACTGAAATTAATAGCGTTTAAGCGATTTTAAAGGTAACCTTACAAAGAAATATTCTGAATATCTACGTTATTTGATTACTTTATTCCTTGCCATGATCTATAAATAACTACAAAAACCCTTACTTAGTTTATTCTAACTCTGAATTTACGTAAAAACCTTCTCTTGACCCCCATAATCTAGCGGTTCCGGACCATTTAATATTGAACTTACTTTACTCGGTGCAATGCCGGCCTAAGAGCAAAATGTGTGTGCAAGAATGTTGAAAAATTTCAAAACAGGTCAGGGTTCTTAGTATACACACGCCTTAGGTCGACTCGGTGCAAAAGTGGACTTTACGATTCAAAATTCAGAAATGAAACCTGTTTTCAATAACAGTCAGCAAACCTCATAAAACCTGTCTGGATTTCACGAGGTCGTGAATCCAATCCCCAATTTATTAATCTAATTAACATATGTATATCCCCTCCATATAGTAGTGGAGAGTATAGCGATAAGGACAACTTATAGAACGACCAGAGAAGGATCAACCAAACGCAAGTTTCTACTCCTTCCTGGAAATCAGCAAACCTGGGACATGCCCCAAGATGAGATGACAAAGAAGTTTAGCTTTGTGAAAGAATTCAACACAAACCTAAGTAACAAAAGCGAATGGGACAAAGATACCATCCCAAAACTCAAGAGAAGTGTCATTAGATAATACACAGATGGTTCTAGAACAACAGAAGGAACAGGAATAGGAGCCTGGAACCAAATATTCCGAAAGTTTAGGAAGATCTCCGAGCATTTTCCAAGCTGAAATATACGCCATCGGAAAATGTGTCCAGTTCAACATAAAGAAATTTTCGCATACAAGAGATCATCATCATGTCAGACAGCCAAGCAGCCATTAATGCCTTGAACTCCCACGTAATCAACTCCAAGATAGTTTTGGGAGTGCCTAGAGAATCTAAACGAACTAGGTGTTTAATTTTCAACAATAAAATAAAACAATCTCAAATCGACAACATCGCATCAAACACTTTCAAATATTCGACAACAATCCGACAACAGCGCTTGACACGCAGAACTTTTAACGGATGTTTGTATTACATGCAGTTTGTCACGTCCGCAATAATCTCATAACTTCACAACCAAATTAATTTTTGTTTTCTCCAGAGTGATAGAAAAAGACGGACATAAAAAATCCACCCATTTAGCCGAAATCGATTCGCCCACGCGACAACAACTAGCTTCTAGAATACTCGGACGGGTGGGAAAAAGTCGAAGAATCTAGACTTCGCGAATTTCTTAATTAGTGCGCTTCTAACTGCAAACCAGCTTAGAACCCTCCGTTGACCAGCGCAATGTAAAAATATTTCGTTTTCACAGTGGTACTTAGCTGCGAATCAGGCGGTCCACTTTATTGTTATCTTAAACTTAAAATCAGTTCTCCTTAGTGCAGCAAATTTCGTTTTCACAGTAGTACTTAGCTGCGAATCAGGCGGTCCATTTTATTGTTATTTTAAACCTAAAATCAGTGCTCCTTAGTGCAGCAAATTTCGTTTTCACAGTGGTACTTAGCTGCGAATCAGGCGGTCCACTTTATTGTTATTTTAAACTTAAAATCAGTGCTCCTTAGTGCAGCAAAAAAAATTAGTGTCGCACTGCCACTCATAGACAAAACATCTCAAACGCGCATTATGAATTACATATTTTCTGAATGATGTGATTACTTTAATTTTTTACTAATATGGTTTAGTGATTTTTAACACATACTTTTATTGATAATTTGTGCGTTGTTCGTTCGTTATTTACTAATATGGGTTAGTAAAATACCCAAGTACTTTTATTGTTAATTTGTGAGTTATTTCTTCATCATTTTAATAAACCGTTAAATACAAGGTGTTTGTTTTTGTTCTTGGAGTTACGAAGACACAAAAAATCAAATTACAGTCCATTTAGAAGCTATGACATAGTTTAAAAAGGCAGTGTTTAACACATCGGCTGACCTGGTAAACTGATGCTCAACACTAGGCAAGAACAACACAGTTACCCTACTATGGGTTCCGAGACATACTGGAGTGGAGGGTAATGAAATAGCAGACATACTCGCAAAAAAAGGGGCTGAAACACCATTTCTGGGACCTGAACCCTTCTGCGGAATAAGCACCAGTACAATACTTGATGAACTTGGAAAAGAAGTAAATAAGAAACGATCCCAATACTGGATTGGACTACAAGGAATGAGGCAGACCAAGACACTACTGGGGAACTATAACCAGAAGAGAAGTAAAAATAAGCTCAGAATACTAACATGGGTATCCTAACGGGGCACTGCCGTCTGAGAGGCCACCTAAAGAAACTCGAATTAGTAGACAAAGAAGAATGTAGATTCTGCGAGGAAGAGGAGGAAATCTCTATTTACATTCTCTCAGAATGCTTTACCCTGCAAAATCCAAGGGTACGATACATCGGAGAATATCAAATAGAAGAGGAAGATCTACCTAGCCTGGAGCCTACCGGCATCCTGAACTTTTTGAAAGCAATAGGACTGGAGGAACTGCTCTAATCGTTGAGACATCCTCAAGGATTGGGCAGCAGTAGGGGGCACAATAGATCTTATAGGTCGCAGTGTATCGACACCCCCATCACAGATAGATAGATAGATAGAACATATGTATATATGTTGGCGCAAGTTCTTCTTGGACGATCAATCTATTTCGGTGTGTCATCTCTAATTTTACTGTTTCTAAGAATTATCTAAATATCCGTTTCCATTGTGCATGACGATTCTTTGAGAGAGCGGAACTAATTTTTATTCACTTTAGGTCCAAAGACGCGGAGGTGGAACGAACGGATAGCTTTTAAATGTAACAGAAGAACTGTTACTTCCTAAAAAGTCCCTTTTGAATCCCCAAATGCATTGTCTTTACGTTACAGGAAGTGTCAGCTTTTGCTGCGTTCGTTGTTTGAATGCCGTTTTAAATCATTTTAATGGGTTTGTCTTTTGTACTTCAGTGACCTGTCTCTGAGAAAGTTCTAGAAAGTTTTTGCAGTGAAATTTTGGTTCCCAAGATATCTACTCATGCATGACTAACTGATTTCAAATGTGTCTTAATTTTTGTGAATTCCCTCATACAGGGTGTCCCTTTGGCCCTGTTACAATTCTTACACTCCTGACTAATCTTTCCTCTTGTTCTTCACCACCCTGGACTTAAATAGGTTAGAGCACTAGTAAGTCTGAACGACACAAGTCTGATAATTTTGTTTTTACCTGACGGTCACTTAGATAGGATTTAAATAGAGTAAAGTAAAGAGAAATGTTTTTGAAATATATTTAAAAAGGTTTTATTAGAAACTACTTCAATTGTTAATAACTGCATGTAACAATAAAAAAAAATTAATAAAAAAAACTCCGTAACAATTAAGATAAGAAATATGTGCCATTTTAGAAACCAAAAAAATAATATAAAATTCTTACAAAAGGTGCAAAAAATTGAATTCATTGATTAGTGGACAAGTTACCAACTGTTTTAATTTTTATTTACTTAGCACCTGGTTACTTTTTAAAAGCATACTTCTTATATGTACTAATAAATGTCATCATCAACCTGCACGTCTTTTAGTTCATTAATCGAACAACTTAAGTGGCAATATGTCATCATCATCGCTGCTTGAATTTGGACATACATCACGAAATGAGATTTCCTTCATAACTGGTTTGTTTTCTATTGTCGCTATTTCTGTTTTGACTGGTTTGTTTTCTACTGTCACTATTTCTGTTTTGACTGGTTCCTTTTCTATACTGGTTTCGGATGAACCAACCTTTTTAATCTAAAACAGTTCATTTAAAACAGTTAATCAACTATAAATAAAAGTAAAAATAAGCCATTTTTGTATTAAACAAATGTTAAAATTGCCATCAATATAGATATAGACAAAGGGCCTGGTCCATTTCTTATGGGAAAATAGCTTTCCGTCAAATTATCTGAAAAGTTGGTATGATGTAGAACTCGATGCTCTGACAAAAAGTGTCCATTGGCCCAAACCGATCCTATGGCTAGTTTTCGAGGTACAGGGTGTTAAACATCGGAAATGCCACTTTTGTAAACAGATTTCTCCTAACAGACCTGTTTTTTCGCGTTTATTGTAGAAAACATGAATTATAGATTATATGGTAACAATATTTTATAAACAATTACTGTACATAGGTACACATTTTAGGAAAACTTGCCATAGGATTACAACAAAATTTTGCTCAGTTAAATACTGAACTTCTGTTAATCTGAAAATGTATTAATTTATAAAGTTGGCGGAGAAACTTTTAAAATACAGGGTGGTGCACAAAACACAGGTTTTCTAATTTTTAAAGTGTTTGCAATCAGTTTAACACGCTGTATGATATAGAGTAGAGATTAAGATAATACAAAATTTTTATAACACATCGTTTATACGGGGCGATTCGTTAAAGCTAAAATACTTTATATGCCTTCTGTAACTACATTTATGAGTCACCCTGTATAAAATATGATTCATCACCAAGAAGTAATTATTTAAACTGTATAATCATGATGGAATAACATTTGCTGGTATTTTTAAAGCTGTTATTAAAAAATGATTTCTTCAAAAAAAACATTACTTATTTTCGAACCACCCTGTAAATAACCAAATTGTACAGTAATTGTTTATAAAATATTGTTACCATATAATCTATTCATGTTTTCTACAATAAACGCGAATAAAACAGGTCTGTTAGGAGAAATCTGTTTACAAAAGTGACATTTCCGATGTTTAACACTGTACCTCGAAAACTAGCCATAGGATCGGTTTGGGCCAATGGACACTTTTTGTCAGAGCATCGAGTTCTACATCATACCAACTTTTCAGATAATTTGACGGAAAGCTATTTTTCCATAAGAAAGGTGCCTGGTCCTTTAACGGCAATAAGTTATGGTCTATTTTTATGTATGAGAGAGTAATAAAACAGCATTTCTAATGCAAAACTTAGTACGGTCATTTTAAATATTTTTACGGAATAATCTAAATATTTCCTAAAATTGTCATAAATGTACCTGAGCTAATACAAGTTTTGGGTCTTTTATTGGTCTTTTATAACCATAAGCTGTACAGAACAATAGAAAAAGGTTTGGACAGGCCAAAAGCCCTGTGTATTAAAGATAACATAGCCGTATCTTAAGATTATTTTCAATAAGTACCTATTTGCCAAATTTGGTTTTATTTTAATTCCAAGAATTTCTTACAGTAATTGAATTATAAGTAGATAAATCCCTTACCAACAAATTTCACCGAAAATGCGATTGTAGGTTTTCCATTTAGTAAGGAGGTCCAGTTGTGTATTCTTGACAGCTTACTAAATGTCGTTTAGTTGCAACATGCAAGGTGCAGTGTGCAGTCTATTGTGAATTCTAGTGTGATCATGGAAAATTTGGAAGTACCGCGTAAACGACAAAAAATCGGTCCTTTAACAGTTAATGAAAAAACATTAATATTTAATTGTTTTAAATCATTTACAGACAAACATTTAAGTAAAAGTGTTGATGACACAGTGGAATTAGTTAGTAGTACGCTTGGTGTTGGGAAATCTACGATTTACAGAGTTGTTAAAGAAGAGAAATGTGGCGAGTTTCAAACAGCACGTAAAGCTCCAGGAAAACCAAAATTTCAAATAGAAAATCATTTGAAAGAAAGACTTCGAAGGAAAGTGCATGCATGCGTTCTTCTTTAGAAAAGAATTTCCGACAGTGGACAAAGTTCTTGCCACGGTTCGAGATGATAAGGATTACCCTGAAATGAGTCGAAGCACACTATGGAAACTTTTAAAAGAAATAGGTTTTCTATGGAAAAAGCATTCCAGAAAGTCTATTTTAATAGAAAGAAGCGATATTGTAGTATGGAGAAGAAATTACCTAAGGACTATAAAAGAAATGAGAAACCAAAGAAGAAATATATTTTATTTAGATGAAACATGGTTCAACGAGGGACATACACCAAATAAATTTTGGCAAGATGAAACTGTTACAAGCCGAAGACAGGCTTTTTTAAATAATTTATCTACTGGTTTAAATCCACCATCAGGAAAGGGGCGCAGACTGATAATAGTACACATCGGTAGTTCAAACGGTTTTGTTAAAGGTGGTTTATTGACTTTTGAATCTACTCGTACCGGTGACTACCATGAGGACATGAATGCTGATGTCTTTAAAGAGTGGTTCGAACAACTGTATAATAGTAATGGATAATGCAAGTTATCACTCGAGACTTACAGAAAAAATGCCCACAACCAAGTGGTTAAAAAAGATTTACAGAATTGGCTAAATTCAAAGAATATTAAGTTCCATCCCGGTTCTGTGAGAAGAGAACTGTATCATTTGTGTTCCCTTCATAAAGAGAAATTAAAAAAATATGAAATTGATGAAATTGCAAAAAATCGTGGGATGACGGTGGTTAGATCACCACCATATCATTGCGAAGTAAACCCGATTGAACTGATATGGGCACAGATAAAGGGAGAAGTTTCAAGAAAAAATAATTCTTTTAAAATGAGTGATGTTGTTTTTGGAGGCTGTAAATAATGTGAAGCCTGAAAACTGGGAAAAGGCAGTAAATCATACGATTAAAAAAGAAGAGAAAATGTGGAAGTTGGACAATATTACTGATGAAATGATCGAGCCACTCATTGTAAATATTGGTTGCGACAGTTCATCTTCTGATTTCGATTCTGATTTGGATTTGTAGGTAAGAAGTAGTTTTTATATTAAAATTATTATTTATGAACGTAACGTTGTTTAAAAGTCAAAGTTTAAACCCTTATACCTACATAACCCGTTTGACACAATGTTCTTAACATACCTTGTGGAAAAATAAAATATTTTAGAAAAAATTGCACTTTTTTACCTTCAGCTGCTTAGAAGTTATAAGCAGGTTAATTAGGTGAAAATATAAGTGTACACCCGATATATTTATTATATTTATACAAAGGTTATTTCATACGAAAATACTCGAGGTATAACTTCACAAAATATTTTAACTGTATACTAAAAGAAGTGGTACGCCTATGGATTACGAACGCTTTATTATTTTAATACTCTCTCATACATAAAAATAGACTTATAAATACAGAGAAGAGAGTTTTAAACAATTAAATATTTTTAGAGATACCCCATTTATAGCAATTGACCTATGACAGGACAGGTGGATATACAGGGTGGCGCAAATTTAATTGAACACTATTGGGATTTCGTAAACCGTTATAGATACAAAGTTGATTAAATGAGGAAAAATATGTGTATTTTCATAAAGAATTCATAGTGGATTCGATCTGGCGAAAAAAAAACCCGATAAACGAAGTCGCTCTTTTTGAAAAATTTTTTTTTGTGATTTCATAGATTCGAGGTCCCTTTTTCACGTTATCACTATATGAAAGCTAGGGGAGGTGTGGAAGGGGGGTAAATTAACATGTAAAGATATGAAAAATCGGGGTTTCGCACGTAACTTGCTGAGGTTTATTCGGATCAAAACGATTTCCATAGAATAAAGAGCTCGCAAAAAAGCATAAACTGAATTTTAACCCGTCTAAATCGATCTAGCGGTTCTCGAGATATTGCGATTTGAAAGTATACGGATTTTCGCCGCGGCGAGAACACGCCTAGAGCCGTGTTCGCGTTTTTCGCAGAGTTAATTTTTTTCCTCCGATAGATAGTCAAGGCCCAAGCATTGTGTCCAAATTTCAACTCGCTAGTATAATTTTGGGAGGAGGGGGAGGGCAAACACTGATTAATCTTACACGAGCTAACTTTTTGAATTTTTGACAAATCCGAGTCAGCAAAATGGCAAACTCTGATGACGGTTTTCGCGAAAACGGACAAATGGCGACCAAATTTCGGATTTTGCAAATTTTAATTTTCGATTTTCGCAACGAAAGTGAGGTGAAATAAAGTGAGGAAAATTTTTTATTCGCCATCGGTTGCAGAATTTTGTTCTCTTTGATTTGAGCCCTACAAGCACTCGATTCGATAATCAGGAAGGGTGGGAGGGAAAGGGTTAGTGACTTCGTGCTAGGCTCATTTTCAAGGGCAAAGATTTTTTTACAACAAAGCTCTGAGTATGTAGAGGACTGCAGGTGTGCGTGATATATTTATAAAAGCGAGTGCGCTCGCTGAGCCGCCGTAAAATTAGATGCCGGGATAGGAGCTAAGCGCTCCCTTTCATCTCTAGTCTCTCACATATCATCCCTCTGCTCTCTTACAAATACTATTCCGGCATCTAATTTCACGGCGGTTGAGCGAGCGCACTCGCTTTTATAAATATAGCATGAAAGAGAACTGATTGCCCCTTGAAAATGAGCCTAGCACGTTACTAACCCTATTATTTGCCCTTCTACAGAGCTAAACGCGATCACCCCTCCCTCCCTTACTAATTATTATCGGATCGAGTACTTGTATATAGGGCTCAAATCAAAGATAAAAAAATTCCGCAACCGATGGGGCATAAAAATTTTTCCCCACCTTACTCTTTCGTTGCGATAATCGAAAAATAAAATTTGCAAAATCCAAAATTCGGTCGCTATTTGTCTGTTTTCGCGAAAACCATCATCCCCTTAATACATCCTGTAGCAGTGTCCCCATGAAAGAGTTTGCCACTTTGCTGACTCGGATTGGTCAAGAATCAAAAAAGTTACCTCGAGTCAAAAATTAATTAGTGTTAGCCCTCCCCCTCCCCTCCAAATTAAACTAGCGGGTTGAAATTTGGACACAATCCTTGGTCATGAATATCTATCGTAGGAAATCAAGTCTCGAAGTCACTTTCTTCCAAGGGAAAAACGCGAACACGGCTCTAGGTGTATTCACGCCGCGGCGAAAATCCATATACTTTCAAATCGCAATATCTCGAGAACCGCTAGACCGATTTGGACGGGTTAAAATTCAGTTTAAGCGTTTTCGCGAGCACTTTATTTTACATAGAAGCCGTTTCGACCCGAATAAAACTCAGCGAGTTACCTACGTGCGAAAAACCGATTTTTCATATCTTTACATGTTAAATTACCCCCCTCCACACCCCCCTTAGCTTTCATATAGTGATCACGTGAAAGAGGGACCTCGAATTTATGAAATCACAAAAAAAAATTCGAAAAGAGCGACTTCGTTTTCAAAACCAGATCTACTCCACTATTATTGGTTTTTTCAAAATTAAAATATCAGGACCGGTTTCTGAGATATTTTGGAAAAACGAAATTGACGATTTTTGTTTTATTTAATTAACACCCTATTTTTTTAAGACAGAAAAAAGTTTATAAAACCTTTTTTTTGAACTTAACATAACGTATCCAATTTTTTAAAACAACGTTTCGTCTTTGAAGTGTTACCCTCATCTATTTTTTTTAAAATAAGGACCTGCACTTTTTATTTCATTTTTTAATTCCCCGTTTTTTTCTCAATAGAATAATACTTAATTTTTTTAGTAGGTTCTTACAATGAACTGCAGTTTAGGAATTTTTCTAAGTACAGTCCTGTTCAGTTTTATCCTGAATGTTTTTTAAACAATTTAGCTTTTGAGCATATTTTGGATATAAATAAAAATAATTCACAATGACTGTTTAATATATTCTAATTATCTGTTATAATTCAATAGTTGAAGTTTAAATAAATTTTATTTTTTGATTGCAATTATTTAAGAAAAGCTCAAAGTATACTCAATTTTTAATTCATTTTATTTAAAAAGATTTATAAATATTTTCAGTTAAAATGGATCAGGATCGTAATTAGCAAAATTCCTAAAGTACAGTTCATTGTCAAAACCTAATAAAAATATTAAGTATTCTACAGGGTTGGATAAAGAAAAAAATGGGGATTTCAAAAATGAAATATAACGTACAGGTACGTATTTAAAAAAATAGTTGAGAGTAGCCCTTCAAAGACGAAACGTTGTTTTAAAAAATCGGATACGCTTTATTAAGTTGTATTTGTCCTTCACTAAAAAAGCTTTATAACTTTTTTCTATCTTTCAAAATTAAGGTGTTAATTAAATGAAACGAAAATAAAAATAATTTGTATAGTATAACCCTGATGTGCTTGTTTACTATTATAACTGATAAGTTTAATAGGATTAAGAAGATTAGGAAGGCCACGAAAGAGTTGGAGAGAAGGCATACAAAAAGAGATGGATGAGAGAGGTCTTGAAGAGGACATGTGGATGAACAGAGAGGAATGGAGATTGGGAATCGCACGACGTCGACGCACGTTTTAACGCGATAGAGATAGATAGATAGATAGATAAAATTCCCAAATAAAAGGCCAGTAGTCAGTCTCAAATATCTTGAATCTTGAATATTTTGGTTTAAAAATATATACCCCTTATTCCTAAAAGTCTCAAAATAACGGGTTTCAACTGTTTTTTTTACTTACATCTTGAGGGTTCTTTTCTAGCTGTATATCTGATTTGCGATCTTTTGTTGTACTAGTACCTTGAATTGGCGTACCTAAAATTTAAATATTTTACAATTAGCAGTTTCTAATTTAAGATGTATATTTAGTTTCTTACAACTTAGACCTTAACCCCAGAATAGTTAACTACACAGAAGGGAAGGCTTGTCTATTTCAGGGGGTTAATTTCATCTGCGCATGTTCGCAATCGCCATGTTCTAAGTGGCAAAACTGTCACGCATTTTAGTCGTTTCATGAATATCTTAGATAAAAGTTCTGTTGCGTTGTTGCCGTTGCCAGTTATTTCATATTTTTGTTTTTTGGATTGTTTTTCATTACTTACTTATTTGATCCATCACACTTAATCAAAGCAACACGTAATACTTTATTAAAACACACAATTCATTTTGATGACAAATAAACATCGTGGTCATTTATACAATTTTTTTTTGAGCAAGATTCGAAGCAATTTTATAGATGTGCCCCAAAGTTAACAAAATCTCATTTGAATCCGACTAATTTTTTAAAAAAAAAACTTTTTATTAGGTTAAGAATATTTTATACCCTTAAATATTCAAATCGAGAAATAAAAGAAATTAAAGGGGATAAAAATAACAAAAATTCTTTCCCATATATGATAAGTTTTATTATCTTTTATATTAGCAATGTATAATGTTTGTTTTTTCTTTTTTTTATCTAATTGTCAACTCAACAATGCTACCCAAAGACTCAAAAGAGAAATACAACAAATTAAAGAGGAATCGATTAGTATTTACCTAAGAGAATTGACAGACGACAGTAGTACTGATTATTCACTCTGGAAAGCTACTAAGAGATTGAAAAGACCCATAATGCGAATACCACCTGTCAGATTGGAAGATGGTAAATGGGCTAGAAATAATGAGCAAAAAGCAACAAAATTTGCAAATCATCTAGAAAAAATCTTTCAACCTCATGAAGATCAAGATGAAGAACCCACTCTGGAAGATCAGACACAGATTGATCAAGAAATAGAATTTACCTCTCCCAAAGATGTAATTACCGAAATAAAAGAAAATATCAATCCGAAAAAAGCTCCAGGTTTTGACTTAATTACTGGAGAAATTTTAAAACAATTACCCATAAAAGCAATAATTAAACTAACTAACCTAATAAATGCTGCCTTCAGATTGAAGTATTTACCCAGCCTTTGGAAAATTGCGGAAGTCATAATGATACCCAAGCCAGGGAAACCACCACATGAGGCATCGTCATACAGACCGATCTCATTACTGCCTGTTATGTCGAAACTATTTGAGAAACTCCTACTCAAAAGACTAAAACCACTTATCGAAGAAAGGGAAATTATCCCTGATCACCAATTTGGATTTAGAAATAAGCACTCAACGATCGACCAAGTTCATAGAATAACCAACATTATAGAGAAATCATTAGAAGAGAAAAACATTTGTGCTACTATCTTTCTTGATGTAGCACAAGCGTTTGATAAGGTTTGGCATGAAGGCTTAATACATAAGCTCAAGCTTTTCCTTCCAAAACAATATACAGATATCCTCCATTCCTATATATGGGAAAGATACTTTAGAATTAGACAAGAAGCCTATCTTAAAGAAATTAAGGCTGGAGTACCACAAGGAAGTGTCCTAGGACCTGTCCTATACTTACTGTACACATGTGATAGTCCATAGTTAGAAAACAATACCATAGCCACCTTCGCCGACGACACTGCCATTCTAGCGGTAGGAAAGAGCAATAAAGAAGCAACCAACAAGCTGCAAACAGCCGTCCACCTTATCTATGACTAGACGAAGAGATGGAAAATTAAACTTAATGAAACTAAATCACTCCACATTAACTTTACAAACAAAAGAATAAATCATATTCCAGTCAGAATAAACAATAACCTGATTCCATATTCAAACACAGCAAAATACTTACATTAGATGCCAAACTCCGATGGAAAGTGCATGTTAAAAAGAAAAGAACTTAGATTGAAATATAGAAAAATGTACTGGCTAATTGGAAGAAACTCCATTCTGTCTCTACGCTTATGCTTTATAAGCAGATACTTAAGCCTGTATGGACCTATGGTATCCAAGTATGGGGATGCACTAAAGCAAGCAACTTAGCAATCACCCAAAGATTTCAAAACAAAGCACTGAGGAACATAGTAAATGCCCCTTGGTACATTCGCAATAGTGACCTCCACAGGGATCTGGAAATGGACACTGTTGACCAGACCATCAAGAAATTAGCCAAGAGTCATGAAGAAAGACTTCATCATCATGTCAATGTCGAGGCGATCCAGCTCCTAGACAATACTGGGTTAGAAAGAAGACTTACGAGGATCAAGCCCTTTGAGTTAGTTTAGTGTTTTTAGTGCAAAAGCAGAGCTTGTGTGTGCACGATAAAGTTTAGTGCAATCCTTTCTACAGAACCTAAGGAACGCTGATGAGTATACCTTAGTTTTAAGTTTCAAACTCTATTAGATTAAGTTAGAATTAAATTGCTCATTGGTCACTGTTGACCAGATTGTAATATACTAAATGCCTTTATGGGTGTTTAATAATAAAAAAAAATTGTCATGGGAACTTGTTAACCTGTTTTTTATTTTTATTAATTTTTTTACTTACTAATATTGTATTGTATTGAAATTTCCTAAAAAATGTGTTAAAATCATTTAAAATTTTTGTAAAAATGCATATACAGGAGCATCACCTATTATGTTTAAAAATATACGAAAATGTCATTGAGATAAATAAATAAAATAAGAAATTTTCTGTAAAATATTTAATATAGATTTATTTTTTTTTTCGTAGCAAAACATTAATTGGGAATGTTTTCTATAATTACAATCTGATCATGAAGATCAATAAGCAATTTTGTTCCAACCTAACTTAACTAGAATTCTTAAATACTAAGGTCCTACTCACTAGTGTACCTTAGGGTCTGATAATTTTAGACCGGTAACGTGTAACACAAATCCGCACAATACTCTGTTTGTAACTAGCACTGTCACTGAACTAGTTCAAAAGGTTTGGTCCTCTTGAGTCTTCTTACTAAATTGGTATTATCGAGGAGCTGGATGACCTCAACGTTCCCATGTTGGAGCAGCCGTTGTTCATGGCTGCTTGCAGATTTAGATATAGTCTTGTCAACAGTTTCTACATCCAGGTCCCTATGAAGATCACTGTTGCGACAGTACCAGGGTGCATCGACGATGTTCCTTAATACTTTATTTTGAAAACGTTGGATAACTTGAATGTTACTTTTACTGGCGCAGTCCCAAACCTGGCTACCATACGTCCAAACGGGTTTCAATATCTGCTTGTAGAGGAGCAGTTTGTTATGTGTGGACAACTTGGAGTTTCTTCCTAATAACCAATACATCTTTTTATATTTTATACCAAGCACTTCACGTTTCTTTTTAATGTGGACTTTCCAGCGAAGTCTAGCGTCGAGTGACATTCCAAGATATTTTGCTGTATTAGCATAGGGAATCTGAGCGTTATTTATTCTTATGGGAATGTGTTGGTTTCGTTTATTAGTAAAGTTAACATGAACAGATTTATTTTCATTTAACTTAATACGCCATTTTTTAGTCCAGGTGTTAATCTGGTCTACAGATGTTTGTAATTTTCGGTTGGCTTCTTCATGGTCTTTTCCAACAGCCAGTATGTAGATTTATTATTAAGAAAACAAGTTCTTTATTACACCACTTGTTAAAAACCCTTTCAACAAACAATTTTTGCAACATTGCATCTGTTATCCTTTTCCTAGTGTACTACCAGCGCTACCTGCACGTTACAAATTAATTCAGTTTTCTCAGTGTAGCTAGAATAGACAGCGACGTCAACCGTCATCGAAAATTTGACCCCCACTAGATCAAAGATACCGACACAAGCCTTCGCTTCTGTTAATTATTCTGGAATGGTTATTTAACGAACAAGTGTATTAATAAGGGCGATTAACAATCGAGATAAGTAATGTTCGAGAACTTTTCCGTCGATCGTACTTTTCAAAAATAAAGATATCTTACATTCAATTTGAATTTTAAGAAATTAAATAATGACATACAATGACAGATAGTATTAACACACCATCTTGATTTTAATAGGCAACTGTCAATATAAATGTATAATAAGAGCAATGTACGTTGGGTTGCATATAATAAAATCGTTGATTAATAGAAAATCATTCATTAATAGGGGTCATTAACCAACGATTTTGAGTGCGTTAAAATACATCATAAATGGTCGATCAACGGAAAAAAAAAAATAAAATACAACATTGTGCATGAACGGATCTTATGTAAATGGAATCGAAAAAATCTAGTAAGTCGCTTTAAGTTTCGACAAAAACTTTACAGGTAACACCCTGTATATAGCGGTGGGTATATTGGCCTAAATGAATAAAAATTAAAAGTTAAAAGAAGAATTTTTTTAAGACACAATCGAATATTTTATTAAATATTATTCAGGTACTATAAAATAATATTTTTATTTTTTTTATGTATTTTCTTCCCAAAACAAGGCAAAAACCCAAACACTGTCTCTTCATATCGTCTAATAAGCTTACTGCCAATCCTGTCGAAGGTCCTTGAAAGATTACTACTACAAAGAATAAACTCAGACCCAAACACCGAGGAATGGATACCACTACACCAGTTTGGATTCAGGAAGGAACATTCAACTATACAACAAATCCACAGGATAAGCCACACAATAAATCAAACGCTAGAAGAAAAAAAATACTGCACATCAAGTGTTTTTAGACGTTAGCCAGGCATTCGATAGGGTTTGGCACACAGGCCTATTATATAAAATCAAAAACTGTCTTCCAATTACATACTTCAAACTGTTAAAATCTTACCTAAGCGATAAAGAGTTCAGAACAAAAATTAATGAAAGCACTTCCGATAATCATCCAATAAAAGCAGGCGTACCACAGGGGAGCGTCTTGGGGCCATTACTATATGTATTATACACGGCAGATCTACCAGCAAATAATGAAACCATTATGGGCACCTTCGCCGACGTCACAGTCATATTAGCAAACAATGAAAATCCAGTTGCAGCTTCCAGGATTCTGCAGACACATTTAAATGACATCCAAACGTGTCTGAGCAAATGGAAAATCAAGACAAATGAAACAAAATCCGCCAAAGTGATCTTCACTCTAAGAAAAGACCAGTGCCCTCCTGTTTATATGAACAATTCTCAAATACCACAAGCTACTAACACGAAATACTTAGACATGCACCTAGACACAAGGCTAACATGGAAAGACCATGTCAATAAAAAACGCAAACAAATCGACCTGAAAGTAAAAGATTTATACTGGCTAATTGATAGAAAATCCAAATTAACACTCGAAAACAAGCTCCTACTCTATCTGGGAGGAAGAGAAGCAACACAACCACATAGAAGATGACTGGAGAATAGCAGACCAGATCGTCGGTGAGGACAAATTAAGGTGGGCCATCTCGAGCTTCTCCCCTTTTAAATCACCAGGAATTGACGGCATTTATCCAGCCCTACTTCAGTGGGGCCTACTGATTCAGCCCTCCACCTTGTGGCCGGCCACATCGAAAGATCGCTGCGTGCTTTGACAAAACCACTTTTCCCAAAATAGCAAATGCCTTAGCTAATAAAAATATCCCCAACATAGTAAATGGATGGATATATAACATGCTCTCAAAGGGACTAATAAAAATCAGTGTAGATGATGTCACCATAAGAGGCCTGGTTGTAAAAGGTTGTCCACAGGGAGGGGTGCTCTCACCACTACTGTTGAACATGGTCCTATACACCTTAGTCAATCGCCTCAACGATGACAATTTCTACACTATAGCTTATGCAGACGACCTAGTGATTCTGCAAACAGGAAGATTTGAAGGAATACTCTGTGCTAGAATACAAGAGGCCCTTAACATCATAGAACAATGGTGCAAAGACCACTCTTTTCACGAATAAAAGGAAGCTTGCAAATATCGAGGCCCCAAAGCTCCTAAAAACTAAATTGAACTTTTCTGCAGAGGTGAAATATAATATGAACAGTGCCGAAGAACCATTGGCCGCACCTGGAGAATGTTACCTAAGGTTACGGCCTGGATCTACACTGCAATCATAAGACCTATGCTAACGTACGGTGCGATTGCCTGGGGAGTCAAAACTAGCCAGCGGACAGTCGTACGCAAATTGGATCAAATCCAAAGAATAGCATGCCTCAACATAACAGGAGGCATGAGAACCACACCAACTAGAGCAATGTAGGTGATCCTTGGTCTCACCCCCCTTGATATATTTATTAAGCAGGCTGTGGTGATGACCATGACAAGTCGAGGTGTAACTGGCACGAGGTCCTTGGAGAGGTCCCACTGCTACAAGCCAACACAGACTTGATTGCACCAAGATATGCCTTTCACAGGCCATACATGGTAATAATAAAAAACGTACAAGAGGCTACATTGGCAGCAGGTGCCTTGTGCATCTACACTGATGGGTCTAAAACAAATGAGGGGTCAGGCTGTGGAATTTATTCCAGATCCCTGAATCTCAATATAAAATGGGCAATGGGTTCTAATGCCAGTGTAGCTCAAACAGAGCTCACTGCTATCTCCATCGCCGCAAAAGAGACCAGAAGAAACATTACTGGTAATAATATTTACATCCTCACGGACAGCAGACAGGCACTACTAGCTCTGGATAGACCACGCATTACATCAGGTCTAGTACTAGAATGTCACCAGGCCCTGATCGAAGCTTGCAACAACAACGTGGTCACTTTAGCTTGGATCAAAGGTCATGGAAAATCAAAAGCCAACTCATTAGCTAAGAAAGCAGGCTCCCACAAACTTTTGGGACCTGGCACTTGCATAAGCTTATCGGCATCAGCTGTGGCTGACCTACTAAAGAAGCACTCCCTTGACAAGTTTAAAGGTAGATGGGACGACGAAATAGGCTGCAAGCTAGCCAAGGAACTATTACAGTAACCGAACAGCGAAACAGCCAAAAAATACATTACTATGAACAGACAGAACCTGCGCACAGCCACAGGTATCCTGACTGGCCACTGTCATCTACGAAAACACCTCTACAGGATGGGGTTATCTGACACTCCCCTGTGTAGAAGATGTGAACAGCAAGACGAGACTGTCGCGAATGCCCGACACTCTCACAAATAAGACATTTTCTTTTCGGCGAGCAGTGGCTAACACATGCCAACATGAGGGAGCTACCTTCAGGCGATGTCATCACCTACTTTAAACAAGTAGGCTGGCTGTCGAGCTAGAAGGAAGGCTCAACCTCAGAAGGATGCACAATGGGCCAAATGTGGCCTACGTGCTGTGGGGTGACCCACCCTTCTAGATTTACAGATACAGAGAAGCTCCTACTCTATAAAACTACAATCAAGCCTATCTGGATGTGCAAATAAATCAAATATAGCCATTATACAGAGAAGCCAGTCCAAAATACTTCGCATGATAGCTGACGCACCATGGTAAGTGTCGAACCTAACCCTACATAAAGACTTAAACGTCAGTTTTGTCAAAGATGTCATAAAAGAACGAAGTACGAAACATCATGAACGACTGGCTAACCATGAAAACACGTTACTCCATCCACTTATAGAACCACGAGACGGTAGAAGACTAAAAAGAAATTGGCCAGCAGACCTACAAAAAGGGCAAAGACAACTTGTCGCTAGAGAACACCTCATCACGCCATAGTAGAGCTTATATGCTCTGAAGCCATCCCATTAGCTTAAAGAACTGTATATGTTTTGATTGCTAATAAAGTAAAAAAAAAAATGTATTTTCTTCATTTCAAAGCTTACCCGGTTTTACATCAACTGGCTTCTTATTACCTTGGAAACTGATTGCAACGGCTGTTGAGGTCGATTGATTTGAATTTGAAAAACACTCCTCTGTAACAGTTGACGAGATTTCTTGCTTAATATTAGCAATAGTTTTTAAAACAAGGGCTGAAGGTACGTTTTCTTCTTTGATATTTTGAATGTCGATCGTATTTGTAATTGAAGACTTGGTTATCTCTTCAGATGCTAAGTTAGTTTCTTCCAACTTAATATTTTTAAATACTTCGCTTGTTTGAGATTTACTTTCATTATTACTTTCTAAATTTTGAAAAGTTTTGATTGATTCTTTAGAGTTAATTTCTTTCAACTTAACATTTTTTACTATTTCGTTTGTTTTAGATTTAATTCCATTATCGCTTTCTATAGGTTGTAAAATTTTGATCGATGGTTGAGATGGTTCATTGTTTTTAGAGTTAGTTTGAATATTACTTTTTTCTTTGTGTAAAATTTCTGTATTTAAATTTTGAGATTGCGTCTCTATACATTTTTTATCAGAAGGTTGGATTTTTTCGGGGTTTATCCTACTATTATTTTCCTCAATTTGTAAAAAATTTTTCGGCTGATTTTCAACAATGTAGTTCGAATGTTTTTCAGCACCAACATGTTTTTCAGCATCAACTTGCTCTATCAAAGCATTTTCAATTTCATCTCTTAGACCTTGTAAAGTTTCCTCATTTGAATTTTTAGACTTTTGTTCCGTATCAGTTCTCGAATATTTTTCGGTGATTTGTTCAAATTTTGTCAACCTAATTTCTATATTACTTTTTATACCATGTAAAATTTTCAGATTAGAATCTTGAGATTGGTTGTTCACTGCAATTAAAATGTGAAATAATTAATTTTTTTATCAAAGGTAATACCACGAGTCCTCCAAATTGTATTGATTAAATTTTTGGTTTTCACGAAAACGGCTTTATTTGGAAAAACCACGAAAACAAACTGATTTTATCTCAAATCAGTTTGTTTGAGTGATTTTGCCTGAAATAAAGGCGTTTGAGTGTGGAAACCTAAAATTTGAGAGTATGAGTGGTATTTTGAATGATTTTGTAATAAAGAGAAAGTATATAATCAATCATTTATACAAAAGACACTTTACACACAAATGTTCAATATTTTCTTTATCAATTTCGCCACCAATTTTTAAATTGAAAAGTCAAATATTGAGCTGTTATATATTTAAATACAGGGCCACCAAGGCAAGCGCGATTGCGTTTGTCTTAATTTGTTCAGACTGACATTTGTCATTTTAAGTGTTAAGGACAACTGATGTTGTGTTGATTATGTGTGTGTTAAAGGCGTTAAAGCGATTTGAAAGAAACAAATAAACAGGTTAGTTTACAAATACATTTTGAAATTTGGGTATTAACATAAATTTGCATTACATTTTGGTTTAATAATAATTGATAATGCTAAATAAAATTTGTTAAATGTTTATATTTGACATTTCAAAAAAGGTAAACACAGTTTAATCAAAAAACAAATACGAAGAAGCGGTTTTATCAAAGGTAATACCACGAGTCCTCCACATTTGATCGATTAAATTTTTGGTTTTCACGAAAACGGCTTTATTTGGAAAATTGGTTTTGCCTAAAATAAAGGCGTTTGAGTATGGAGATCAAAAATTTAATCTATAAAATTTGAGAGGACATGTGGTATTTGGAAGGTTATTTTTTTGAATCATTTTGTATTAAAAACAGAGAACATAGTCATTTATGCAAATGACACTTTACACACAAATGTTGAAAATTTTCTTTATCAATTTAAATTGAAACCTCATGATGAGCTGTTATAGTTTTACATACAGGGCCACCAAGGCATATGTGATTTTTTGACTGGCAACCCTGCGGAACGGCGCCGTAAATAAAAGCGAAGAAGAAGAATGGATTTGTGCCATGTTTATAAGTTTATAGTCTGAAATAAAGTCTTTCTTAATTTAATTAATTTTAAGTGTTTAGGTATTCAAAAACTGATATTTAGTGAACAAAAAGTTTAGTGTTGAAGTGAGGTATATAAAAATGTTAAGGCGATTTGAAATACACTAATAAAAACAGGTTAGTTTACAAATACATTTTGAAATTTGGGTATTAACATAGATTTGCAATACATTTTATTATAATAATAATTGATAATGCTAAATAAAAATTGTTAAATGTTTACATTTGACATTTCAAAAAAGGTAAACACAGTTTAATCAAAAAACAAAAACGAAGAAGCGGTTTTATCAAAGGTAATACCACGAGTCCTCCAAATTTTATCGATTAAATTTTTGGTTTTCACGAAAACGGCTTTATTTGGAAAAACCACGAAAACAAACTGATTGATAAAATCACGAGTCCGCAGGACGAGTGATTTTATCTTAAATCAGTTTGTTTGAGTGGTTTTGCCTAAAATAAAGGCGTTTGAGTATGAAGATCAAAAATTTAATCTATAAAATTTCAGAGGACGAGTCGTATTTGAAAGGATTATTTTTTGAATCATTTTGTATTAAAAACAGAGAACATAGTCATTTATGCAAAAGACACTTTACACACAAATATTGAAAATTTTCTTTACCAATTTAAATTGAAACCTGAGCTGTTATAGTTTTACATACAGGGCCACCAAGGCGATTTTTTGACTGGCTACCCCGCGAAACGGCGCCTTTAATAAAAGCGAAGAAGAAGAATGAAATGAAGTCTTTCTTAATTTAATTAATTTTAAGCTTAGTGTTAAAGTGAGGTATCTAAAAATGTTAAATGAATGTTGAAATAAACTAATAAAAACAGGTTAGTTTACAAATACATTTTGAAATTTGGTTATTAACATAGATTTGCAATACATTTTAGTATAATAATAATTGATAAATGTTTACATTTGACATCTCAAATAGGTAAACACAGTTTAATCAAAAAACAAAAACGACGAAGCGGTTTTATCAGTATAAAACACAATGATTGGTTAGGATCCTGAGTTGTTATTGGCTGAAACCACAAAATCTGACTGTTTTGACAGATGAAAAAAATAATCAAAGGTAATACCACGAGTCCTCCAAATTTTATCGATTAAATTTTTGGTTTTCACGAAAACGGCTTTATTTGGAAAAACCACGAAAACAAACTGAATGATAAAATCACGAGTCCGCAGGACGAGTGATTTTATCTTAAATCAGTTTGTTTGAGTGGTTTTGCCTAAAATAAAGGCGTTTGAGTATGAAGATCAAAAATTTAATCTATAAAATTTCAGAGGACGAGTCGTATTTGAAAGGATTATTTTTTGAATCATTTTGTATTAAAAACAGAGAACATAGTCATTTATGCAAAAGACACTTTACACACAAATATTGAAAATTTTCTTTACCAATTTAAATTGAAACCTGAGCTGTTATAGTTTTACATACAGGGCCACCAAGGCGATTTTTTGACTGGCTACCCCGCGAAACGGCGCCGTAAAAAAAGCGAAGAAGAAGAATGAAATGAAGTCTTTCTTAATTTAATTAATTTTAAGTTTAGTGTTAAAGTGAGGTATGTAAAAATGTTAAAGGCGTTTTGAAATAATAAAAACAGGTTAGTTTACAAATACATTTTGAAATTGGGTTATTAACATAGATTTGCAATACATTTTAGTATAATAATAATTGATAAATGTTTACATTTGACATCTCAAATAGGTAAACACAGTTTAATCAAAAAACAAAAACGACGAAGCGGTTTTATCAAAGGTAATACCACGAGTCCTCCAAATTTTATCGATTAAATTTTTGGTTTTCACGAAAACGGCTTTATTTGGAAAAACCACGAAAACAAACTGATTTTATCTTAAATCAGTTTGTTTGAGTGGTTTTGCCTAAAATAAAGGCGTTTGAGTATGAAGATCAAAAATTTAATCAAAGGTAATACCACGAGTCCTCCAAATTTTATCGATTAAATTTTTGGTTTTCACGAAAACGGCTTTATTTGGAAAAACCACGAAAACAAACTGATTGATAAAATCACGAGTCCGCAATCAGTTTGTTTGAGTGGTTTTGCCTAAAATAAAGGCGTTTGAGTACGAAGATCAAAAATTTAATCTATAAAATTTCAGAGGACGAGTCGTATTTGAAAGGATTATTTTTTGAATCATTTTGTATTAAAAACAGAGAACATAGTCATTTATGCAAAAGACACTTTACACACAAATATTGAAAATTTTCTTTACCAATTTAAATTGAAACCTGAGCTGTTAGGCTGTTATAGTTTTACATACAGGGCCACCAAGGCGATTTTTTGACTGGCTACCCCGCGAAACGGCGCCTTTAATAAAAGCGAAGAAGAAGAATGAAATGAAGTCTTTCTTAATTTAATTAATTTTAAGTTTAGTGTTGAAGTGAGGTATGTAAAAATGTTAAAGGCGTTTTGGCGTTAATAAAAACAGGTTAGTTTACAAATACATTTTGAAATTTGGTTATTAACATAGATTTGCAATACATTTTAGTATAATAAAAATTGTTAAATGTTTACATTTGACATTTCAAAAAGGTAAACACAGTTTAATCAAGAAACAAATACGAAGAAGCGGTTTTATCAAAGGTAATACCACGAGTCCTCCAAATTTTATCGATTAAATTTTTGGTTTTCACGAAAACGGCTTTATTTGGAAAAACCACGAAAACAAACTGATTTTATCTTAAATCAGTTTGTTTGAGTGGTTTTGCCTAAAATAAAGGCGTTTGAGTATGAAGATCAAAAATTTAATCTATAAAATTTCAGAGGACGAGTCGTATTTGAAAGGATTATTTTTTGAATCATTTTGTATTAAAAAAAAAGAACATAGTCATTTATGCAAAAGACACTTTACACGCCAATATTGAAAATTTTCTTTACCAATTTAAATTGAAACCTGAGCTGTTAGGCTGTTATAGTTTTACATACAGGGCCCAAGGCGATTTTTTGACTGGCTACCCCGCGAAACGCCGTAAATAAAAGCGAAGAAGAAGAATGAAATGAAGTCTTTCTTAATTTAATTAATTTTAAGTTTAGTGTTGAAGTGAGGTATGTAAAAATGTTAAAGGCGTTTTGGCGTTAATAAAAACAGGTTAGTTTACAAATACATTTTGAAATTTGGTTATTAACATAGATTTGCAATACATTTTAGTATAATAAAAATTGTTAAATGTTTACATTTGACATTTCAAAAAGGTAAACACAGTTTAATCAAGAAACAAATACGAAGAAGCGGTTTTATCAGTATAAAACACAATGATTGGTTAGGATCCTGAGCTGTTATTGGCTGAAACCACAAAATCTGACTGTATTGACAGATGAAAAAAATAATCAGTATAAAACACAATGATTGGTTAGGATCCTGAGCTGTTATTGGCTGAAACCACAAAATCTGACTGTATTGACAGATGAAAAAAATAATCTATAAAATTTCAGAGGACGAGTCGTATTTGAAAGGATTATTTTTTGAATCATTTTGTATTAAAAACAAAAGACACTTTACACACAAATATTGAAAATTTTCTTTACCAATTTAAATTGAAACCTGAGCTGTTATAGTTTTACATACAGGGCCACCAAGGCGATTTTTTGACTGGCTACCCCGCGAAACGGCGCCTTAAATAAAAGCGAAGAAGAAGAATGAAATGATGTCTTTCTTAATTTAATTAATTTTAAGTTTAGTGTTAAAGTGAGGTATGTAAAAATGTTAAAGGCGTTTTTGAAATAAACTAATAAAAACAGGTTAGTTTACAAATACATTTTGAAATTTGGTTATTAACATAGATTTGCAATACATTTTAGTATAATAATAATTGATAAATGTTTACATTTGACATTTAAAAAAAGGTAAACACAGTTTAATCAAAAAACAAAAACGACGAAGCGGTTTTATCAGTATAAAACACAATGATTGGTTAGGATCCTGAGTTGTTATTGGCTGAAACCACAAAATCTGACTGTTTTGACAGATAAAAAAGTAATCAGTATAAAACACAATGATTGGTTAGGATCCTGAGCTCTTATTGGCTGAAGCCATAAAATCTGACTGTTTTGACAGATGAAAAAAATAATCATGTAAAATTATATGAAATGGTAATTTAACGCACCTATTTTTTTTCAGAAAAGATTATTAGCAAACCTCTCGAGGTCAAAAATAAGTCACAAAAAGTGGGATAGTTATTGAAAAATATTTGAAATAAAATATAAAAAGAGAGAAAATGGTTATTCTTGATAACAATGTAATGTCAATATGTAAATATACGAGGATTGTACTAGAACAGAAAACGAAAAACAAATCAGTAGAAATTATCCCGTCGCGATGGTTCGGGCATTTAGTGTGAATGCCGAAAAATAGGGTGGTGAAAAAGAGTGTCGATGTGAAAACGATTTATCTTTGGCCTCAAAATAGGCATTTCTTTATTGAACTGTCTTTCACTGGCATTACTTTTAGACCTTCAAACAGGTCCGGAGAATACGGTGGATGGGGAAGCAATTGAAAGTGAAATTTGTATAATATAGCCAAAAGAGCACGTTTTTCTTCTTCTTCATTTGGGGACGGTTTTTCGCAACGTTTTCCTTTAAACTAGTTTCGGCAGGCATTTGCCAACATCAGGCCCATAGGGTACTAAAGTAAAACATTAATTAAATGTGAACAATATTTAAAAAAACCATTTTAGATTTTTCTCCATACTAGTCAGTAGTTTTTAGTTACGTTACAAAGTTTTTTAAATTTATTTAAATGGTTTTTTCACATTTAATCAGTGTTTTACTTCAGCACCCTATGGGCTTGAGGATGGCAAATGTCTGCCGAACCTAGTTGGCCCCGTTTAAAAAATTTTCTTCGATTATTTTTTTCATCTGTCAAAACAGTCAGATTTTGTGGCTTCAGCCAATAAGATCTCAGGATCCTAACCAATCATTGAGTTTTATACTGATTATTTTTTTCATCTGTCAGAACAGTCAGATTTTGTGGTTTCAACCAATAAGAGCTCAGGATCTTAACCAATCATTGTGTTTTATACTGATAAAACTGCTTCGTTGTTTTTGTTTTTTGATTAAACTATGTTTACCTTTTTTGAAATGTCAAATGTAAACATTTAACAATTTTTAGCATTATCAATTATTATTATACTAAAATGTATTTAACAAGTTTTATTTAGCATTATCAATTATTATTATACTAAAATGTATTGCAAATCTATGTTAATGCCCAAATTTCAAAATGTTTATTCGTTTATTTCAAATCGCTTTAACACACTTCAACACACAACATCAGTTTTTGAATACCTAAATACTTCAAATTACATAGAAATCCATAAATCTCTTTAAAACAGTGGCGTAGCCAAGGGGGGGCCCCATCACCCACCTTTTTTTTTCATTCCTCCAAATTATGAAAAAGTGATAAAAATAGGTGAGAGCCTCCCCCCTAAAACGGTGGGCGATGGGAGAAAACTGAGGTCATTTTCGGATTCAGGAAGTCATTTTACATAAGAATCAGCAAGAATGGTGTCGGACCAGGAAAAAATTTTTTTGGTTTGGTTTTAAGGTTAATAACAAGTATACTTTTTTCTACAAAAATAAAGTGGATTTAATATTCTTTTACAAAAATAGCGCTAACTTAAAGAGCAAAAAAGTTTATCGCAAGTAGGTACCAGATTCTCTCGTGCCCAAAAACCCTCAGTTCCAAATTTTTATGTATACATATCCAAAAACGCTATAGTTATTGCAAACAATAAATCTTAAAATTTAACCTTTAACACCCTGTATATTCATATCTAGCACCATTTTATTAGAGCAAGTTGGTTCAAATCGTATTATTTTAAAGTAAGGAATCTACCATACTTCTATGTATAATTAGTTAAGGACCACCCTGTATATCTACGAGAAATGGTGGGTCCCCTCCGAAAAAAGTTCCTGGCTACACCACTGCTTTAAAACTGACAAATATGCCAAACTCATATCCGAATGAAGCCAAACGCAATCACGTATGCCTTGGTGGCCCTGTATTTAAAACTATAACAGCTCAACATTTTTTGACGTTTAAATTTAAATTGATAAAGAAAATATTGAACATTTGTGTGTAAAGTGTGTTTTGCATAAATGACTATATTTTCTGTTTTTAATACAAAATGATTCAAAAAATAATCTTTCGAAATACCACAGTCCTCCCAAATGTTAGAGATTAAATTTTTGGTCTCCATACTCAAACGCCTTTATTTCAGGCAAAACCACACAAACAATCAGTTTGTTTTCGTGGTTTTTCCAAATAAAGCCGTTTTCGTGAAAATCAAAAATTTAATGGATAAAATTTGGAGGACTCGTGGTATTACATTTGATTAAAAATTTGTGGTAATGGCTTAGAGACCGGTGTGAAGTTAGCAATAACTTTTAGCAATAAAAGTAACCGATAACGCCCGATTGGGAAAACAGTGGCGTACGATCTACAACTATTAAAATAACATTGTCAATACGTATTTCGTACATTAATATCAACCTTTCTGTCACAAAATAGCGATAATATAAATTACAAATTAATAATATTTCAAAAATTATATATAGTAGGTGCAATTATTAGGGAAAATATCGTAACAGTAAAATAACTCAAACTATTCTTAAGATTATTAAATTAAAATACGATAAAAGTTGTTAATTACAACGTAAGCGACAATCCCGTCGATAAGGGTGAAATTAACCCCTAATATATAAAATAAATATTTACCCTATGAAGGCGATCAGATCCCAACTTGATTTTGCTTTTAAAAAATCACAAATTAAGTTACTGACTTACACCGTAAGCGACAATCCCTTCGGACCCGTCGATCAGGGTGAAATTAACCCCTAATATATAAAATAAATATTTACCCTATGAAGGCGATCAGATCCCAACTTGATTTTACTTTTAAAAAATCACAAATTAAGTTACTAACTTACACCGTAAGCGACAATCCCTTCGGACCCGTCGATCAGGGTGAAATTAACCCCTAATATATAAAATAAATATTTACCCTATGAAGGCGATCAGATCCCAACTTGATTTTACTTTTAAAAAATCACAAATTAAGTTACTAACTTACACCGTACACGACAATCCCTTCGGACCCGTCGATCAGGGTGAAATTAACCCCTAATATATAAAATAAATATTTACCCTATGAAGGCGATCAGATCCCAACTTGATTTTACTTTTAAAAAATCACAAATTAAGTTACTGACTTACACCATAAGCGACAATCCCTTCGGACCCGTCGATCAGGGTGAAATTAACCCCTAATATATAAAATAAATATTTACCCTATGAAGGCGATCAGATCCCAATTTGATTTTACTTTAAAAAAATCACAAACTAAGTTACTGACTTACACCGTAAGCGACAATCCCTTCGGACCCGTCGATCAGGGTGAAATTAACCCCTAATATATAAAATAAATATTTACCCTATGAAGGCGATCAGATCCCAACTTTATTTTACTTTTAAAAAATCACAAATTAAGTTACTAACTTACACCGTAAGCGACAATCCCTTCGGACCCGTCGATCAGGGTGAAATTAACCCCTAATATAAAAAAATGCGTCAGTGTGTGAGGTGGTGTAATAAATTTTTCTTTAATGAAGAAATTAAAACAACAAGGTATCTAAATATATATAACTTTTTCTTTTTTCTCTAATAGTTCGTTTTATTTCTACCCATTCATTCTAAATAATCATATTGGTGTTGATATACGAAGTGCATTGGAAATAAAAGATATCAATTTTTTGTTTGTGTGTTCGATTATTATTGTTAATAAGGCTAAAAAACACAACTTTTTATTATAACTTTTTCTTTTTTCTCTAATAGTTCGTTTTATTTCTACCCATTCATTCGAAATAATCATATTGGTGTTGATATACGAAGTGCATTGGAAATAAAAGATATCAATTTTTTGCTTGTGTGTTCGATTATTATTGTTAATAAGGCTAAAAAACACAACTTTTTATTATAACTTTTTCTTTTTTCTCTAATAGTTCGTTTTATTTCTACCCATTCATTCGAAATAATCATATTGGTGTTGATATACGAAGTGCATTGGAAATAAAAAATATCAATTTTTTGTTTGTGTGTTCGATTATTATTGTTAATAAGGCTAAAAAACACAACTTTTGTGTAAGTTAGTAACTTAATTTGTGATTTTTTAAAAGTAAAATCAAATTGGGATCTGATCGCCTTCATAGGGTAAATATTTATTTTATATATTAGGGGTTAATTTAACCCTGATCGACGGGTCCGAAGGGATTGTCGCTTACGGTCTAAGTTAGTAACTTAATTTGTGATTTTTTAAAAGTAAAATCAAGTTGGGATCTGATCGCCTTCATAGGATAAATATTTATTTTATATATTAGGGGTTAATTTCACCCTGATCGACGGGTCCGAAGGGATTGTCGCTTACGGTGTAAGTTAGTAACTTAATTTGTGATTTTTTAAAAGTAAAATCAAGTTGGGATCTGATCGCCTTCATAGGGTAAATATTTATTTTATATATTAGGGGTTAATTTCACCCTGATCGACGGGTCCGAAGGGATTGTCGCTTACGGTGTAAGTCACTAACTTAATTTGTGATTTTTTAAAAGTAAAATCAAGTTGGGATCTTATCGCCTCCATAGGGTAAATATTTATTTTATATCTTAGGGGTTAATTTCACCCTAATCGACGGGTCCGAAGGGATTGTCGCTTACGGTGTAAGTCAGTAACTTAATTTGTGATTTTGTAAAAGTAAAAGCAAGTTGGGATCTGATCGCCTTCATTGGGTAAATATTTATTTTATATATTAGGGGTTAATTTCACCCTGATCGAGGGGATTGTCGCTTACGTTGTAAGTAACAGCTTTTATCGTATTTTAATTTAATAATTTTAAGATTAGTTTGAGTTATTTTACTGTTACGTTATTTTCCCTAACGAGTGTACCTACTATATATAATTTTTGAAACATTATTAATTTGTAGTTTATATTATCGCTATATTGTGACAGAAAGGTTGATATTAATGTACGAAATACGTATTGACAATGTTATTTTAATAGTTGTAGATCGGACGCCACTGTTTTCCCGATCGGGCATTATCGGTTATTTTTATTGCTAAAAGTTATTGCTAACTTCACACCGGTGGCTTAGAGGCGTTTTATTTATTAAATTTTATATAACTTATTTTAATAAATAAGAGGTTTCTTCAACTGGGGAAGGAACTATATCGGTTCGGAAAACTATTTAGCTGGGTATCTTTTTGTACAGCTCAGAGAAAGCATGTTTTGGTAATTCACATTAGGGTTCCGGGACATCCTCCTCGTAAAAACGCGACTAGTGATGTGACACTAGAGATGGGTGAAAAATAACGGTAGATATACGTTGCAATTTCGCGCCCGTCATAACCTCTTTGACGGCGTTGCCAGATGTAATTAACAGTACATTTTTGCTAATTACTCTTATCGCAGGCTCTGAAGCTCGATTTGTGAGAAACCAAAATGTTCTAAATTTTTATTCTTTCCGTATAAAATAAAATCTGTGATTTCTCAAAAGAATCAATGGCAAATATGGAATATTAATATATTTATTTTTTCTGGTTCTCCGCAGCTCTTATTTTACTGGTTCATTATCTTATTATAAGGTACCAATAAGCAAAATTTCATTAAATTCTGAACAGTAATTCTAAAACCGATAGTTCAAACTTGGTATGCAAAGCTAAGTAAACTTTCTATTTAATGTTCTTCTAATGAAATCTATTGCAGAATTTGATTACTGAAACGGAGATGTTGTGGTATTCATTTGGAACATATCGTTTACTTTGTTAAAAAATAATAAAGTTAAATAATTTATTTACCTGTCACATCATCACTAATAACATTAACAGAACTGCATGCAGAAAGCAAACTTTCTTTCCCTGGTAGTCTGGTGATATTTATATGCAGTTCTTTCGAGAAATTAGGAGTTTTATTTACATTTGACAAAACATCAAGTTTAGTTTGGTCATTGAAACCTGATGTCTCTTTATCTTCTTCCTCCTGCTTACGTTTAATTAACTGAAATTAAAGTTAAAATAATGGAAAAGTTTTATGAAACATTAATAAAAAGGGGAAATAAAAAAATATATCTATCTAATAGTGGCGTCTGTGAGTCGGAAGGACATGGACCAAAATTTACCCGGATCGAGAGTAACCCCCCCCCCCCACCGTTTTCGAAGATGCTGAACACGATGGCGGTATCACAATTTCTATTTTCGACTGCTGAACCCCCTAAAACGGTCAAAAACTACACCCTACAGAAGTTAAACGGACAGCGCATCATTTCCCTGTAAAAAAACGTATTTCCCCGTTTTCGAGGATGCCGAGCACGGTGGTGGTGTTAAAGATTACGTCCGAACCTCACCAACCTCTCCACCGGCCAAAATTCACCCCCGACAGAGGTTTTTTTTCCCTTCTTTTTAACAGCGATAAAACGCCTGTGCTTTTCGAGGATGATGAATACGATGGCGGTATCAGAATTCCTCTTTTCGCCAGCCGAACCCCTAAAACGGCCAAAAACTACCCTCTAATGGTGTTAAACGAGCAGGACATCATTCCCTTTGAAATAACCTCTCCCTCCCTTTCGAGGATGCTGAGCACGGTGGTGATGTTGTAGATTACTTCCGACCCTCACCTACCCCTCCATAGGTCAAAACTCAGCCAGAAACACCTCCACCATGCTCGGAATCCTCGAAAACGGGGGGAAAGACGTTTTTTTAACAGGGAAATTCTGATATCGCCATCGTGTTCAGCATCCTCGAAAACAGGGGGGTGGGGTACTCTCGATCCGGGTAAATGTTGGTCCATTTTTCATGGTTTTTTCCGACTCACAGACGCCACTATAAGTTTTGGTTAATACCCACGAAGATTGTAACATTGTAATTTTGTCGCACAATCTGATTCTGATAACTGTGTTTGTTATAATTTTAATTTTAAGCAGATTTACCTACATATATACAGGGTGAGTCACTGTAGACGCGACGATCCATTGTGGCTAAACGGTTATTTTGAAAATTTTGTTTATTCATGGATATGTGGGTTGATAAAGGCTACATTTTAAAATTATTTTTGTATTCCCTATACCTAAGCTTTTTAGTTTTCGAGATATTTTGATATTTAACTTAGAAGAAAACTCATAACTTCGAAACCTATGGAATCAGCCAAATCCAATTTTAACTGAAAAAAAATTAGACTAATAATTCGAAAGCAATAATGGCGTCCAAAATGGGGCAATTCTCTGATGACATATTGAAACGACAGTATCGTTCTTATTTTAAATAGGACACTGTATTTTATAATCCTATTATGTAGCAAATTACCTTTTAAAAATGATAAAGGTCTATTATGCCTAAATCCTTTAGTTTTTTATACATATCTAAGGATTGTTAGTGGTGACAATATTCTTCAACATTCTTGAAAACCAATGGTTCCAACTTCCCAATTTAAATAAAAAACGTATTAAAATTAACACAAGAACATGTCAAAAATAAACTTAGCTACTTTAATTACTACATACACTAATTCGTTGTTTCATATTTTCAGGATTTGTAGGAGGGGTAGTATAAACTATATTTTTTACATAACCCCCTAAAAAAAGACAATGAGGAATCTAGGTGGCCAACCATTTGGCCCCCCTTTCTCTTTCCATTTAATTGGAAACTTTCTATTTAAATAATTTTGTACAATTCTTGAAAAATGCGCTGGAACATCATCCAATCATTTTCCAACAGTTCCCAGAAACATTTTCTTAAAAATTGCAACAATTTCCTCCCATTTAAATGGCCATCAAAGAAATATGGGCCAATAACTTGGTCGCCTATAATTCCACCGTATACATTAATGTTCTACCAGTTCTGATTATCTGTTGTGTTGAACAAATGCTGGTTTTGAGTATCATAATAATGAAAGTTATGACGGTTAACTAATCCATTATTATGAAAAGTGGATTCATCTGTAATTTTTTCGGATCATAGTCTAAGCTAATCAGATACAGGGTGTTATATTTAGGCATTACGATGGAAAAATAATGTAAAATTTAACAAAAATAAAAATTGCACAAAGGATGTGAAATGAAATCACACAAGCTCCCAAGAACAAGGGCATTAAAAATGTCCTACACTGCACCAGCGCCTGGACAAAAACTTCGATTTTGTCATTAAAGGAGCTTGCCATTCTTAGACCGGTTTCGGCATTATTGTGCCTCATCAGTAAGAAGCAGACAAGCTCGACATCCTATCTTTAAAGGATGTCTGAAAATGAATTCGACTCGCCTTGTTCTTGATAAAAGTGGTTGCGTTATAGCAAGTGTATCACGAACGAGGAGAGCCCAACGCCATCTTCACTTTAATAACAAAATCAAAGTTTGCAAAACTATAGAAAACTACACAAAGGTGGAATTTTTTGAACCATAAAAATTCCAAAAAAGGACCATGTGAGTGAGAAAACTGCACAAAGGATGTGAAATGAAATCATACAAGGACATTAAAAATGTTAAAGATGTCGAGCTTGTCTGCTTCTTACTGATGAGGCACAATAATACCGAAACCGGTCTAAGAATGGCAAGCTCCTTTAAGGACAAAATCGAAGTTTTTGGGTTAAAGCCCCGACTTGGTCGGGCACCAAACCGCGTCTGGACTTTCGTAATTCAATACCTGGTGGGCCCAAGGAGTAGTTGTTGAAGTCCAGACGCTGGTGCAGTGTAGGACATTTTTAATGTCCTTGTTCTTGGGAGTTTGTGTGATTTCATTTCACATCCTTTGTGCAGTTTTGTCACTCCCATGGTCCTTTTTTGGAATTTTTATGGTTCAAAAAATTCCACCTTCGTGTAGAAAAATAAAAATAATTCCACAATTAATAGATTTAGGCATAGTAGACCTATATAATTTTTAAAAGGTAATGGAATTTGCTACACAATAGGATTATAAGATACAGCGTGTCCTATTTAGAATAAGAACGATATTATCGTTTGAATATGTCACTAGACAATCGGACCATTTTGGACGCCCTGTATAATTTTAAACAACTATAACTACATTACTGCTTTCAATTATTAGTCTAATTTTTTTCAGTTAAAATAGGATTTGGCTGATTCCATAAGTTTCGAAGTTATTGGTTTTCTTGTAATTGCTTCCATTTTTAGAAATATCAAAATATCTCGAAAACTAAAAAGCTTAGGTATAGGGAATACTTAAGAAAGTTTATCTTATTTTTCATAATCTATAAATGCAATAAAATATGGGGTATTCCATAAGAAATAATATAACTTTGATACGCCACACTTTTTTGGGACAACCTGTATATTTCAAAATAATTTTAAAATGTAGCCTTTATCAACCCACATATCCATGAATACACAAAATTTTCAAAATATTAACCACAATGGACCGTTTTTTTTACAACTTTGTGACTCGCCCATTTCCTCATGTCACGCGCAAATTGACAGATTATTGAAATATACACTTTTCTGGATGTACTTAACTTACCTTTTCTTAATCTGACACGCTCGAGTTTTTCTAAGGATCGATTTTTTTTACTAATCTGACGGGCTGCTCTCAGCGCACCCCACTATATTAAGGGTTTATATATGGTAGGGGTACATTACAGGGTGCAAGGTTTTTCCCCATATGGATTTCTGACGCGCTCGAGTAACGCGGAAAATCCTCGCTTGGCATCCCCTACTATAGCGCATAACTATGTTATGTAATATTTGTATATACGTTTATTATAATTTGTTTTACATTTTCAATATCTTGTTTTATTTCAGAAAACGAGTAAGGAATTTAATTTATCAGATTCGACATCCTAAGACCGGTTTCTGCCTTTCGGCTTCGTCAGTTAGGCTTTTCGAATCCAATAAATAAAATTCCAAACTCGTACTATATCCGCTATAAGATAAAATTTTTAGATGTGCTGCCATCTATGATTAGAAGAGAGTATTGACAATTATTAAAAGCAAAAAATTCCCGGTGTATTGGGGTTGCATACACAATTTGCATTGTGTGTTGCAAAGCTTTTATTTGACTGATTCTAGTCAAAATGTCACTCTCTTCTTTCGTATCCCTTTCAGAGATTAATACAAAGTTAGAAAACGAGTAAGGAATTTAATTTATCAGATTCGACATCCTAAGACCGGTTTCTGCCTTTCGGCTTCGTCAGTTAGGCTTTTCGAATCCAATAAATAAAATTCCAAATTGTCAATACTCTCTTCTAATCATAGATGGCAGCACATCTAAAAATTTTATCTTATAGCGGATATAGCTACTGACTTGTACGAGTTTGGAATTTTATTTATTGGATTCGAAAAGCCTAACTGACGAAGCCGAAAGGCAGAAACCGGTCTTAGGATGTCGAATCTGATAAATTAAATTCCTTACTCGTTTTCTAACTTCGTATTAATCTCTGAAAGGGATACGAAAGAAGAGAGTGACATTTTGTTTTATTTCCTCTTGGCGGCTAATTTTACCGACGGCGAGCGGTGGCCATTCGGCGGCGACCAATTGTCCTAGACCCCACCATGGCAACACATATTACCTATTATATCGAAAATATTTTCGTTGTAGGTACCCATTAGGGAATTATAGTGGAAATTTTTTGACATAACCACACAAAAACTAAGTATTAATAGTAATTGAATTCTAACAATTGTATTAAGTGGTGAGCTAGATCTCAACCAAACAGATTTTTTTATACCGAAGCCAGAATTTAGACGATTGTGGTTTAAACTCAATTATAACTATGAAATAATATTGATTTAATTTATTTATTAAGAGTGTATTTTTCAGTTAACTTAGACAATTTAATATTATATATCTGGACCTACAAAATTTTTTGATTCTACCATGCATTTTGTATAATGATAAGAAACATTTACATTTTTCATTTAAAAAAAAAAGTCACGATGTTCTTCGCAAAAACGATATTTGCCCGAAAATTTATTAAATTTAACAAACCGAGTTTAGCATAGACATACGAATATTTAACTCGGAAATAGATGATTAAAACCAAAACTATTTCACATATTTTTAGCACATTTTGACAAGTGTCAATTTTAACAGTGTTACTCAACGTTCCATTAAATATTTACCTAAATCCATGATTTCTGAAATTGAATTGGCAACGTTGTATTTTCAACTTTGAATTTATGAGATGGCTGTCATTTGACAAGCAAATTATTTATGTCCGTCAAATGAACATTTTTTCCTTTTTTAATACTTTTCAGGATTATTCTGGTTGTAAATTGCTACTTAGGCACTTGTAGAAAAGTTATCTACCTATGCGTTTGTATTGGAAAAATATGTTAAATAATCGTTTCAACGCACTGAAATTGTTTGTCTTGGGAGTGAGTATCCCAATATATATTTTTTCAAAAAAAATGTGAAAAATATTTTTCCGCGCAAAAATTTCTATTGCTATATTGATTTCATCATGTTTTATAGAATCTGTGAAAATTTCATGAAAATCCCAGCCGGCCCCATATTCTTAACGTTTACCCAGAGATGTGCGTATCAGTAGTTGTAAAAAATTTGTAGGTTATTATGGCGAAATTAAATAAAGTCAAACCTTGACATTGATATTTACAAAAATAGGTTATTTTCTTATGACGATTTTCCATCATCACTCCACCAACGTTTTCGCCGACCACTGCTAGACCAACATTATGTATCGGGACAACGTTACTGAACGTTGCTTTGGAATACCACTCGCAAAAAATAATGTTATTTCCATCGATGATCGATGATTGACAGTTAACTACTTTTGAAAATGACAAAAACTGACAACTTAAACTAATATTTATCAGTTTTTCTTCTAATGGAAATAAAACCACTTATTTTAAAGAAAAAGGGGGCTTTAATTGACGTTTTGTCTTTCTTGAATGAAAGTCGTTTTCAAAATGACATAACAAAATATATAATAAAAAATTTACTATAGAAACTTACTATAACTTTTCTTGTAAATATCTCGGAAGATCGAATTTTAACAGACATGAGACCTGCATTTTTTGCCGATTTAGATAGGAATTAGTCTACCCTGAAAGTTTCATTGAATTCTGACGAGTGGATTTTGAGATCCTCCGGACATACATACATACATACATACACACAATATCTGGTCACCGAGCTTCGCTCTTAATATTCAAATCTACATTTTTAAGCAGTCCAATGAGTATATAATTTAAGTATATTTATAACCTGACAAATTATTAATTAATTCGTGAAAATCACGGAGTGGGCGACATCTACTTGAACTACAGAAAGGTAGATAAATAGAAAGTTGATTGGCGATTGGCTTGAAAGTAGGCGGGAAAATTAAAAAAGCTGTCAGTGTTAATTTTCAATTTGCTGCAGGTGTTGTTGACGTTTATCAACTGCTTGTCACAGAGGTTAGTTAAATGCATTAAAAGTTGCCTAGTTTCTGGAGATTTCACCCTTTTAGGGCAACGTCAGTAGTTGTCAGCTTGATCTTCGCGAAGTCACGGCGGACAGGCCCCGTTTCCGGGACGGGCAACATCAGCGTGTAGGGCATAGTGGTTTCAGTGGGGTGGTTTTAGTGAGTAACCGTAAGGGGTAGTCTCACACTATCGGGGAAGGGAAGAACCTTTACCCGATGTGCATAAAGCATTTCCACCCGCCAAAAAAAAAAGATTAGCTTTAGGTTAGGTTAGATCTGTGTAATAAATAAATCAAAGTACGATACGTGTGACATTTTGACATTTGTTACATTCTGACATGTGTCATATTTTGACATTTGTTCATTTTGACAGTTGTAACATTCTGACACGTATCACATTTTAACAGTTGTCACGTTTTGACAGGTGTCACATTTTGACAAGTGTCCATTTTAACAGTGTTACTCAACGTTCCTATAAATATTTACCTAAACCCATGATTTCTGAAATTGAATTGGCAACGTTGTATTTTCAACTTAGAATTTATGAGAAGGCTGTCATTTGACAAGCAAATTATTTATCTCCGCCAAATGAACCTTTTCTTTTTTATACTTTTCAGGTTTATTCTGGTTATAAATTGCTACTTGGGCATTTGTAGAATAAAAAAATGTGAAAAATATTTTTCCGCACAAAAATTTCTATTGCTAAGTATATTGATTTTATCATGTTTTATAGCATCTGCGAAAATTTCATGAAAATCCCAGCCGGTCCCATTTTCTTAACGTTTACCCAGAGATGTGCGTGTCAGTAGTTGTCAAAATTTGTAGGTCATTATGAATAAAAAGCGGCAAATTTAAAATTGTATTCTTTCAGATTTAAACGCCAGAGATTAAATAAAGTCAAACCTTTTTACTACTATACTATAAAGAAGAAAGGAGTGCAGTATTTAATTTGCAGAACGTAGTACAGGTTCAAGAGGTAGAAATTTTATTTTTACCTCATCCTTCAATGCTTATTTGTAGTTAAAATTTAAATATTAATACATCTGATCGGCCTAATATAGTTTTTGTCTAGATTAATCTTGTTTCCATGGTTTTTACTGTAATAAACCTGTTATTTTGACAGATAAGTCAGACTTTATTTATTCATAGCCGTATCGTATGTATTTTAATTGATTCGGAATTTTGTAATAATATATATTTCAAAATGGCTTCATTCTAAAAATATTATCAGTCCTCCTAAATCCTTGAAGGCAGAATTATTAGTAATTCAAATTCAAAATTAAAAAAATATATTATAGATGAGATGGCCAGAGAAAAACTAATTAAAATTCTCAGATTGCCTCCGTACCACGCAGAGTTAAATCCCATTGAACTGATCTGGTCACAATTATTAAAAGGTTGTTTCTCAAAACAATAAAACATTTAAATTTCCTGATGTGCGAAATTTGTTTTTGGTAAGTACTGAAGCGTTACTTTTAATGCCAAGAGATTAAAAACAGTTTAATCCCAACATATAATCCTCCTTGTTATTTATTGGTTAAATTTAATTCGTTCAATGTTAAAGTGTCAGATGCATAAGGTTTATTTTTATTTTTTGTAAATAATATAACTTCAAAATTTAATCTACGAAGTGGGTATATATATTTTATATGCTGTGACCTTATTTATATTATATAAACTTATTTTGCAAAGTACGCCTATGGAATGTGACGTTATATCCTCTCTCCTTTATAGTATATTACTATAGAAACAAGTTGCCGTTGCTAGGAAATAAGACTAAAAACTTAACTTTTCTTGTAAATATCTCGGAAGATCGAATTTTCACAGACATGAGACCTACATTTTTTGCCGATTTAGATAGGAATTAGTCTACCCTGAAAGTTTCATTGAATTCTGACGAGTGGATTTCGAGATCCTCTGGACACACACACATACAAACCTTGCTCGTTTAATAGTATTTGATACATACAAACCTTGCTCGTTTAATAGTATTTGAAATATGTTTTTCGTCGACCTCTACAAAAAATGACATTTTACGTACTAATTTCCGAATGAAAAGTCAACTATTTTTGAAGGCAAGTACTTTTCGACCTCAAATGACTCGCACCGTGCCGTATCCTAGTGGCCACGGGCGGAGGTAAATGTACCACCAAGTATGCCTGACCAGAAAATGGTACCGGTAAATGTGCCTCCGACCAAAAGGGTTCTTTAAATACACAAAGGTATTTGTACCACTAACAATTTGGGGTATGATTTTATAATAATTGCAATAATTAAAAAAACTAGGAACAAATTTTTATTTATAGCATAGGTATTTATAACAATTATATAAAAACTACCTAAGGTTGTGAAATATATCACACTTGTTCCCAAGAACAAAGACATTAAATGTCCTACACTGCACCAGCGTCTGGACTTCAACAACTACTCCTTGGGCTATATCCCCCCCCCAGGTATTGAATTACGAAAGTCCAGACGTGGTTTGGCGCCCGACCAAGAAGGGGCTTTAAACCAAACACTTTGATTTTATTATTTAAGGAGCTTGCCATTCTTAGACCGGTTTCGGAATTATTGTTCCTCTTCAGTAAGAAGCAGGCTAGCTCGAATTTCTATCTCTAAAGAAATTCTGAAGATCGCTTTGAACCCACCAACTCTTAGTACAAACGGTTAAGTCGAGAAACAGGAGGTGAGTGCAACGCCATCTCTTCACTTTTATAATAAAATCAAAGCTTTCAAAACTATAGAAAACTCTAACGACGGTGGAATTTTTTGTAACCATAAAAATACCAAAAAAGGACCATGGGCGTACCAAAATTACCTAAGGTTGTGAAATAAATCACACTTGTTCCCAAGAACAAAGACATTAAATGTCCTACACTGCACCAGCGTCTGGACTTCAACAACCACTCCTTGGGCTATATGCCCCCCCAGGTATTGAATTACGAAAGTCCAGACAATAATTCCGAAACCGGTCTAAGAATGGCAAGCTCCTTTAATAATAAAATCAAAGTTTTTGGTTTAAAGCCCCGACTTGGTCGGGCGCCAAACCACGTCTGGACTTTCGTAAACCAATACCTGGGGGGGGGGGGGATATAGCCCAGGGAGTAGTTGTTGAAGTCCAAACGCTGGTGCAGTGTAGGACATTTAATGTCTTTGTTCTTGGGAACAAGTGTGATTTATTTCACAACCTTAGGTAGTTTTGGTACGCCCATGGTCCTTTTTTGGTATTTTTATGGTTACAAAAAATTCCACCGTCGTAACAATTATATAAATTAGTAACCTTTTAGGTAAGCTTAAATAGGAAACACATTTAACAAATTCAATTTTTGATATAGAGTTACGACATCGCAATTTGCTGAATCTTTATCTTTTATTCTCATTGTATTCCATTATCATATTACTGCTTATCTTTTAGTTTTAGTCGGCTTTGCTAATTTTTCTATAATTAAGATTTAGATTTTGTCTAGCTTTTGCAGCGTAATAATATAACATTGTATTTTTCTAAATAAAAATTGTTTTAAAAACACTGTCTCAGTTCCAAAATACGTATTTATAGCATTTTTTTTTAACTTTCTCACATAATTCTGTCATTGTCTTTAATTTACTTCTAACAGAGGCGTCCTTAATTTGTGCAGTCGTTTGTAAACTTTCAATTTTGATACAAGTATAAGTTTGACATTCTTTAAATTTTTCCACAAATATGTACAGGGTGACCCAGGGGTACGTGCATGCTCCATAACTTTTTTTCTATCCAAGCTATCGGTTTGATTTTTTTTTAAACGATAAGACCGACAATGGGGCACATTCTAAAAATATTTCTATTTATATACAGGATGTCCCAAATAAGATACACAACTAAGTTCTGGTTTTTTAAATGGCAACCCCCCATTTATGTTACATATTCAGATTCGCCATTAAATTGTCGATATAACGCACCCGGGTTTCTTAGACTTACCTGCAATAGTTTTTGACTTATGTCAATTTATGTGTCAAAATAGCGTCGTGCAGAGATCCACAAAAACATTCAAAACTGTTCAAGATAACTTAATCAACTTTTGTCCAGTCGATTCCTTAAGCTTCAGCGCATCTTCTGAGTTGTAGGCGAATTCGGAGTCGACGTTCTACCGCCTACTACGATTTTTTGAAAATTACAAATTACAAATAGCAATAACTCGACTTTTTCAAATGCATCACCCTATATTTTATTACATCATTGCATGGCATTTTTTAAGAGCTTTTTGTTGATATAGGGTTTGTTGGGTCTATTTTGTAAAATTTGCGAGATTTATTGCAAAATAAGAAATGTTGACGGTTTATTCGAGAAAAAAAAAGGAATCGAGTAGGCCGCTGTCTTAAAATTTGACACATCCATATACTTTCAATAATTGTACGCGTCTAATTAAAAGAAAAAAAGAATCAAGTAGGCCACTGTTTGTCACATTCATATAATTTTCAAAAGAATATGTTTCAACAAAAGGAAATTGTAATAGAAACAGAAATACATTACAAAGTAAACAATGTTTATAATATTTACAAGAACATGAAAGAATGATTAATAGGATTCAATATAAATATTTTTGATTTATAACAAATGCTCGAATAGGTCACCATCATGTTCCACGCAAACTGCTAGTCTTCTAGTAAATGAGTCCCGAACTCTAGCAAGCATTGCTCCATCAACTGAACGGAAGGCTTCCGTAATCCTGTTTTTCATATCATCTGCAGGACGATCTCTGAAAACAGTTTCCTTCACGTACCCCCAAAGAAAAAAATCTATAGGAGTAAGGTCTGGAGATCGCGCAGGCCAAGGAATAGTACCTCTCCCTATCCAACGATTAGGGTAGGAATTATCTAAAAATTCTTGCACCATCCTATGGTTATGCACTGAAGCACCATCGTGTTGAAACCACATTGTCCCTCTGGTATTCAAATCCACTTCTTCTTAAATATTGGGAAGATGTTCGCGAAGAAACTGTAAATACCTTTCACCATTGTCAAAAAACAATTTCCTTTTTGGTATAAGATACAATACCAGTGAGTTCAAACCGATATCTCAACTTTAGGAATGAAGACACCCGTGGAGTTCTTGCTTCTGGATATTTTTGCAGGTAGATTCTGCTTGCTAATAAAGGATTTCTGTCAGCTTTGCCAATACAGTAAACCATATTCACTAATTCCTCGCGAGTAAAACTCATGATTAATAATTAGATGCGTACAATTATTGAAAGTATATGGATGTGTCAAATTTTAAGACAGCGGCCTACTGGATTCCTTTTTTTTAATTAGATGCGTACAATTATTGAAAGTATATGGATGTGTCAAATTTTATAACAGCTGCCTACTCGATTCCTTTTTTTCTCGAATAAACCGTCAACATTTCTAATTTTGCAATAAATCTCGCAAATTTTACAAAATAGACCCAACAAATCCTATATCATCGAAAAGCTCTTAAAAAATGCCATGCAATGATGTAATAAAATATAGGTTGATGCATTTGAAAAAGTCGAGTTATTGCTATTTGTAATTTGTAATTTTCAAAAAATCGTAGTAGGCGGTAGAACGTCGACTCCGAGTTCGTCTATATCTCGAAAGATGCTCTAAAGCTTAAGGAACCGACTGGAAAAAAGTTGATTAAGTTATCTTGAACAGTTCTGAAGTTCTGAATTTTTTTGTGGATCTCTGCACGACGCTATTTTGACACATAAATTGACATAAGTCAAAAACTATTGCAGGTAAGTCTAAGAAACCCGGGTGCGTTATATTGACAATTTAATGGCGAATCTAAAAATGTAACAAAAATGCGGGGTTGCCATTTAAAAAACCAGAACTTAGTTGTGAATCTTATTTGGGACATCCTGTATATAAATAGAAATGTTTTTAGAATGTGCCTCATTGTCGGTCTTATCGTTTGAAAAAAAATCAAATCGATACCTTAAATAGAAAGAAAGTTATGGAGCATGCACGTACCCCTGGGTCACCCAGTATATTGACACACGGACAGGCCAGCACACTGGCGATATCGAGTGTTACTTACCGCATAGCTTAAAAAAGTTGTGTACGATTCTACATAATACACTATCGGGAATAAACTATGGAAAATGGTTAATATAATAATATTAATGCTAATTTTTTTAAATAATACAACTACTATTTTATCCTGCCCCAACCCTATTTTTTAATGCCTAGAATTGCTATTTCTTGTTTACGGCTCAATTTATAAGAAAAGAGATACCTAAATAAATGAACAGAATTTCTCTTTTTAAATGGAATAAAACCACTTATTTTCTTGGAAAAATTTTAATTTTTTTGACGTTTCGACTTCTAATTCTGAAGTCGTTTTCAAAATGACATAATAAAATATATAATAAAAATTTACTATAGAAACAGAACACTTGATAATCTTACAAAAATATGACATCAACATAGGACACTTAGAAAAAGATTTTGAAATTGAAGATTTCAAAATGTGTTTCAATCATATTTTTGTGACGTTTATGGGACAGTGAGGGTCCAGAGACATGTTCTGGGGGGGGGGGCATCCTCTAACATGCGCTTTTTTTTTTGTTAACGAGTGGGCGACAAGGTCACAGATCACCTTATCTATACAGAAGCGAAAGTCTGCCTTCCCGCCCAAACTTTTTCTGAGAGCGCTTGCGCGATGCTAAGGGTAAAAACACAGTGAAGCAGAGCAGGTCGCTGGTAGCCTAGATGGTCGCTTAAGCACGGGTCAGACTAGGCTGGTTACCAGCTGCGAATTAAAGAAGCCGCTACTATCAGCTTGGTGTGATTACAGAACCCGTAGCTGACACTTTCAGCCGGCGAATATTTCTCAGCAGCTGGCTAAGTTGGACATGTTCAACTTTTGGTAGCAGGTAGCGGGTCACGTGATTCAGCTGATCAGCAGCGGCTGCTAACCAGCCTAGTCTGACCCGTGCTTTACTCGCATACTCGCTGGTTACCTGACAGGAAGCTGTAAACACACATACTGGAGCTTCAGTAAGTCGCTTGTCGGCGCGTTAAAGATGGAGAGTTTATTTTTATTAACAATAAAAACATTTTGTTGCATACTTGAAAACATTGTATCTCCAGAATATTCAAAGTAGGTATAAATTCAACATACAAAAGCGTGTCTTGCAGAATTAAATTACACATACAACTTAATTTTCGTAGTATAAATAATAATAAAATTGAATTACCAATCTATTTAGCTTTAAGAATTAATCACCTATTATTAATTAAATTGTGTTTTTATAAAATGGTATTATTTAAAGACATATAAAATTGTGTTAATGCGCGAGCCAGAGCATCCTCGCTCTAAGCGATCTAAACAAACGACTTGGCAATTATGTCAGCTTACAGCTAAAGCACGGGTCAGACTAGGCTGGTTATCAGCCGCTGCTGATCAGCGGCTGCCTGCTACCAAAAGTTGAACATGTCCAACTTTGCCAGCTGTTGACAAATATTCACCGGCTGGCGGTGTCCGCTGCGAGTTCTGTGATCACACCAAGCTGATAGTAGCGGCTTCTTTAATTCGCGGCTGGTAACCAGCATAGTCTGACCCGTGCTTAAAGGCTTGGTTTCCTCCACGGTCGTTGGTAGCCGCTACCTGCGACCGGGTAGCAGCGACCGAGTCGTTGAGACATCTCTAAGGGTAAAAACACAGTGGAGCATGGCAGGACGCTGGTAGTCTAGCTGGTTGCTTACTCGCTTAAGCACGGGTCAGACTAGGCTGCTGACAAATATTCGCCGGCTGACGGTGTCAGCTGCGGGTTCTGTGATCACACCCAGCTGAGAGTAGCGGCTTCTTTAATTCGCGGCTGGTAACCAGCCTAGTCTGACCCGTGCTTTAGAGCGAAGTAGAATTAAAGCGTGAATACTTACGGGCGTGTACACGGTGGAGCATAGCAGTTAGCTGGGATAGTAGCAGTGAGCTTAGCTGTAAGCTGATATAATTGCCAAGTCGATTGTTTACATCGCTTAGAGCGGGGATCCTCCGACTCAACAAATTAAAAATAATTCTATATTCTGAACGACCTATGCTACTGCAGATTTCAACAACCGAGACATTAGCGTTTGAACAGAAAACGAGACAAAAAAGGCGTTTAGTTCACTTATTTCGCATGGGTCTGATGGGAGACCCATGTTAGTATAAAAATTAGGACTCTTGGGGGGGCCATGGTTAGATTGCCTAAAATGTAGGGCAATCTATCGGAATTGCGGATTCTGTGGCGTCAGCGATTTTCGCGGCAAGAGAAATGGATCAGTCAGGTGTTGGCTGCAGGGTCGCAAGTTAGCCACAGGGTCAGTCGAGTGTTGGCCGCAGAGTCAATCAAGGGTTGATTAAAAGTTAAGTTCCTCTGGGGAAGCATAAGAGTCCGGCATCAGAGCCAAAGTCAAAGCCAGATCTTTAAAGGGAAAAGCCGAAAAGGAAAGAGTGACAAGCCCCTATAGTCCCAGTATGCTTAGGTAAGATTTTATTGTTAGTTGTATTTAATTCCTGTATATTTGAAGGGTGACCTATCTATCTATCTATCTGTGATGGGGGTGTCGATACACTGCGACCTATAAGATCTATTGTGCCCCCTACTGCTGCCCAATCGTTGTGGATGTCTCAACGATTAGAGCAGTTCCTCCAGTCCTATTGCTTTCAAAAAGTTCAGGATGTCGGTAGGCTTCAGGTTAGGTAGATCTTCCTCTTCTATTTGATATTCTCCGAGGTATAGTACCCTTGGATTTTGCAGGGTAATGCATTCTGAGAGAATGTGGATAAAAGTTTCCTCCTCTTCCTCGCAGAATCTGCATTCTTCTTTGTCTACTAATCCGAGTTTCTTTAGGTGGCCTCTCAGCCGGCAGTGCCCTGTTAGGATACCCGTTAGTATTCTGAGCTTATTTTTACTTTTACTGACGCAGTCGTCAGATCTCTTCTGGTTATAGTTTCCCAGTAGTATCTTGGCTTGCCTCATTCCTTGTAGTCCTATCCAGTATTGGGATCTTTTGTTATTTACTTCTTTTCCAAGTTCATCAAGTATTGTACTGGTGCTTATTCCGCAGAAGGGTTCAGGTCCCAGAAATGGTGTCTCAGCCCCTTTTTTGCGAATACGTCTGCTATTTCATTACCCTCCACTCCAGTGTGTCCCGGAACCCATAGGAGGGTAATAGTGTTATTCTTGCCTAGTTTGTTTAAATTCTCTAGGCACTCCCAAACCATCTGGGAGTTGATTTCGTGGGAGTTCAAAGCATTAATGGCTGCTTGGCTGTTCTGACATGATGATGATCTCTTGTCTGCGAAAATTTCTTTCTATGTTGAACTGGACACATTTTCCGATGGCGTATATTTCAGCTTGTCCCATTCGCTTTTGTTACTTAGCTTTGTGAATTCTTTCACAAAGCTAAACTTCTTTGTCATCTCATCTTGGGGCATGTCCCAGGTTTGATGATTTCCAGGAAGGAGTCGAAACTTGCGTTTAGTTGATCCTTCTCTGGTCATTCTGTAGGTTGTCCTTATCGCTATACTCTCCACTACTATATAGGAGGGGTGTAAGGCTTATGATTACCTCCATGGCGGCCGTTGGACACGTTCTCATTGCATCTGTTATGCATACGCAGGCTAGTCTTTGGATTTTCGCTAGATTTGCCTTTGTACTGGCCAGCTTAGTTCTGCTGCCCCAGACCACTGCTCCATAAGTGATGGCCGGTCTCACTATTGACGTGTACATCCACTGCAGGATCTTTGGGTTACATCCCCAGTTTTTTCCCGCAAAATTTCTGCACACCATTAGAGGAGGTTTTCAATTTGTCTGTATGTTTTTTTTTTGTATGTTAGGCGATTACTCCGTGGTTTAGAGGTCACTTTTTTTATTCTTTTTTTTTTGTTCAACTCAGGAGACCTGCAAGGTGGTTCCATTTAAATCTCGTTCGGAAATTCATCCCCTAAGGTTAAAAAGGGGGTTTATCTATCTTTTGAACGGTTTTATTTAAAAAGATCTAATTTTCACTCTTATTCATGGTAGCTTTTAACAAATAGAGTTTACGTAAAAACCAGTTTATAATAATTGTTGAGGGTTCTGGAATAAACCCTATGTTGTGCCAGTTTCCCAGGACGACCAACAATGTGTTACCGCCTTTTTAAACTGCATCGTAGTTCTAATGGACTGTAGTTTTATATTGGTTATGTGTGTACTGTATGTTTATCTTCTCAACTCCATTCGACGAAAAAAACAATGAACACTTTTATTTAACTATTTATTAAAATGTTAAATAAATAAATGAATAACACAACAACGTAACAAAGGATTACATTAAACTGGTAATCAATGAACAAAGTATTAAGTACCTTATGTGCTTAACAAACACTAGCACATAAGTACAAAATTAAAAAAAAACCGCATCAGTCAGAAAATATTATTTGCGTGTGTGATGTATAGACACTGGTTTGACGAGGCCTTGTTGCCCCGGAGCGTCGCTATGCACTGAGTTAAAAAGTCTCGAAGCACTTCGCTTCAAATTTTTATCCCTTCCCGGGTCACATGAATACTTCTAGAAAGATTGTAAGTTTTTTATGCTGTCTCTCTCTCCCGCTTGAGATGACAAGGATTAACTCAAATTACGTCATCATGAGTTTAGGGCGGACGTGACTTTTGAAACGTAATCTTAGAAAGTCCGTTATAGATTCTACACGGTAAATATTGGCCTACGTGACAATCGTAGCGTAATGGGAAAAAAGACTAAAAAAACTATTTGTCGATGTCTCGCGTTTGAGCGCTGTTTTTGCAAATGCATCCTAGTGCGGTGTTGCCGGTTGAATGAATATGAGTTTACATGTTTAATTGTCTGAAAATTAAACAATAATATATTTTTAAACTCGGGAATGCCAACCTTCAACCTACAATTTTGAATTGTCACTTTATATTAAAAAAAAAACGAACTTTATAAAACCCTGTACTCCTGTAAAGTCCTAGCTGTTAATCTGGACCAACATGAAATTTAGTCAGATAATGTAATAAATTTTATCTACCTCTGTCTCTGTGTTGCAGTGGGAAAAAGTCGAGCGCAAAGTAGCACTCGATATTGCCGGTGTGTTGCCAGCCCGCGCGTTACATTCAAAAATTCGAACTGGCTACCGATTACTCCCGAGTGGCGATGCTGTGTGTTACTTACCTCTATGCCACCGGGCCCATACATATGGTGGAAAATCTGAGTCTTCTTCAATATATGACTTTGGAATTTCCGACGTATGATGATTAGATTGGCAATTTATTTATGGGGTGATATTTATATTCCTTACAATAATTATAAATGCAAACATAATTCAGTTATTAAAATCTCTAGTGGTTCAAATACCTGTGTAATTTTAAAATTCTAAATTTGTAGCAGGTAGAATATTATTATTGGTGGTACATTTACCTCCGCCGGTGACCACAGCGAGCACCGTGCCGTATCCTAGTGACCATAGCGGACGAAAAGTGTTTGCGGACGAAAAATCTTGCCTTTAAAAATGGTTAATTTTTCTTTCAGAAATCAGTACGTTTTTGTAGAGGTCGACGAAAAAAAGTAATGTGCGCCTCGGCTGACCTCGCCTGCTTGCTAGCCTCGGCTATCATTTACAAATATTATTTGTTCTCATATCCCAAGTATGTTTCATTTAAATCCCAAGGATGTTTGATTTAAGTGTCCTGGATGTTTGTAGTACATCCCCGGTCATCCTACAAACATCCCGACGGGATGTTTGTACGACATCGCAAATGCGGACACGGCTATTGCCAGAAACATCCCACGAACGTGGCGAGGTAAATAGGGATGTCTCAGAGATGTTTCTATTGTCCCATACGTATGTTTCTAAGATGTCTTACAGATGTTTCTGTGTTATTAGGGTTAGGGAACAAAAAGCAGAGAAAATAGGAGTGGTGATAATGTTATAAATAGGGCATAAAAAAATAGAAACTTACTTTTCTCGCCATTCTTTTTTTCTTATTTAGCCTCTTTCTTTTTCTTTTTACAGAAGTAAGATTGAATTCGTCTTTCTTATCATTTGTTTCATCTATTCCTAAAAAATTGTATGGTTACAAATATTTAGATTATTCTAAAAATATTATTTTCTTAGTGATAATGATAATAATATTTCTCTTCTTGGTTGTAATTTTCTTCCTTCCCCATTTAGTTGAAAAATAATTGTAATTTTTTAAAATTAAGATAATTCGCTACATACAGATACCATGAAGCATAGATAAAATATTTTTCTCATTCACACCTTATATCGACTAATTTAACTTAGAAAACAGGGGGACACCCGTTTTGCCGCTGATATTAAAAAATAATTCGACCCTTTCAATCTTCAACATCACCAACGTGTTCAGCATCCTCGAAAACGGGGGGACAGGCGTTTTGCCGCTGTTAAAAAAAATACATCCCTGTCGAGGGTGGGTTTTGGCCGGTGGAGGGGTTGGTGAGGTTCGGAAGTATTCTTCAACACCATTACTGTGTTCAGCATCCTACAAAATGGGGGGGGAATACATTTTTTTACAGGGAAATGATGTGCTGCCCGTTTAACCCCTTTAGGGAGTTGGGTTTGTCGGTTTTAAGGGTTCGGTTGGCGAAAAAAGAAATTCTGATACCGCCTTCGTGTTCAACATCCTCGAAAACCGGGAGGGGGGGTAAATTTGGGTCCATTTTTCATGGTTTTTTTCCGGCAAAATGGAAGCAATTACGAGAAAACCAATAACTTCCAAACCTATGGAATCAGTCAAATCCAATTTTAACTGAAAAAAATTAAGTCTAATAATTGAAAACAATAATGTATTTACAGTTGTTTAAAATTATACAGGGCATTCAAAATGGGGCCACTCTCTACTGACATATTCAAACGACAATATCGGTCTTATTTTAAATAGGACACCCTGTATTTTATAATCCTATTATGTAGCAAATTCCATTATCTTTTAAAAATTATAAAGGTCTACTAGGCTTAAATTTATTAATTTTGGAGTTATTTTTATTTTTGTTAAACTTTACATTATTTTTCCACCATAATGCCTAAATATAACACCCTGTATTTGATCAGCTTAGACTATGATCCGAAAAAATTATTTATCAAACTATGTGTTTGGTTTTGACATTATTAAAAATGTTTCGAGATGCTTCAAAATCCGTATGGGACAGATTTTCAAAGACGTATACATTTTTATTTATGGGCATTGGAGAAGGCTAGTGAAGATGCTTTTTGTTATAATGTGATGTTTACAGATGAATCCACTTTTCATAATAATGCATTAGTAGGATGGTTAACCATACAGATTTACATGTAAATACATGTAAACATATTTGCTCTTTATTTGTTTACATGTGCCTTCGCTTGCGTTCGGTCGAATGTTTGGACGCACCTTAAGCTGATCAAATACAGAGTGTTATATTTAGACATTACGGTGGAAAAATAATGTAACATTTAACAAAAATAAAAATAACTCCAAAATTAAAAAAATAGACATAATAGGCATAATAGACCTTGTAAGGCTTTTTCTTGCCACTAAGAAAAATATGCCTTACAAGTGACGCTTTAATACGGAGATTGCTCGAGCGCCAGTTTTTTTATGTGGTATGCTCCACGACCCTTAGAAACGGCCTCTTAGGGGCACAGGTAACTTCAGATGGAGATTCGGTATTCTTCAGGGGTCTTGTTGATTTCAGACTCAATTATTTTTAACTTATTATATACTTTTAATAGCCCTGAAAAGAGGTAAGGTTTGTGAATATAAACCAGAAAATTAACGTGACACTTATATTGTGTTTAGCTATATTACAATATAAAATTTGTTTGTTATTTCAAAGCCCACCTACTTTAACCCTGAACAAAAAAATAATAATTCTTTAAAAGAAACGTTCGATTCGGCTCTATGAAATACGGTAATGACGGAGTGACTCAATCAGTCGTTATTGAAATTTATTTAATTTTTGAAATTTACCGGAAGAGTTATTAAATGAATTATTGATTGCACTGCAATTTTTAAAGCGCAAGAAAAGAATGAATGTTATTTTAAAATTCGTAAAACATTTACTATGAGTAGTCCCTTCTCCGGATAATTTCCCTACTATTTCTACAAAGGTATCGCGCGCGGAGCCAGCGATTAGGCCGTACCTGTTTTGTTAAAGAATTAAAAATGTACTGGGTGAGCTAGCCAAAATCGAACATTTTATTTAATTTGAAATAAATTTTGATTTAATAGGAAATTGAATTTTTAAAAAAATAACTTCATTACAACCTTTACAATTTTTAAAAGGTAACGGAATTTGCGATATAATAGGACTATAAAATACAGGATGTCCTATTTAAAATAAGAACGATATTGTCGTTTGAATATGTTATTAGAGAATGGTCCCATTTTGGACGCCCTGTATAATTTTAAACAACTGTAAATAGGCATTATGGTGGAAAAATAATATAAAATTTAACAAAAACAAAAATAACTCCAAAATTAATAAATTTAAGCATAGTAGACCTTTATAATTTTTAAAAGATAATGGAATTTGCTACATAATAGGATTATAAAATACAAGGTGTCCTATTTAAAATAAGACCTATATTGTCGTTTGAATATGTCATTAGAGAGTGGCCCCATTTTGGACGCCCTGTATAATTTTAAACAACTGTAAATAGGCATTATGGTGGAAAAATAATATAAAATTTAACAAAAACAAAAATAACTCCAAAATTAATAAATTTAAGCATAGTAGACCTTTATAATTTTTAAAAGATAATGGAATTTGCTACATAATAGGATTATAAAATACAAGGTGTCCTATTTAAAATAAGAAAAATATTGTCGTTTGAATATCTCATTAGAGAATGGCCCCATTTTGGACGCCCTGTATAATTTTAAACAACTCTAAATACATAATTGATTTCAATTATTAGTCCAATTTTTTTCAGTTAAAATTGGATTTGGCTGATTCCAAGTTTCGAAGTTATTGGTTTTCGGGTAAGTGCTTCCATTTTTAGAAATATCAAAATATCTCAAAAACTAAAAAGCTTAGGTACAGGGAAGAAGGTTTATCTTATTTTTAACGTATAATCTATAAATGCAATAAAATATAGGATCTTCCATAAGAAATAATATAACTTTGATACGACACACTTTTTTGGGACAACCTGTATAATTCAAATAATTATAAAATGTAGCCTTCATTAACCGTTTAGCTAATAAATCAAATTATTGACTGCGTTTGTGATAAAGTACCCTCTTTATGCATCTATTTATTTTTGAAAATGTTCCGAAATAATTTTTTTGGAAATTTGGCATTCTAATATAAATTGAAATTTTGTAAATAATAAAAAATAACGCATATTACATGAAAAATGATAAGATTTCGTGATATTTAATCAGTCACATAATATAAGAAAGAAAAAAAAAACGTTTACCTGAAGCGGAATTTTCTGATTTACGTTCCAAATTAACAGAAATTTGGTTTTCATCCTAAAACAATAAATTTTATTAAAATTATTAACTATAATAGGAGTAGAAATGATATCAATTGTAGCTTTAAATTCTCCCGCTATGGGCAAAGAACTTCATTTTTGCTGTAAATAATTGTTCTATTAATTATTAGTGATAAGTATTTTCATGAATATTTTATACACGTTACATATTTTCTCCACGGCCACTACTGAATGTAGTTATTCTGAAACATTTGTCTCTTATGTATTTTACATGTATTACATTCTCTAACTAGAGATAGAATCTGTATTCCGTGATTGTTTACAAAAATAAGGTTTGCCATGAACGTCAAATTAACTGTCAGTATTAGTTGACGTGGTCTTAATATTGGTGTGTAAAAACTTTTAATTTATTAAAAAGGAGAAGAAAATCAAACGATTCAGATGTAGAATTTGAAAATACTCCTCCAGAAATAAAAAAATATGCCGATAATATAACTCAAAATTTGCTACCGCAAAAATCCAAGCTTGAATATAAAAATACTACCTACACAATGTTGAGAGATTGAGGTTTCATTTTATTATATTTAATTTCTACTTTCTGTGGCCGTGGTGAAAGTACCGTTTGTTACTCTGTTGGAATGAAGATCCGACACTCGTGGTTCCTCACGCTCGCATTCGCTCGCGTTCGGAATCATCCACTCGTGTCGAATTCTCATTCCAACCTTGTCACAGAATATACTATTCTCCACGGCCACTACTGAATGTAGTTATTCTGAAACCACTTATAATAACAGAAAAGAAACATTCTCGCTCTTGGGATTGAAAGAAAATTCTGAAACTTTTGTCTCTTATGTATTTTATATGTATTACATTCTATCACTAGAGATAGAATCTGTATTCCGTGATTGTTTACAAAAATAAGGTTTGCCATGAATGTCAAATTAACTGTCAGTATTAGTTGACGTGGTCTTAATATTGGTGTGTAAAAACTTTTAATTTATTAAAAAGGAGAAGAAAATCAAACGATTCAGATGTAGAATTTGAAAATCCTCCTCCAGAAATAAAAAAATATGCCGATAATATAACTCAAAATTTGCTACCGCAAAAATCCAAGCTTGAATATAAAAATACTACCTACACAATGTTGAGAGATTGAGGTTTCATTTTATTATATTTAATTTCTACTTTATGTGGCCGTGGTGAAAGTACAGTTTGTTACTCTGTTGGAATGAAGATCCGACACTCGTGGTTTCTCACGCTCGCATTCGCTCGCGTTCGGAATCATCCACTCGTGTCGAATTCTCATTCCAACCTTGTCACAGAATATACTATTCTCCACGGCCACTACTGAATGTAGTTATTCTGAAACCACTTATAATAACAGAAAAGAAACATTCTCGCTCTTGAGATTGAAAGAAAATTCTGAAACTTTTGTCTCTTATGTATTTTATATGTATTACATTCTATCACTAGAGATAGAATCTGTATTCCGTGATTGTTTACAAAAATAAGGTTTGCCATGAATGTCAAATTAACTGTCAGTATTAGTTGACGTGGTCTTAATATTGGTGTGTAAAAACTTTTAATTTATTAAAAAGGAGAAGAAAATCAAACGATTCAGATGTAGAATTTGAAAATACTCCTCCAGAAATAAAAAAATATGCCGATAATATAACTCAAAATTTGCTACCGCAAAAATCCAAGCTTGAATATAAAAATACTACCTACACAATGTTGAGAGATTGAGGTTTCATTTTATTATATTTAATTTCTACTTTATGTGGCCGTGGTGAAAGTACAGTTTGTTACTCTGTTGGAATGAAGATCCGACACTCGTGGTTCCTCACGCTCGCATTCGCTCGCGTTCGGAATCATCCACTCGTGTCGAATTCTCATTCCAACCTTGTCACAGAATATACTATTCTCCACGGCCACTACTGAATATAGTTATTCTGAAACCACTTATAATAACAGAAAAGAAACATTCTCGCTCTTGAGATTGAAAGAAAATTCTGAAACTTTTGTCTCTTATGTATTTTATATGTATTACATTCTATCACTAGAGATAGAATCTGTATTCCGTGATTGTTTACAAAAATAAGGTTTGCCATGAATGTCAAATTAACTGTCAGTATTAGTTGACGTGGTCTTAATATTGGTTTGTAAAAACTTTTAATTTATTAAAAAGCAGAAGAAAATCTGAATCGTTTGATTTGAAGAAAATCAAACGATTCAGATGTAGAATTTGAAAATACTCCTCCAGAAATAGAAAAATATGCCGATAATATAACTCAAAATTTGATAACGCAAAAATCCAAGCTTGAATATAAAAATACTACCTACACAATGTTGAGAGATTGAGGTTTCATTTTATTATATTTAATTTCTACTTTATGTGGCCGTGGAGAAAGTACAGTTTGTTACTCTGTTGGAATGAAAATCCGACACTCGTGTCGAATTCTCATTCCAACCTTGTTACAGAATATACTATTCATTATATCACATCAATCACCTAACAGCCGACTCATGTAACGACTTGATAAACGTTTTTTTTTTTTTTTTTACTTCTGTGTCAACAGCATCGACTACTCTGGCCAGTAGCCTCGTGTTCTGTGTAAGCTTTGTTACTGTTTCCCAGCACCACTTTAGGAACAGCACTGTTAATTAGAACCCAACAGTGAATGGTCGAGTGAGGAATCACACCTGGTATATGAAAATCAATTTCTAAATTTTTAATTAATTAAAAATTAGAAAAAGATTTCTGCCTTTGGTGTGATTCGAACCCACAACCCTTGGATTATGAGTCCAGTGCTCTACCGCTTTAAATCGAAATTTGACTGTTTTTTAATTTCTAGGTTATTAATCTTCAAAATGGTTAATACCACGAATATATTGCAATTTTGTCGCATAATCTGATTCTGATAATTGTGTTTGTTATAATTTTAATTTTAAGCAGATTTACCGGCATACATATATGTTGGGTTAAATTATAGAAGAAAAAAAAATGTCTTACTTGTAGATTTTGACCTGTACTTGTAGTTGTCTCTTTATCTTCTTCTGTGACAGAAACGTTTTCTGTTGATTTCTCCAATGCTTGTTTCATTAACTGAAATTAAAGTTAAAATAAACATCATTAAAAAAATTGGCACACAGGAAAGTTTATTTACGTTTTGAACGAATATATTTTTAAATCGAAATTTGACTGTTTTTTTAATTTCTAAGTTATTAATCTTCAAAATGGTTAATACCCAAGAACATTGTAACATTGTAATTTTGTCGCACAATCTGATTCTGATAACTGAGTTTGTTATAACTTTTAATTTAAGTAGATTTACCTGCATACGTACCGGGTGTATTATCGATGCATGGGTGGAAGATAGCTGCTTAAGTTTTTAAGATAGGAAAAAATGTTTCAAATAAAAGTTGTAGAGAGCAATGAAAGCTATGTTCCAAAAATAACTACGAACATACAGGCAGCGGCGGCGCCACGGGGGGGCAAAGGGGGGCAGTATGCCCTCCGCCCTTTACAAAATGTCGTTTTTAGCGCCCACTTCGATTTTATAACTAGTGATGTAATTGCTGAATACCAGTCTTTTAGTTTATTATTTAGAAAACTTAAAGATAATAATAATAATAATAATAAAATGCCTTTATTTAGTATTGTGATATACAATACAGTAAACAATTTAAAGAGGCGAAGTCTAGCTTAGCTACTCCACTTAACCCCTTCCCCTTCATACAATATATACCATAAGAAAAACAAGGGCGGCTACAGCCCAGAGAATTGGGGTAGGGGCAACGTCATCGGGTGTTAGGGTTATATATATAAAAGTTTAAAATATTAAACGTCTGTTGATATAAATGGACCTAGAATCTACACATTGTATAAGAGACGATTGGCAATATCAAAATTATTGAAAAAAAATGTTTGGGCCATTTTGAGCTAAAAAGTGAGTTTTTTAGGATATAAATGGACCTAGAATCTATAGAAAAATTCAAAAAAATTAAAATTTGGTTTACGCAGAATGAATTTTGTATAAGAGACGATTGGCAAAGTCAAAATTACCGCAAAAAATGTTTGTACCATTTTTCGACGAAAAAGAAAAGTTTTACAGGATATAAATGGTCCTAGAATCTACAAAAAAAATTCAAAAAAATTAAAATTTGGTTTATGCAGAATGAATTTTGTATAAGAAACGATTGGCAATGTTAAAATTACCGCAAAAAAATGTTTGTGCCATTTTTCGAGGAAAAAAATGAGTTTTTTGGGATATAAATGCACCTAGAATCTACAAAAAAATTAAAATTTGGTTTACGCAGAATAAATTTTGTATAATAAACGATTGGCAATGTCAAAATTACCGAAAAAAAATGTTTGGGCTATTTTTGAGGGAATAAGTGAGTTTTACAGGATATAAATGGACCTAGAATCTACAAAAAAAAATTAAAATTTTGTTTACGCAGAATGAATTTTGTATAAGAAACGATTGACAATGCCAAAATTACCTAAAAAAATGTTTGTGCCATTTTTCGAGGAAAAAAATGAGTTTTCTGGGATATAAATGCACCTAGAATCTACAAAAAAATTAAAATTTGGTTTACGCAGAATAAATTTCGTATAAAAAACGATTGGCAATGTCAAAATTACCGAAAAAAAATGTTTGGGCTATTTTTGAGGGAATAAGTGAGTTTTGCAGGATATAAATGGACCTAGAATCTACAAAAAAAAAATCAAAAAAATTAAAATTTGGTTTACGCAGAATGAATTTTGTATAAAAAACGATTGACAATGCCAAAATTATCTAAAAAAATGTTTGGGCCATTTTTAATGGGGAAAAGGAGATTTTTAGGATATAAATGGACCTAGAATCTTTAAAAAAAATTCAAAAAACTTAAAATTTGGTTTCCGCAGAATGAATTTTGTATAAGAAACGATTGGCAATGTCAAAATTACAAAAAAAAATGTTTGGGCCATTTTTGACGTAGAATCTAAAAAAAAAACTCAAAAAAATTTTTGCTTTTTGCTTAGATTTTTTTTGTCGTACTGGACGAGTTTAAAAATATTAAAACAAGGCGTTTGCTACTGTAAATAATAAAATATATATTCTAATATTTATTTTTTTTTTTATGATAAATATAGTATTACTTTAAATACATATGCCCCTTTTACCGAATACTCGGCGCCTAGCGATGTGTGTGCCCCCCCCCCCGCCCTTAATTTCTAGAACCGCCACTGCATACAGGATGTCCCATAAATGTGTGACTTATCAAAGTTATATTTTTTTTAAATGAAACACCCTATATATTTTCACTCGATTGAATTCCTTCGGAAGAGTGCTTCTCGAAAATATAGGGTTGTATGGGTTTATACCAGATACATTACCAGTAGAAATCAAGTATATAAGCCCTACATTTTCTGGAAGCTCATAGTGTGTACTATTCTGGTGTGTCCTTATTTACAGGGTGTTCCATTTGAAAAAACTGAAAAAAAGTGATCCCGAATTTTAGTTGCCCCTGTATGGGAAAAGAGCCATTCGGTAAATTTATGAATATGAAATGAAAATACACCATTTTCGAGGATATTTGGTGATAAAATTTTCTTATTCCTAATTATTGATTTTGAGATATTTGGTGTTGAATGAACCTATTTTGGGACATAAATGTCACCATAACTTCAGAACCACCTGGTATAAATCCATACAACCATATATTTTTGAGAAGAACTCTTCCAAAGGAATTCAGTCGAGTGAAAATATATAGGGTGTTTCATTTAAAAAAACATAACTTTGATAAGTCACACATTTACCGGACACCCTGTATGTTGGTAGTTATTTTTGGAACATAGCTTTTATTGCTCTCTACAACTTTTATTTGAGACATTTTTTTCTATCTCTAATAGGGGAGCAGCTATCGTCCACCCACGCATCGTTGATACACCCGGTATATGTTGAGTTAAATTATAAAAGAAAAAATGTCTTACTTGTAGATTTTGTCCTGAATTTGTATTTATCTCTTTATCTTCTTCTGTGACAGAAACGTTTTCTGTTGATTTCTCCAATGCTTGTTTCATTAACTGAAATTAAAGTTAAAATAAAGGAAAAGTTTTATGAAATATCATTAAAAACATTGGAAAATAAAAAAGTTTATCTATCTAAACTTTGAACTTTGTAAATCGAAATTTGACTGATTTTTAATTTCTAGGTTATTAATCTTCAAAATGGTTAATTACCACGAACATTGTAACAATTTGTTGCAATATTATTTTTGTTTAAAATAAAGTTATGTTTTTTCGGAATGGGCATTTTTCCTCATTTTTATAATTTTTTGATAATTTTTTTACGCATACAGGGTGTTTGAAAGTTAGTCATTGATAATAATAATTTATCCCAAATACGGACCTGTCCTCCCGGTTTTGAATAAGGTTGGGATCCAGAAATTAGGAGAAAAAGAAATAGTTGATGATTTATGGATTAAAGCTGGAAAAGTACCATTTGGGGCAGATTTTTTTTTTTAAATTTTGTGCCACCTCATTATCGAAATATCTAGATTTGACTCATGTTAATAAGTAAAAAAATTGTATGGGGAAACACCAAATTCATTTATTTTTTTCTGCTCTTTCCAAATTTGTCAATTAAATTTTAAAATATTGATGTACAGGGTGTTGTTTCGACTCGAAATCTACTTATTAATTTTTTTAAGGCCGGACCTGGTATAAGACTTTTTTTTATTATGTTAATCGACGCCACTGTGGTCAAAGAACATACGAACCAAATATTTTAAAAATGTATGGGGTGGTTCATAAATTATGATTAATTGAAAAAATAAGGAAAATTAATAAATCACCCTGTATCTTGGTTATAAAGAACGATAGACTCATAAAATATAGGTTATTTATAAGCACCTCGGTGTCCTCCATCTACCGTTACTTTATGAGCATGTCCAAATGAATCACCATGTATATACAGGGTGAGTCATAATAATGAAAGTTATGACGGTTAACTAATCCATTATTATGAAAAGTGGATTCATCTGTAATTTTTTCGGATCATAGTCTAAGCTATTTAGGTGCTACGATGGAAAAATAGTGTTAAATTTAACAAAAATAAAAATAATTCCAAAATTAATAGATTTAAGGATAGTAGACCTTTATAATTTTTAAAAGGTAATGGAATTTACTACACAATTTGATTATAAAATTCAGGGTGTCCTATTTAAAATAAGAAAAATATTGTCGTTTGAATATGTCATTAGAGAATGGCCCCATTTTGTACGCCCTGTATAATTTTAGACAACTCTAAATACATAATTGATTTCAATTATTCGTCTAATTTTTTTCAGTTAAAATTGGATTTGGCTGATTCCATAGGTTTCGAAGTTATTAGTTTTCTTGTAAGTTTTTAGAAATATCAAAATATCTCGAAAACTAAAAAGCTTAGGTATAGGGAATACTTAAGAAAGTTTGTAAACCAGTAAGGAATTTTAATTTATTAGATTCGACATCCTAAGACCGGATATAGCTATTGACTTGTACGAGTTTGGAATTTTATTTATTGGATTCGAAAAGCCTAACTGATGAAGTCGAAAGACAGAAACCGGTCTTAGGATGTCGAATCTAATAAATTAAAATTCCTTACTGGTTTACTCACTTTGTATTAATCTCTGAAAGGGATAAAAAAGAAGAGAGTGACATCTTGACTAGATTCAGTCAAAATTTAATGTCAATACTCTCTTCTTACCATAGATGGTAGCACATCTAAAAATGTTATCTTATAGCGGATATAGCTATTGACTTGTACGAGTTTGGAATTTTATTTATTGGATTCGAAAAGCCTAACTGATGAAGTCGAAAGACAGAAACCGGTCTTAGGATGTCGAATCTAATAAATTAAAATTCCTTACTGGTTTACTCACTTTCTATTAATCTCTGAAAGGGATAAAAAAGAAGAGAGTGACATCTTGACTAGATTCAGTCAAAATTTAATGTCAATACTCTCTTCTTACCATAGATGGTAGCACATCTAAAAATGTTATCTTATAGCGGATATAGCTATTGACTTGTACGAGTTTGGAATTTTATTTATTGGATTCGAAAAGCCTAACTGATGAAGTCGAAAGACAGAAACCGGTCTTAGGATGTCGAATCTAATAAATTAAAATTCCTTACTGGTTTACTCACTTTCTATTAATCTCTGAAAGGGATAAAAAAGAAGAGAGTGACATCTTGACTAGATTCAGTCAAAATTTAATGTCAATACTCTCTTCTTACCATAGATGGTAGCACATCTAAAAATGTTATCTTATAGCGGATATAGCTATTGACTTGTACGAGTTTGGAATTTTATTTATTGGATTCGAAAAGCCTAACTGATGAAGTCGAAAGACAGAAACCGGTCTTAGGATGTCGAATCTAATAAATTAAAATTCCTTACTGGTTTACTCACTTTCTATTAATCTCTGAAAGGGATAAAAAAGAAGAGAGTGACATCTTGACTAGATTCAGTCAAAATTTAATGTCAATATTCTCTTCTTACCATAGATGGTAGCACATTAAAAAAGTTTATCGTATAATCTATAAATGCAACAAAATATAGGGTCTTCCATAAGAAATAATATAACTTTGATACACCACACTTTTTTGGGACAACCTGTATAATTCAAAATAATTTTAAAATGTAGCCTTTATCAACCCACATATCCATGGATAAACAAAATTATCAAAATATTAACCGTTTAGCCACAATGGATCGTCGCGTCTAACGTGACTCACCCTGTATATGTTGGGTTAAATTAGAGAAGAAAACAAAAACGTCTTACTTGTAGATTTTGTCCTGAATTTGTAGTTGTCTCTTTATCTTCTTCTGTGACAGAAACGTTTTCTGTTGATTTCTCCAATGCTTGCATCATTAACTGAAATTAAAGTTAAAATAATGGAAAAGTTTTATGAAACATCATTAAAAAATTGGAAGATAAAAAAGTTTATCTATCTAAATTTTGAACCGATATATTTGTAAATCGAAACTTGACTGTTTTTTTAATTTCTAGGTTATTAATCTTCAAAATAGTTAATTACCAAGAAAGAACATTGTAATATTGTAATTTTAGAAAAGAGCACACAAATTAAAATGACTATTTCGCGAACTTTTCAAATGAACCAATCAGGAGCTCCAGTCAAGTTCGAATTATCGAGAACACCAAACTTGACTCTTGACTCTGATTGGCCTATCAAGTTCGGTGTTTTCAGATTTGTGACAGTTAAACGTCAAATACAAATAATCACGCTGTGCACGCATTTAAGAATGACGATATTTGGGATTTCATTCGATGTCAATATTTCCTGTTTATCAAACTTTATTAATTTCTCTGATCAACTTCTTACCTTTTTTGATAATTTCCTCTAATTCTGCCGAATTTCAGATTTTTTACCTTTTACTTTGTTTGTGAAATAGTCTAATAAAATTCCACTCGTGACTGAATTTATCTCATAAGTCTGTCTCTTATTTCACAACTCAGTTTCGTTATGAAATGAATCGACAGACTTATCAATAGTAATACCACAAGTGATTGAATTTTCACGATAAGTCTGTCGATTCATTTCATAACGAAACTGAGCAACTCAGTTGAGTTATGAAATAAGAGACAGACTTACGAGATGAATTCAATCACGAGTGGAATTTTATTAGACTATTTCACAAACAAAGTAAAAGGTCTCATTTTGACGTCTGTAGCTGTAATTATACAAAGTAAAAGGTCTCATTTTGACGTCTGTAGCTGTAATTATTTTTTTCAAAATGTCAAATTTTGTTTTGCAATTCGTATCCATGGTTACGCCGTGAAAATACCACGCTGATAGACCAATCAGCATTGAAAGACGCGATAATACCAGCTGTCTTTGGTTTGTGATTGGTCAGATTTTGTGAAAATTCGAAGATGAGTGAAATAGTCGAAGGTAATATCCCAAGACTATGACAAATATCCGACTATTATTTTCTGAGTTTGATAGAATAACTCTCTCGAGCTAAAGCTCTCGGGAGTTATTCAGATTATTAATGTTCATATGGTCGAATTGAATTGTCTTGAAATGCAAGTTGCTCGAGATGAATTAAAGAAAATAATGGTCTCTATTTCTCATAGTCGAGTGACATTCAGGAAGATTATTTCATGAACCATTCGCTAAGATTGTCTCCAAATAGACTCTTTTCTTTTTTTGATATTTTCTGGGATAGATTTGCTTATATTTTCACTGATTTCCGTAATGGAACATGAACCAAAACGAGACATTTTCAATTTTAAGTGAATGTTACGTCAAGTTTTGACACTTAATAGCACACTTATACAATCGACTAAAATAGCCGCTCATATTTCTTTATTTACCTAAATATCAGATCATATTGCATATCAGGTGACTAAATTCATGACTTTTCATTGGCGCAGCCATGTGTGAATGAAATAATCGCAGAAATTCAATCACTTGTGGTATTACTCTTGGAAATTCAATCATCACATAGAAAATTCCACAGCAGTACTTTCTAACCAATCAAACTGGGTTTTTTTGACAGGTCACCACGGCAACACATAGTATTATATTGGAAATTTTTCGTTGTAGAAAAAGCAAATTGGTCAGGGACAGCGTGGTAGCTTGTGAAAAGACCATAGTATAATTTAATACATTCTATTAATGGTAATTGAATTCTAACAATTTTTTGTATTAAGCTAGATTTTAACCAAACAGATTTTTGTATACCGCAATGAGAATTTAGACGATTGTGGTTTAAATTCAATTATAACTATGAAATAATATTGATTTAATTTACTTATTAAGAGTGTATTTTTCAGTTAACTTAGACAATTTAATATTAAATATGTTTTTCGTCGACCTCTACAAAAAATGACATTTTACGAACTAATTTCCGAATGAAAAGAGAACCATTTTTGAAGGCAAGTACTTTTCGTCCTCAAACGACTCGCACCGTGCCGTATCCTAGTCAGTGGCGCAACTAGAGCTGCGTCATGGCGGGGTTACCCCCACCAGTTAACCAACATATTACCCCCTTCAAATTTTTAAATTCAAAAAAAGATTTCTCATAATATAGGTATAATATGCAGTGTCTTTTTTATTAAGGGTTTTTCGACGAAAAGTTATTCTTGATAAAAATTTGTGCATCCCCTAAAACTAAACATGCACCAACAAAATATAGTAAAACACTCGTAATCTACGAGAAGCCTTCTAAAATTTGATTTTGGGACAAGAGTAAAGTACCATTATTATAAATACATCTAAATTTGAAGACATGGCCATCTAAGTGAAGTTTTATTTTTTTACCATTTTTTTTTAAATGGGGACTATAAAAAGAAAAATTTGCTAAAACGATAAATAGGCAACATCCTGTATACGACGGGTTTATTTAAAAAGCCTGTAATATTACAAATTACATAACTATTGTGTTACCGACGGTCAATTTTTTTGAAGAGTAAAATAATTTTCAGAGTTTTTGGTGCAAAGTTATTTTTATTTTTTGTGAACACCGAAAATTGCTCAAAATTATACAGTAGTATAACATGAACTTAATATTTATTAAAAAAATTGATAAAAAAATAAAACTTCATTTAGATAGCCATGACTTCAAATCTAGATGTATTTTTTAATGCTGAACAATTTTTCTAAATAAAATTTCCCGAGTTTTTTCAAAATAACGGTACTTTATTCTTGTCTCAAAATTAAATTTTTGGGGGCTCCTCGTATATTACGAGTGTTTTACTATATTTTGTTGCTGCATGTTTAGTTTTAGGGGATGCACAAACTTTTATCAAGAATAACTTTTTGTCGAAAAACCATTAATAAAAAAATTTCCCATATGGTGCGTACTTTGGGGATGACACTGCATATTATACTATAATCTTGTAGTTTCAAATTAAATAAATAGATTTTAATTTTTTATAAATGTTATTTTGGAAGTTATAAATGTTATTTTGCTTATACCAGATATTATTTTTGGAAGGGCAATCAAGAAATAGCTTTTAAATACAAGTAACTCTGAGGGGTAAACCGCGAGTTAAATTTTTGTACACTAATGGCTAGTAATAGCTCCTCACTATGCCACGAGTTAATCTCGTTTAAAGATTTTCCTCCGTGGGATTATGTAATCCGCTTTGGATGCCGGCTAACCACAGTGAAGTGGGGTGTGGATTGATATAAGTTGTTAACTAAAAAGAAAATGGGCGCCAGGAGATTGTTTTACCCTCATCCAAAATACAGTCAATTTAGTCATTCAACCTCCAGAATGGGTCTAAATTGAGCCCACTAATAAAAAAAATAAACTACGTCGCAACCAAAAATTTGCTTACCTTAGTTCGGGTCAAGACTATTCGTGACTATTAGTAATTGAAAGAAAAGTAATTAATTACTCAATAACTGTTTAATAATTGCACTTACATAAAACTGTACAGGTCAAAATTGCGCTAGTAAAAAAAAACGATTAAATTATTTAATCAATTAAATGACGAACAATAGGGGTGTTACACCGTCCGCGAGAGCTCTCAAGGTCGTTGGAATTGGGCGTAAAAAAAAGAATACCACTCGCCCCTATAAGTCGCTTACAAAATATCAAAAAAAAATTAGAGAAAATATATATAAATACTAATTTAGAGACCTGTAAAAATTACTAGTTAACAAATAATGTCTATGAACCAATATAAAAAAAAAGGAAAAACTTGCGGTTGTTCAAAATTAAATAGCGGCAACTTGCGGCTTCTAACTCGTCAGGTCAGGTCAGCTCAACCCGGAAATCTGGTTTACAATCAGCCCAACACGAGAATCTGGACGTCTATCTGCCCAACACGAGAAGCTGGACGTCAATCAGCCCAACACGAGATTGTGGTTCACAATCGCCCAGTACGAGAATGTGGTTCACAATCGCCCAGTACGAGAACCCTAAAATAATATACATTAAACCCCTAATCAAATACCCCTCGGCCCAGAAAGAAATTTACAAACTCTAACAGTTTATACAATAAAAACATTTAAATAACTCAACATACCCTTTATACAGTGAAGGGGAATTCTCGGCAAACTTTCCTGACAGATGCTTCCGTATAAGGTGAATCCTCGGAGAATCAATTCGTCTAACGTGGGAAGTACTATCCCTATAATATTAACAGGCCTTACACACTTGCCAAATAACATAAAACTCGACTTTCATGAAAAACGCCTTACCTGACAAAAATGGCGTCGTTACGAACGTGGCTTGGTTCGATACAAAATATCAATTCCTCTTCAAGACAATCAGACCAGGGTAAACACACCAAATCAAATAGGCACCCTGCACGTCTAACAATACGGGAATCGCTCGTCTATCCCAATCAATGGTACGAAATAATCTTCATAAACACCGGGCGACTCCTTAAAATTTTGTCTAAACCACGTTATACTTATCACCCACACGAAAGAAAGACAAGACCGGTCCCACAATTTCCTTCGAAATCATTCTCGAACGAATCTCACCACGCAAGACCAGGGCCCCGATGTTTGAAATATGTGAGTACAACTCGTCTGCGAGAATGTACCACGTGACCATCTCGAAATCGGTCAACGTTGCCAAATTTAAATTTAGACAGTTCAACAAAAAGTAGAGCAAAACATATATTTTAGTTCACTTGAAACCTTCGTACAAGAAGAAATAGAAGAAGTGATTAAGACAGACAGCCAAATTATTGGATTCAGACCAATTATAAGCTCTTTAGATCCGTTATGGAAATATTCATTCTTTTATTAAAAATACAAAACATTTTTTAGAAAAATTATCAAAAATTAAAATGACAATTTTTCAATGCAAAATATCTATTTTTCAGTTATACGAAGAAAAAGCCTAATTTTCAATCGAAAAAAAAGTTAGTTTATAATAATTAATAATTTAATTAAACAATAATTAATAATTAACAATATATATTGTTTAAAAAAAGTATAATAATTATATTTTTTTTAATATAAAATCGAAAATTCAATGTTTTGTTTTGGCAAAATTACAGGTTATTTAAAACACAAAAAAGAAATTTCCAAATGTTGCTGTCGATAAATAAGTCTCTTAATCTTATGAGAAAAAAGTAGACCAGTTATAACATTAAAATTATAATTGAAATTGAAAATATAAAAAAATTACCGTTTCTTGATGTACTAATAAACATCAATAACAATTTGTTTTAAAACATCAGCCTTTAGAAGATAAAATACAAATACAAATACGATAAAACCATGTTTTTCGTTTTTAATTTTTATCTCTTGCAAAAATAATTTTTTTATGAAACCTCTGGTGAAAACGTTCTTTTTTGTGTATTAAAGTAGTAATTTTTTCAAAGCAAAATATTTAACTTTCAAATTTATACGAATTTAAATTAAGAACAAGCCTAATTTTCAATCGAAAAAGTTAGTTTATAAATTTTCAATTCGTGTGCGAGAATGTACCACGTGATCACTCCTCACTCTCTCAGCGTCACAAAATCGGTATGTTTGAAACCAAGAGAAATCATCTACAAGTTCGCATAGAAGTGCTCTACTGGGTTGTACCAGTAGAGTTGAGTTTAGTAAAAGAGGAAACATGCGCAATAGTGCCGTGAAGGCGTTAAGTGCAGTGTTGCCGATGCCAATTTATCATATTCCCCAATATCCCAAGTCAAATTCCAAAATTTGGGGACAAAAATCTGCTGATTCCCCAAAAATTCCCCTCAATAGGTTAAGTACCTTACCTTAGGAATATCTTCTTTGTTTTGACCTTTTATTAACCATTTATCCATATTTGCACAAAATCGTACCGTTATTTCGCGACAGAATACAAAATTAACTTATCTAAAGCAAAGCTAGCAAATTAGAAGCGTCTAAAACTAAGGGAATCACAGAAAGGTTTTTCTATGTGTTCGCGTTCGCACCGCGCGGAGATAAACGAACTTACCCGATTATAATATGATTTATTATAACAAAAGTAGGTACAATGGACAAATGATTTGCTGCTGTGCAAATGGTCTTGAGTTCTATGCCCAATCCGAACTGTTTTTTTATTTTAATTCTTGCTGATTATTTATTATATTGTTTAACGATGAGATTTCAAAATCCCCGCATAATGCCAATCCCCAATAAATCCCCAATCATCTTGAGATTCCCCGCAGTTTGGCAACGCTGGTTAAGTGTCGAGACTGTCAAGTCAAATTTAATTTAATTATAACCTATATCTTTGATATTAATAGTTTGGTATGTGATTTATAGTTTTCTGTTTAGAGTGTTTGTGTATATTTCGTTAGGACTCGTTTCAATCATTAGCTGTTTATTTTGCTGATTTGCTTATTGTTGTTTGAAAATATTAATTAATATTTAAAATTAATAAAATCTATAAAATGAAAAAGTTCTATTTGAAAAACAAACACCAAATAAAAAATATATTAAAACTTACCAGACTGAATCTACAAAACTGGAAAAATATTGGTAAACACAAAAAATATATTTATATTGGCTGCGAACTTCACTACACTATTTGTTTTAGGAATAAATAAAATATTTATTGGAAAAGAGAATTTACAGATTTCTTTCCCTTAAAGTAGGGGAAACCAGGACTATTTTTATTATACTAATTTCCGTGTATACAGATAAGCCATATTAAGCCTAGACTAATGCCGATTTACCCTAAAACAAATTTCAAAAGGTCCTATTTATTATAATCCTAAACAGATTTGAATGTAACTTTATTGCCAACATATTCAAAGATTTCCTGTAATATACTTTTATGATCAATTCTGATGAAATTTCAGATATCAAAACAGGTAACCGAAAGTTCATACAAAAAAATACTCTTATATTATTATTATATTAAAAAGACTTTTATAACAGTTTTTTATTTAAAAACCTAAAATGCAACTATCTCATATCAAATTTTTTTAGTCGTATACGAGATTTACCAAAAAATATGAAATTTACTCAGGAATAAAGTACCTTTATTTTTGAAATACCGGGTGTCCCAGAAGTTTCTGACCCATTTTAACTGCAAATATCTCGGAACTCAGAAACAATAGGAAGGTGCGGTTTTCACTGAACAGTTTCTTTTTTTATATAAAGTTTTTTTCAGTATAAATGTTTATTTAGTAAAATCTTATATAGGGTGTTTTAAAAAAGCGGTCTTTTTAAAATGCAAATAACGTCGATTTTTTTAACGACACACCCTATATATTTTTATACTATCTGAAAGGTGAACTCTTTCCCTTTACGAAAATGTATAATGTTGAAGTTTAGATGAAAAATAAGTGAGTTATTTGATTTTTAAGGATAGGCAGTTACGTAGACATATACCATTAGATAATTAACAATGAGCTCTGGATAAAATTATAAATTGAAAATGTATAAACTAATTTTTTCGATTGAAAATTAAGCTTTTTCTTAATTTAAATTCGTATAACTGAAAAATAAGTGTTTTCCTTTGAAAAATTGTCATTTTAATTTTTGATAATTATTCTGAAAAATGTTTTATATTTTGAATTAATATTTCCATAACGGATCTAAAGAGCTTATAATTTGTCTGAATCCAATAATTTGGCTGTCTGTCCTAATCACTTCTTCTATTTCTTCTTGTACGAAGGTTTCAAGTGAACTAAAATATATGTTTTGCTCTACTTTTTGTTGAACTGTCTAAATTTAAATTTGGCAACGTTGACCGATTTCGAGATGGTCACGTGGTACATTCTCGCAGACGAGTTGTACTCACACATTTCAAACATCGGGGCCCAGAAAGAGATTCACCCAATAATCGCCACGGGTCACTTAATACGACTTGCGATCTGACCAATGAAATATCTGGTGGCTGGCTAACACAGCCGTTCAACACCTCAAAGTTAACAGAAGAAACGACAGATCGAAACATGACATCGATAAGAATAAAATAAACAATCTATTTTAATGTTCGAAATACTTTATACGAAACTAACTAGCTCGTTCAAATGGATATAAAGTGAGTCAAAAAAAGCTTAAGGCTGAATGTAAAATATCTTATGTGATATATGGTTCCTAAATAATATAATCCGATCCCGACAGTGGCTCACATCTACAAGGTATGAAAAACTAATTAATGTAGTAAGGTCTTAATACCGAATTTAAACGTTACAACTATTGGCCGGTAGTGGCTCTCTAATGGCTACTAATGGCTGAGTAATGGCTACTAATGGACGAGGTCTGTACACCAAAATGGACCTCGCGGTTTACCCCTCGAGTAACTCTATTTATAAAACAAGAAAAAAAATATTCTTAAATATAAAATATGTAGGTAAAAAATTGCGAAAGTTCCCCACTCTACAAAAGTTTATACACAAGCACTCATGACAATCTAAATTCAAGTCGGCGAGATGTTTTTGCTAACTCGTCCAACACTTCACTAGCAGTGATATTTAGCTCTCTGCGGATGTTAAGTATAGCATATTAAAATTTGAAAAAATGATGAAAAAAGAATTCACTAGCCTAGTAAACACCACACTTCACTTGACCGCGGAAACGCACAAGATTTGAAAAAGGTTTGAACAGGGCAGCACAAGTGTAGCAAAAAGAACTGACTAACTGTATTCCTTTTTGATGTGTCATTTTAGTGTACCTTTAAATCATTAAAATAACTGTGTTTGCACTGTCTTTTTCATCCTGTGTTTTTGGCATTATCGACCCTTACTTCTGTAATCCCACAATAATAAGTTTGAAAAAGGGAAATATTTCAAATTTTTATTTTTCTAAAATTGTTAAGTACTTACAATTTTTTGTTAATTTCTGCCCCCCCCTCGTTACGCCTATGATCCTAGTAACCACAGCGGACGAAAAGTGTTTGCGGACGAAAAATGATTGCCTTCAAAAATGGTCTATTTTTTTTTCGGAAATTAGTACGTTTTTGTAGAGGGTGCCAAAAAAATGTAATATGCACCTCGGCGAAAAACTGTCTATTGTCTCGCCTGCTAGCAATTCGCAGACTCGACTATAATAGACAGTTTTTCGTCCTTGGCACATAAATAACTATTTTCGATTGATAGTAATTTTTATTTATGTATTATCTATTCTAATAATGACTTATTACGTCGTCAAAATGTAAAGTCAATATTTTTTAAATTTTATTACATAGAAAAATTAAATTACTATAAAATACCTACTAATAAATTGCAAAAAAGAATTATAGTAATTTGATTATTTCAATACATGTTATATGACATTCAACATTCAAAACTTAGGGAACAAAAAGCAGAGAAAATAGGAGTGTGGTGATAATGTTATAGATAGGGAATAAAAAAATAGAAACTTACTTTTCTCGCCATTCTTTTTTTTTTACTTAGATTCTTTCTTTTTCTTTTTACAGCAGTAAGATTGAATTCATCTTTCTTAGCATTTGTTTCATCTATACCTAAAAAATTGTATGGTTACAAATATTTAGATTATTCAGCGTCCAGTAACAATTGTATAATTATTCTAAAAATATTATTTTCTTAGTGATAATGATAATAATATTTCTCTTCTTGGTTGTAATTTTCTTCCTTCCCCATTTAGTTGAAAAATAATTGTAATTTTCTAAAATTAAGATAATTCACTACATACAGATAACATGAAGCATAGATAAAATCTGCGAACAATTCAATATTTTTCTCATTCACACCTTATATCGACTAATTTAACTTAGAAAACAGGGGGACACCTGTTTTTCCGTTGATATTAAAAAATAATTCGACCCTTTCAATCTTCAACACCACCAACGTGTTCAGCATCCTCGAAAACGGGGAATATGCGTTTTGCCGCTGTTAAAAAGACTACATCCCTGTCGTGATATTTAATCAGTCACATAATAAAGAAATAAAAGAAAAATCGTTTACCTGAAGCGGAATTTTCTGATTTACGTTCCAAATTAACTGAAATTTGGTTTTCATCCTAAAACAATAAATTATATTAAAATTATTAACTATAATAGGAGTAGGAATGGACGTGATGATAAAATTTTGAACTTTTTCTATGTGCTGTATATGGTTGAAATGGTTATTTGATATCTCACAGATTTTTATAGTTATCATCATACATATTGAGGAACAAATTAGTTTTCCGTGGAGAAGCTCATAGTCTGTCTCTGAGATATCCGCATGTTACCACGATATAGGTTGTCAATTTTTAAAAGGTTATTTACTTATAATTCAGTTTTAGTTTTTAACAGTATTTTACATAGTCTAAGAGTTAATTCTCTGAGTTTTTTAAAACAAAATTATAAACAAATTCTACTACAGCGTCAGTAATTTTGTTCATTTTATGATATTTGTGAAGTCATTTTGATCATTTTTTTATATTTGTGATGTAAAATTTTAGTGAATATTTTAAATGTGTAAGTTTTACTAATTTTGTATTTTATTACCATCTGTGTAAACTTGAGGTTAAGTAGAGTAGCTCTGGCTAGACTTCGCCTCTTGTACCTACTCATAGTTTGCAATTTGATTTTATGTATTGTTATATTTTCTCTTCTTTTTGGTTTTTTGAGAAATTAATTTGTCCCTAGCATAAAGCACAATTATTGCTTTAAATTCTCCCGCTATGGGAAAAGAATTTAATTTTTCCTGTAAATAATTGTTCTATTAACTATTTGTACTAAGTATTTTCATGAATATCTTATACACGTTATATATTTTCATTATATTGTCACAAATCCCATATATAATTAAAATATTAATTTCTGAAAAACAAAGTCAAAAACATTTAGGAATTTTATTTACCAAAATTATTTTAGTTTAAAATTCTTAACACAATAGAAAACTTAAAATATAAACATTTAATCAAACCAGGTCTCGTAAATGTAGGACAATTTATTGAAACTATGAACTCTGCAACTGTCATTGAAATATTCCTAAAAACCTTTTGGCGGCGGGAAAGTATAGTCAGTTGGTTGTTGGCTGCAGAGTCAATAGTTGGCTGGGTGGCCAAAAAAGGTCTCCGGAAAAGACAAGTGATCGGTTAAAGTAAAAAGTAGCGTTAAAGATTAAGTTTTAAAGAGTACGATAAAGAAGAAAGAATCTTGTTTGTTGTTACAAAATTGTAATATATAATTTAAAACTGTAATTAAAAAAATTTAAAGAATTTTTTTTTTTTTTTTTTTTTTTTTTTTTTAACTTATGTAACAAGAGACTTAAAGTAGAAAATCATGGCCCCTTTTTTTAATGTGTTTAACCATCTATAATTTCGTGTATATCGGTTCGTTTACTTTGTTTTAAAAATATTATTAATTTCTTTTTAAACCGTTTTAAGGTAGTTTCATCTTTTACTTTTTGTGGCAAGTAATTAAATAATTTTGGAGCTAAGTACAAGTAGTTTCTTTGTCCAATCGTTTTAGAGGCTAGCGGTATGCAATGTAGATGTTTTGTTCTTGTTGCGTACGGATGGTTTAAGGTGGTAAGTTCATTTTTATTTTTATATTGTTGGCATCCCAATTGAATACTATATAATTGCCTAATATCTAATATTTCTGTTTCAGAGTAAAGCAGATGGCTGGAGTATCTTGCAGGTTTGTTAAGCATTAATCTTAGAAATCGTTTTTGGGAGACTTCAACTGCCTGTAGGTAAGTTCTTGATACCCCTCCCCAACCAATAATGCCATAGTTGAGGTGTGACTCGACCAAACTATGATACAAAATTTGTTGCTGTTTGTAGTTTACAAATTGTCTAATTTGTTTGAATCTAAATAAAATGCTGCGGAGTTTTTTTGTTAGATACTCCATATGAGAGTTCCACCTAAGGTGACTGTCTATATATATTCCTAAATATTTGATTTTTTTTGCAGGGTTTATGGAGAAATTTTTTTGGATATTTAGGATGTAATCTGGTAAAGATGTTTCAAGGCTGTCACCATAACTTCAGAACCAACTGGTATAAACCCTGTAATGAAGTTATTTTTTTTAACATTCAATTTCAAATTAAATCAAAATTTATTTCAAATTAAATAAAATGTCCGATTTTGGCTAGCTCACCCAGTACATTTTTAATTCTTTAACGAAACAAATACGGCCTAATCGCTAGATGCGCGCGCGATACTTTTATAGAAATGGTAGGGAAACTATCCGGAGAAGGGACTATTCAGAGCCCAAATGTTTTACGAATTTCAAAATAAGATTGATTTCTTTTCCTGCGAGTCGAAAAATCCAGCCGCGTTAATAATTCAGTCCGTTGTAAATTTTCCGCTGATAAACCAAAAAACCCGAGGTAAACATAGATAAGTTTTTCGCCGTGAAAGACCGTCGTCAATTTGAAGCCAAACGATTCGTTTTATTTTACACGCGTTTTAATTATTTTGATTTATAACTACGAAATCACATCCGAATTTTAAAATCTTATTTGATTTACATCTTTGCCGAAATTTAAGATTTGTTTTTAAGATTAATTTAATTAATTAAATTATTTCTGATTTAGATTTTGAGATTTAGTTTTTGGTAAATTCGATCGTAAGTCTGTATTCCCGTTTCTCCCGGTCGATTGAGTAGATAAATCATTTAAATATATTTTTCCGGTTAATTTGAATTAATAAATTTAACGAATGCTTCCGCCGAATATTAGTATTTAATTAATTCAATAATCTTACTCGAGTTTTTCCTTATTTTAATACCTTTAACTTAGTCTGATTGAGTCAGTCCGATTATTACGCGAAATCCGATTATTACGCGAAGTAAATTCCGAATCGAGCATTTAATTTAATTATTTTTTTTTGTTCAGGGTTTTGAGGGTTGGGCTTTGAAATATTGACTTATTTTCTATTGTAAATATAGTTAAAAATAATATATGTGTCAACGTTAATTCTGGTTTATATTCACAGACCTTATCTCTTTTCAGGGCTTTTAAAAATTAAATAATAAGTTAAAATAAAACTAATCTGAAGTCAACAAGACCCCTGGAGATACCGTATCTCCATCTGAAGCTACCTGTGTCCTTAAGACGCCGTTTCTAAGGGTTGTGGAGTAAACCACATTAAATAATCTGGCGCTCGAGCAATTTTCGTACTAGGGTGTCACTTGTAAGGCATAATTTTCTTTGTGGCAAAAAAAAGCCTTACAACCCATACAACCATATATTTTTGAGAAGCACTCTTCCGAAGGAATTTAGTCGAGTAAAAATACATAGAGTTTCATCTAAAAAAGGGGAGCAGCTATCGCCCACCCATGAATCGTTGATACACCCGGTATATGTTGGGTTAAATTATAGAAGAAAAAAAAAATGTCTTACTTGTAAATTTTCACCTGAATTTGTAGTTGTATCTTTATCTTCTTCGGTGACAGAAACGTTTTCTGATGATTTCCTCAATTCTTGCCACATTAACTGAAATTAAAATTAAAATAATGGAAAAGTTTTATGAAACATCATTAAGAATACTTAAGAAAGTTTATCGTATAATCTATAAATGCAACAAAATATAGGATCTTCCATAAGAAATAATATAACTTTGATACACCACACTTTTTTGGGACAACCTGTATAATTCAAAATAATTTTAAAATGTAGCCTTTATCAACCCACATATCCATGGATAAACAAAATTCTCAAAATATTAACCGTTTAGCCACAATGGATCGTCGCGTCTAACGTGACTCACCCTGTATATGTTGGGTTAAATTAGAGAAGAAAACAAAAACCTCTTACTTGTAGATTTTGTCCTGAATTTGTAGTTGTCTCTTTATCTTCTTCTGTGACAGAAACGTTTTCTGTTGATTTCTCCAATGCTTGCATCATTAACTGAAATTAAAGTTAAAATAATGGAAAAGTTTTATCTATCTAAATTTTGAACGGATATATTTGTAAATCGAAACTTGACTGTTTTTTAATTTCTAGGTTATTAATCTTCAAAATGGTTAATTACCAAGAAAGAACATTGTAACATTGTAATATTGTAATTTTAGAAAAGAGCACTCAAATTAAAATGACTATTCCGCGCACTTTTCAAATGAACCAGTCGGGAGCTCCAGTCAAGTTCGAATTATCTTGACGCTTGACTCTGATTGGCCTATCAAATTCGGTGTTTTCAGATTTGTGTATGTGACAGTTAAACGTCAAATATAAATAATCACGCTGTGCACGCATTTAAAAATGAGCAGATTTGGGATTTCGTTCGATGTCAATGGTTCCTATTTATTAAACTTTATTAATTTCTCTGATCAACTTCTTACCTTTTTTGCTAATTTTCTCTAATTCTGCCGAATTTCAGATTTCTACCTTTTACTTTGTTTGTGAAATTGTCTAATAAAATTCCACTCGTGATTGAATTTATCTCATAAGTCTGTCTTTTATTTCACGAAACTGAGTTGCTTAAAAACACCACGAGTCCGCAGGTTTCTTCAAGCAGACTTATCGCGAAAATTCCACCAATTGTGGTATAACTACTACTCTCTAACCAATCAAACTGGGTTTTTTTGACAGGTCACCATGGCAACACATAGTATTTATTATATCGGAAATTTTTTCGTTGTGGGTACCCACCAGCGAATGTTAGTGGAAATTTTTTGATATGACCACAGAAAAACTAAATTGGTCAGGGATAGGTGGTAGCTTGTAAAAAGACCATAGCATAATTTAATATATTCTATTAATGGCAATTGAATTCTAACAATTTTTGTATTAAGTGGTGAGCTAGATCTTAACCAAACATATTTTTTATACCGAAATGAGAATTTAGACGATTGTGGTTTAAATTCAATTATAACTATGAAATAATATTGATTTTTAAAACTCGTAGGCTTGCAGGACTCGCCTGCGGCTCGCCCTGCAATTTGCCCACTCGTCCAGTAAAAGACCACTTTCGGGACTTGTTACGTAAACTAATATTAATTTACTTATTAAGAGTGTATTTTTCAGTTAACTTAGACAATTTAATATTAAATATGTTTTACGTCGACCTCTACAAAAAATGACGTTTTACGAACTAATTTCCGAATGAAAAGTCAACTATTTTTGAAGGTAAGTCCTTTTCGTCCACAAATGAGTCGCACCGTGCCGTATCCTAGTAACCACAGCGGACGAAAAGTGTTTGCGGACGAAAAATGATTGCCTTCAAAAATGGTAGATTTTTTTTTTCGGAAATTAGAGGTCTCGCCTGCTAGCAATTCGCAGACTCGACTATAATAGACAGTTTTTCGTCCTTGGCACATAAATAACTATTTTCGATTGAAAGTTATTTTTATTTATGTATTATCTATTCTACATGTTCTACAGGGTGTTCCGATATTCGACCGACAACGCTTTACAGGTGATAGCCCTTGACAAATGATGAAAAATGAGTTAGGTACATAAGCTCCTAAGATTCTTAGTTTACGAGATACAGGGTGCTAAAATTGAGAAATTAAAATTATTTTTTTGCGATATTTCACCTACCGTTTTAAATTTTTTGTTCAAACTTGGCAGTCGATTTACTTTTTAGAAGCTTGAAAATTTAACAAAAAATATGCTTTTCATACTTCATCCAGTGACGCACAATAATGGGTAGTGGTAACTTCGTCCTCCCTATTTTTTACGACACTGTATAAATCGATGTTTTTTTCATTATATTTAAATCTTTGGTTATTTACGTTGCAAAAAGTTATTAACTTTTATTGCGCTAAAAATCAACAATTTTGGAGATATTTGACTTTGAAGAGAAGTCTACAATTCATCTTTTCTATCGTCGATGTTAAATCTGGATTTTTTTCATTCATAATAAACAGATGTCTGGACCTAAATACACAATACAAATATTTAGAAAATAGTTCATCTGCAGAAATTTTTGAAATACCATATCTTAAATATACAGGACCGTATTCTATTATTTGACAGGAAATTTCAGTACCTGTTTTTTGACATGCTTAAACACATATTTTAATTAAAGGAAATTTTATTATAATTAGTGATGAATAAGAATACAAACAACTGTTAAACTGTTCAAAATGTTGACCGTTCACTTCACAGCACTTCTTACAACGTTTTCTAATGTCAAAACGCACTCTATGAAAAACTGTTGGGTCATACTGTATAAGGTTTGCAGCCAATAATTCTTCTTCCGTTTCAACTATTGTTTCATATATCAAGGTTTCATGTAACCCCATAAAAAAAAGTCGATTGGGTTTAAATCCGGCGATCTTGCAGGCCGCAATTGTGGTCCACCACGACCAATCCACCTTTCTTCAAACCGCCTGTTTAAATAAGCACTGGCACTTCTAGTAAAATGTACAGATGCTCCGTCATGTTGGAACCATAAGTTTTCTTTGATTTCTAATGTGACGTCTTCTAGAAGTTTATCTAGGACTTCTTCTAAAAATCGAGTGTACATTTTGCCATTTAATTTATTTGGCAAAATATATGGACCGATTAAACAGTCTCCTACAATACCTGCCCAACCGTTTATTGAAAATTTACTTTGAAATCCTCTTTGGCGGATACAACGGGGGTTTTCCTCATCCCAAACGTGGCTATTTCGGGAATTAAAAATTCCCTCTCTCGTCAAATTTTGCTTCATCGGAATACAATATAAATTTTGAAAAATTACGATTCTCGCGACATTGTTCATTAAACCAGTTAGAAAATTCTACTCGTTTTGGATATTCCTGTGGTTCTAATGTATATTTATAAGGTCGTATTAGCGCAAAACTCTCCATACAATACAAGTGAAAAGCTAGCGGAAAATCTTCCCCAAGGGAGCATACAAAAATAAATTCCTGTACACCAGGGGTGAAAACTACTGAAGAAAGAAACCGAAAAATTTCTGCCTCAGGCGGGAATCGAACCCACGTCTCCAGCATTCCGTGCTGATGCCCTAACCGCTAGACCACCGAGGCATGTAATCCGGCAATGATCTAGCTGGTTAAAAGGAGATATATTAGGGATGTCCTTCCTAATTCAGATCTTTCACGGTTTCTTTCTTTAGCCACTTTTCAGGATGACAAGGTTTTCCCCAAACTTTGTTGAGATTAAACCCCTGCACCTGGGAGTGGTGTTTTCTAATACGACGTGGGGGTCGCAACGTGAAAGAACAAGTGAAAAGCTAGCGGAAAATCTTCTAGAAATGGAATTAAATTCTAGCGGTTAGGGCATCAGCACGGAATGCTGGAGACGTGGGTTCGATTCCCGCCTGAGGCAGAAATTTTTCGGTTTCTTTATTCAGTAGTATTCACGCCTGGTGTAGAGGAATTTATCTCCATACAATGTTATTCTTCATATTCAATGTTTTACCTATGGTTCTAGTACTCAGTGAGGGGTTACCAGAAATATGATTTAATATAGCTTCTTCGATGCGAACAGTCCTCGTTGTTCTTTGCCTTCCAGTATTATTCCTTTTAACTACTAAATTACCAGTTTCCCGCAATCTTCTTTCAATGCTAGCAAAAGTTGAATGATGTTGTATTCTGGGCCAGGAAATTTTTGTTCGTACCTAACTGTCATTCTTCCGGTTTTTTGGGTATTCCGAATAATAATAACATATCGGTCATTTCTTCAAAGGAAAAGCTCATTGTTTCGAAAATAAAAATAAAAAACTTCGAGAACACTGCGTAAAATTCAATGAAAACATAAAATACTCGACAACAAGTAAATATACTGTAAACTTCCATTTATGACATACGCCTACTAGATTGTCTAAAAACTATAGTGACGTATGTCGTTTCTTTGTATTCTTATTCTTCACTAATTATAATAAAACTTCCTTTAATTAAAATATGTATTTAAGCATGTCAAAAAACCGGTACTGAAATTTTCTGTCAAATAATAGAATACGGTCTTGTATATTTAAGATATGGTATTTCAAAAATTTCTGCCCAATGATGAACTATTTTCTAAATATTTGTATTGTGTATGTAGGTCCAGACATCTGTTTATTATGAATGAAAAAAATCCAGATTTAACATCGACGATAGAAAAGATGAATTGTAGACTTCTCTTCAAAGTCAAATATCTCCTAAATTGTTGATTTTAGCGCAATAAAAGTTAATAACTTTTTGCAACGTAAATAACCAAAGATTTAAATATAATGAAAAAAAATCACTTTATACAATGTCGTAAAAAATAGGGGGGACGAAGTTACCACTACCCATATTTCCCCCCTTAGATTGGGCACCGTTTTCCCCAAACATAAGGGTGGAAATAGCAAAATTGGCGATTCTTAGATAAAAAAACTGGGAAACAGCTCCTGCCCACACAAGCCCCAACCAACACACACAAAACATAACACACCAGCGCGCACAGAAACCTTAGGAAAAATTAGCTAGCTAGGTTACAAATATTGTAATCAGGGCCTCACCCTGAAAAGGAGGAAAACTCCTATAGCAGGGAATTAGGAAAATGAAATGTCCTAGAAAATGTAATATATACCAAATGAAAATAAATAATAAACTAAAAAAAAAAAAAAAAGAATCTTAGGGGCTTATGTACCTAACTCATTTTTCATCATTTGTCAAGGGCTATCACTCTGTATATCATTTTGTATGATCTAAAGAACTAATAAAGATGATAATGATTTTAATAATTCGTCAAAATTCGTCAAATTGTAAAGTCAATATTTTTTTAAATTTTATTACATAGAAAAATTAAATTACTATAAAATACCTACTAATAAATTGCAGAAAAGAATTATAGTAAATTTGATTATTTCAATACATGTTATATGACATTCAACATTCAAAACTTAGGGAACAAAAAGCAGAGAAAATAGGAGTGTGGTGATAATGTTATAGATAGGGAATAAAAAAATAGAAACTTACTTTTCTCGCCATTCTTTTTTTTTTACTTAGATTCTTTCTTTTTCTTTTTACAGCAGTAAGATTGAATTCATCTTTCTTAGCATTTGTTTCATCTATACCTAAAAAATTGTATGGTTACAAATATTTAGATTATTCAGCGTCCAGTAAAAATTGTATAATTATTCTAAAAATATTATTTTCTTAGTGATAATGATAATATTTCTCTTCTTGGTTGTAATTTTCTTCCTTCCCCATTTAGTTGAAAAATAATTGTAATTTTCTAAAATTAAGATAATTCGCTACATACAGATACCATGAAGCATAGATAAAATCTGCGAACAATTCAATATTCTTCTCATTCACACCTTATATCGACTAATTTAACTTAGAAAACAGGGGGACACCTGTTTTTCCGTTGATATTAAAAAATAATTCGACCCTTTCAATCTTCAACACCACCAACGTGTTCAGCATCCTCGAAAACGGGGGAATAGGCGTTTTGCCGCTGTTAAAAAAATACATCCCTGTCGAGGGTGGGTTTTGGCCGGTGGAGGGGTTGGTGAGGGTCGGAAATATTTTTCAACACCACCACCGTGTTCAGCATCTTACAAAATGGGGGGGAATACATTTTTTTACAAGGAAATGATGTGCTGCCCGTTTAACCCCTTTAGGGAGTTGGGTTTGTGAAAAAAGAAATTCTGATACCGCCTTCGTGTTCAGCATCCTTGAAAACCGGGGGGGGGGGGTAAGTTTGGGTCAATTTTTCATGTTTTTTTCCGGCTCACACACAAGAAAGAATATTCTGTTACACAGAAACAGAAATTATCGAAATACGCAAGTAGGAAAATTACCTTTTTGTGTTTCATGAGGTCCCGTTTGGGTAATCAAATGTCCCCCGTCCTCCCCCCTGCAGATAATACTGGGCTCTGGATGTCCTGTGGCGCTACAAGTTACAGTGACATTTTCGCCTTCCTTTATGGTAATGTCTTTGCTCGTTCCGGAATCATCAATATCCGGAGGAACTGGAACAATAAAAAGTGAATTTTCAATATTTAGGTAGAACAGCAGAAGTATTTGTTTTGGAGCGATTTATTTTAAATTAGTATTTGTACTATAGAAATACTCGGACGTAAAGGCCACTACATGTCTGCAATCTCTCTATTTCTATTCTTTTTAAATGTGAAGTTAAAGGAAACACGAAACTATTCTTTAAAACTTTATTTTGTCGTCCCAGGCTGTCGTAGAACGATCCTAAATTTCGTTCTGTATATAATTTGAAATATATAAAGTAATGTAGGTTAAGTTTGATAGCTTTGTTGCCAGTAGTTTTAAAAAGAAGATATATTTAGTAACTAATATTTGAACAAAATAGTATTAAAAAACTATATTTTCTATAGATGAATTTTTAAAGTTTAGAGTACACCGAATCAGGTCTAGTATGTAGTACACCCAAGAAACGAGATGGCGCGGTGGGAAAACAAACTTTTAAATAATTGCTAAATAAATATCAAGAGAATAAATATATTTGATAAGAATGCCAAGCAAGTATTCTAAAATAATTTGGATTTTTCAAAATTATAGGGAAATACGCAGCAAAAATCTATGTACGGACGTAAAAGTGATTTTAAGAAAGTTGTTGGTCATGCTGATCATTTTGAAGAGGTCAATTCTTGAATTATTCCATGACAAGAGTCAATAATTGATGTGCCCAACAAACATTTAAAAATACTAAATACACCAATTATAATATACAGGGTGGGCCAAACTTCTGACCTCGGAGGATTACGTTGTTGTGGTAAGAGATAAAACTTTCAAATTTTATGTGAGCTAGTACAGTTACTGGATGCACATTTTGAAAATAGTTTCGATTATACAGGGTGTTCCAAAAACTCGTGGGAACACAAACTTACATTTTTTTAAATGGAACATACTATATTTTATTCAAGAATCGAAAAGATCTCATCGATGGCGTTAAAAAAATATAGCATGTTAATATATTATATGGGTGTTTCAAAAAGATATGGCCAATTATTATAGTCTATTTTTATGTATGAGAGAGTATTAAAATAATAAAGCGTTCGTAATCCATAGGCTTTTAGTAGACAGTTAAAATATTTTGTGAAGTTATACCTCGAGTATTTTCGTATGAAATAACCTTTGTATAAATATAATAAATATATCGGGTGTACACTTATATTTTCACCTAATTAACCTGCTTATAACTTCTAAACAGCTAAAGGTAAAAAAGTGCAATTTTTTCTAAAATATTTTATTTTTCCACAAGGTATGTTAAGAACATTGTGTCAAACGGGTTATGTAGGTATAAGGGTTTAAACTTTGACTTTTAAACAACGTTACGTTCATAAATAATAATTTTAATATAAAAACTACTTCAGAATCGAAATCAGAAGATGAACTGTCGCAACCATTATTTACAATGAGTGGCTCGATCATTTCATCAGTAATATTGTCCAACTTCCACATTTTCTCTTCTTCTTTAATCGTATGATTTACTGCCTTTTCCCAGTTTTCAGGCTTCACATTATTTACAGCCTCCAAAAACAACTGTTTAACATCACTCATTTTAAAAGAATTATTTTTTCTTGAAACTTCTCCCTATATCTGTGCCCATATCAGTTCAATCGGGTTTACTTCGCAATGATATGGTGGTGATCTAACCACCGTCATCCCACGATTTTTTGCAATTTCATCAATTTCATATTTTTTTAATTTCTCTTTATGAAGGGAACACAAATGATACAGTTCTCTTCTCACAGAACCGGGATGGAACTTAATATTCTTTGAATTTAGCCAATTCTGTAAATCTTTTTTTAACCACTTGGTTGTCGGCATTTTTTCTGTAAGTCTCGAGTGATAACTTGCATTATCCATTACTATTATACAGTTCTGAGGAAGAAGATCTATCATTTGTTCGAACCACTCTTTAAAGACATCAGCATTCATGTCCTCATGGTAGTCACCGGTACTAGTAGATTCAAAAGTCAATAAACCACCTTTAACAAAACCGTTTGAACTACCGATGTGTACTATTATCAGTCTGCGCCTCTTTCCTGAGGGTGGATTTAAACCAGTAGATAAATTATTTAAAAAAGCCTGTCTTCGACTTGTAACAGTTTCATCTTGCCAAAATTTATTTGGTGTATGTCCCTCGTTGATCCATGTTTCATCTAAATAAAATATATTTCTTCTTTGGTTTCTCATTTCTTTTATAGTCCTTAGGTAATTTCTTCTCCATACTACATATCGCTTCTTTCTATTAAAATAGAAAACCTATTTCTTTTAAAAGTTTCCATAGTGTGCTTCGACTCATTTCAGGGTAATCCTTATCATCTCGAACCGTGGCAAGAACTTTGTCTACTGTCGGAAATTCTTTTCTAAAGAAGAACGCATGCACTTTCCTTCGAAGTCTTTCTTTCAAATGATTTTCTATTTGAAATTTTGGTTTTCCTGGAGCTTTAAGTGCTGTTTGAAACTCGCCACATTTCTCTTCTTTAACAACTCTGTAAATCGTAGATTTCCCAACACCAAGCGTACTACTAACTAATTCCACTGTGTCATCAACACTTTTACATAAATGTTTGTCTGTAAATGATTTAAAACAATTAAATATTAATGTTTTTTCATTAACTGTTAAAGGACCGATTTTTTGTCGTTTACGCGGTACTTCCAAATTTTCCATGATCACACTAGAATTCACAATAGACTGCACACTGCACCTTGCATGTTGCAACTAAACGACATTTAGTAAGCTGTCAAGAATACACAACTGGACCTCCTTACTAGGGATTTATCTACTTATAATTCGATTACTGTAAGAAATTCTTGGAATTAAAATAAAACAAAATTGGCAAATAGGTACTTATTGAAAATAATCTTAAGATACGGCTATGTTATCTTTAATACACAGGGCTTTTGGCCTGTCTAAACCTTTTTCTATTGTTCTGTACAGCTTATGGTTATAAAAGACCAATAAAAGACGCAAAACTTGTATTAGCTCAGGTACATTTATGACAATTTTAGGAAATATTTAGATTATTCCGTAAAAATATTTAAAATGACCGTACTAAGTTTTGCATTAGAAATGCTGTTTTATTACTCTCTCATGCATAAAAATAGACCATAGCAAAAATGACCCCATTTTTAACACTCTGTAACAGGTCTTTGTACTCAAATGTCATTCTTATATCGTTGGCTGTGCTCACTATTAATTACTTTTTTATCTATGGCTTCTTTAATACAGGGTGAAACCGAACTCAAATCAAGCAATATCTCAAAATTTTCAAATGGATCACCCTATAAGTCTTTTTACAATTTGTTAGTACAATTAATAAGCATTCAAACGATATAGTATAGTTAGGGTGTAAGTTAATGGAAAACTGTAAATAGTTGATGATAACGGAAAAATTTTGCATTTTACGTACACAAATTAAATGATATTAAAGGGTAAACATTTTTTTCTTTTTTTTGCCATTTGAGGGGTGGAGTCGACTCGGAGAGAAGATCCAACATCACCATCGTGTTCAGCATCCTCGAAAACGGGAGATAACGCGGGTTTTCTCGTTTATAGCGAAGAACAAACTTTTCACCCCTCGGGGGTGATTTTTGGACGTTTGAGGGATGGGGTCAACTCTAAAAAAATTGTCACCAACGCCATCGTGTCCAGCAACCTCGAAAACGGGGAGTTACGTTAGTGTTGCCGGTGAAAGACACGATTCACCATTTTGGGGCTGGTTTTTGGACGTTTGGGGGGTGGTGCAAACTCTAAACGAATTTTAACTCTCGCCATTGTGTTCATCATCCTCGAAAACGGGGGGAGCGCAATTTGAAGGCGTCAAAATTTATTTGTATTTTCCAAGGCTTTTTCCGGCTCACAGAATGGACTAATAATTCCGAATATCTTTATAAAGGTATGCGGTCCTTTAGTGGTAACAGTAAAAAATAATAGACACATCCAAAATTACGATTACAATTTGTAGAAAACCTAAAATATACAGTACGTTTTATTTAAAAATTTAATACCATATAATTTATGTACTATGTACCTAAAATACATGATTTTTCCGTTATCATAAAATATTTACAGTTTTCCATTAACTCATACCCTAATTATACTATATCGTTTGAAAGCTTATTAATTGTACTAACAAATTGTAAAAAGACTTTTAGGGTGATCCATTTAAAAATTTTGAGATATTGCTTGATTTGACTTCTGTTTCACCCTGTATTAAAGAAGCCACAGATAAACAAAGTAATTAATAGTGAGCACAGCCAACGATATGAGAATGCCGTTTGAATACAAAGACCTGTTGATTTATTTTAATTTACTGTTTTACAGAATGTTAAAGATGGCGTCATTTTTGCTAATAATTGAAACACCCATAGAGAGAATATGCTTTATTGTCATAGAAAAATTACAAAAATTTTATAGACAAAGCGAAATTAATCAAAGGTAATACCACGAGTCCTCCAAATTTAATCTATAAAATTTCAGAGGACGAGTCGTATTTGAAAGGATTATTTTTTGAATCATTTTGTATTAAAAACAGAGAAAGACACTTTACACTCAAAAGGTCGATATTTTCTTTTACATTTAAACGCCAAATATTACAAACGTAATATAAGTTGCCTATCTAGTAGTAGGCATTTAAGATTATTTATTAAGTGTAACGTTTAGACGTTTTGACATTATGTTAGTTTTAAACGAATTTATGGATGGAGCTGTGTTGTATTGACAATAAACGAATAAAAACAGGTTAGTTTACAAATATATTTTGAAATTTGGGTATTAACATAGATTTGCAATACATTTTAGTATAATAATAATTGATAAATGTTTACATTTGACATCTCAAAAAAGGTAAACATAGTTTAATCAAAAAACAAAAACGACGAAGCGGTTTTATCAGTATAAAACACAATAATTGGTTAGGATCCTGAGCTGTTATTGGCTGAAACCACAAAATCTGACTGTTTTGACAGATGAAAAAAATAATCATAATAAAAATAAAAATAAATTACTAGATAAAACAAAACACAAACAAAATAACAATAACAATTGCATTGGATATGCAATATCCGTCACTATAAATTATTGTTCAAATTAAAATTTTCAAATTAACTTAATTTAATTATTGCTCCTATATGCTGCAACCCAAAAGTCTAAGGCACGTTATAAAATTCTGCCACTGTGTAAAATGGTCTTTCTTGAAGAAAAGCCCTAGTGGATCTTCTGAACTTATCATAACAATTTATAGATTTTAGCTGTATCGGGAGATTATTATACAATTTTTTTGCATTGTAGGTAATAGAATTTTTTATTAGGTCAGAGGTGGGAATAGGTAAGTAAACATCAGTATCTAAATTTCTTGTAGGATATCTACGATAAATAGACCAGGAAGGGTTAGAATTTTGAAATTTTTAAAGCAATTTTCACAGTGAGTCCTACTACTTAAACCAAATACATAACGAATTGCTCTTTTTTGTAATTTGAAAATAGATTCGAAGTGGTATAAGCTACAAGAACCCCAGAACGGTAAACCATAGCGAAGGTGAGATTCGAATAAGGAAAAGTAGGTCATTAATGCAGTAGTAGGGGTCAGCTCTTTAGAAACAGTTTTAATGGCAAAACATGCAGAAGATAATTTTTTTGCCAAGGTATCAATATGAGTGGGTCATTTCAGGAATTTGTCTATATAAAGACCTAAAAACTTAATTGAGTTCACCGTTAGAATCGGATTATTGCTTAGAGTTATAGGCTGTAAAGTACCTCTGTAAGACATTGCTACGGTTTTACTGGTGTTGAAACAAAGCCCATTCGAGTCAGACCAAGACTTGATAGTAACTAGATCTTTGTTTATGCTAGATTGTAATGTCTGTATATCAGAACTACTCCAGGTTACACTCGTGTCATCGGCAAATAAAGTAATTCTTCCACTTATTTTTAAGTCTGTGATATCGTTGATGAATAATAAAAATAAAATTGGACCTAACACTGAACCTTGAGGTACGCCACTGCTAATTGGCAGATTTGAAGAATCAGCACCATTAGCACGTACCTGCTGATTTCTATTTTCTAAGTTTTAAACCATTGCAAAGGAGAACCCCGTACGCCATAAATTTGTAGTTTCTTAATTAAGATTTCATGATTAACACAATCAAAGGCCTTTGCAAAGTCACAAAATACTGAAGCTGTGAAAAGTTTATCATTAAGTGATGTATATATTTCATTAAGAACGGAAAACATTGCGTCACTAGTGCATTTTTTAGGAAGGAAACCATATTGATAAGGAAGGTAATAGAGCAATAGGTCTATAGTTACAAGTTTCGGTTTTGTCGCCACCCTTATGAAGTGGGATTATTATAGCTGTTTTTAGACAGCTCTGAAAGATACCAGATTCGAAGGATTCATTAATGAGCGAAGTTAAAATGTTAATTACTACATCAGGTATATTTGAAAATATTTTAGTGGACAAGCCATCATTTCCACAGGAAGATTTATTTTGAATGCTGTTTATGGTTTGCACTAGTTCGTGCTTATCTACTGGTCCTAGGAAGAAACTATTAGTGACCCTTTTAGTAGGTAGGAGGAAGGAGAGAGCATCCTGGCCCGGAGCTATGTTAGAGCTGATATTCTTACTTACATTAACAAAATAATTGTTTAGTTCATCAGGACTAGGATTAACAATGTTTGAAGAACGGGTTTTATTTCTTAAGTCATTTATAATAGACCAGGTTTCTTTGGAAGAGTTTTTAGCTCTTGAGATGCGATTTTTATAATAGTTTTTCTTAGTAGATTTGATAATTTTCCGATACAGTATTCTGTAGTTGTTGATATAATTTAATATTAGGGGGGGGGGGGTTATCTGAGAATTTTTTAATATACATAAGTGACCTCATATTTTTTGAAGAAATTCTTATTCCTTTAGTTGTCCAAGGTTTATGACGTTTAGTTTTAATGGGGCGAAGGGGAAATGCTGTATTGAAACACTTAATTATTTTATTTAGATATAATATATTAACATGCTATATTTGTTGAACGCTCTTGGTGAGATCTTTTCGACTCTTGAATAAAATATAGTATGTTTCATTTAAAAAAATGTAAGTTTGTAAGTTTTCGGAACACCCTGTATAATCGAAACTACTTTCAAAATGTGCACCCAGTAACTGTACTAGTTCACACAAAATTTGAAAATTTTATCTCTTACCACAACGACGTAATCCTCCGAGGCTCACCCTGTATATTGTCACAATTTGGTTTTTACGAAAAATATATATATATATATATATATACACTAAACAACAATAAAACTAACAAATCAAATTATTAAGTACGCCCGAAATATTTTTTTTTTGAATAATATAAGATATGAAATGTGGTTCAATGAAGAAATAAAAGAAAAATCTTTTACCTGAAGCGGAATTTTCTGATTTACGGTCCATATTAACTGAAATTTGGTTTTCATCCTAAAACAATAAATTTTATTAAACTTATTAACTATAATAGGAGTAGAAATGGACGTGATGATAAAATTTTGAACTTTTTCTATGTAGTGTATATGGTTGAAATGTTTATTTGATATCTCACAGTCTCTTATAGTTATCACCATACATAAATATTTATGCTATCATATATTTGTAACATACCATTATTACACTTAGAATATTTCACCGTAATTGAGCGATTATAAAGCACAGTTATTGCTTTAAATTCTCCCGTAATGGGAAAAGAATTTAATTTTTCCTGTAAATAATTGTTCTATTAACTAGTTATGATAAGTATTTTCATGAATATCTTATACACGTTATATATAATTAAAATATTAATTTCTGAAAAACTAGGTAACAAAGTCAAAAACATTTAGGAATTTTATTTACCAAAATTATTTTTGTTTAAACTTCTTTACACAATAGAAAACTTAAAATATAAACATTTAATCAAATCAGGTCTCATAAATGTAGGACAATTTATTGAAACTATGAACTCTACAACTGTCAGCGAAATTTTCCTAAAAACCTTTTGGCGACGGGAAAGCATAGACAGTTGGTTGTTGGCTGCAGAGTCAATATTTGGCTGGGTGGCCAAAAAAGGTCTCCGGAAAAGACAAGCGATCGGTTAAAGTAAAAAGTAGTGTTAAAGATTAAGTTTTAAAGAGTACGATAAAGAAGAAAGAATCTTCGGGAGATTACAGTACGGCGTTTGAGGATAAGCCAAAATAAGCCCTATAAAGAAGAATAATCATCAAAGTCATTGTGACAGGCCTCTGGTTCGTTATGTATAGGTAACCGATTGTTATTAATCTCTAATCAACTTTTATTATTTTATTTCTTCGAGTGAGTGGTGGTATTAAGACATAATAACTGCTAAGTATTCGGGAGAGACCTCCGTAACTTTGTAAAGACCGAAAGGGCGTTTCACCCTGAAAACGTAGCAGTAACACGGGACCTCGTGACAATATCACGTCAAAGATTTTCCACCTATAATATATTTTGTTTGGTTTACTTTTTGAACATCACGTATTTAACGTATGAGTTGTGGTTTGTCTTATTTAGTCCTGAAACTTTTGGTAAGGACAATAAATTATTTGGCTTATAATCTTACCAGCCACCTTTAATTAAATTTTTCTCTGCAGGGAATCGGAGGTTGTCCAGCAGACAGCCGACTAAGGTAACGACTTGATAAACGTTTTGTTTGAGTTTATAATGTAACGTATAACAATTTTTTATAGTTTGATCAAGAGCTGCAGAGCTTCGGTGTTGACGTGTCATGCAGCATGTTTTTGTTCGTCAATTGATGGCATCTTCCGGTCTGATAACTGTGCTTGTTATAATTTTAATTTTAAGGAGATTTACCTACATACTGTAACGATGTAAATATTGTAATTTGTCACTTGGGAATTTAGTTATTTTAAATTATGTGTTGCGGACTTAATAGAAAGTTAGTTTAAGAGTGTTGAGATGTTAAAAATGTCAAAGTTAACAAATTGAAAATAAATTAATATAATAATAATAATATTTATTGTTTCTAATGTAGGTAAATTACATATAACAAGAGGTCTCAAAAAGTTCATTAGTAATAAAATAGTACTTATTACACTGATACACATCTTCCTAAGTTCTAACACAAATAAATTATTAAAAAAGTAAAATCTTATAATTTACTGAATTCATCTCATATGTAGAAGATATAGAAAAAAAAACGACTTACTTGTAGATTTTGCCCTGTATTTGTAGTTGTCTCTTTATCGTCTTCTGTGACAGAAACGTTTTCTGTTGATTTGTCCAATGCTAGAATATGAATTTATTAAATAGCCATCACTTAATTATAAATATAGTTAATAAAAACATTCTTACCACTAACAGAATTTGGATCTTCAGGATGCTTAAGTCTCATTAACTGAAATCAACGTTAAATAATGGAAAAGTTTATCAACTAAGTTGAAACACTATCGTCGACCACTCAACCAAAACAAATTTTAACACACTCTACGCGCGTTTCGCCAACTATGTTGGCATCATCAGGAGTTGATGATAGACTAAACAATTAACTATTTCTAACAGCTATTTATACTAAATGACTAACATCCCCTCCCCGGTGACCAAATCAGCCAAGGCTGACTAATCAGCCAAGGATGACCCGTACTTAATGGATTAAACTAAAAATAAGACTAAGAGGAATTGGTCCTTTGTCTCTGTTTAAACTAGTTTGTAAGGCTTTTTCTTGTCACTAAGAAAAATATTGCCTTACAAGATGACGCTTTAGTACGGAGATTGCTCGAGCGCCAGTTTTTTTATGTGGTATGCTCCACAACCCTTAGAAACGGCCTCTTAGGGGCACAGGTAACTTCAGATGGAGATACGGTATTCTCCAGGGGTCTTGTTGACTTCAGACTTAATTATTTTTACCTTTAATAGCCCTGAAAAGAGGTAACGTTGGTGAATATAAACCAGGAAATTAACGTGACACTTATATTGTGTTTAGCTATGTTACAATATAAAATTCGTTTTATTTCAAAGCCCACCCACTTTAACCCTGAACAAAAATAATAATTCTTTAAAAGAAACGTTCGATTCGGCTCTATTAAATACGGTAATGACGGAGTGACTCAATCAGACTTTATTGAAATTTACTGGAAGAATTATTAAATAAATTAAATGATTAAATTAATCCGCATGAATGTTATTAAGCTCTTGTGAATATTCCAAATTAACCGGTGGCGTTAATTAATTCCATTAATTCTAATAATTAATCAGGAGAGTTACTTAATATTATTATTCGCGAAACGGACGGGTAGGTTATGTTAAAGTTGTTAAATTCTTAAATTAAAATCGGCTAAATGTCCTTACCTCCTTTCTAAATAATCATAATTAACCGGAAATGTTAATTAATACTATTAAATTATTTAACTTAAATCGGGTGAGTTAGTTAGCTTTCTTATCTTATTAAAATAAACAGGGTAATATCAGATCGCGCGGAGGGGAGCGATATTGTTTAAGGGTTCAGCCTAAGCAACCAACAAAGACAAGATCAGTCCCAAAATGACGGATTTCACGGACCTAAGCTTGCAGAAGCTGATATTGTTCAAGGGTTCAGCCGTAGCAACCAACAAGGACAAGATCTGGTCCCAAGATTTCGAATAACGCGTCGACCTAAACTTGCAATTGGGGAGATATTGTTCAAGGGTTCAGCCGAAGCAACCAACAAATTTTTCTGAAAAGATAATTAACAAAATTAAAAATGAAGTCGTAAATGAAATTCTAAACTGAGATCTTAAATAACTCTCCTAAAATTCGGCCGCGAAAAGAAATAAAAATTAAATGAATCCCGTTCAATTAATTTTTCGGAAAAACAATTAACAAAATAAAAATAAAATCGGAATGAAAATTCTAAATGGTTCTCCTAAAATTCGGCCACGAAAAGAAATCAAAATCAAATGAATCACGTTCAATTAATTTTTCGGAAATAAAAATAATTAAAATTAAAAACGAAATCAGAATGAAGTCTAAATAACTCGCCTTCTAAAATAAAACAATTACGAATCCCCAAAAATGAATAAACTGTTCTCAAATTACTAATTGATAAACCGGATAAAAAAAAAATCAGAAAAACAAAACGTAAATAAATAGTTCGTTTCGGTATCTTAATACGTTACAAAATTAAACGCGTTTTCGGAACAAAATACGACGATTTTATTAACACGGCAAATACGGCGATTGTTCAAATACTAAAATTACCGAAAATTAAAGTTGTACCTCGGAAAAACGGCTAGTTATATTTTATTCAACTTCAAATATCGGATTTCTGTAAGTGAATGAAATTCTTCAATGTAAAATGTTAAAATCTCACCTTCGTGAGCGACTCCTACCACGCAAAATCCCTTCCCAAGCGACTTGATTTACGGCGCGCGCAATGCCATCTTTAAACGGCGTTAGCTCGTGAAATGTTTTAAAATATGTTTAGGGTGAGCCAAAGAAAAATCGAAAGTTTTATTTAATTTTAAATAAATTTTCATTGAATCCCGAAATTATTCAACTTTTGCGGCCGGAGAAAAATAGATTTATTACAAGTTTTACATTTACCTATTTCTATACTTTCAAATGCGTCCAACAATTTATTATTGGATACATTTTTAAGTAATTTTACATTGTCTATAATTAAAAGCATGTTCGGCTATACTAGATTTTTCCGTACGCCCATATTTTAAGTGAGCCACGTGCTCTTTACATCTGACCTGTACAGAGCGTCTAGTCTGCCCAACATACTTTCTATCACAATCCCCAAAACTAACTTTCACTTTTTGGCGAAACGCGCGTAGTGTTAAAATTTGTGTTTTGGTTGAGTGGTCGACGATAGTATTTCAACTTATCATTAAAAAAATTGGAAAATAAGAAAGTTTATTTATCTAAGTTTTGAACGGATATATTTTTAAATCGAAATTTGATTGTTTTTTTAATTTCTAGGTTATTAATCTTCGAAATGGTTAATGCCCACGAACATTGTAACATTGTAATTTCGTCGCACAGTCTGATTCTGATAACTGTGTTTGTTATAACTTTTAATTTTAAGTAGATTTACCTGCATACATACCGGGTGTTTTTCAAATAAAAGTTGTAGAGAGCAATGAAAGCTATGTCCCAAAAATAACTACCAACATACAGGATAAATGTGTGACTTATCAAAGTTATGTTTTTTTAAATGAAACACCCTATATATTTTCACTCGATTGAATTCCTTCGGAAGAGTGCTTCTCAAAAATATAGAGTTATATGGGTTTATACCAGATGCTTCTGAAGTTATGGTGACATTTATAACTCAAAATAAATAATTAGGAATAAGAGAATTTTTTCACCAAATATCCTCAAAAATAGTGTATTTTCATTTCATATTCATAAATTTACCGAATGGCTCTTTTCCCATACAGGGGCAACCAAAATTTGGAATCACTTTTTTCTCAGGTTTTTCAAACGGAACACCCTGTAAATAAGGCCATACCAGCTGCCAGAAAATGTAGAATTTATCTACTTGATTTCCTCCTCTAATTCTTAAGAAGTATGAAAAATGTAATAAAAGCAATAATGATAGATATTTGTACTCAATGATGGACAAATATGGTTGTGGCGTGTTTTTTTTTTGCACACAGCGAACGGCAGCTCTTCCGTCTGGGGCAATGGGTCGTGGTCCAAAGAAGAATATAAATTGAAAAATTGAAAATTAAAAGTGATTTTAATATTGGGCGTCACTAAATTTCGTGTTATAAAATTTAGAAACTAAAAAAAAAATATTTGTGACAAACCTGGTGAAGATAAACAAAATTGTCCCAGTGAAAAACACATATATTTACAATTATGTACAAAAAACGGTTTTATACAAAACAAGATGTTGAAGAAAAAAAATCAATGTTTATAATAAATGGCTATAAATACCTATGATTTTTTTTTAGTTGTAGGAGGGCTGATTTTCAGTTTTCAAGGTGATTTCTTCACTTCTAAAAAGACGTAGAACTTAGAACGAAAGGATTATCCTCAAGATAGATTATCTTCAGATAGTAGAAGGATTATCCACAAGAAGGAGTATCTTCAGATAGCAGAATGATTATCCGCAAGAAGGATTATCTTCAAATAGTAAAATGATTATCCTCAAGAAGGATTATATTATCTTCAATGTCGTGCAGAACAAATATCCTCAAAAAGGATGGAAAGGTTATCTCCAAAAAGGATTGAAAGGTTATCTCCAAAAAGGACCCTGTTGAATAATGTTAATTTTCACACACGTCTTGAGTTCAAAAAAAAGAGGAGGCACAAAATGGCAGGTGCTCAGTTGAAAATTATATATATATAAAAAGAAAAGGTACAAACACATACCTCTTAAAATCAGAGGGTATATTATAATACCAAAAGAAGGAACTCGTTCACCAACAATTGAGGACTTTTCGTCAATTTTAGAGATTTCTCTTGACGGTCCAAAAACAAAATTGCACTTCCAAAAACTTTACTTCAACCGGCCAAAACGCAAGAATGATAAGAAAAAATGACAGCTTCCACGGCGTGGATTTGTAATCGATATAATCAATATAATCGATACTGAACAAAACGAACTATCGAAGTAGAAAATATGAGAGGTGAGATCAACAAGAAAATGACATATCTTTAATATTCAACAGCACCGCAAATACTTAACCGACAACGAAAATATTTAAAAATCTTCTATCGAAGTCATGTCAATCAACTGATTGTTGACAGAACCGAAAAATATAACCTCTCCATGCATATGAGAAAAATCATAGGTTTTGAAAGCAAATGTAAATATTGACAATATCGTAATTAAAGTAATAATATATACATATATAGTAATAATATATACAACAGAAAACTACAGAAAAAATAGGTAAGTACAACATTATTTATGTTACTGAATATACATATGGTGATCATACAGTGAATCAAATAAACAAACATTTTATTTTTATTTTTAGGACTGACCTAAATGGAATTATTGTTCAGTTCAGGATTAAGAGACACTGGCAAGCAGTAATCGCCGAACCAGCAGGTGATAATAAACCAGAACTATACAGTGAGCAAAACTAACAGTGATTTTCATTTCAGGTAATGGTTGACCTTTTCAATGTCGTCATGAAATATTGATAATTTGTAAATTATAACTGAATATAAATAAAGTAATAAAATATTTGTTAAATATTATTTCCGGATAAAAATAATGCTATATGGTAACAAAATAATCTCAAAAAATGTAAAAACACGAGATGTTCAAACAATCTCCCATTTTGAGCTATGCATACATTAAGTCTATCTACGATGGTTCTTCGAACTTCAGTTAAAGTTGATCTTGTAGTATAGCGAAAAATTCCTCTAATTCTATTTTTCCTTCAGCGGTTGGTTGGTTTCTCACTGTCGACCTATTCCTTAACATATCCCAGATAAAAAAAATCTTAAAGGCATGAGGTCTTGGGACCTTGCTGTCCCTCCCTCCTTCCAAAAATGTACCATTCGCAATTTCCCTTGTTTTGTTCACTTCTTGTGCTTCACACTTCTTGTTTCCACAAACCTCTCCTTCCAAAACTCTCGAGTCCCACATTCCTTGAATCAGGATATCGAACTGCAAACATTCTGGCTAAATCAGTTTCTGTAACATCTATCCGGAATGTAGATCATTCTATCAATTATATCAAATCACCCTTGGAACATTTGAATGTTACAGGAATTATCAATAATCGTGACCTTTAATTGTCGAGGTGAATGTTTAGGGGGTATATCATTATTGCTTTTATGAAGTTTTTCATACTTTCCTTAAGAATTAGATACATTACCGGTGGAAATCAAGTAAGGAAATTCTAGATTTTCTGGAAGCTTATAGTGTGGGCTATTCAGTTATGACCTTATTTACTGGGTGTTCCATTTGAAAAAACTAAGAAAAAACTGATCCTGAGTTTTGGTTGCCCCTGTATGGGAAAAGAGCCATTCGGTAAATTTATGAATATGAAATGAAAATACACCATATTCGAGGATATTTGGAGAAAAAAATTTTCTTATTCCTAATTATTGATTTTGAGATATTTGGTGTTGAATGAACCCGTTTTGAGACAAATGTCACCATAACTTCAGAACCACCTGGTATAAAACCCATACAACCAAATATTTTCGAGAAGCACTCTTCCGAAGTGTTTCATCTAAAAAAACATAACTTTGATAAGTCACACATTTACCGGACACCCTGTATGTTGGTAGTTATTTTTAGAACGTAGCTTTTATTGCTCTCTACAACTTTTTATTTGAGACATTTTTTCCTATCTCAAATAGGGGAGCAGCTATCGTCCACCCACGCATCGTTGATACACCCGGTATATGTTGGGTTAAATTATAGAAGAAAAAAAATGTCTTACTTGTAGATTTTGACCTGTATTTGTAGTTGTCTCTTTATCTTCTTCAGTGACAGAAACGTTTTCTGTTGATTTCTCCAATTCTTGTTTCTTTAACTGAAATTAAAGTTAAAATAATGGAAAAGTTTTATGAAATATCATTAAAAAAATTGGGAAATAAAAAAGTTTATCTATCTTAGTTTTGAACGGATATATTTTTAAATCGAAATTTGACTGTTTTTTAATTTCTAGGTTATTAATCTCAAAATGGTTAATTACCACGAACATTGTAACATTGTAATTTTAAAAAAGAGCACTTCTCTTTCCAAGAATATTATGTAAATTAAAATGATAATTTTTTACTAACTATTGTAACCAATCAAATTACTTAATTTAGAGTCATGTGTCAAATTTCATCCAATCAGCTATGGATTACAGCGATAACACCCTACATGTGGTGTTTTCAGTTTGGTGTTTTCAGCAAGTCAAGTTTTTGATTAAAAATTAATTAAACGTCAAACTGACAACTAGTTTAAAAATGTTTAAATCTACAAAGTAAAAAATTATCTTATCGAATACCCCTCGGGCCTTGATAAATCCTCAAAATTTTGTCATAGAGAATCCTTCAAGCGTGTTGCTTAAGGATAATAGCCCTCGGCCTTCGGCCTCGGCCCATTATCAAGCAACACGCTTTCAGCATTCTCTATGACAAAATTATCTCGGTATTATCAAGGCCCTAGGGGTATTACTACTGAAAATATTAACCATAACACAAAATTGTCCAATATGTGAACAAACAAAACAATCTCAAAGTCTGGAACCACCAATTTGTTGTTAAATAATAATGATACAATATCAAAAATATTGAGAGATTTTGTTTATTTAACTCACATTAAAGGACAGCGCCGTTCCTGCCTAACAGACTTCATCAGCCTAGTGGGCTGAATGAATAAATCTCCCGTTGGCATTACCCATAGAAAACAACAACAAGGATACAAGAAATTATGTTTGCATCTAAGAAGGTTTAAAATATTTCAAATTATATTGTGTTAGCCTCACGTAGAGACCCTGCGATGGTGAACACGTTAAAATTCTAATAGCCCAGTTGACAGAGAAGGATTTGACCAAAAGCTCGCACAAAATGTGATCTCGATGAAACTTGGCATTTAAGTACTTGAAAGGGTGTAGAAAACATTAAAAAAATCTGGGCTGCTCTAAAGTGTATGATAACTTCACAATTTCGAAAATAAAATCTAAAATTTGATTTTTCCATTGTTTAATTTTCAACGACAAATTAAACATATTTACTCAAACCGACAACATTGTACCAAATATTCTAAAACATATACATTTATTTTGTCACGTAGCCCTTTCGACAACAAACTGGCAACATCGTAAGACGTGCAGAGCATCTTAACGAATCTTGCGCCTACGAGTATTTTGACTCGTAGGCCACAATTTAAAAACTTTAAAATAAAATCAATTTTGTTTTCTCCAACGCGAGAGGCGAAGACGGACATATCAAAATTACCCCGTCTAACCAAAATCGACTCGCCCACACGTTAACAACAGCTTCTAGAACATTCGGACAAGGCGGGGATAAGCTTGAGCGGCTAGACTTCATCAAATTTTTAATCAGTGCACCATCATCACTACGAGACGCCAGATCTCGTAAATTCTTTATCAATCATGCCTTACGCGCAACATTAAGTTAACTACGGTTCATTCTTTACAATTACACCGATATTTTCTGAATGATGTGATTCATTTTCGCTATTTACTAATATGGTTTAGTAAATTAAACATGTACTTTCATTGTTAATTTGTGCTGTAATAATATAAGTATTTAGATTTAGTTTATTGGATGCATCCAAATATATCATATATCATTTTATATTTTATAGTTTATTGAACTGTTTAAAACTAGGTTAAGCAATTTCTTTATTATTAATTATTTTATATTGTTATAAGTTATTAATCGACACTATTCCTGACGACGCAGCAATTCTGCAGTCGGTTGGAATAGTCGAAGAATGTTTAGGGGATTCAATAAATGACTTTAGAATAGTAAAGATGGTTTTTATTATTTTATTATCTTGAGTATTTGAATATACAAACTTACTAAGAACCTGTACCATCACATGGCGATCCTGCCAGTCCAAAATATTTTGGAAAGAAGAAAATATTACGTTTAGAACAAGAATTTATGAAAATTACTGGAGTGGAAAATAAATGGAAGAAAATTAAAAATTAAATTAAAACATGACTGGGAACACAAATTCCAAAGAACTGAAGGAAGAAGTAATAATTGCCCAAAGTGGAAACAGTGGAGGCCAAACAAATGGAACAGATTTTTTTACACCAAAAAATATAGTAGAAGCAATTTTTTTGGTATTGGCATTTGTCTTTTTGTTGATGCTGGTTTACAAAAAATGCCAGAAGATGATAGAGAAAAATGTGACCCAACAAATTAGAGCTAGCCAAGAATTAGTTTAGACAACAGAAGCACAGAAGAAATTATTTTTTTAGGTTTTTAGGTTGAAAGAAAACAAAAAAAAATTAACTATGGAATGCGTTTGCAAAAGGAGTTCAAAAATTTAATAGAAGAACTAAAAGTGTTTCATAGAAATCTATTAAAAGACAGTAGTGAAAGAAGACGTGATCTAAATGTAACTAACCGTAAGTTTAAGAAATTAGATAAGTTTAGAAGTAGTTTTAAAGAGTTAAAATTAATATTTAATAAATCAGACGTAGATTTTCGATTTTAAAATGGGTGAAAAATTCGATTTAAAAACCGCGGCTAGTCTGCTACCAGTTATGAATGTAACGAAACAATTAATTGATGCCATTGATTTGTATGACTCTATGCTTGATGCCGAAGGAAAGAAATTATTAACAACTTATATTCAAAAAAAAAAGCTTAAGTCAAAATGCAAAAATTAGATTAAATAAAATTTACAACAATAATCAAACTTTAGTTAGTGATCTAAAAAAGTATTTTATTTCTAAAAAATCTTCAACATCATTAGCTACACAATTACATAATGCTAAACAAGGGTCAAAAACTATCGAACAGTTTGGGAAAACGTTAGAAGAATTGTTAACTGACTTAACGATTACCCAAAATAATGTTCAAATTTTAAGAGAAGTTAATGAAAAGATTGCTCTCAACATTTTTGCAAAAGGACTGAGATATAGAAATTTACAAACTATCATTAAAGCTCGGAATTATGCAAAACTAAATGAAGCAATCCAAGCCGCTAAAGATGAGGAAATCAATGTAAATAATTTTAATAATGAAAATGTTCAAGCTTATCATATGAGGGGTCGTCAAAATTTTAATTCTCATTATAGAGGCAATAATAGAAATTCTAGAGGGTTTAATAATCAAAATAATTTTAATACAAATTATTCTAGAAATAACTTTAGTTTTAATAAAAGAGGACATACGTATCAAGGTCCCTTTAACCAAAATAGAGGTAGATTTAATAGTAATGTGAGGGGAAATAATTTTAGAGGCAAAGATACGAGAATATTTCATATAAATAACTCTGATGAAGTAAATAGTAACGAATGTAATATTTCAGAAAATCCTTCAACGAGTGACAGGTTTTTTCGTGCCTAAAAGTATAAACTATAACATATTTTCCTTAAATGGCTTAAATTTCGTCGAAATTTTCTTCAAAAATAATAAATTAATATTTTTATTAGATACAGGAGCTAGTGTAAGTGTTATATTTAAAAATAGGATATTTAATGATGAAGTCGTTGATTTTTCAAAGAAATTACGAATAAATGGTATATCTGGGTTAGTAGTATCAGATGGCACAGTGAATATTATAGCTGATTTAGACGTATCCAGTAGCTGTCGACAGTCTCACTGTCCGTCAGCGCTGTCGAGTAGTTGGCTCCATGTAAACACTTTCTCGTGACAGTACAGCGCTGTCCGTCAGCGCTGTGTCGAATAGAAAGTCCGTCTATTTTTGACGACAGTAGCCCTCACCCGCGTCCCCCCGAACACCCGAATCAGTCTATGTCGCATCTTCATAGAGTGAGCAGTGGCGGCGTTTAAGAAATGACCCGAAAATTGAGCGAATTGGAAACGTTGAACTTGGTTCAACTTTATAGAGAACACGAATGTTTGTGGAACCTGCGTTGTGATGCATATAAAAACAAACAAATGCGCTACAACAAATTGCAGAAGGAATGCAGATAGAAGGACTTACTATCGCTGAAGTCAAAGCTAAACTTAAGAGCGTTAGGAGTACGTACTACTTAGAAATCAATAAAATTGAAAAATCAACAAGGTCTGGTTCTGGAGGCAACGTTTATGTGCCCAAGGTGAAGTGGTTTTATGAATTTGATGCATTTATCAAGAATGTAGCAGTACGACGACCAACTATGGTAAGTAAAACATACGGGATATTCATAATAGGAATAAAGAAAAAAAATTACAATAGAGAGGTTTTAAGCCCATTAAAAAATCCTTATTTTGACGTGGTTGTGGTTACTAACCATAACGATAAGCACGACGATAAAACCACAGTACTGTGATAAAACTAAGACATTTTAAACCCCTTGTAAATTGACAGTTGACCCTTATTTTGTTTTGGTGTTTCTAACCTCAGAGTTTCTGGTATATATTTGATTGAAAAAAATATATGTATACATATTGAAATGGAGAATGTTTTGGAAAATGTTGCAAATATTTGCAAAGTATGCTCAATTATATTCAATGTCAAATTATTTCATTTAGGGTTGGGTAATGTCAGATACTCACTTTAAATTTTACAATTACGAAATTGCAAAAAAAAACAACTTGGTTTTTGAACAATATTACGATATACCAAAACAATTATAACAAGTTCTCCATAGGTTTCGGAAACACGTTTTTTTTAATAGTTTAATGTTAAATGTTTAATTTTTGATTTTGTTTTTTATTTTATTTTTTTATTTATTTGTTTTAAGGTTCTTATAATTGTGTTAAATTTTGAGTTTGAAAATAATATATCTAAATTAAGAAAATTTATATATTTATTGTGTACCAACATCAATATTGTGGTAATGAACATTAATGTATGCTTTTAAGTTGCCAAGGAACACTTCCGGTGTTGGCAAAATAAGTCTTGTACCGTTCTCTGTGCGCTCTGGCAATATGTGCTGAATGATTGCTGCCTTGAGTCGCAATACTAGGTAGGGATTGGATGTCGTTTCTCCATGAACCTGGCAGAACATGTCCTTGTTCATCTTCCCTATCTACACAAGTTGTAGTTATATAAGTTGTTGACTTTTTTCGTAGCCAATTGTGGAGTGCACAAGCTGCACAAACGATTGCATCTACTGTGTCAACCTTAGTAGCTATTGGCTTTTCAAATATCCGGAATCTACTGACTAAGATCCCAAAAGCGTTTTCAATTATACGTCTGGCACGTGATAACCTGTAGTTAAAAATTTTTTTTTCTACATCCAGATTAATTCCTGGATATGGCTTTAGTGGAAATGCCGCATCTCCGACAATAACTCCCTTTCCGGGCAATAAGCCATTTTCTAAGGATTGGTATAATGAACAGTTCTTGAAAATGCCTCCATCAGATGCACTGCCAGTTGCACCAACATCGATGTATGAAAAGCAGTAGTCGTGATCTGCAACAGCTAGCAATACGATACTGTTTGTTTTTTTGTAATTAAAAAATTGACTTCCACTTTTCGGAGGAGCTTTAATTAACACATGTTTTCCATCTATTGCGCCATAACATGAGGGGAAATTCCATTTTGTTCTAAAGCCACATTCGATGATTTTCCATTCCTCTTCTGTACTGGGAACCTGAAATTACATTATTCTCTGTTGATTTTCTATTTCTTTTGTTTAGGACAACACACAAAACAATAATGATCGTAGCGGCTCTTCCACAAATCAGGTTCGTCCGCCAGATTCACCACGCTCGGAAAATGAGTCTCAGGTTACTCAGCCAGGTACATCATGCGCGCAAAATGAGTATCAGGTTGCTCAGCCAGGTACATCATGTGCGCAAAATGAGTATCAGGTTGCTCCACAACATACAGCGCGCTCAGAATATGGGTCGTCTGCGGAAAAACTAACAACGCCTAGATCTAAGCGCAGCAAATTATCTCAAATGGCTTTAATGATTAAAGATTTAAAACATATAAACGATGAAAATATACCGATAACCGAAGAAACCGAACATGATATCTTTGGAACGAGCGTTTCATCACAATTGAAAAAGCTGTCAGAGGAACAGGCCATTATTGCTCAGGAAAAGATACAGAGCATATTAACACAATGCAAGCTGGTTGACCTAAAAGCCAATAAGCTTCATTCAGCAAGCGAGTGTTTCATGCAACAATTTCCAAATACTCAATTTTCTCAATGGAATCCTATTAGAATTGAACAGTATTGTAACGATAGTCAGTTTTCATTGCCAGACGTTGGTACAACTTCGCCTACTTCAAGTTATTCCCACAATGATAGTAACAGTCAAGATAGCTCCGATATAATACCGCTTGCGTTTGATTCTGCTTGAAATTAAATAAATACTTACCTTAATAAATTGTTTTAATGCTGCATAAATTGCTCGACATACTTCGGGTATAAATTGTGACATAGAGGGTTTGGAAACGCGGTACATATGACTGAGGCTTCGGTAAGACATTCCAGTAGCGAGGTATGACAATGTTACTTGTAATTTTATTTTCGCCGGTAATGCCTCTCTCATAACGGTGTCTTGATGCTGAATCGAGCTTTCTATCAGAGACAACAACTCGTCAAAATTTTCTGAGGTAAGTCGTAACGCCAACCTGTACTCAGAGGGATCTTCTCCTCTTAATTGTTGAAGCAAATCAGCACCTCCCGTTATATTCCTATCGATTATCCATTTTCTGACCCACATTCTTTTTTTCTTTACAACTTCTTCTTCCAACATATCAGTTAGCTCCTTTACTAAGATCGCGGACATTATCTTTACAGATTTCCTTTTAAATAGCCCCACATTCATTTTTGTACGCACCTGATCACACATCACGACAAATTGGACTCGTGTAAACGATCAGGGTACAGCGGTGGGCGTGTCCTAGCAAGCATGACAGTGAGACTGTCAACAGCTACTGGATACGTCTAAATCAGCTTACATTACAAATAGATAACGTAGAACTGTCTCATGAATTTCAGCTTTTAGACGTCCTTGAACCAGACATTCAAATGCACGGTATTTTAGGCTCAAATTTCTTTTATGATTATTCTGCGACAATAGACTACGAAAAATTTTTATTTTCGCTTTCATATCATAATACACGACATGTAATTCCTATGCAAACAACACAACAAAATAATTATATGTCAATTCCTGCTAGATGCGAAGTAATTAAATATTGTAAAGTAAATATAAACGCAGATTGTGTTGTTCTACCTAGCGAATTGAGTGAAGGTGTTTTTATAGCTGGAACTTTAGTTAGGGCAAAAGAAAATTTGATTCCTGTCAAAATTTTAAATGTAAGAGAGGAAGTTACTCTAAAAAATTTTAAACCAAAATTAGAAAAATTAGAAAACTATAATTTGTGCGAATTTAAAACAAAACCTACCTTTTCAGTTATTAGAGCAGATAAGTTATTAGATTTGATAAAATTACAACATTTAAATAGGGAAGAGACAAACTCATTGGAAAAAATCTTAGTAAAATATTCTGATGTGTTTCATCTCGAAAATGATCCACTAACTGTCTCTAATATTGGCAAAGAAAAAATACAATTAAAAGACTCAGCAAAATCAGTTTTTATAAAGCCATATCGTTTACCTCATGCTCAAAAAACACAAATTCACTCAGAAATCGATAAAATGGTGCAAAGTGGCTTTATCGAAGAAAGTAAATCAGAGTGGCAATCTCCTTTATTAATCATTCCAAAAAAGGGTTTAGATGAAAGAGGGGAGAGACGAGTTAGAATAGTTATAGATTATAGGCAGTTGAATGAGCAAATAGAAGATGACAAATTTCCATTACCTTGTATTACAGAAATTTTAGATGCATTATCAGGTGCAATGTTATTATCAGATAGAATTAGAGAAAACAAGCAGAAAATATACGGCCTTTGCTACTGATCGAGGTCAGTCGCAAATGACTCGACTTCCTGTGGGTATGAAAACAAGCCCTAGTGCATTTTCTCGGGCAATGTCGGGACTTAACTATGAATGCTGTTTTGTTTATCTTGATGATTTAATTGTTTTTGCAAATAATTTAATCAATCACAATAAAAATTTACTTAAAGTTTTCTAAAGATTGAGGCAAGTAAACCTAAAGTTAAATCCAAATAAATGTGATTTTTTGAAAAAAGAGATTCTATATTTAGGTCATATAATTTCGGCAGATGGTGTTTCACCTGATCCTTCTAAAGTAGAAGCGATTCAAAATTTTCCAGTTCCAAAAGATTCTCAGGAAGTCAAAAGATTTGTCGCTTTCGCTAATTATTATAGAAAATATGTAAAAAATTTCGCAGATATTGCTGCACCGTTAAATAATCTTACAAGAAAGAAAGTAAAAATTTTTTGGAGTCCAGATAGTCAAAAATCTTTCGAAAACTTAAAACAAATGTTGACTAATCCACCAGTACTGCAATATCCCGATTTTTCTCCAAAAAATCAATTTATAGTAAGAAGCGATGCATCGAATTTTGCATTGGGGGCTGTACTGTCAAATTCCGATGATAAACCGGTTGCGTATGCTAGTCGATCTCTTAATAAAGCAGAGAAAAATTTGCGTATGCTATGGTCTATTTTTATGTATGAGAGAGTAATAAAACAGCATTTCTAATGCAAAACTTAGTACGGTCATTTTAAATATTTTTACGGAATAATCTAAATATTTCCTAAAATTGTCATAAATGTACCTGAGCTAATACAAGTTTTGGGTCTTTTATTGGTCTTTTATAACCATAAGCTGTACAGAACAATAGAAAAAGGTTTGGACAGGCCAAAAGCCCTGTGTATTAAAGATAACATAGCCGTATCTTAAGATTATTTTCAATAAGTACCTATATGCCAATTTTGTTTTATTTTAATTCCAAGAATTTCTTACAGTAATCGAATTATAAGTAGATAAATCCCTTATCAACAAATTTCACCGAAAATGCGATTGTAGGTTTTCCATTTAGTGTAACGGTTTTATTTTTCCCCAGATTCTAAATTATTTTTTGGATGCCCCTGGTATCAATCTTTTTTATTTTGACAGTAGTGACTGACGTTAGGAATGGATGACAATTCCTAACTGTTCTAGTTTATTGTAATTTTGCGTTTTACTCCAATATATCCACCGTTTTAGTTTTAAAAGGGTGTTTAATTTTTGGTATGCGTTAATATTTAGATTTTATAGTAAAAATTGTAAAACGAACGTTGACGACAAGTTCGTTTGTATTTTGATTTGGATCTTTTGGAAAGTCGGTAATGTAGATTTTATTTTCGAATTGCTATTAGGATTGGTCCTAAAGGTCACATGACTGACGCCAAATTTTCCAATTGGTTACGGAAATTCAGAGATTTGGGGAGGATGCGCGGTTTTTGTTTTAGAAGTTTTTTTTTGTTGACGAACAGCTTGAAAATTTAGACAAGCGTCGGTTTATTTTTTCATTTGGAAGAAGCACTTATATAGTGGCAAATTGCCATCCCTAAGTTGTTTGGGGGATTAAAAGTGCCATTCCATCTGCGAACAACTTGTAGGTGACATTTTGGTTTGTTATATACTGTTAAGTATTGGGATAATCGCCTTTGTTCGCTCGACTGTCGTCGGATTATTGGAAGAATTTGCCGTACTTGTAAGACAACTCTACTGCCTAGCTGATTTCTGTTGACTATTGGAAAATTTGATTTGGATTTTATTATTTGGAAACTTTATTTTGGATTTGGTCTACTGGAAATTAATTTGATTTAGATTTGGTACATAGAAGATTTTAGAAGTCAAACGGTTTGATAAATTTATTTTTTGTATTCTTTCGTCAATGTTTTGTTGAGTTGCATTTTTGTAGTTTTCTTGTTATCGCCCTTAATTTTAAGTGTTTTATCATTCCATTCAGCATTGGTACCACAGCTAAATGAGAACGTTTCTGTTTATTTAGTTGTTTTTGAACCATATTTTTTGTTTTTGAAATTGCCATTTGAACATTTTTATATTTAATTTTCGCACTTTTATATATATTTAATTATTTGTTTGGGATTGGGGTTATTTGTTTTAATAAATCGGTGATATATTGGAGTTTTGTCTTGCATTTACCCCTTTTGTTGGTTTTCAGAGGTAAATTAGGTCAGATAAGCTAATTTAAATCAACTGGCGCCTCCCGAGCACTTTAAAAAAGTAAGTTTTCGATCAATATTAAAAATTGGAACCACGACCGTCTCCACTACAGAGCTACGCCGATAGGCATAAGGTTGAGATCGACAACCCACCTTTATATGTAGCCCTATATTGTTTTATAGGCGTATAGGGCGTTACATATTTTGGCTGGCCCAATGTGGGGCTCGATTTATTGAAACTTAAGAGTAATTTAGTGATAACCCAAGTGTTTTTTTAATATAAAAGTGTGTTTATTTATTTTTTATTGGTGTAGTGATTATTTCTTTTATGGAAAATACAGTACAAGAAAACAAGATTTGAACGACCAAGTCCCCAGACAGCAGCAGAACCGTATTGAAAATATTTTATGTGGTATTAGTTGAATTTTTAGATTGTAGTTTTGATATATAGTTAATTGAAATTTACTACAGTAAAATTGAGTTTTATTTGACCCTAAAATAAAGAGACCTACCCGAGTTTCATTTTATGAAATATTGGTAATATTGTTGGTATTGGGGTATTGTATATAATTTTATTTTTCTTGTTTTTTGGTAATTAATATTTAGCAAAATGGCCTTTAAGATGACCATTAATAGATTGGACAAGGATGAGTTACAGTATGAGTTGAGTATTCGAGGTGTTGAATTAGGGAGTGTTGCTGAGATGAGACGAAGATTGGCTACTACTCTGCGACTCGAGAAAACTGGTTCTTCTTATAGCTATCCGCCCCATCCATTTTCTTTTCAGGATGATCGTGCAGCAGTAGAAAAGAAATTGCAAGATATAGAGACACTTTTAGGTGTTTTTGATGGACTTCGTGCAATTCATCAGAATTTGGGTAATGTACCTAGTGTTTCAAGTTCTCAGATGGTACCACCCCATAAGTGGGGAATAGAGAAATTTTCAGGCGCTATGAAGTCTCTTTCAGTTTCAGCTTTCTTTGAACTAGTTGAGGAACTAAGACTAGCTCGTCATGTCCCCAAGAGTGTTTTATTAGAATCAGGAGTGGATTTATTTTCCGATAAAGCTTATCAATTTTATAAAGATGTGCGTTATAGAGTTTCTAATTGGGACGGATTGGTCGAAGAATTTCGTAGGGAATATTTGCCGTCTAATCATGGTGAAGCTTTATTCGAGGAGTTGAGGAAACGTACTCAACATTCTTCAGAGACAATCGGGGTATATCTTGCTGTAATGTCGAGTTATTTTAATAGGCTGAGGTGTTCAGTCTCCGAAGAAACAAAATTGGCTATCATCGTTAATAATTTACATCCATATTATCAGGATCGATTGCGTGACCCTTTACCTACTTCTTTGGATGAACTCCGTGCGATATGTCGCAAAATGGAAGAACGCAGAGATGCAATTAGAAGCTATGTAGAACCCACTAGTCGAAAATGTTTTGGAAAAAGATTTAGCTTTTGTCGAGATTGAAAGTGAAAAGAGCTTGGAAGTTACTTCCACTTCCTCCTCTATTTCTGGTAGGACTTCCAATGTTAAGAATATTACATGTTTTCGGTGTCATCAACCTGGACACAAGGCGATTGGTTGTTTGTTACCGAAAAATATTTGTTGTTTTAAGTGTAAGAAAGATGGTGTGACTCTTAGGAATTGTTCGAATTGTAGTCAGGGAAAAGATCGAAAAAGAGACGCTGAGAAACGCTCGACCTCTTCTGTTCAACCTCTTTTAGATTTTATTTTGGATCATGTTGTTGGTGATGAGAGACCTTATTTGAAATGTAGAGTACTTGGTTTAGAAATTTTAGGACTTTTAGATTCTGGTGCTACTAGAACCATTGTAGGTAGTACTAGGTGGAAATTATTTGATAGTTTAGGTTTAAGATTGGACACGTCTAGGAAGACTACCTGTCGAGTAGCCAATGGACAATTTGTGGAATCTCAAGGAGAATGCGATGTACCTTTTGTAGTTAGGGATAGGTTAAGAGTTTTATCTGTTTTGGTTGTTACGGACGTCCCTCATACGTTGATTTTGGGAGCTGATTTTGGAGAGTTATGGGAATCGTTCCAGACTTAAGACATAACGAATGGCAGTTTTCGGACTCGTCGATGGGCATTTCTACGGTTGATCATCTTCGAAGTCAAACCGTGTTGTCGGAACTCCAGAAGGCTAGGTTGAATGCAGTTGTTAACAGGAATCGCAGTCTAATGGGGTCAAGTCTTGGTTGTACGGATGTAGCTGAACATGTCATTGTTTGTAAAGCTGCTCCAATTAAACAAAGATACTATCCTGTGTCACCGGTTATGCAAACCCACATTGACAAGGAACTGGACGAATTATTGGCTCAAGGTATCGTGGAAAGGTCTAATAGTCCGTGGTCGTCGCCAATACTGTTAGTAAAGAAAAAGGATGGTTCATACAGATTCTGTGTGGATTATCGCAAGTTAAATGCAGTGACAGAGAGGGACAGTTATCCCCTCCCCTACATATCTAGCATCTTGGACAAACTTCGTAATGCTCATTACATGTCGACTTTAGATATTCGTAGTGCTTATCATCAAATACCGGTCAGTGAATCTTCCCGTCCTTTCACAGCTTTTACTATTCCTGGCCGAGGATTATTTCAGTTTAGAAGGCTTCCTTTCGGTCTGCATAATGCTCCAGCTAGTTGGCAAAGGCTTATTGATCGTGTTCTTGGACCTGAGTTAGAGCCTAATGTAATGTGTTATTTGGATGACATTGTTATTGTGACTGATAGTTTCGAGGAACATTTGAAGGTATTGGATGAAGTTTTTCGACGGTTACGAGAAGCCAAGTTGACTGTTAGTTGGGACAAGTGTCATTTTTGTCGCCCTGAACTCAAGTATCTTGGACATGTAGTAGATCGTAATGGTTTGCACGTGGATCCGGACAAAGTGAAAGCTATGTTGTCTATACCCGTGCCTACCTCCGTCAAAGAAGTGAGAGGCATAATTGGTACTTTTTCATGGTATCGTCGGTTCTTGCCAGATTGTGCAACTTTGATTTCGCCCATAACGTCGTTGTTGAAAAAGAATAGAAAATTTGTTTGGACCAAGGAATGTGATGAGTCATTTAAGAAAATCAAAGAATGTTTAGTTTCTGCTCCTGTGTTGAATTGTCCAGATTTTAGTTTGCCTTTTGTTGTACAATGTGATGCTTCTGGGTATGGTATAGGTGCAGTGTTGATCCAACCACATCCTGATGGTGATCGAGTAATTAGCTATATGAGTAGATCTTTGACACGACAAGAACGTAACTACTCCACGACAGAAAGAGAATGTTTAGCGGTTCTATGGTCTATAGAACGTCTTAGAGGTTATTTGGAAGGTGTTCCTTTTACTGTAGTGACGGATCATGCATCGTTGGTTTGGTTACAGAATTTGAAGGATCCAACAGGAAGATTAGCTCGATGGGCTGTAAGAATGCAACAGTACGATTTTAAGATCATTCACCGTAAAGGTAAAGACCATGTTGTGCCTGATTTATTATCGAGATCTGTTCCAGTGGTAGTTTCCGTTGAAAGCTGTATAGGAGATCGCTGGTATGATAAACTTTGTAGATCAGTTGTGAGTACTCCTCTCAAGTACCCACAGTGGCGTGTTGTAGAGGGTAAGTTGATGAAATATGTTCGACCCACTACCGGTTTTATTTCTGAGGATATTGACAATTGGAAGGAAGTTGTTCCAAAAAGTGGTCGTAGGGAAATCTTAGTAAGGTATCATGATGATCCTTTGGCTGGACACGCTGGTGTTTTGAAAACTTATAAGAGAATCTGTGAGAGGTATTATTGGCCGAAACTTAAAAGCGAAGTGTCGCGATATGTGAGGGTATGTCAGAAGTGTGCTGCACATAAAGTGGATCAAAGCGGACCTAAAGGTTTTATGACTCCGCAACCACGTGCTACTCAACCTTTTGAGATTATAGCTACCGATTTGATGGGCCCATTTCCTAGATCATCACAAGGTCATAGATTCATTTTGGTTGTTATGGATGTTTTCAGTAAGTTTGCTTTAGTATTTCCATTACGCTCTTCTAAGGCACCCCATGTCATTAAGAGAATCGAAGAAGAAGTTTTCCTTCTATTTGGAGTCCCGCGTCTACTTATCTGTGATAATGGCCCTCAGTATATTTCTCGTGGATTTAAAGATTTGTTACAGACCTATGGAGTTGAAGTTAGATATAATGCTCGTTACCACCCGCAAGCGAATCCCTCAGAACGATATAATCGTACTTTAAAGACCATGATCGCCACGTATGTCTCAGATAATCACAGAAAATGGGACGTGAACTTGGCCAAAGTTGCTTGTGCAACTAGGACAGCTTATCATGAATCAATTGGTCAAAATCCGTATTTCGTAAACTTCGGAAGGAATATGATTCTCAATGGCCAAGAGTTTCCTCTAAAAGATAGGCTTAGAGCTAGTGATGTTGTCGATCCTAACCGAGTTAGATCTGTTGAGGAGAAGGCGAATTCTCTTAAAACTATTTTTGCTGATATTCGGAAAAGATTAGATAAAGTCTCGGAGAGGAGTCAAAAGGTTTATAATTTGCGTAGGCGACCTGTTGAATTTCTCCCCGGACAGGCGGTCTGGAGGAAGAATTTCGTGCACTCCGATGCTTCTTCGTACTTTGCTAAAAAGTTAGCCCCTCGGTGGGTTGGTCCTTATTTTGTGAAAAAGAAAGTCTCTTATTGTACATATAGTTTAGTAGATAAAGATGGTGTTGATCAAGGTGTTTGGAGTGTTAAGGATTTGAAGACAGCTAGCGCTGGAGAAAATTTACCTCTGTAAATTTTCTGAAAGTAAGGGGTGTTGTAACGGTTTTATTTTTCCCCAGATTCTAAATTATTTTTTGGATGCCCCTGGTATCAATCTTTTTTATTTTGACAGTAGTGACTGACGTTAGGAATGGATGACAATTCCTAACTGTTCTAGTTTATTGTAATTTTGCGTTTTACTCCAATATATCCACCGTTTTAGTTTTAAAAGGGTGTTTAATTTTTGGTATGCGTTAATATTTAGATTTTATAGTAAAAATTGTAAAACGAACGTTGACGACAAGTTCGTTTGTATTTTGATTTGGATCTTTTGGAAAGTCGGTAATGTAGATTTTATTTTCGAATTGCTATTAGGATTGGTCCTAAAGGTCACATGACTGACGCCAAATTTTCCAATTGGTTACGGAAATTCAGAGATTTGGGGAGGATGCGCGGTTTTTGTTTTAGAAGTTTTTTTTTGTTGACGAACAGCTTGAAAATTTAGACAAGCGTCGGTTTATTTTTTCATTTGGAAGAAGCACTTATATAGTGGCAAATTGCCATCCCTAAGTTGTTTGGGGGATTAAAAGTGCCATTCCATCTGCGAACAACTTGTAGGTGACATTTTGGTTTGTTATATACTGTTAAGTATTGGGATAATCGCCTTTGTTCGCTCGACTGTCGTCGGATTATTGGAAGAATTTGCCGTACTTGTAAGACAACTCTACTGCCTAGCTGATTTCTGTTGACTATTGGAAAATTTGATTTGGATTTTATTATTTGGAAACTTTATTTTGGATTTGGTCTACTGGAAATTAATTTGATTTAGATTTGGTACATAGAAGATTTTAGAAGTCAAACGGTTTGATAAATTTTTTATATATATATATATTTAATTATTTGTTTGGGATTGGGGTTATTTGTTTTAATAAATCGGTGATATATTGGAGTTTTGTCTTGCATTTACCCCTTTTGTTGGTTTTCAGAGGTAAATTAGGTCAGATAAGCTAATTTAAATCAACTGGCGCCTCTCGAGCACTTTAAAAAAGTAAATATTAAAAATTGGAACCACGACCGTCTCCACTACAGAGCTACGCCGATAGGCATAAGGTTGAGATCGACAACCCACTTTTATATGTAGCCCTATATTGTTTTATAGGCGTATAGGGCGTTACAACAGTGGAATTAGTTAGTAGTACGCTTGGTGTTGGGAAATCTACGATTTACAGAGTTGTTAAAGAAGAGAAATGTGGCGAGTTTCAAACAGCACGTAAAGCTCCAGGAAAACCAAAATTTCAAATAGAAAATCATTTGAAAGAAAGACTTCGAAGGAAAGTGCATGCGTTCTTCTTTAGAAAAGAATTTCCGACAGTAGACAAAGTTCTTGCCACGGTTCGAGATGATAAGGATTACCCTGAAATGAGTCGAAGCACACTATGGAAACTTTTAAAAGAAATAGGTTTTCTATGGAAAAAGCATTCCAGAAAGTCTATTTTAATAGAAAGAAGCGATATTGTAGTATGGAGAAGAAATTACCTAAGGACTATAAAAGAAATGAGAAACCAAAGAAGAAATATATTTTATTTAGATGAAACATGGATCAACGAGGGACATACACCAAATAAATTTTGGCAAGATGAAACTGTTACAAGTCGAAGACAGGCTTTTTTAAATAATTTATCTACTGGTTTAAATCCACCATCACGAAAGGGGCGCAGACTGATAATAGTACACATCGGTAGTTCAAACGGTTTTGTTAAAGGTGGTTTATTGACTTTTGAATCTACTCGTACCGGTGACTACCATGAGGACATGAATGCTGATGTCTTTAAAGAGTGGTTCGAACAAATGATAGATCTTCTTCCTCAGAACTGTATAATAGTAATGGATAATGCAAGTTATCACTCGAGACTTACAGGAAAAATGCCCACAACCAAGAATTGGCTAAATTCAAAGAATATTAAGTTCCATCCCGGTTCTGTGAGAAGAGAACTGTATCATTTGTGTTCCCTTCATAAAGAGAAATTAAAAAAATATGAAATTGATGAAATTGCAAAAAATCGTGGGATGACGGTGGTTAGATCACCACCATATCATTGCGAAGTAAACCCGATTGAACTGATAAGGGCACAGATAAAGGGAGAAGTTTCAAGAAAAAATAATTCTTTTAAAATGAGTGATGTTAAACAGTTGTTTTTGGAGGCTGTAAATAATGTGAAGCCTGAAAACTGGGAAAAGGCAGTAAATCATACGATTAAAGAAGAAGAGAAAATGTGGAAGTTGGACAATATTACTGATGAAATGATCGAGCCACTCATTGTAAATATTGATTTCGATTCTGATTTGGATTTGTAGGTAAGAAGTAGTTTTTATATTAAAATTATTATTTATGAACGTAACGTTGTTTAAAAGTCAAAGTTTAAACCCTTATACCTACATAGCCCGTTTGACACAATGTTCTTAACATACCTTGTGGAAAAATAAAATATTTTAGAAAAAATTGCACTTTTTTACCTTCAGCTGCTTAGAAGTTATAAGCAGGTTAATTAGGTGAAAATATAAGTGTACACCCGATATATTTATTATATTTATACAAAGGTTATTTCATACGAAAATACTAGAGGTATAACTTCACAAAATATTTTAACTGTCTACTAAAAGAAGTGGTACGCCTATGGATTACGAACGCTTTATTATTTTAATACTCTCTCATACATAAAAATAGACTATAGTCGATCTCTTAATAAAGCAGAGAAAAATTATAGCGTAATCGAAAAAGAAATGTTGGCGATAGTTTTTGCAGTAAAACACTTCAGGCCTTATTTATTTTCTAAAAAATTCGTCATTTTGACAGATCACCGCCCTCTAGTGTATTTATTTGGAATGACAAATCCAAGCAGTAGATTAATAAAGTTTAGATTAATTCTTGAAGAGTATGATTTTACAGTAAAATATATTAAAGGTACAGAGAATGTTGTAGCGGATGCCCTCTCTCGTACAGATATATCTTCAGAAGAACTAAAAAATTTTAATAATGAAATATGCAATTCAGTTTATATTACAACAAGAGCTCAAACAAAAAATCTCAAAAATGAATGTTTAGACAGTTTCAGTAAAAATTCTGATGAAAGGATTGATCACCCTGAAGTTATAGAATTATTGAAACGTCCTAAAGATTCTTTTTGTCTAAATCCAATATCTATGACAGAATTTAAAAATATTAAAAAAGAAAATAAATGGAATTACATTGTTGGGAACTTAATTTATAATACAGATTCGCGAATAATATATTTTAATCAGGAACCTCGATCGACATCAGAGCTAGGTACTATGTTAAGAGACCTGAAACATATTTATGATAAATATGACAAAAAATAAGAAAAGTGCACAGTTTATTAACGATATTTTGAAGTTCTCAAATCTTATAAAAGATACCGGTATCAAATTATCCATAATACATGATGTAGATAATGTCACAGATCTTGAAACGAGACAAATTATATTAAATGATTTTTGTTTAATTTTCAAATAATTAAACATGTAAACTCATATTAAGTTCAACCGGCAACGCCGCACCGGGATGCATTTGAAAAACAACCTTCAGACGCGAGACATCGACAAACAATTTTTTTCATTACGCTACGATTAACACGTAGGCCAATATATTTACCGCGCAAAACTATAACGAACTTCTTAGGATTACGTGACGATTGTCAAGTCCGCCCTAAACTCATGATGGCGTGATTTGAGTTGGTCCTTGTCATCTCAAGCGGGAGAGAGAGACAGCATAAAAAGCTTAAAAAACTTCTAGAACAATTAGGCGGGGGAGAAGGGATAGAAATACGATGCAAAGCTCCTCGATGCTTCCTTAAAACCAGTGTCTAATTATCACTCAAGCAGAACACACGCAAACCAATATTTTCTGAATGATGTGATCATTTATTTTAATTCATTTTCATTAATATGTGCTAGTGCTTGTTAAGTACATATTAATTGTAATACTTGTTCATTGATTACTAGTTTAAGGTAATCCGTTGTTACGTTGTTGTTTTATTTTATTTAACAAGTTTAATAAATAGTTAAATAAAAGTGTTCATAGTTTTTTTGCTGAATGAAGTTGAGAAGCAATCCTATACAGTCCATTTTACGAATACAACGATGCAGTTTAAAAAGGCGATAACACAGTGTTGGTCGTCCTGGGAAACTGGCACAACATAGGGTTTATTCCAGAACCCTCAACAGATTTTCATATTCTTCCCTCAGGGGGCTATGCAGGCATTAACAGAATGTTTAACAACATCAAAAAAAGGTATTTTTGGGGAGGTTTTCAAAAAATTTACTTAGACCTAGTTGGTCCACTACCACAAGATTCCGAAGACCAAAAATATATTTTAACTCTACAATGTGAATTAACAAAATTTGTAGAAGCATATCCCTTAAAAAATAAAGAAGTGCACACCGTCGCTCTGGCTTTGATAAATAATTTCATTTTAAGGTATGGCATCCCAAACGAAATTGTTTCAAATCAGGGTACGGAATTTTTGGCATGTATCTTAAAAGAAATATGTCAATTTTTACAAATTAAAAAGCTTAATTCAACAGCATACCACCATGAGACCCTGGGTTCTCTTGAAAATTCTCATAAAAATTTAGGTGCATATTTGGGAATTCAAGTATCTAAATACGGCAATGCATGGAGCACATGGGTCCCTTACTGGTGTTTTGCTTATAACACGACGGTATATCCGGAAACCAAGTACAGTCCTTACGAATTAATTTTTGGAAAACTCGCTAAATTGCCGTCTAATTTACAAAATCAAATCGACCCTATTTATAATTTCGATGATTACCCTCGGGAACTAAAATATAGATTGCAACAAGCATGTAACGATGCATCTAAAAGAAAATCTACGTATGATGTAAATAAAAAATCTGTAAAATATAATGTAGGAGATAAGGTTATGTTAAGAAATGTGGGTACCAATAAGTTAGATCCCTTATATAGCGGTCCTTTTAGCGTTATAGAGGAAAAAACTCCAAATATTTTAATAAAGATGGGAGAAAAAACAGTTGAAGTTCACAAAAATAGAGTTAAACTGTATAATAGCTAAAAAAAAATATTTATGGATAAATATTTTTTTTTCCTTTTTCCGTGGGAAATATGGTTTAGTAAATTAAACATGTACTTTTATTGTTAATTTGTGCGTTGTTTCTTCGTTATTTTAATAAACCGTTAACTAAAAGGTTCGTTTTTGTTCTTGGAGTTGTAAAGACACAAAAAAATCCTAAAAAAGCGGCGTTGTTCAACACATCGGCAAACGGATGCACAGGAAGGTCTCTACACCTGAGTCCTCGACATCCATTATACCTCAAAAAAAAAAATTTGAAAAACTAATAGCAGCACGTGAAAGAGCAGAAAATTTTACTAAAATATAATATTATAAGTTATTTTAAAAAAGAATTTGTATTATATAAAAAATTATTAAAAATTAGGAATTAAATTCGAAAACTCTACGCTCACCGAGCCGTTGAATACAAATATTCAGGCGAGACGTTCGGAAAAACTAAAGTATCTTTGTCTAAAATGTACGCAAACTAAGTTTTCTCAGGAAGCCATTAGTTATTAATTTTTTTTGTTTTCTCATAGAAAATTTGACTGGAAGTTATAATTTCTAAAATTCTCACTGATTTTTATAAAACTGAAGATATCTATTAATAGAGGGATAACAAAAAAAGCCTTGTCATCATTATTAGTCTATTGGCCAGGGGGGTAAAACCGGCCAATTGGTTTCCGAGGATAAAACCAAGTGGATTTTATGTTTTCGTGGTCGCTGAATGCGAATATGCAACTCATTTTGCCCTAAAGGTGGGCCATCAATTGTTATTTACAATTTTTTAACAACAATTTGTTTTTTTGTTGTTTTAAAAAAATTCAAGAGCTCCACCCAAGTTTTTCTTTTGTATTTTTTCCCCCCGAATCCAATTTCGAAAACCGGTTCTGAATTGGACACTCTCCTCAAAAGTTATTAACAAATGTAACAGCTCGAAATATTTCGTATTTATTCTTAAAAACTAAGGCGACTATGCGATTATTTTGACATGTCATTGTCAGTATAATTAATATTGACAGAACTCGTGTATCTGAAAGCTATATAGATGAATCCTTAACAAATAACTTTCTAATAGGATAAAAAATACAACTTTAAAAACGGGAAACACATCTACTGCAACTACTAAAAATTGCCAGATTCAAGAAAATGTAAATAGTGAACATAATATAACAACTACCTCCCCAAAAATGGATTTTAATAATTGTACGTTTATTATTTATAAATAGAGAAATAGAGAGAAATAGAGAAATAAAGAAGTTAGGGTTTGGTTTGACCAGTTTTTTAGTTTCAATCGAGCTGATTTATCCACAATTTATTATTTGCGTCGTAAAATATTCAAATTAATAAAATAAATCTTTTATTCGTTGTGTTTGTTTATACTTTACTTTATATGTAATAGCAAGCAGTCGTAGAAAAAGTATAGAGAGAGAGAGAGAGAGAGAATATGCTTTATTGTCATAGAAAAATTACAAAAATTTTATAGACAAAGCGAAACTAATCATAATAAAAATAAAAATAAATTACTAGACAAAACAAAACACAAACAAAATATCAATAACAATTGCATTGGATATGCAATATCCGTCACTATAAATTATTGTTCAAATTAAAATTTTCAAATTTAATTATTGCTCCTATATGCTGCAACCCAAAAGTCTAAGGCACGTTATAGAATTCTGCCACTGTGTAAAATGGTCTTTCTTGAAGAACTTATCATATGAATTTATAGATTTTACTGTATCGGGAGGTTATTAAACATTTTTTTTGCATTGTAGGTAATAGAATTTTTTATTAGGTCAGAGGTGGGAATAGTAATATAGTGGGAAGTAAACATCAGTATCTAAATGTCTTGTAGGATATCTACGAGTTGGTCTTTCCGATAACTTTTGAATGTGCTTGCGAACTAAGCAGACGGATTCAAAGATAAATAGAGCAGGAAGGGTTAGAATTTTGAAATGTTTAAAGTAATTTACACAGTGTGTCCTACTACTTAAACCAAATACATAACGAATTGCTCTTTTTTGTAATTTGAAAATAGATTCGAAGTGGTATAAGTTACAAGAACCCCAGAACGGTAAACCATAGCGAAGGTGAGATTCGAATAAGGAAAAGTAGGTCATTAATGCAGTAGTAGGGGTCAGCTCTTTAGAAACAGTTTTAATGGCAAAACATGCAGAAGATAATTTTTTTGCCAAGGTATCAATATGAGTGGGTCATTTCAGGAATTTGTCTATATAAAGACCTAAAAACTTAATTGAGTTCACCGTTAGAATCGGATTATTGCTTAGAGTTATAGGCTGTAAAGTACCTCTGTAAGACATTGCTACGGTTTTACTGGTGTTGAAACAAAGCCCATTCGAGTCAGACCAAGACTTGATAGTAACTATATCTTTGTTTATGCTAGATTGTAATGTCTGTATATCAGAACTACTCCAGGTTACACTCGTGTCATCGGCAAATAAAGTAATTCTTCCACTTATTTTTAAGTCTGTGATATCGTTGATGAATAATAAAAATAAAAATGGACCTAACACTGAACCTTGAGGTACGCCACTGCTAATTGGCAGATTTGAAGAATCAGCACCATTAGCACGTACCTGCAAATTTCTATTTTCTAAGTATGTTTTAAACCATTGCAAAGGAGAACCCCGTACGCCATAAATTTGTAGTTTCTTAATTAAGATTTCATGATTAACACAATCAAAGGCCTTTGCGAAGTCACAAAATACTGAAGCTGTGAAAAGTTTATCATTAAGTGATGTATATATTTCATTAAGAACGGAAAACATTGCGTCACTAGTGCATTTTTTAGGAAGGAAACCATATTGATGAGGTGTTATGATGTTTTGTTTGGAAAGAAAGGGCAGTAGGCGATTTTTCATTAGCCTTTCTATTATCTTCGATAAGGAAGGTAATAGAGCAATAGGTCTATAGTTACAAGTTTCGGTTTTGTCGCCACCCTTATGAAGTGGGATTATTATAGCTGTTTTTAGACAGCTGTGAAAGATACCAGATTCGAAGGATTCATTAATGAGCGAAGTTAAAATGTTAATTACTACATCAGGTATATTTGAAAATATTTTAGTGGACAAGCCATCATTTCCACAGGAAAATTTATTTTGAATGCTGTTTATGGTTTGCACTAGTTCGTGCTTATCTACTGGCCCTAGGAAGAAACTATTAGAGACCCTTTTAGTAGGTAGGAGGAAGGAGAGAGCATCCTGGCCCGGAGCTATGTTAGAGCTGATATTCTTACTTACATTAACAAAATAATTGTTTAGTTCATCAGGACTAGGATTAACAGTGTTTGAAGAACGGGTTTTATTTCTTAAGTCATTTATAATAGACCAGGTTTCTCTCGAAGAGTTTTTAGCTCTTGAAATGCGATTTTTATAATAGTTTTTCTTAGTAGATTTGATAATTTTCCGATACAGTATTCTGTAGTTGTTGATATAATTTAATATTAGGGGGTTATCTGAGAATTTTTTAATATACATAAGTGACCTCATATTTTTTGAAGAGATTATTATTCCTTTAGTTGTCCAAGGTTTATGACGTTTAGTTTTAATGGGGCGAAGGGGAAATGCTGTATTGAAACACTTAATTATTTTATTTAGGAAGTCCAAGAATTTAGAGTTTACATTATATGTAATAGCAAGCAGTCGTAGAAAAAATTTAGTATGCAACTCGCACGAAATAGCTATTTTGCACTAGGGCTCGTGTTGCAAACTTTCATACTCGTGCAAAATATGCTTCATTTCGTGCTCGTTGCATATAATATATTATTTCGATTGATAGTAATTTTTATTTATGTATTATCCATTCTAATAATGACTTATTACGCCTGAGTCTTCAAAATGTAAAGTCAATATTTTTTTCTACAAACGTCAAAAAATGACAAGGACACTTTTCAAATTGTGACAAAATTTTACATTACCGAATTTTATTTATTATTAACAATGTTGACATTAATGATGCAGCCAGTACACGAACCAATATTTATTCCTAAACCAGATAATTCAGATTCAGCCCGCGATATTTTAGTTTTGGGGGTTGGAAGACTATCCATTTTTAACGTTTGTAACTCGTGCGCGAAATACTTTGGTGATCGAGAACTGTTTTTTTTTAACGAGGCGTAGCTACCAAAGTAGCATTTCGCGCACTAGACACAAAAATAACTATTTAAATTTTATTACATAGAAATATTAAAATAGAAACTTACTCTTATCGCCATTCTTTCTTTTCTACCTGGCCTCTTTCTTTTTCTTTTTACAGAAGTAATATTGAATTCGTCTTTCTTAGCATTTGTTTCATCTATACCTAAAAAATTGTATGGTTACAAATATTTAGATTATTCAATAGTTCAATAGTCCTTCATTTAGTTTAAAAAAAGTACAAGACTTTGTAAACACGGCAGAGCAGAAAAAAGAATCTGCAAAATACATAAAACACATATCACACAATGTAAAATATTTTTTTAAATAACATTAAATTTAAAAAAAAATTTTACGCGAAAAATAGCGTGCGGCCTAAAACAAATATGGCCGCCATTTCCAAATGGTACACAGTAAAAATATTAATTTTTTCTGAGATGGTCAAGCGACTAGTGTCGCCACAAGACTTTCCCGGCAGTTATAAAATAAAAATTAAAAAAATTAATTTGGTGTTAAAATTTTTTAAAATCCAAATCAAATGATATTTGGTATCCCAAAAAAAAATTCGTTTTCGTTTTTTTTTAAGTAAAAATTTGAAATATAAAAGGAAAAACATTTCACATATCAAAAAAAAGTAAAAGAATTTTTTAGGGTCGGAATTTTGTATACTTTTTCTTTGACATGTCAAATGTCCTTTGGATTTTAAATTTTAAATTTTTTTTCCATTGCTTAGTTTTAAAATTAGGGAATGAAAATTTCAGAATGTATTTACAAGCCAATAAGGCACCAAATACCAAATAAAAAATTTAGGTCTTTTACTTTTTTTATAATGTACATAGGGCTAGGTACTGCGCCCCCTGGTCGGGCGATTTCAACCAAAAACCACCATCGTGTTCAGCATCCTTGAAAACGGGGGGAAGACTTTTTTTACAGGTAAATAATGTGCTGCCCGTTTAACCCCTTTAGTGGGTTGGTTTTGTTTGTTTTAGGGGTTCAGCTGGCGAAAAGAGAAATTATGATACCGCCATCGTGTTCAGGATCCTCGAAAAGGGGGGGAAGGTACTCTCAAATTTGTGTTCACTTTTCATCATTCATTTTTTCCGACTCACTCACAAGAAATACTTTCAATTCAAAGTAGGAAAATTACCTTTTTGTGCTTCATGAGGTCTCGTTTGCGTAATCAAATGTCCCCCGTCCTCCCCGCTGCAGATAATCCTGGGCTCTGGATGTCCTGTGGCGCTACAAGTTACAGTGACATTTTCGCCTTCCTTTATGGTAATGTCTTTGCTCGTTCCGGAATCATCAATATCCGGAGGAACTGGAACAATAAAAAGTGAATTTTCAATATTGAGGTAAGTCTTTGTTTTGGAGTGATTTATTTTATTGATGTTCTGTCTAGTATTTGTACTATGGAAATACTCGGACGTAAAGGCCACTACATGTCTGCAATCTCTCTATTTCTATTCTTTTTAAATGTGAAGTTTGAGGAAACACGAAACTATTCAATAAAACTATTTTGTTATCCCAGGCTCTCGTAATTTGAAGAATTTAAAAGCTATGTTGCCAGTAGTTTTAAAAAGAAGATATATTTAGTAACTTATATTTGAACTGAATAGAATTAAAATACTATATTTTCTATAGATGAATTTTTCAGGTTTAGAGTACAGCGAATCAGGTCTAGTGTCTAGAACAACCAAGAAACGAGATGGCGCGGTGGAAAAACAAACTTTTAAATAATTGCTAAATAAACATCAAAAGCAAGTATTTTAAAATAATTTGGTGTACTTATATTTTGTTAGCAAAAAGTAACAAGGATTTTTCAAAATTATAGGGATATGCTCCTTAAGTAAATTATACCAAATTGAACCGGAAACGCTTGCGAAATTACAGAAACCGCATACACCCCTCACATTAAGGGTTGAGTTAATAGAAACATTCACCTTGTAAAGTGGAGACAAGCTAAATATAGATAATTTATATTTACTGAAAAAATATTAAATACACCAATTATCAACAAATATAAGATATTGTCACAATTTGGTTTTTACGAAAAAAAAATATAGAAAACGAGTAAGGAATTTAATTTATCAGATTCGACATCCTAAGACCGGTTTCTGCCTTTCGGCTTCGTCAGTTAGGCTTTTCGAATCCAATAAATAAAATTCCAAACTCGTACAAGTCAGTAGCTATATCCGCTATAAGATAAAATATTTAGATGTGCTGCCGAAAGGCAGAAACCGGTCTTAGGATGTCGAATATGATAAATTAAATTCCTTACTCGTTTTCTAACTTTGTATTAATCTCTGAAAGGGATACGAAAGAAGAGAGTGACATTTTGACTAGAATCAGTCAAATAAAAGCTTTGCAACACACAATGCAAATTGTGTATGCAACCCCAATACACCGGGAATTTTTTGCTTTTAATAATTGTCAATACTCTCTTCTAATCATAGATGGCAGCACATCTAAAAATTTTATCTTATAGCGGATATAGCTACTGACTTGTACGAGTTTGGAATTTTATTTATTGGATACGAAAAGCCTAACTGACGAAGCCGAAAGGCAGAAACCGGTCTTAGGATGTCGAATCTGATAAATTAAATTCCTTACTCGTTTTCTAACTTTGTATTAATCTCTGAAAGGGATACGAAAGAAGAGAGTGACATTTTGACTAGAATCAGTCAAATAAAAGCTTTGCAACACACAATGCAAATTGTGTATGCAACCCCAATACACCGGGAATTTTTTGCTTTTAATAATTGTCAATACTCTCTTCTAATCATAGATGGCAGCACATCTAAAAAAAAATATATATACACAAGACGCAACAATAAAGTTAACAAATCAAATTATTAAGTGCGTCCGGAATATTTTTTTGGAAATTTGTTGTAATATAAACTGAAAGGTATATTTATCAATTGTTATCAAAATCGGCACAGAGTCATAATTTTGTACAAGGAACAGGTCATTTTATATGATGTCGGACTAATGTTTTCTTTGACATCCTTTATTACAAGAATTAGAAAAGGCATAGAAGTCGGAGGAGGCCACATAGAACATTTAATTCAAGTTTGCTCTTTTTATGTTAAATTGTTTTTCGAAATACCCTTAAGTTACAAGTTTTTTTATTGTCTGTTATTTGAAATACCCTTCTCAGAATTGTTCAATTACGTTTTTCTCGAAAACGGGCGAAATTATCGTGTTTAAACAAGAGTACCAATATTATGTAGAAATGATGTTTACGTCTTATTTTCTGATCAACTAAAAAGTTTCGTCAAAAAAAGCTACCAGTTAATTTCATCTTCAGGAATCATTCACGTGGAGACTCCTGTAACAAAATGTGAAATAATACATAAAATAATATTCCTTGTACAAAATTGATAAATATACAGTGACATTATCACAAAAAAAAAAGGAAAAAAAAAATTCAACTTTAACGCCCTGTATCTTATTCCACAGCAATATTTTATTAAGGTATATTTGGTCCTATCGCCATATTTTGGTCCCAATAACCTGCCCTTAGTATATGTCCCAATAGTATGAATCATCCTGTATACCAAAATAATAAAAAAAATAAAAAATGGGAATTTTGTCATAAAAATCGGTACGTGGGGTTAAAATAACATTCTGAACAGCTTTTTCTATATCTCTAACGCGAAGCAGAATATCGAGTTTAAAGTTCAGATTTTCGCTCATTATCTTAAAAAATGTGACCCATCACCCTGTACAAGTGTGCAAACATTCAAATCAGTATTGCTTCATCTTAAGTGCAACACACTGTATATACACCTATTAATATATATGGACATGGAGCTCATTATTACTTAAAGAATGTAGGCCAAATAAGATTTTCGACGTTTAAAACATCTCCACCTTTGGCGACCGATATCTCAAAATCCGTTCATTATTTTTTTTCGCGGCCATGGAGACATTTAGTGAGAACGATATGACTGATACTTTTCAGCAGGTTTGAGCGAAACCCAATCTCCTTTTAAAAACTGCGGGGTCCTTTTGTAAATAATAAAAAATAACGCATATTACATGAAAAATGATAAGATTTGGCAGAGCTGCGTAGTATCCGGATACTTTTTTGACATTCGGATACTTTTAAATTTTCAAGATATGTATATGTATATTTGGAATGGGAAGATCCAATTACAGCTGCAGTTCTTCTTCCTGAATTTAAGCTAAAGTGGTACAATGTAGAAAGAAATCCCAAAAAAACTTTAGAAGATATCAAAAAATGCATTGTAACCGAAAAAAACCGAAAAATAATAAAATGTCAATAATTCATTTGGAATTGCTAAGATATTCGGAGGATAAAAGAACCAATTTGCACATCTTAAATGAATACCCAATTTTAAAAAAGGTGTCAATCAAGTTTAACACATGTTTACCTTCGTCAGCACCAGCTGAAAGACTTTTCTATTTTGCAAGTATGACTGATGCGCCTAAAAGAAAAGCTTTAAGTGATGAACACTTTGAGGTATTTGTACTTACAAAGACAAAATCAAAGGTACTTGTGTAAATATACTGCTAAAAAAAATTTGCGGATATTTCAAATAAATGGTTATACATTTTGAAAACAGTTAAATTAGATTAGTATGGGATTTATGTGCTTATGGCCTCTACACTGATGCGACCTTTGCAGATCTATTGTGTGTGCCCTCATGTTATGTTAGGCTCGATGCAGACGGGCGAGTAGATTCGCGACGAGTACGCAGCGTTGTCTAAAATTCGTGATTTTAATCAGGAACCATAATTACAACAACATCTCATCATAATTCTGGTGTAACAGAAGAAATACGTTAGAATTCTGAATTTTTTGGCATTTTTTAGCGAAATTTGAAAAATAACCTTTTCTTCGAAGCGCCATATCTCGGTAAAGAATTGGCATACAAACATGTTTGAATAGTCATAATTATAAAGAATTTAACGCTCTACAACAAAGTATAGAGATGCCTTTGCCGTAGGACGTAAGGGAAAAAAGCAACTGAGGAAAAACCGAAGGTCGAAAATTTTGCAGTTTTCCTCCCTCTCCTCTGTTAGCACAGGGTCCTCGATGTCGAAAACTTGAGAAAATGTTAATTAACCATCCCTGAACAACATCCCAAAGTTTCAATAACTTCCGACCTTTTTTCACGCAACTCCACATATGCCGACCTGCCGACTGGACATACTCACGAGATGTATTTCGAAACATTACGATAGGTACGTCTCGTGTAATCGATTATTTTCGGTACTCTTGTGATATTACTACTGAAACTCGCCAGCAATTTAAATAGTTTGTTTATTCATATGTTTTTAATTTAATTTGTCACTATGTTTCTATAAAAGTAATAAACAATTTCTTGAGTACTTTTTGATTTCTCTTTCCATTATTATTATTATGCATTTTCTTTTTAATATTATGTACAATAAAAATACAAGTACATTACATAGTTTTAATACTCTAGCAATTTAGGTTCCTTTTAAAAGTATCCGGATACTTGAATACATTTTTAAGTGAAAGTATCCGTACTTTTTTAAAAGTACCCGGATATATTTTGAGTATCCGTATCCGGTACTCGGATACTTTTTTCTGTATCCGACCCAGCTCTGAGATTTAGTGATATTTAATCAGTCACATAATACAAGAAATAATAACATTTGGTAAAATGAAGAAATAAAAGAAAAAGCGTTTACCTGAAGCGGAATTTTCTGATTTACGTTCCAAATTAACTGAAATTTGGTTTTCATCCTAAAACAATAAATTTTATTAAACTTATTAACTATAATAGGAGTAGAAATGGATGTGATAATACAATTTTGAACTTTTTCTAAGTGTTGTATATGGTTGAAATGATATCTCACAATTTTTTATAGTTATCATCATACATAAATATTTATTCTATCGTATGATATTTATACCATTATTATATTTAATTAATTTGATTTTATGTGATATATTTTCCCTCCTTTTTCTAGAATATTTCATCGTAATTGAGCGATTATAAAGCACAATAATTATTGCTTTAAATTCTCCCGCTATGGGAAAAGAATTTAATTTTTCCTGTAAATAATTGTTCTAACCAATAGGTTCACCACTTTCCTCGGCGATAGCGAATATATACATGGAATGGTTCGAAACATTTACCATTGAACAAACTCACAAGAAACCTCGCATCTTTATTATTATTACTTTATTCAATAATTACAATGAATGGTTAGCGATAAGTGCTACTGCACTTGTTTCGCATCACCATTATAAAAATAATTATACAATTATACCCAAAGACAGACATCTGTATGAACTTTGACCGATCTTCTTTCCAATTAAGTAATCCCTTTTTCCAGTGCATTTACTTCAGAATTTCGAGGACTCAAAAGGGTCGCCATGTGTTAATTAAGCAGGTATTTTCTTTACCTTTGATTTTCCAAAAATATCCATTCAGGCAAGTCGTTCTCGCATATACACCTAATTGAATTTTCGTTCCAGTCTTTTGGTATTGCTCAACATAGATTTAAATTACAAAAATTTGGGGAAAATGACATGTCATACTTTTATTAGTTAAAACATTTCATTATCTGGTTGAGATACATAGATGACACCTTCATAGTGTGGAACCATGGAGACAGAGAACTAGATACTTTTCTTCAACACCTCAACAACGTAAGACCATCCATAAAATTCACGATTGAGAAGGAATCGCAAAACGAACTCCTTTTCCTTGACGTGAAAGTGAAAAGGACTAAAGGCATTTTGTTTACAGAAAATCAACCCACACAGGATAGTATCTCAACAGCGAATCTAACCAGCAAGGATCCACGAAGAGGGGAATAGTGAAGACGCTAGTAGATCGGACTTTCAACCTCTGCAACACCAAGTAAAGCCTCGACGCCGAACTAGATTACATCCGAAAATATCTCCAAGAAAATGGCTACTCAAAGAAACTAGTGGGACAGATGTTGACCCGTAGACAACAAAAAATCAACCACAGAGAAGAAGAACCACCACAACCAATATTATGCCTTCCTTACGTGAAAGGTATATCAGAGAAGATAAAGAAAATTGGCTCCCAATACAAAATCAAAACCTGCTTCAAGTCCCTGTGAATGTGGACAATCATACATCGGAGAAACCAAGAGACCGCTGGAAACCTGGATTGGTGAACATAGAAGAACACCCAACGAGGGGAAACCAGCAAATCAGGAATAGCAGATCACGTCTGGACCCACCAACACAACATTAAATGGTCCGAATCTGAGGTAATTCACAAGGAGGAGCACTGGTTCAAGAGAAAATTCAAGGAAGCAGCCTACATACTGAATAATAACGTGTTCAGTCAACCGAGTGTAGAGATTCGCAACGTATGGAAACCGTTGATAGGACGAATGAACCGGTTACGTTTCACTGAACCGGAAAGTTCCGCTTCAGCAAATCCCGCCAGAACACACCTATAAATACACACGCATCCTCGTTATTTCGTCAGTTATCACCTGAAGACGATTATAGATACACACAAACGAAACGTCGTGACAAAAGATTGAAAAATCTTTATACCTTTAGACAATGGAAGTCCTAAACTCCACTTTACAACTCCAGACATTGTCAGCCACTATAAAAAATTAAGTTGTTATATACGTCAAGGAAGTTTTCGATTTCGATTGGTTGACTTCATTTTAAATTGTATTTTAATTATGTCTAAAAATTTGGTGCATTTAAATATGTTAGGTTTAATGTATTATTTGTATTTATGTAAAGTCGCTTTTTGTATTGACGACTGCATAGTATTGTATTTAACTTGTTTATGTTAAGTGTAAAGTATTTTTTGACGTGTCTAAACATATTATGTCTGTTACATTTTTTTATAACTGACATAAATTTCGTAAATCAATTAATCTTCAAAAGGGTTAATATCCACGAACATTGTAACATTGTAATTTTGTCGCACAATCTAATTCTGATAACTGCGTTTGTTATAATTTTAATTTTAAGCAGATTTACATGCATACATACATGTTGGGTTAAATTATAGAAGAAGAAAAAAAAACTTCTTACTTGTAGATTTTGATCTGTATTTGTAGTTATTTTTTTTGTCCCCAAATGAATCCTTTCTATAACAGCAGCCATTTGGTCTACCACATTTCTACTTTCTATATCAGCAGTCATAAATTTCCATAATGGTTGTTTTTTCTGAAATAAAAGTTGCTTTAGTCCGTGAACTTTTTTAAATAAATTGCTACATAATGCAATGTTTATGCATTAAATAATTGTATTTTTATGGCTTCTAATGCATGAATAATATAAAATATACAAAGGTTTCATACTGATTAGTCTAACCCACCAAAAAAATTCATGTGAAAAAATGGGCCGATTTCTCGGACTAAAAATAATAGTATATTTCATTAGGAGTCCAGAAAATAGGCTTTATCTGTGCGCGTACGACGGGAAGTCAATGGGCACAAAGCTCAACTCTGCGTATTTCGGCTCCTACGAAGCTCCAATGCTCCGCGGATTTAACATTATTTACTACTTAAAAAGGTAATCTTTTCAAAAGTTTAGTATTTGATGCGTTAAAAAAAAGTACCCCCTTATGTTTTCGAGGTCGCTGCATTCAAATCTAATGCCAATATAATAATATTGACAGTTGACAGCTGTCAAACTAACTGTCAAACAGCATGTAACAATCAAAATTGATAAAATTAATATGCAAACATATGTTTCTGAGATCGCTAAATTCAAAACTGAAGGTAAAAAAATCGATATTTTAAAAACAACTGAACCATGCTTATTTTGATTATTTGGAATAATTTTAGGGGGTTCATGGCTCTCTAGATCGAAAAATAAAATGGGTATTCAGACGAATGAAATATCAACTATGAGGTATCATTGGACTCAGATAATTATGAAGATTCCAAAAATGTAATAATATACAGGGTGTTCCATTTGAAAATTGAAAGTTGATGCCATTTCCGGAAAAATCGGATGTTGATATTTTTTTCCAAATCTGTCAAAAAGTGCCGTCTAGTGAGCATATTCAATGTTCCAAATTTCAGAAATATAGCTAGAGAAACAAAGGAGAAAAGGGGGGTGTACCATGAGTCTGTGTCACACGGTATAGAGAACTATAGATATTTGAAATTTGAAAATTGGGTTACGGGGCTTTGTCAGTATGATCTATTCAATGAAAATATATTCAATTTCCGGTTACTTCCGGTGTTTCTGAGTTATTGCTAGATTTATTATAATTTGGAGATATTTTACATAAATTGGTGGGTAGTATAATCTAGCATGCCATGAAAATTGAAAATGACAGTTCTAAGAAACAAACTGCTGAACAATTAGATTATTTTATTTTCTAACTTCGTTCAATTTGTAGTGAAAATGGCTCTTCTGGATTGAATGAAGATTTATTAAATCAGAAGAGCCATTTTCAATTACAAATTGAACGAAGTTAGAAAATAAAATAATCTAATTGTCCAGTAGTTTGTTTATTACAAATATCTTTTCAACTTTCATGGCATGCTAGATTATATTACCCACCAATTTATGTAAAATATCTTCAAATTATAATAAATCTAGCAATAACGCAGAAATACGTAACTTTAGGTATAGGGAATGCTAATACAGATCGAAGGAGAAAAAAAGAGTGATTCAAGGGTGAGAATAAAATACAGGGTGGTTCATTTGAAATTATCAACTAATTGAGAATTGAAAATATGAATATTGGACGCTCCATTCTAGACACCCTGTATATCGCATTTGACGTTTCACCGTATGCTAGAAGGATATTCTCACAATCTATATAAATTTGAAATTAATAGCTTAACAACTAAGCCAGATGCGGAAATTAAAGTAAATGCGTGTTTTTCAAAAAACTCAAATATTTCGGAAACTGTTAAATTTAGACCTGTGGTATGTTGATAATTTTTTATTCAAAATTTGATGCTGAATCCAGAAATAAAAATAAAAATGGTACATGCCCTTGGAAATAACAAAGTTGATGTCTACTTCCGGTATAACCGGAAGTTGAAAATATTTTCATTGAATAGATCATACTGACAAAGCCCCGTAACCCAATTTTTAAATATCTATAGTTCTCTATATAGTTTAAGTAGAAAAAAATTCGTGGGAATCAGTCAATATAAAATAAATTAGTTTGATTTCTTCTTTTTGGTCAACTAATTTATTTTATATTGACTGATTCCCACGAATTTTTTTCTACTTAAACTATTATTGAACAGTCACGAAAATATCCACTTGTTCTCTATATATGACTAATGAGCCACCTTCGTGACACACCCTGTACATATGTACAATGCATTTTTTAAAAATTGTGTAGCTCCGTATTACACTTTCTAACACTACCTCCATTGACATTCACAAACTATAAAACTATAAGTAGAACTAGTATTTTTCTTTATTTTATTAATATTCCTTATATTCGAATAAAAAATATTGTATGATAACGCGGACGAGAAGTTTCTTTTTCGGACTCTTAGGGCAAACTCCATAGACGTCCGAAAAAGTAACACTTCTCGTCCTTGCATCATAAACTAGCACATTTTTCATTATAAAACTGATTTTGATCAATAGCAACCCCTGCTTTCTATTATAAAACTGACTTTGCAGCAGTAGAAATTTCTAAGATATTTTTGACAGTTCTGTGAAAGCTAATGTCAAAATTATTCTTTTGTATCAAATGTATCAAATAAATTAATAGTTTTCAGTTAATGTCCTTATTTATATTTTATCAAAGGTAATACCACGAGTCCTCCAAATTTTATCGATTAAATTTTTGGTTTTCACGAAAACGGCTTTATTTGGAAAAACCACGAAAACAAACTGATTGATAAAATCACGAGTCCGCAGGACGAGTGATTTTATCTTAAATCAGTTTGTTTGAGTGGTTTTGCCTAAAATAAAGGCGTTTGAGTATGAATATCAAAAATTTTATCTATAAAATTTCAGAGGACGAGTCGTATTTGAAAGGATTATTTTTTGAATCATTTTGTATTAAAAACAGAGAACATAGTCATTTATGCAAAAGACACTTTACACACAAATATTGAAAATTTTCTTTACCAATTTAAATTGAAACCTGAGCTGTTATAGTTTTACATACAGGGCCACCAAGGCGATTTTTTGACTGGCTACACCGCGAAACGGTGCCTTAAATAAAAGCGAAGAAGAAGAATGAAATGATGTTTTTCTTAATTTAATTAATTTTAAGTTTAGTGTTAAAGTGAGGTATCTAAAAATGTTAAAGGAGTTTTGAAATAAACTAATAAAAACAGGTTAGTTTACAAATACATTTTGAAATTTGGTTATTGACATAGATTTGCAATACATTTTAGTATAATAATAATTGATAAATGTTTACATTTGACATCTCAAATAGGTAAACACAGTTTAATCAAAAAACAAAAACGACGAAGCGGTTTTATCAGTATAAAACAAAATGATTGGTTAGGATCCTGAGTTGTTATTGGCTGAAACCACAAAATCTGACTGTTTTGACAGATGAAAAAAATAATCGTAGAAAAAATAATGTATGCAACTTTCATGTAATGGCTATTAATACACTTGCTTAAGATTTACGACACTGGCCCGCGGCTCATGTCGTAACTTACCTTAAGCTCATGTATTAATAGCAATCAGTACATGATCGTTGCATAATATAACAAAAAAAAAAGACTTAATATTTGTATGTTAATACTTTTTGTTGTGATCAAATTTTAAAATTTTCTTTTTTATTCGAATAATTGGTTTTGGTATTGTTTTTGTTTTGGAGCAATCATTTTTTAATGATCCGTTTGGTGTTTGTACTGTGGCAATACTCGGCCGCAAAGATCACTCACTGTTTGCAATCATTCTTTTTCGATGTATATTTCCGAGAATCAATAAAAAGAGGAATTTTTGATGGCCGATGATTTTTTGGAAAATTATCCTGGATATTTAAATTTAACTTTTGAAAAGGTACCAAGCAAATGTGTGTGTCAGAAAAAAATACTTAAGATAGAACTAAGCCGATATCTAAGAATTGTATTTTGCCGTCGCCCTAGTACCCTCCCAAAAAGCAAATGAGAGGTTTCTGCGAGTTAAGACCTTTTAACATTTCCAAGCATGGTATACTGTACTTTAAATTTGGACATTCGAAAAGTTTACGGTTATATATATATATATATATATATATATATATATATATATATAGTTTAAGTAGAAAAAATTCGTGGGAATCAGTCAATATAAAATAAATTAGTTTGATTTCTTCGTTTTGGTCAAGCTTTCGAAAACGTTTATTTTCTTTTTCAAGACTAATAACATGAAATACGGAAAAAATTAAATACAAAAAGAAACATCGGTGTTAAAATATTTTAAAATGACAAAATGACAGTTTCCAAAAACTTCAGAATACAATTGTAACATACAGAGTGTGATTATAAAAAGTATAAGAATGTGTAAATATATATATAAAAAAAAAAAATAATAAATATCAATTCAAGGAGGACGAGTTGAGAAATTTTCTTTATGTTTTTTTAATAGAAATGTGTATATTGTACTCAGGTCATTGATGTCTGTTCTTTTATTCATTGAATTTTGATTGTTATTTATATGAACCATTTCAAGAAAGAGACGCTTATTAAGATTTCGTTCATTATCGAGAATTTTGACATTATTATAGTCAATCACATGATCTTTATCTATTACATGTTCAGCAAGGCGACAAGATCTCACATTCCTTCTGCAGTCACTTTTGTGAGAAGTTATTCTATCTTTAAGCATTCTACTTGTTTGACCAATGTATACTTCATCACAGCTGCTGCATGGGATTTCATAGATTATATTTGATTTATTTTTGACTGGTATGGGTGTTTTCAATTTAGAATGTATTTGTGAAATAGTTTTCAAATTAGTTTTAGCTATTTTAATATTGTCTTCATTTTTAAACAAATGTATGAGTTTTGATGTCAAACCATCTATATGTGGTAAAGATTTAAAAATAGAAATTTGGTCAGTTGTTGTTGGATGGTTTGAATTTGAAACAGAAATAGAGGTACTAAATAGAATTTTATTCACTAAAGATTTAGGATATGAGTTTTCTAAAAGAATGTTCTGAAGCTCTTTTAGACACTCATCTCTCAAAGATGGATGAGTGACTTTAACCACTCTGTTTTTGAGGTTATTAATTAAATTCATTTTGATTTTCATAGAATGGTTTGAATGAAAATTTAGGAACCGATTACTATTAATTGGTTTTCTGTACCATCTAGTAATGATTTTATTGTCACTCGTTCTTATTAGTTTTAAATCCAGGGATGGAACTGAATTATCAGTTTCTTTTTCAACGGTAAACTGAATATTTGGATCGAAACTGTTAAAAATATTTAAAGTTTCATCGATACAGTTTCCTGGTACAGAGAGGATAAGATCATCAACATATCTCTTGAGGAAAGGAATTTCGAATGTGATTTTATTTGTACAATATTCTAGGAGTTCATCTAAAACGTAACTTGATATTATTGGAGAGATATTAGAACCCATGGGAGTACCGAAAATTTGTTTGTAGAATTTTTGATTGAAGACAAGGCATGTAGAGTCAAAAATGAAATCAATTATATTCATAAACATTTGTTTTTCAATATTGCAGAGGTTGTTAATTTTGTTCCAATTTTTGTCGATACAGCGTTTAACTAACTCTAATTTAATTAATAACCTCAAAAACAGAGTGGTTAAAGTCACTCATCCATCTTTGAGAGATGAGTGTCTAAAAGAGCTTCAGAACATTCTTTTAGAAAACTCATATCCTAAATCTTTAGTGAATAAAATTCTATTTAGTACCTCTATTTCTGTTTCAAATTCAAACCATCCAACAACAACTGACCAAATTTCTATTTTTAAATCTTTACCACATATAGATGGTTTGACATCAAAACTCATACATTTGTTTAAAAATGAAGACAATATTAAAATAGCTAAAACTAATTTGAAAACTATTTCACAAATACATTCTAAATTGAAAACACCCATACCAGTCAAAAATAAATCAAATATAATCTATGAAATCCCATGCAGCAGCTGTGATGAAGTATACATTGGTCAAACAAGTAGAATGCTTAAAGATAGAATAACTTCTCACAAAAGTGACTGCAGAAGGAATGTGAGATCTTGTCGCCTTGCTGAACATGTAATAGATAAAGATCATGTGATTGACTATAATAATGTCAAAATTCTCGATAATGAACGAAATCTTAATAAGCGTCTCTTTCTTGAAATGGTTCATATAAATAACAATCAAAATTCAATGAATAAAAGAACAGACATCAATGACCTGAGTACAATATACACATTTCTATTAAAAAAACATAAAGAAAATTTCTCAACTCGTCCTCCTTGAATTGATATTTATTATTTTTTTTTTATATATATATTTACACATTCTTATACTTTTTATAATCACACTCTGTATGTTACAATTGTATTCTGAAGTTTTTGGAAACTGTCATTTTGTCATTTTAAAATATTTTAACACCGATGTTTCTTTTTGTATTTAATTTTTTCCGTATTTCATGTTATTAGTCTTGAAAAAGAAAATAAACGTTTTCGAAAGCTTGACCAAAACGAAGAAATCAAACTAATTTTTTTTATATTGACTGATTCCCACGAATTTTTTCTACTTAAACTATTATTGAACAGTCACGAAAATATTCACTTATATATATATATATTGTAGTGTTGTTTAAAATACATAAAATATGCATGGGATATTATATTATCTACTATTTAATAACAAATCAGTAAACAAAAGTAATAAAATTTGTTGTGTTCTAAAGGCTAATGGTTGAACCAAATTTTGATATCAAATTTTATAAAATTATAAATTAAAAATAAACATAGAAAATGTTAAAATTATAAAGAAAATATATAAATGTAATTAGTATTAAGTTTTTTAAATTTAAAGTTTACAAAAATTTGTGTTGGGAAATTTAAAAAAGAGTGACGTTAAGAAAATTTTGAAGGAAGTTGAAAAATTCAAAAATCGTAATGCCTGAAGGATTTCCAGGGAAACAGAACAATGAAGGGAGAATAATAATTTTGGTTTTGAGTGATGAATAACAATTAAAAAATTTTTGAAAAAGAAAAATTAAGAAAGATCCCAAAGAAGGATATGTAATATTGAGTGGGAGGATATGTTAAAGAGTCTATAAACGTTTCCATTTGTATCAAGTATAGTGTGAGTACACATTAGATAAACACAAAAATAAGTCAAGCATACTTATATGAAAGTGGACAGGTGGAATCCATACAAGAATTTGAATATTAAAGCGTTTTTAAGAGTTTGAATATTAAAGCGTTTTATAAATTAAAAACTTTCTAAAAACACAGTGGTAAGGGACATTTATAAATTTTAAAGATCATGAACATTTGAATTTGGATGATGGTTTTTTCTTTGTAGAATAAGATTTTTTTTTTGTTATTATTTCCTACAAACTCTACGAAGGTGATTGTAGTAGTTATAAGGTTTTAGGATGTTTTGACAGTCAATGCTACCAACATTGTTGTAATTTTAAATATTTATATGTTTGTGGTTGACATTGATTTGGATAAAGAGGCAGAGTTGTATTTAAATATTTTAAAAAAATTATAAATAATAATTTAAACATTTTCATGTTAAAACAAATTTTAATAAATAAAAATTTATTATTGGTGTTTGAAAAATTTGTATTTTAATAAAAAAAAATATATATTAACAGTATTAGCCAGAGGAACTTGCTTCTGTCCCTGAGTTTAAGAGAAAGAATAGTAAGATAAATTTAATAAGATATATAAAAAAGAAATCTCATGCATGCTCTTAATGTATTGTATTAATGATAAATTATTTAAAAAAAAAAATTAATAAGTTTATATAATATCATTACAGTACATAAAATATATATATATATATATATATATATATATATATATATATATATATTTTGTTATAATAATTGTGATTATAACTTTTAATTATTTTGATTTAATTTAATTTTAAATAAAATTTTTAATAAATTTATTGGACTATTATTTGAATTTGGAATTTTAAATAATGTTCTATAATTTATTTTGTTATTTAATTTTAATATTTTTGTTGATACCACCACGACTATGCTCAAATTGATATCTGTAAATCTTTCTAATCTCAGGGATTCTTTAATTGTGAGTTCATGTTCTTATAACTTCCTCTTAATTTACGCTACTGATAGTCTCTGTATTTGGCACAAAATAAAATGTTGTTTCAAAATTTAGAATGAGTTTATTTTAATAGAAATTCAAAAAATTTATATACACAGAGCAGACTATTGACTATAATGAATTACTTTCACGCCCACACACTCAATGATATCTTATATATAAAAAAAATTTAAATTTGGCGCAATAAATTTCAACTTAACTAAGGTTGGCACACCCGAAATACTAAACAGTGATTAATACGTCTATCTTAACCTCACAAATGCATACCTCACTCTTTGTTTCTGGTCTGCAGTATGTGATAATTGATTATAATGAATTGATACCTTTGAATATCCTTATTTCTTCTTCTTCTCCCTCGTACAAACAGTGATGTGTTATAACTAGATTTCTAGTTATGTGATGTTTCCACTTTCTGTTGGTTTTTTTTACGAACTTAATATCCAGATGATATCCACAACAAACCAAATAACTTCCAGGTAAGTTGTTTAAGTATTATTTAATACTAACCACTTACTATTCATAAACAAATTCGCCGTAATAATTGTCCTCCCAGAATATAAATGTACTTCTTCAAAATTTGTAACTTTTCCTTAATAATTTTTTTTTACTTTTCAAAAATTTATTTTCTTAAATTTTTCTACTAAACTCCTTCTACCATTTTTTTTAACTAACTAACTTCCTTTTTAAAACTTTTAAATTAAAATATTTTCTTCAATTTTCTTTACTAAAAAAACTTCTACCATCCTATCAACTAACTACTTTCTTTTTTTTCTCATGCTAGGTTCCCTTCTGACGTCATACAGAAATTATTTCAAAATTTTGATTCTATTATACTTTATTATCGATTTTATGTGTTTTGAATTTTATAATTTTAATTATAACAATTAAGATACTTTCCCTTTATATTCTGGTGTTCAATTTTCTACATTTTATCAATTTATAATTTAGTTACTAAAGTTGGTATCCTGACATTTCATTTTAAATGGTTGTCACAACCCTTATTTTATTTGGCCATACAGGTTGTCTTGATATTATAATTTGTTACAAAGATTGTCCCAAAATAAATTGTTAATAAAATTTTGAATTTTGAATATTATTTAATTTTGGTTTTAATTTTTTAGATTACTATCAGAGCTTTTAAAAAGGATTTTTTTAATAATAAGGATCTCACATTAAATCAATCCCTTAGGTAAGTTCACCTTTAACGTTTCTCTTTATCTATAAAATACCATTTTGTTTATTTTTCTAAATTCTATTTTAATAATATGATTTCTTTATTTTTAGGTGACATTCATTTTATTTTTCCTGACACATTAATTTTAAGAAGAAATATCGGATTGGCATAGTCTAGGTATTTATTTTGTTCAATTTTACTTTAATTTTATCTAAATATTATAATTTTGATAATGTTAAAATTCCATTTCATTTGATAATGTTAAATTCCATTTCAATATATTATAATGGTATGTGATCTTTCTTTTTATATTTATTATTAATTTTTCATTTAATTTACCTTCTTCCGTAAATTTAGACAGAACGTGTTTTATAAATATTGTTATTCTAGTTGGGCGCCATCTGTCTTATTACATAGGAAAGTATAGCCAATATCTATCTCAGGTTCTAGGGTTCTCTAAGAGGTTAGAATTTTATAAAATCAATGACAACGAACGCAATGAAAAATTATAAACATTTATTAAAGAAAAAAAAATTAACGATAAACTTTATCTATACAGGAACAATTGTTTGGTGGAATACGGTAAGTTTAGTTTTTATAAAAATAATATTTGCAAGTGTGATACGTAATTTTCTTAAACTTCTTAACTTATTCACTTTCTAACCTAACATAATTAAACTTTTATAAGGTTAGATTGTTTTCAATCTAACTTTATTATTATGTCCTTTTATAGTTTAAACTTTTTAAATATCGATATTTAGTAATTAAAATGGTACCTTTTATTCAATTTAGTCTTTTCGTTTTTATTTTAGTTGTTCAAAATAAATGGGATTCTATAAAATCGTTTTTCCAAATAACACCAAATCAGGAATACAGGAATACAGCTGGGACTGGAGATGTCCAAACAGGAACACAGGATAGGATGGCTAATTTTGGATAAAGCTACCTTTTAAGGTTGTTGTTCTTCTTGAATTATTTTTATCTTTTATTAACCTCACTTTCTCTGACAGGTAACAATTTTTCTTTTAAATCGCGTTGCTTTGGGTTTTTCTTTTGTTTTTATGATACGGAGCGACGTGAACTCTTCAAAAGATTTTGGTAAAAAGCCCCCCTTTGACACACGAAAAGTACAATGTCACAGCTTCCTAGATGAAAATTTGACATTTTTTAACCTAAATTTTTACAAAATTAAAAAAAATTATTGATTTTATTGCAAATTTTGACTAATAATATCTTATTCTATAGATTAAAAGAAAATTTTTGATATACTTTTTATATCATTTCGAATTATATTAACTTTGTACAAAGACACTTTTTGTTCGTCATCATTGATTTTCTAAATATCAGCAAACTTCATTATTGTTGTACTTTTTTGCTATATTTCTTTAATTTTATAAATCCTAAACTCTTTTTCGTTTAACTTAAACTAATTATGTTGAATTATTATTAGATTGAATTTTAAGGTTAACTTTTATAAGTAATATTTTCTTCCTGTCTAAGTTATACGTTAAAAAAAAAAAGGCTTTATATTCAATACCATTACAATATATATATATATATATATATATATATATATATATACACAAGAAAAAAACTTACTCCTCTTACTCTTATTCTTTGTCTAGGACGACGAGCTTTCAATTTCTTGGGCAATGCAGTATCTAGAATTAATAGACTTATTAATAACGAAACAGCTCTAAATAGGAGAATACTAATTTTGCCACAAGTAATTAAGTTATGTTATGTATTAAAATTAAAATTTCCAGAAAATTCCTGGTATTTTTGTCTAGAAAAATTTTATATCTTGTCATATAATAGGTGGAGCAGTGAAAATGACAGACATATAACAAGAAATAATGAGTATAAGTTGAACGTTTTTCATTAAAATTTTTCGTAAATTAAGAAAACAGTTTTTATAAATAGCAAATGTGCGAAAGCCATTCTTATTGGGCCACCCGGTACAGCTGTTGAGTTGACCACTGACACGATTCGGTAGACGTTCGTCGTAGTGGAGTCGATCTAGCCGAAAAAAACCCGATAAACGGAATTTCCCTACTTGAAGTTTTTTTTTTGTGATTTCATAGATTCAAAGTCCCTCTTTCAGGTGATCATTATATGGAAACTAAAGGAAGAAAAAAAATTAGTTTCATATAGTCCAGTAGGGACAAAGCTGTAGATAAGTCTGTCCAGATTTCCTTTGTGGCTTAATTTCTAGGTCTTGACGGTTACTTCCAAAGGCGAAAAATTTCACCACGATTCCGACTTGGTTGAATAGGGTTGGGCTTTGAAATAAAACAAATTTTTATTGTGTAACATAGCTAAAAACAATATAAGTGTCACGTTTATTTCCTGGTTTATATTCACCAACCTTACCTCTTTTCAGGGATATTAAAGGTATATAATAAAGTAAAAATAATTAAGTCTGAAGTCAATTAGACCCCTGGAGAATACCGTATCTCCATCTGAAGTTACCTGTGCCCCTAAGAGGCCATTTCTAAGGGTTGTGGAGCATACCACATAAAAAACTGGCGCTCGAGCAATCTCCGTACTAAAGCGCCATCTTGTAAGGCAATATTTTTCTTAGTGGCAAGAAAAAGCCTTACAAGTAGCATGGCATAAGTATTGTAGTTTTTATTTAAATTTGAGTTAAATTTCCCAAAATACAATCTTTCCCTAAACATACTTTGTTGCATTTCTCCCCAGAAATATTTCAAAAATTCTCTTTCAAAATATTCCCAATTATTAATCTCATTCTCCTTATTACAAAACCATAACAACTCCCTTCCAACAAATTCCTAATAATCAATTTTACTTCCTCCATATTTCTAACGCCTTGTATTTTATTCTTAATAATCTTAACAAATACTTTAGGATGAATTTTCCTTATATTTCCGTCAAATTTCACGATCCCATCACCTATATTCATCAGTATCCTACCTACTTCTTGTACCTGTATTCCATTTTGTACCTGTCTTGTCATTTTATTAAAATTCATTACTAACTCTCTTCAATTCCTCATTGACCTCTAATTTAAAAGTATCAAAATTTTCTCCCTGTACTCGATTCTGCAAACTTATACTACCTATCTCTTTTTTAATTGTGTCTGTATTTCTCCAATTTTATCACTATTTTCTTGTAGTCTTTTGTCATTTCTTCTTCCAAACTTATAACTTCTCTTCCTTTTATACTTATTCAAGTTTCTGTTAATATTGTCTATTTCTTGTTTTGTTTCGTTTTCAATTTCTTCTTTAGTTTTTCTAAAGTTTATTTCTGTATTTCTTTGTATTTCTTCTTGAATATTTGCTTGTCAATTTATTATTCATTCTTCTTGTGTAATAATGGCCATTTCCATTTCGTCTTGTCTATTTCTTATCTCTTGTAGATTTTGTTCTTGTTCTTCTATTTTCTTGTTCACCCCGTTGTATTTAAATTATCAATTTTATTATTTTGTTCTTCTATTCTATTTTCTATACCTTTCATTTCTTCTTTCATCATATTCCCCAAATCTTCTTTGTTTTTATTCATTTGCTTTCCCATATTGGTAATTATTTTTATTAGAACCTCCATTTGGTCGTGAATTATTTTTTCTTGTTCTCGTTCTTTTTCAGGTTCTTCTATTATTGTATTGTCTATATCTTGTTCCTTGTCACTTGCTTCTTCATCTCCTTGTCCTATTTCCTTCCTGCTGTCTTCTTAATCCTATTTTTACTTCAGTGTCAACGGCATCAACTACTATGGTTATTAGCCTAAGTGATTTATTAACAATTAATCAATTATACGTTAAAGCTGTGATTAGGTTTATGTTAACATCAACCGATTATAACAAGAATGTTAATCACGGACTTAACTCAAGAAATGCGGCTAGAAATAATGTTCTACAAAACCCTAGGCATACTATTTTCCAGAGGGGTATTGATGTTGTAGGACCGAATATCTATAAATAATAGCTTGCCCCATTTATAAAAGCGCTCCCTCTCATCTCTCTTCTCTCTCACAAATACTTTTCTGGCATCTAATTTCACGATTGATGAGCTACGGGGTAAAAAAATCGTGAAAGAGAAACAGTACTTGGGTCATGACTATCTATCGGAGTAAAAAAATCAAGTCTCTAAGTCATTTTCTTCTCCGCGACAAATGCGAACACGGCTCTAGGTGCGTTCACGCCGCGGGGAAATTACCTATACCTTCAAAGCACAATACCTCGAGAACCGCTAGTCCGACTTCGACGGGTCAAAATTCAGTTTATGCGTTTTCGCGAGCACTTCATTTTATCTCTAGAAATCGTTTCGATCCGAATAAAAAGAGAAAAAAAAAACTATTTTCCATATCTTTAGAAGTTAATTTCCCCCCTCCGCACCTCCCTCAGCTTCCATATAGGGATCACGTGAAAGAGGCACCTCGAATATACAGGGTGGGCCACGCTCAACGGGACGGAGCTTACTGGGAAAACGAAAAATGTTATGAAAAAGTTATTTGGCAGGAGTACGTAGGTTAGTGACGACTACATTTCTAAATTAGTTAGACATATACAGGGTGTTCCAAAAAAGCGTGATATATCAAAGTTATGTTTTTTTTAATGGAACACCCTGTATTTTATTTCCCATTCTTGATAGTTTTCGATTTAAATGACTATTTTTGCGAAATTAATATGGTTTAAATACATTCATTACACTTCGTCCCATAAAAATTAACTAACGCATTTTTGTTTATTAATTGCCAATTAGGAAGGCCATCGATACGAATTATTGTAATGTAATGTTAAGTTTATTTACAGGGTGTTGTTAATTGAGAGTTTCATGACAATACAATATTTTATACGATTACTGCGTTATTCTAAATGGGACACCCTGTATTTTGTTATTGTAATAAAAGGGTAAAACAATTCCCTTTCAAATTACTACAAGGTTCCCTATACCAATATCCACCAATTTCAGACTTATTTGCATTATTTTACCTGCATCAATAAAAATCGGTAATTTTATAACACGTTTTTATTAAGTAAGCTATGAAATAGACAAAACAAATAACTTTACAACAAATGTTCAAAATGGTGCCCATTTTGTTCGATACATAATCGGACTCTCTTTTCAAAATTTTTTTTTACACTTCTTAACATTTCTGGCGTTACGGTTGCAAACGCTTCACGGATACGAATTTTCATATCTTAGGACTACCTCTACCAATCCACTTTTCCGGAAATTTTCGATTTAAATATGATATACAATGAGAGAAAAATGTGCGGGAGCACCATCGAGCTGTACCCACATTCTGCTTCTTACATTCAAAGGGATATTTTCTAACAGAACAGAAAAATCTCTCTGAAGGAATCTGGAAAACTTACGTCCATTTAAAATGCCATTAAAAAAATACGGTCCCACATATTCTCCTATTAATCCTCCATAAACGTTTAAAGACCATCGGTTTTGACGATCTATCGTTCTAAATTCTTTTTTATTTTCGGTACTGTAATAGTGAAAGTTGTGTCTATTCACTAGGCCACTATTATGGAACGTAGATTCGTCTGTGAGTAATATTTTATCAAAAAAGAATTCGTCTTCTCCCGCTTTTTCGAGAAACCATAAACAAAATTCCAATCTACGGTGAAAATCCGTTCCATACAAATGTTGGTGCATCTGAATGTGGTATGGATGGTAACAATGATTTTTAATAATTCTTCTGATACTAGTCCGACTTATTTCCAATTCCCTGGCCATAACTCTTGTGCTAGTGTTTGGTTTTTCAATAAGTGATTGGAGAACTTCCAACTCTGTATTTTCGTTGCGAATTACGAGCTTTCTAATATCTCGTTTTTTGTAAGAAACACTGCCGGTTTCACGAAACCTTGCTAGCAGCCTTTCAAATACCTCTTTGCGAGGATGATCTTTTAGAATAGACAGTTTTGAAAACATTCTCCGAGTATGAAAATCATATTAACTCTATCTTCAACTGTATATTCTTTCATTTTGTATCTGAACGACAGCTAATAACACGGTAAAAATTAAACTATTGTCACAGTTTGACAGCAAACTAGTGTTTTGTCTATTTCATAGCTTATTTAATAAAAACGTGTTATAAAATTACCGATTTTTATTGATGCAGGTAAAATAATGCAAATAAGTCTGAAATTGGTGGATATTGGTATAGGGAACCTTGTAGTAATTTGAAAGGGAATTATTTTACCCTTTTATTACAATAACAAAATACAGGGTGTCCCATTTAGAATAACGCAGTAATCGTATAAAATATTGTATTGTCATGAAACTCTCAATTAACAACACCCTGTAAATAAACTTAACATTACATTACAATAATTCGTATCGATGGCCTTCCTAATTGGCAATTAATAAACAAAAATGCGTTAGTTAATTTTTATGGGACGAAGTGTAATGAATGTATTTAAACCATATTAATTTCGCAAAAATAGTCATTTAAATCGAAAACTATCAAGAATGGGTATAGGGAGCCCTTAACAAAGTGACATTATTTTGTTCAATATACTTCAAAAATAAAATAAAATACAGGGTGTTCCATTAAAAAAAACATAACTTTGATATATCACGCTTTTTTGGAACACCCTGTATATGTCTAACTAATTTAGAAATGTAGTCGTCACTAACCTACGTACTCCTGCCAAATAACTTTTTCATAACATTTTTCGTTTTCCCAGTAAGCTCCGTCCCGTTGAGCGTGGCCCACCCTGTATGAAATCACAATTTTTCGACTCCACTATCATTAAGATATATGCTCGTTCTCAATATTTGTAGCTTAATCTCAGTTATTCAAAACAATCACTAATTTTAAATTCATGAAAAATAATATCTAGAAAATTAATTTTTTCCAAAATCGATTAATCTGAATGTATATTTTTAACCATTAATTTTTGTAGATGAGGTTCTGTGCTCTATGGTCGATTATCATTGCTCCACCCAGTATGTACAAATGACCACTATACCCGTATTTGTACGATCTATAATTAATTTTCATTCGAATTATGTTTTAAAAACCAAATTCTTTTATTTTTTTTTTCTTATTGATATATATTTATAACTTTACAAGCATCATACTTAAATATAAATCTAATACACTTTATAATACTGCGGTCTAATAATGATAATCTGGAATCAGATAAGAATGAGAAAGAATTGTATAAAGAAATATGAATAAAGGTGCTAATTAACCAGATATTCTGAATTTTTTACCTGTTGCGGTAGTTTCTGTTTCTTCTTCTGAAATACTTAATCTCAGTTATTCAAAACAATCACTAATTTTAAATTCATGAAAAATAATATCTAGAAAATTAATTTTTTCCAAAATCGATTAATCTGAATGTATATTTTTAACCATTAATTTTTGTAGATGAGGTTCTGTGCTCTATGGTCGATTATCATTGCTCCACCCAGTATGTACAAATGACCACTATACCCGTATTTGTACGATCTATAATTAATTTTCATTCGAATTATGTTTTAAAAACCAAATTCTTTTATTTTTTTTTTCTTATTTATATATATTTATAACTTTACAAGCATCATACTTAAATATAAATCTAATACACTTTATAATACTGCGGTCTAATAATGATAATCTGGAATCAGATAAGAATGAGAAAGAATTGTATAAAGAAATATGAATAAAGGTGCTAATTAACCAGATATTCTGAATTTTTTACCTGTTGCGGTAGTTTCTGTTTCTTCTTCTGAAATACTCAATTCATTTGAAGTCCGCCATTTGCCCTAAAACAATAATTATATAAAAGATATGTAATTTTGAAAACTGGTAAATATTTATTATAACTCCAATAAGTCAATCAATAATTTATTGGATAAAAGATTTACCACTTCAGCTTTTAATTATTATTATTATTAACTAATTCATTTGAACTACGTCATTTCAACTAAATAATTTAAGAAAAAAATAAAATATGACTCTTAGCATTTTATATAATTCTAATGAACTTTTTCTGCTGATAAAATACCAAAACAGCTTCAATATCACTGCCTTCAGTAGAATCCCATAATTAATTAAGACAAAGAAAAATATGATTTGTTTTACTACTTCAGGACTCGTTTTAGATTTAAGTAATAATATATAATAATAATAATAATAATAATAATAATAATAATAATAATAATAATAATAATAATAATAATAATAATAATAATAATAATAATAATAATAATAATATTAATAATAATAATAATAATAATAATTTAAGGGGAGTGGATGGCTCAGTGGTAGAGCACTGGACTCATAATCCAAGGGTTGTGGGTTCGAATCCCACCGACGGCAGAAATCATTTTCTGATTTTTAATTAATTAAAAATTTAGAAATTGATTTTCATATACCAGGTGCGATTCACCACTCGACCATTCACTGTTGGGTTCTAATTAACAGCGCTGTTCCTAAAGTGGCGCTGGGAAACAGTAACAAAGCCTACACAGAACACGAGGCTAATGACCAGAGTAGTCGATGCCGTTGACACTGAAGTAAAAAAAATAAATAATAATAATAATAATAATAATAATAATAATAATAATAATAATAATAATAATAATAATAATAATAATAATAATATAAGGGGAGTGGGTGGCTCAGTGGTAGAGCACTGGACTCATAATCCAAGGGTTGTGGGTTCGAATCCCACCGACGGCAGAAATCATTTTCTGATTTTTAATTAATTAAAAATCATATACCAGGTGCGATTCACCACTCGACCATTCACTGTTGGGTTCTAATTAACAGCGCTGTTCCTAAAGTGGCGCTGGGAAACAGTAACAAAGCCTACACAGAACACGAGGCTAATGACCAGAGTAGTCGATGCCGTTGACACTGAAGTAAAAAAAATAAATAATAATAATAATAATAATAATAATAATAATAATAATAATAATAATAATAATAATAATAATAATAATAATATAAGGGGAGTGGGTGGCTCAGTGGTAGAGCACTGGACTCATAATCCAAGGGTTGTGGGTTCGAATCCCACTGACGGCAGAAATCATTTTCTGATTTTTAATTAATTAAAAATTTTGAAATTGATTTTCATATACCAGGTGTGATTCCCCACTCGACCAATCACTGTTGGGTTCTAATTAACAGCGCTGTTCCTAAAGTGGCGCTGGGAAACAGTAACAAAGCCTACACAGAACACGAGGCTAATGACCAGAGTAGTCGATGTCGTTGACACAGAAGGAAAAAAAAAAAAATAATAATAATAATAATAATAATAAACACCCTTCAATTCACCACCATACGTGTAAACCCCAAAGCTTGTGCGGCTAATATTATGATTTGCCAGAAAAACCTCACAACGACAACTCCCAGGATAGAAATCATGCCCAGAAGTTGGCAATGAAAATGTATTACAAATCTCATTTGTTTAGACCGGGGCATGAACCTGAGCATGGACAGGCCACATCACCGTACATAATGAAATGTAAACGCCTTTGTCCGCTCAGCCACCGTCGCGTCGCCGATTGTAGAGTTGACATAAAAGTACTTTATATTAATAAAGGGTATAAAATAGAAAATTAACTCCAATGTTAAACATCATATACTTGAAAATGTCAGTTTTTTTTCGTAAAATTACTGATAGAGAGATGGCAACCAAGACCATGTTTCATAGCAGCCTGGCTAAAACCGTAGAAAATCGATAGATTAGATTAGATGACCATAGAGCCGACTGGTGAGTAGTAACTTCCAGAAGTGTAGCATCTTCGCGGGCGGCTATTTCTGCTGTGTAAAAAAAATTGGTCGACTATCGTATAACAGCCCGTCTGATATTCAAAATATACATAGATTTTGCCATTTTATCATTAAAATTTGCGTTTGCAGACATTTTGCAAATGTCAAAAAATCTCACCTAAGTGACTTATAGTAGGTCGATTCATTTTTGCTTCAAATCATTCGTATGGATGCCCAGATTACAAACATACTGTTTTCAGACATATTGAGTGAAAATTGAAGAGCTTGACAAAACACGTAACCTAGTTCCAACCAGAACCCGATAACTCAATTAGTTCAATATCGCGATTTGAAATTACAAAAAGCATCTGGAGGCGGAGCTTACGCTCTCCCCTTCTCTCTCTCTCTCATCGGGAACACTCACACACCCGTGCACAAGCTTGCCCCTGAAAATATTTTCTCCACGGCCACTACTGAATGTAGTTATTCTGAAACCACTTATAATAACAAAAAAGAAACATTCTCGCTCTTGAGATTGAAAGAAAATTCTGAAACATTTGTCTCTTATGTATTTTATATGTATTACATTCTTTCTCTAGAGCTAGAATCTGTATTCGGTGATTGTTTACAAAAATAAGGTTTGCCGTGAATGTCAAATTAACTGTCAGTATTAGTTGACGTGGTCTTAATATTGGTTTGTAAAAACTTTTAATTTATTAAAAAGGAGAAGAAAATCAAACGATTCAGATGTAGAATTTGAAAATATTCCTCCAGAAATAAAAAAATATGCCGATAATATAACTCAAAATTTGCTACCGCAAAAATCCAAGCTTGAATATAAAAATACTACCTACATAATGTTGAGAGATTCAGGTTTCATTTTACTATATTTAATTTCTACTTTTTGTGGCCGTGGAGAAAGTACAGTCTGTTACTCTGTTGGAATGAAAATCCGACACTCGTGGTTCCTCACGCTCGCATTCGCTCGCGTTCGGAATCATCCACTCGTGTCGAGTTCTCATTCCAACCTTGTCACAGAATATACTATTCTGCCACTCGGCTGCCGTTATCGTCTATTTTTCCATTTGTAACTCGCGCGGGCGGGAAGATACGGACATAGTAAAATAATAAAATGAATACATAGTTAGGAAATTTTCTCGTCTTTCTTTTGAGCCCTATTAGAAACCCCTACTCCTCTCCGTTCTCCCGCTATACATCAAATACTTTACCGGCCTGTAGCTCCCTTCCTAATTACCGAATTGGGGGCTCAAATGAAAGATAAAAAAATGCCGTCGAGAGGTGAAAAAATTTTTCCCCAACCCCCGTGTTCATGCCTAAAATCGCGAGCAAAAAAATGAAAAAGTGAACAATTTGAGCCTTGGCTGGTTGCGTTATCTCAATTAGTAAGGAAGTTACATGCGTTTAAATAATATTTGTTTTCCCCAATATCTGCCTCCCTACTTGTCCCACCGCCCTCACTCTCCGGCTCCTAAAAGTGCTCGTTACTACCCTTTTATTCACAAAAAATTGTTGCCCCATCTCCACTGCCTCTCGAGAAATAATTAATTAATTTTTTCATTTTTGCAATTGCAAATCGCGATATTTCGCGAACTAATTGTCAGGCTCTTCAATTTTTGTAAGAACATTTTTTTTGTGGGATCAAACTCGCCTGAGATTTGTTGGAAAAACCGTTTTCAAGTTAGATAGAGTATTTCCCCCTCCCCCACCGCCACCTGGGTTGAAAATTTCATGCAGGAATGATGGGGGATCTGACTTCATCGATTGGGAAAAAAATTTCTCGATTTCATCAGTCTGTTTTCGAAATCCAGATCGACTCCACTATACAGTAATCTAATAACACAAAGCACACATTTGACTATAGTGGTATCGAGAGTACTACCTTAAAAATGCTTCATACCTTTCTTAAATTTCCAATACTTTTTCAATCCAAACTTCTCCAAATACAAGGCAAAACGCTAATTTAGTTTTAATACCCCTTTAACGTTATGTTATTTTTTTTTGTAATACTGAATTAGAAAGCTGCAATGTTTCTGTTTCTGTAAGACTTGGTGGCTGAAGAGTCATGTCATTTGTAGCGGAAGAACAAGGCGGGATACCGTTATTTGCTAGTTGCTCTAACATTGTAAGCTTAGCCTAAAATTGCATTATCAGTTAAAATATAATAAATCATTATACAACTCATCATAAATTTAGCCAATAACAGTTGCAATTTTTACTTAGTTACCATGTATTGATAAGCGATTATACCCTTGACGACGTGGTATAATCGTTTTTGCAGTTCGCATCCTTCCATCTTGAAAAGTTGACGTTAATAATAAGCAAACGTCAAAACAATTATATAATTCGTTATATAATCAGTAGTAATATCACAAGAGTTTCGAAAATAATCGATTATACTTCCGAGTCATGAGACGTATTTCGCGAAACACCACGAGAGCGTAGGTTGGTATATTACTATAGTCTATTTTTATGTATGAGAGAGTATTAAAATAATAAAGCGTTCGTAATCCATAGGCGTACCACTTCTTTTAGTATACAGTTAAAATATTTTGTGAAGTTATACCTAAAGTATTTTCGTATGAAATAACCTTTGTATAAATATAATAAATATATCGGGTGTACTCTTATATTTTCACCTAATTAACCTGCTTATAACTTCTAAGCAGCTGAAGGTAAAAAAGTGCAATTTTTTCTAAAATATTTTATTTTTCCACAAGGTATGTTAAGAACATTGTGTCAAACGGGCTATGTAGGTATAAGGGTTTAAACTTTGACTTTTAAACAACGTTACGTTCATAAATAATAATTTTAATATAAAAACTACTTCTTACCTACAAATCCAAATCAGAATCGAAATCAGAAGATGAACTGTCGCAACCAATATTTACAATGAGTGGCTCGATCATTTCATCAGTAATATTGTCCAACTTCCACATTTTCTCTTCTTCTTTAATCGTATGATTTACTGCCTTTTCCCAGTTTTCAGGCTTCACATTATTTACAGCCTCCAAAAACAACATTTTAAAAAAATTATTTTTTCCTGAAACTTCTCCCTTTATCTGTGCCCATATCAGTTCAATCGGATTTACTTCGCAATGATATGGTGGTGATCTAACCACCGTCATCCCACGATTTTTTGCAATTTCATCAATTTCATATTTTTTTAATTTCTCTTTATGAAGGGAACACAAATGATACAGTTCTCTTCTCACAGAACCGGGATGGAACTTAATATTCTTTGAATTTAGCCAATTCTGTAAATCTTTTTTTAACCACTTGGTTGTGGGCATTTTTTCTGTAAGTCTCGAGTGATAACTTGCATTATCCATTACTATTATACAGTTCTGAGGAAGAAGATCTATCATTTGTTCGAACCACTCTTTAAAGACATCAGCATTCATGTCCTCATGGTAGTCACCGGTACGAGTAGATTCAAAAGTCAATAAACCACCTTTAACAAAACCGTTTGAACTACCGATGTGTACTATTATCAGTCTGCGCCCCTTTCCTGATGGTGGATTTAAACCAGTAGATAAATTATTTAAAAAAGCCTGTCTTCGACTTGTAACAGTTTCATCTTGCCAAAATTTATTTGGTGTATGTCCCTCGTTGATCCATGTTTCATCTAAATAAAATATATTTCTTCTTTGGTTTCTCATTTCTTTTATAGTCCTTAGGTAATTTCTTCTCCATACTACATATCGCTTCTTTCTATTAAAATAGAAAACCTATTTCTTTTAAAAGTTTCCATAGTGTGCTTCGACTCATTTCAGGGTAATCCTTATCATCTCGAACCGTGGCAAGAACTTTGTCTACTGTCGGAAATTCTTTTCTAAAGAAGAACGCATGCACTTTCCTTCGAAGTCTTTCTTTCAAATGATTTTCTATTTGAAATTTTGGTTTTCCTGGAGCTTTACGTGCTGTTTGAAACTCGCCACATTTCTCTTCTTTAACAACTCTGTAAATCGTAGATTTCCCAACACCAAGCGTACTACTAACTAATTCCACTGTGTCATCAACACTTTTACATAAATGTTTGTCTGTAAATGATTTAAAACAATTAAATATAAGGACCGATTTTTTGTCGTTTACGCGGTACTTCCAAATTTTCCATGATCACACTAGAATAGACTGCACACTGCACCTTGCATGTTGCAACTAAACGACATTTAGTAAGCTGTCAAGAATACACAACTGGAACTCCTTACTAAATGGAAAACCTACAATCGCATTTTCGGTGAAATTTGTTGGTAAGGGATTTATTTACTTATAATTCGATTACTGTAAGAAATTCTTGGAATTAAAATAAAACAAAATTGGCAAATAGGTACTTATTGAAAATAATCTTAAGATACTGCTATGTTATCCTTAATACACAGGGCTTTTGGCCTGTCTAAACCTTTTTCTATTGTTCTGTACAGCTTATGGTTATAAAAGACCAATAAAAGACGCAAAACTTGTATTAGCTCAGGTACATTTATGACAATTTTAGGAAATATTTAGATTATTCCGTAAAAATATTTAAAATGACCGTACTAAGTTTTGCATTAGAAATGCTGTTTTATTACTCTCTCATGCATAAAAATAGACCATAAAACCTATACATAGTGACATCTCCTAGATTAAATTTTACATAGTGCGCATTAAAAGAATTTTTTTTATATAAGGGCATATTTCCATGAGGCGGCTGTTATTTCAAGGGTATCTTTTAGGATTTACCATCCTTTTCTACTTCAGTAAATGCAACATTTTCTGATGAATATAGGGATATTCAAATCCAAAATGCACAATCGCAAGTGATAGAAGATGTTCTATCTTCTATCAAAAAATGTAGACTTATCAATTATTAAGTTACCATTGAAATTTAAAATAAGGGGCCTTAAAATATGCGAAGCTGTAGATAAGTCGGTCCAGATTTCCTTTGTGGCTTAATTCTTAGGTCTTGACGGTTGCTTCCAAGGGCGAAAAATTTCAACGCGATTCCGACTTGGGAGAGGGCTAAAAATGGCCCCCAAGGTCCGAAAAAATGGTTTCCCGCTAATATTTGCCAAAATATACAAATTAGACAATTTTTGTTTAGATAAAAAATGAAGATCGTATCATTATCTACAAAAATAGCCCCTACCATTTTTTTCGCAACACGAATATTTTTTGCAAAAACGGCCTTCGAAAAATCCAAAATTTTTGCACTGAATACATATGTTAGTTACTCACTGAATTTCCGTTCGAGGGAGTTGGGAATACATTGATTTTCATTTTTTGGACTTTGGAGACCAATTGTAGATGGCGCTAGCGGCATACCTCTGCTCGCTGAATTATGGGGACTATGAATGAAAATATGGAGAACAATCGATTTTTCGACAATTATTGGCGTATTTCACGTGATTTTTTTCTGTAAAGTAGCGCTTGGGGGTCTCTCAATTGTATTAGCGAATGTTCTGTGTAATTTGAGTTACAAATTTATCAGAAAATTGCAAAAAATTATTTTTTCATGTTGCCAAATACTTAAAAATCCATAAATCTCTTTAAAACTGACAAATGTCAAACCCTATATCCGAATTAAGCCAAACGCAATCACGTATACCTTGGTGGCCCTGTATTTAAAACTATAACAGCTCACTATTTTTTTATGTTTCAATTTAATTTGATAAAGAAAATAATGAACATTTGTGTCTTTTGCAAATGACTATATTCTCTGTTTTTAAAACAAAATGATTCAAAAAACAACCTTCTAAATACCACACGTCCTCTCAAATTTTATAGATTAAATTTTTGGTCTCAATACTCAAAGGCCTTTATTTCAGGCAAAACCACTCAAACAAACTGATTTGAGATAAAATCACTCGTCCTGCGGACTCGTGATTTTATTAATCAGTTTGTTTTCGTGGTTTTTCCAAATAAAGCCGTTTTCGGGAAAACCAAAAATTTATCGATAAAATTTGGAGGAGTCGTGGTATTACCTTTGATAAAATACTATCAATATTTCAATAATACGAGATTGTATACCAACAAAAGCAGACGACTAATGTGGGCGCGTGGGTACACGTGGTTAGGTTATGTGGAATATCATGAATCTCAGGCGAAGAGCGTAAAAATTGGGGACATAATTCTAACGAACATTTAATAACCGCGCTCGAATATAGGGATCAATTGATATAAACGGAAAGGTCAGAATATAAGCTTCACTTCGGTCTGGGTATTAATCCTCAAGAAATGAACAGCGGGGAACAAGAAGTATTTAAAAAAAAGTCCGGTTTTCACCGGTGTGACCAATTTTCCCGATTTCTGGAAAATGGGGGGAACATTCGAAAAGTAGACACTATAAGCTTTAAAATGGTGTGCATTGAATAACAATATAATAGAATATGAGTTTTTAATTCGTGCTTGTTTCGAAGATTTCTAGAACTCCGAAAACGTCTGAAAAATGCAAATAAATAAATCAATTTTTTATTAAAACGCCAGAAAGATACTGAAAAAAAATTTATGAGATCATTCGAGACATCTCAAGATCCCATTTAAAAAAATGGGATAAAAAACTATTAAAAAAAATATGAATGAATGGTCCAAAATATTGTGAAAACATAAACTTTGACCACTTTTTTTAGTGTTCTCGACAGGAAAGAACGGGCTTCAAGGCACATGGATCGATGCCTGTGGGTTTTCTCATTGCAATGAACTTTGAGTCATTGAAAAATATCAATTTTTGTCCGAGTTCTGAAACAATTCGTCCGCTCGTTTACAAGTTAATGCAGTCGCTAGTTAGAGCAGCCGCTGAAATGAGGGGACTTTTGGGTCCGGTTATCTCGAAAACTATTGAATTCCCGAACCATTTTGGTAGATAATGATAAGATCTTCATTTTTTATCTAAACAAAAATTGGCTAATTTGTATGTTGAGGCAGATATTAGCGGGAAACCATTTTTTCAAACTTTAGGGACCATTTTCAGCTCTCTCCCAAGTCGGAATCGTGGTGAAATTCTTCGCCCTTGGAAGCAACCATTAAGACCTAGAAATTAAGCCACAAAGGAAATCTGGACAGGCTTATCTACAGCTTTGTCCCTTCAGTTACTGGACCCTAAAGGCATAGAAAACCAGCTGTTGGTTTGAAGAAGAGAAAAAATAAAACGATTTTTAACCAGACATTAGTTTCAAGGCAAAAAGATATTGCTTGCAATTTTTAACAATCATGAATTGGTGGTTGAAATTTTATTTCATAATTACAAAGTTTTACCTAAAAGTTGTGAACTCATGAATTGTACGATTTAAGAAAAAGAAGTTGATATTAAAATAATAGAAATTTTTTTGAGGAATCTGCATTTCTACTGTTTGAAAAGCTTATACATGAAAGAAAAAATTAATAGCATTCAGTTAAGTGTGAGGTGTGACTCATGTTTGATGTAGGTACATAAAAGTTGTTCTGGGCTCTCTAAACTACCCCGTTCAAATGCTAAATGCATTTGTATTTCATGTTGTTAGTTTTACCACAAAGATTTTCAATTCTCATGGAAGTCAACTTCCCTTACAAAATATCCCCTTCAATTTGTATTTGCGGATCCGCATTAATTAGTAAATATCTGGTCACCGAGCTTCGCTCTTAATATTCAAATCTACATTTTTAAGCAGCCCAATGAGTATATAATTTAAGTATATTTATAACATGACAAATTATTAATTAATTCGCGAAAATCACGGAGTATGCGACATTTACTTGAACTACGGAAAGGGAGATAAATAAAAAGTTGATTGGCGGTTGGCTTGAAAGTAGGCGGGAAAATTAAAAAAGCTGTTAGTGTTAATTTTCAATTGGCTGCAGCTGTTGTTGACGTTTATCAACTGCTTGTCACAGAGGTTGGTTAAATGCATTAAAAGTTAACTAGTTTCTGGGGATTTCACCCTTTTAAGGCAACATCTACTGACGCTTGATCTTCGCGAGTAGTCACGGAGGACAGACCCCCTCTCCGGGACGGGCAACAGCAGCGTGTAGGACACAGGTCCCGTCAACAGAAGATCGCTCAGCTCACTCTATTTATCACTATACAGGGTGCACCAATTATTTCCACTCGATGTCTAGCACCGAAACTAAAAGAGATATCAACAAGATTTTTTGTAGGGGTAGACAGTGTCACTCGGACTATAATTTTAAAATATTTTGATGTATACAGGGTGGCTAATTTTTGTGGAATGAAAATTAATTTGGTTTTTTTAAATTGAACACCCTGTATACGATTATGTCTTCTGATTCTACTTAATATTAGATTTACGGTAGTTTTTTGTATTTGTAAATCCGACGCGGCGTTGACAAGTTATTCCTATTTTAAACAGATTTAATAAAAAAACAGCCCTTCAGAAATATTAGCACAAAAACCACATTTTTTAAAAAAATCCTCAAAAAAGCTACTATGATGTAAATGAAACATGCACCTATCACAATAATCACACAACATCTTCACCTGTTGCACAGGGTGTTTGCCGATGGCGTGCCAATAGTCTAGTTTTCAAATGGCAATAACTTAATTTTTTCAAATGGGACACCCTGTATATTTTTCTTCATTTAGAAGCTCTCCCTAATACGCATTAAAAAAATATAGGGTTTTGCACATCTAACTTTACTATTTACTTTAATAATTGACGTTAAGTGACAAACAACATATTTTACACAATTTTTAATAAGTACAAAATTTTACAAAGGTTAATCGTAAGAAAACTACAATAGTGAAAGTTAAAATTTATAGTAGGTGTTCAAAATGTATTACATTTTCATTTACATTTTCATTTATACATTTTCTTGTCCTTTTTTTCATTGATTTACGCCCATCTCTTAGCATTGCAGGGGTCACCTGTCTAAATGCTGCAGTAATTCTTTCTTTCATATTTTCTTTTGTGGTAACCTCTTCTTTGTAAACAATATTTTTAATAAAACCCCACAAGAAAAAATCGCAAGGCGATCTAGTAGGACAATTTATAGGTCCTCCCCTTCCTATCCAACGATCCTGAAATTCCCTATTTAACCAATTGCGAACATCTAATAGGTAATGTGGTGTGGCACCATCTAATTGAAACCACATTCCGTTGCGATAATTTTGAGGCACATTTTGCAATAAGTTGCGAAAATCATGTTCTAAAAAATCTAAAAATATACCTCCATTTACAGTCCCATCAAAGAAATAGGACCAATTACATAATCACCTATTATTCCCGCCCACACATTCAAAGACCATCGATACTGTGATGTGGTTCTAAATGTTCATTGTGGTCCGAATAATAATGGAAGTTGTGTCTATTTACACAACCGTTCTTATGAAACGTGGCTTCGTCGGAGAATAAAACTTTGTTTAAAAAGTTACGCTCTGTATTTATCTTGTTTATTAACCATCTACAGTATTCCACTCTACGCGCGAAATCACGTGGTAACAATTCTTGGTGAAGCTGGATATGATAGGGGTGATATTTATTCTTTTTTATTATGCGTCTAATTGTGGTATTGGAAATATCTAACTGATTGCTTAATTGCCTTGTGCTTATATTGGGATCTTCAACTATACTGATCATTACCTTATATTCGTTGTCAATAGTAACAGCTGTAGTTTCACGTGAATGTTTTTCATACTTGACGGTTCCTGTTCTATCAAATCTATTCTTTAAATTCTCAAAAGTATCCTTTTGTGGATGACGTCTTTCTGGGTATCTTTGACGATAGACCCTACTAACAAGAAACGCATTTTTTTGACATTCACCCAGTATCCATATCATATCAATATTTTCTTGAGCACTATAATTCTTATTAAAATCCATTTTTTATACACAATGCCGATTAAATATAGTAGACGTGATACAATACAAAATTTTATGTTGGCAATTAATGCCATAACAAAATATACCTACTGTCATTTTCATAGGTAACTTGATTTCTTATTAAAAATTGTGTAAAATATGTTGTTTGTCACTTAACGTCAATTATTAAAGTAAATAGTAAAGTTAGATGTGCACCTATATTTTTTTAATGCGTATTAGGGAGAGCTTCTAACTAAAGAACAATATACAGGGTGTCCCATTTGAAAAAATTAAGTTATTGCCATTTGAAAACTAGACTATTGGCACGCCATCGGCAAACACCCTGTGCAACAGGTGAAGATGTTGTGTGATTATTGTGATAGGTGCATGTTTCATTTACATCATAGTAGCTTTTTTGAGGAATTTTTTAAAAAATGTGCTAATATTTCTGAAGGGCTGTTTTTTCATTAAATCTGCTTAAAATAGGAATAACTTGTCAACGCCGCGTCGGATGTACAAATACAAAAAACTACCGTAAATCTGATATTAAGTAGAATCAGAAGACATAATCGTATACAGGGTGTTCAATTTAAAAAAACCAAATTAATTTTCATTCCACAAAAATTAGCCACCCTGTATACATCAAAATATTTTAAAATTGTAGTCCGAGTGACACTGTCTACCCCTACAAAAAATCTTGTTGATATCTCTTTTAGTTTCGGTGCTAGAGATCGAGTGGAAATAATTGGCGCACCCTGTATAAGAATATGTTCAATTGATTTTATTATTTATTGATCTGCAGTGAAGGAAAATTATAGGTCTGATATTCATACTTGGGTAAAAACCTCCACAAAAATCTGTGACCAGACTCTCGACGTGTGGCAGATATTGATATCATATTTTTTCAAAGTTTTTCAGTTACAAAAATAGTTCATTCGTACATTACATTACAATTTGTTCTTGGAAAATACAGTCACAATAAACCTTAAAATGTACTATGAAAATAGAGAATTTTAAATGTCTCTTTAAAGTTTCTTGTAAAATAAAAATTGAAATCTATGTTAATAGTACACGTGTACAAGCATTCATTCTTTTTCTCTCTCTCTCTCTAATGAAAACTTAAATATTAAAACTGTCCGCATAATAAACTAGCAGCCGTAAGGGGTAGTCTCACACTATCGGGGAAGGGAAGAACCTTTACCCGATGTGCATAAAGCATTTCCACCCGCCAAAAAGAAAAAAAGATTAGCTTTAGGTTAGGTTAGATCTTTGTAATAAATAAAGAAAAGTACGATACGTGTGACACTTTGACATTTGTTACATTCTGACAGGTGTCATATTTTGACATTTGTTCATTTTGAGATTTGTTCATTTTGACAGTTGTTACATTCTGACATGTATTACATTTTAACAGTTGTCACGTTTTGACAGGCGTCACATTTTGACAAGTGTCCATTTTAACAGTGTTACTTAACGTTCCTATAAATATTTACCTAAACCCATGATTTCTGAAATTGAATTGGCAACGTTGTATTGTCAACTTTGAATTTATGAGATGGCTGGCATTTGACAAGCAAATTATTTATGTCCGTCAAATAAACCTTTCGTTTTTTATACTTTTCAGGTTTATTCTGGTTATAAATTCCTACTTGGGCTTTTGTAGAAAAGTTATGTATGCGTTTGTACTGGAAAAATATGTTAAATAACCGTTTCAACGCACTGAATTTGTTTGTCTTGGGAGTGAGTATCCCAACATATATTTCTTCATTAAAAATTGTGAAAAATATTTTTCCGCGCAAAAATTTCTATTGCTAAGTATATTGATTTTATCATGTTTTATAGCATCTGTGAAAATTTCATGAAAATCCCAGTCGGCCCCATTTTCTTAACGTTTACCCAGAGATGTGCGTGTCAGTAGTTGTCAAAATTTGTAGGTCATTATGGATAAAAAGCGGCAAATTTAAAATTGAATTCTTTCAGGTTGAAACGCCAGAAATTAAATAAAGTCAAACTTTTTTACTACTATACTATACAGAAGAAAGGAGTGCAGTATTTAATTTGCAGAACGTAGTACGGGTTCAAGAGGTAGAATTTTATTTTTATCTCATCCTTCAATGCTTATTTGTAGTTAAAATTTAAATTTTAATACATCTGATCGGCCTAATATAGTTTTTGTCTAGATTTAATCTTGTTTCCATGGTTTTTACTGTAATAAACCTGTTCTTTTGACAGATAAGTCAGACTTTATTTATTCATAGCCGTAACGTATGTATTTTAATTGATTCGGAATTTTGTATTAATATATATTTCAAAATGGCTTCATTCTAAAAATATTATCAGTCCTAAATCCTTGAAGGCAGAATTATTAGTAATAGCAAGGCAACACAAAAGCAAATTCAAAAAATATATTATAGATGAGATGGCCAGAGAAAAACTAATTAGAATTCTCAGATTGCCTCCGTACCACGCAGAGTTAAATCCCATTGAACTGATCTGGTCACAATTATTAAAAGGTTATGTTTCTCAAAACAATAAAACATTTAAATTTCCTGATGTGCGAAATTTGTTTTTGAAGGCAGTTTCAGATGTAAATAGAGAACATTGGGGAAAATGCATTGATCATGTTAAAAAGGTAGAAAATTCATTTAGGAAAGTGGATAATTTAATAGAACCTATAATAATAAACCTCAGAAAAGACAATTATAGTGATACCAGTAGTTTTAGTGAAGACAGTGACTTTTAAAGATAGTTCTTGAACTAACTTTTTTATTAATCTTTGAGTTTAGGTAAGTACTGAAGCGTTACTTTTAATGCCATTTAAATTTATAAATAATAAACCAACAATTGTTAAAAAGGAAGATCAAAAAAACTTACTGTAAACCCTAATATACTCTTTAATAATGACATAATTTATCTTAATGCACAAAGTATTGTAAAGAACAGAGATCAGATTCAAGTATAGATGTTGAAGATAGTGAAATTGAACTTGAAAATTATAACCATGTACGTTGTGACTCTACAAGCAGACATACTGGAGGAGTGGTAATATATATATAAAACAATTATAACTTTAACTTTTTTAAAACTTTTCAATTACGCGATAACTATTGCTGTAAAGTTGTAAAGATTAATCTTGTGTCAGCGATTTATCTAGTGGGTTGTCTTTACCATTCACCATCTAGTTCTCATGTTGATTTTTTACATAACCTTGAAGAAATATGCGATGTTTTAGTCTCATCAAATTTATCCTGCATACTTGTTGGGGATTTTAATTTGGACTTATTGTCTACTAGTTTCTACAGTGAAAAAATTAAAAATATTTTTTTATCTTATGGTTTAGAACAACACGTTACAAAACCTACGCGTATAACTAATAATAGCAAAACATTAGTAGATTATGTTGTATCTAATATAAATAATATTGTAAATGATGTCTTTGATACTCCTAAAATTACTGATCATTCTATTATATCGATCAATGTACAAAATATTAATAATATTGATGATAGCAATATAATAAAAAAATTTAGAAACCTCAGTGATGAAAAGCTAGATATTATTAAAAGTAGACTGATTACTACAGACTTTAATTTAAACTCGGTCAATGTTGATGTAATTTACGATGACATTTTGAAAAACTGTGAAACCATAATTAATTTTGTTGCTCCTATTGAAACATGTTACTATAAGTCCAAACTGCCTTGGTTTGACTATGAAGTATACAATAAAATTAGAGTAAAGATTTTAAAATATGTAATAACAATAATGAAAAACTCACTAAATGGAATAGTTTTAAACAACATAGAAATAAAGTGGTAAATTTACTAAAACAAAAAAAGGAGCAATATTATTTTGATAAAATTGACAGATATAGAGGAAATCCTAAAGAAATGTGGAAAACTTTAAAAAAGTTAGTTAATGGCAATAAGAATAATAATCCAAATAATGTTAGTTTTGCTAAGGATGAAGGTAGGAAAGTATTGACAAACAACATTGAAATATCGCGCTCTTTTAATGAATATTTTCTTGATAGTGTTAAGATCATTGTTCAAAGTATTGACAATAGAGATTCTTGGAGTAATCTTAACTGTAACTTGTATAAAAAATTTGCCGAGTTTGAATTAATATCTTTCAATAGTTTACGAAAAATTTTCCTTAAATGAAACATTAAACTGTAGAATGACAAAAATAATTTTTGAGGCTATTGGGCACGTAATATTAAATTTGATTAATACATCTTTAAGTACTGGTAAAATCCCACAAGCTTTAAAAACAAGTACAATGATTCCTAATCAAAAAGTTAACAATACTACCAAAGCCGAAGAATTTCGTCCTATTAATATTTTACCTCCAATTGAAAAACTTCTTGAAGTTCCAGTGTATGAACAATTATTAAAACATGTCAATAACAAAAACTCTGAGTAAATATTTAGACAATAATAAATTAAAACTAAATGTTTCAAAAACCCACGCTATGATAGTTACAACTAAATACAAATATAATTCATTGAATACAAATAATATACGTTTATCTATTAACAGTGAAAGAATAGAAATTGTCACATCAGTGAAGTATTGGGGATTTTACTTAGATAATTTCTTGACCTTTGAAGGCCACTTTGATTATATTTCAAAAAAAATATTAAAAAAACTTTATTTTTTTAGTAGAATAGCTCAAAATTTATCAGTTAATACAAGAATCACTATTTACAATACGATTATTCAACCTCACTTTGATTATTGTGCATCCATTTTATACTTACTAAAACTCAATAAGCTGAGCATACTTCAAAAACTTCAAAACCGTGGAATGAGAATAATCCTAAGAACTAATCGTTATACTCCTATAAGGAATATGTTATGTTCCCTAAAATGGTTTTCAGTAAACGATAGGTTATTTTATTTTTCCGTGATTTTGGTTTATAAAATTGTAAATCAGATGGCTCCGGAATATTTGCATCAATATATTATTCTTAGCAAAGATGTTCATTCACACAACACAAGAAATATTAATAACATATATATTTCGCGAACTTGTCATAAAAGTACAATGAATTCATTGTTTTTTAAAGTTTTCTCAGACTTTAACAATCTACCAATAGATGTAAAAAATTCACAATCTCTCAATGTCTTTAAAATAAAGATCAAAGAATTTATGAGTATCAGATAAAATTGTCCAATGGTAATAATAATAATTTTTTGTATTGTATTATATTTTTAATATGTAATAACTTTAGTGTTGTTATTTCAATAGTTTTATTGTGTTGTACGTTAAATTCTTTTTTTAAATATTATTTTAATAAATGGTTGTAGAATAATTTTAACAAACTGTTTATTGTATTTTTATTTTATATACTGTAATTTATATCTTATATGTATATTAGGTGTTCCTATTTAATAAATAAATCTATCTATCTATCTAAGAGATTAAAAAAAATTTAATCCCAACATATAATCCTCCTTGTTATTTATTGGTTAAATTTAATTCGTTCAATGTTAAAGTGTCAGATGCATAAGGTTTATTTTTATTTTTTGTAAATAATATAACTTCACAATTTAATCTACGAAGTGCGTATATATATTTTATATGCTGTGACCTTATTTATATTATAGAAACTTATTTTGCAAAGTACGCCTATGGAATGTGACGTTATACGAATTTATTGTAGAACACGTTTGTGCAGTTGATACGCTCCCAAATAAGTATTTTTCGTTTTTGTATTAGTTTGAATTATCTGCAGGTACAATCTTATCTATTTTAAATAGCTATATTTTGAAGATTAAAATATTTACATCGGGTTTTAATTTAATTTTTAATTTTAAATATATCTTATTGATGATTGATTTTTTGCATGTAGGATGTATTAATGCGAGATCACTTATACCTTCATTTCAAGATGTACAATTACTTATATCTAAATATTCTTTTGATATCTTTTTCATTTGTGAAACTTGGCTTAAAAAGACACACTCTGATGATTTAATAAATATTCGAGGTTATAATTTGTTTCGTGCAGATCGGGACTCTAGAGGGGGAGGTTTATGTATATACATTAATAACAAAATTAGTTCGACTCCTTTGGATTACCGAGGCAGCAGCTCCGAGCAACCCTGGGTGCTAATTAAAATAAAAAAATTTACAATTGCCTTAGGGGCGATATATAAACCTCCTTTTCAGAATCCAAATGATTTCATTGATGAGTTTGAGGACATATTAAGTTTAGTATTTCCATCTGTTGACAAAATTATATGCGGTGGAGATTTAAACCTGGATTTTCTAAATTTAGAAAATTTGGCGGTTCAAAAAATGTCATCTGTCCTTCAATGCTTTGAACTGATTCAAGTTATAGATACCCCCACACGAATAACGTCTACTACAGCTACTTTATTGAATGGAATTGTAACATCGAATGACTGGATCGTAGAAAAAACTGTCATACCAGTAACAGGAATTATAGGTGACCACGATATGGCTACATGTAAATTGAGGGTAAGCATTGAGAAGCAGAGACCTAGAATAGTAACTTACAGGAGTTTTAAAACTTTTAATGAGACTGATTTCAAAATAGACTTATACAACGCCCCTTTCTTTCAAATATATGATCAGGAACAAGTGGATAGTAAAATTTCCTTCTTTGTAAATTGCTTAAACAATTTGTTTGATAGACATATTCCGATTATGACTTCTAGGGTGACTAAGCCTAGGGCTCCTTGGCTGACTGGTACAATTAAAGAAATGATGAATATTCGGGATAAAGCTTTAGTTAAGTATAACAAAACTAAGTCAGCAGGCCATTTACAGTTTTATAGGGACATGCGGAACTATACTAATGCTGCAATAAAAAGAGAGAAAAGAGCATTCTTTACTCATGAATTGAACAGTAAGAATCCTAAGAACCTGTGGAAATCATTAAAAACTTATCAATTTATTCCAACTAAAACAAACGACATTCCTAATAATCTAAAAAATCCACTAGAGGTAAATAACTATTTTATCAGTTCAATAAATAATATGCAACCTCCTCAAAATTTAATTTCATTTTATAGGGATAATAAAGTAGTCGAGAGTGATTTTACCTTTCAAGAAGTATGTTTATGAGACAATATGTAATATTAAAACTAATGCAGCTGGTGAAGACGGATTAAATATAAATCTCATAAAATTATGCTGCCCTCATATAGTTCCGTATATCACCCATATAGTAAATTTTTGCTTAATTAACAATGTGTTCCCAGCTATATGGAGCAAAGCAGTTGTGAAAGTATTGCCTAAAAAAAATAATCCACAAACTTATAAAGACCTACGACCAATTAGCATTTTACCCACGTTATCAAAAATTCTGGAAAAAGCCAAAACAGCTAAGAGAATATATTGATTCGTTTTCATTATTGCCTGAGACCCAGTCCGGGTTTAGAAAGGGTTATAGTTGCACAACTGCTCTGCTCCAAGTTACTGATAATATTATAAGAGCTATAGATAAAGGACAGTGTACTCTGCTTGTTCTTCTAGACTTTAGTCGCGCTTTCGACACCATAGACCATAATTTAATGTTAGCTATTTTACATTATATGGGACTCCCGGATAACGTGGTAAATTTTTTTAAAAGCTACCTCATTGGTCGTAATAGATGGAAACTATATAAATCTATACCGAGGTGTCCCGCAAGGCTCTATCCTGGGTCCCCTTCTGTTTACTATTTATACGTCTCACCTTGAAAAGAATTTGCGGTACTGCAAAATTCATCTTTATGCGGATGACACGCAATTGTATTATAGTTTTAAACCTGACAATATAGTAGACGCATGTCATAAGATTAATATGGACTTATTTATTAAAATTGCAACGGAACACTGCTTAAATATTAACTGCAGCAAATCTAATGTTATAGCTTTTGGTAGTAAATCTAGACTAAATACAGTTAAGAACTTTATTAATGTAAAAATTAATAATGAACCTCTCAAAGTCGTACCAGAAGCAAGGAGCCTAGGTGTTACATTAGACTCTGACTTAAGGTTCGAATGCCATGTAAATAGCTTAATTAAAAAGGCTTATTCTGTTTTAAAAATAATATACGGTAACAGATTTTTTATGACAACTGAATTAAGACAAAGGTTATGTGAAACATTAGTTCTATCGGTCTTCAATTATGCAGATATTCTCTATGGTCCATGTTTAACCAGTCAGTTTAAAAGAAAAATACAAAAGGCACAAAATTCTTGCCTACGACTGATATTTGGAATACGAAAAAGAGAACATATATCATACAAATTAAAAGATGCTGGGTGGTTGAACATGTACAATAGAAGGATATTGCATTCTGCCTGTCTGTACCATAAAGTGTATAAAAAAGTGAAGTTTCGAACAAGTGTACATAATGTTAATATCAGGAATAAAGGTACCCTGTCTCCACCCAGTTTCACACTTGAATTTTTTAGACGTAGTTATAGTTACCAAATTTGCTTTGCTTATAATAATGTTCCCAAGCTCATCAAGGATTTGAATTTGCGAGGCTACAAAAATAACCTCAAAAAATTTCTCCTTGCTTCGCAGTAAAATTTAAAACTACATATTATTACATATAATTCATGAAAACATCCTCATTGTAAACAGATAATTATTGCCCCATCGACAGATTTATAGCTGAATGAATAAGGTATGTGCCAGTAGATATTTAACTTTTATTATAATTTTTTTTTAATTATTATAAATTTATTTAATTGTTTAAGCATAGTAGTATTTGGTTAAGTAGAAGAACAGTTTATTGAATTTTCATTCAAATAAACTGAACTTCTCTTTTTATTTTTCTAAGCAATCCTCTTGTAATGCTGTTAATGTAAAAAAAATTTTGTTTTTTGTTAGAAAAATAATAAAGTCGTTTATTATTATTATTATTATTATTATTATATCCCCACTTTTACGGCGCTCATGTCTCCTTTATAGTATATATTACTATAGAAACAAGTTATATTATCTCTGTCGTTGCTAGGAAATAAACGAAAAGCTTAACTTTTCTTGTAAATATCTCGGAAGATCGAATTTTCACAGACATGAGACCTGTATTTTTCGCCGATTCAGATAGGAATTAGTCTACCCTGAAAGTTTCATTGAATTCTGACGAGTGGATTTCGAGATCCTCTGGACACACACACACACACATACATACATACAAACCTTGCTCGTTTAATAGTATTTGATAGGATACTCTTCCTAAACTTTTTCTACCTGAATACTCTTCTTTCTGGATAATAAACCCATTTTTAATATTAAAAACATTTTGTATAGTAAACTGTGAAAAATCACCAAGAATATTCTTCCCCATTCGCGGTTTAATAGAGGTATCATATACACAATCGTGGCCCTGTGTAGTTACACCAAGAGCTTCTAGGAAATTCGGAACCTGTGACATCGCACCAGGCCTATGACCGGTTATCCGCATCGGCAGCGGCGACAGAAGGTGGAGCGTCGTGGGGAACTTGACCGGCTTCTGGTGGGGCGATTGCAGTGGCAATCCCTGGACAGGGTTCCCACCAATCCGCAACAGGAGCAATTTATTTAGCAGAGAGGCGAGAAATGCGATTGACGGTCCGGGAAAAAGAAAACGGTCAGATTGCTAAATTTAACATTTTATTAATAAAAAAAAGGATATTTACTAATTTATATAAAAAAGAATGGAAACTTGTATAAAATAAGTAAATATGAATTCTAGCATAGTTTTTTTAGTGTAGTCGTCCTGTTCGATGGGCGGCCGAAGGGGGGTAACGATACTCGGACGCTACGGCCATCCGTTCCAAAGATTCGTCGGCGCATCTTGCCGTACGGCTTATGAGGAGGGCGGAGAGCCTGTAGAGCCCTCATCAATCTGTCATCCCATATTCCCCTTTTGGACACAGCCTCTACAATTTCGTCCACCGACATGGCCTGTTAATATAAAAAGTGGTTTTATTATCCAGAAAAGAGTATTTCAAAGAGCAAACAAATATGAATTTTTCTACCTTGTTATCAACGTTTTAAGAGTAAAATATATTTTTTTAATAAAAATATTTGTAAATATCGTTGCGAGTATCATAGCCGATAGTATGACTGTACTAAATCTATTAAAAGCAATATCTATTAGAAATTTTGTAATACTCCTTGAAACTATAATGTAGTGCCCCACAGTCAGCTAGCATTCCAATAGTCGCATTTTTTAGTGTCAATGACATCAACTTCTATGGTCATTGACTTCGTATTCTGTCTATACTCTGAATAAAAGAGGAGTGCAATAAAAGTGGGGATATAACGTCACGTTCCATGTGCGTACTTTGCAAAATAAGTTTCTATAATATAAATAAGGTCACTTCCTATAAAATTGAAATTAAATGAAAAGAGTTATATTATTTGTTTAATTTTCAGACAATTAAACATGTAAACTCATATTCATTCAACCGGCAACACCGCACTAGGATGCATTTGCAAAAACAGCGCTCATACACGAGACATCGACAAATAGTTTTTTTTAGTCTTTTTTCCCATTACGCTACGATTGACACGTAGGCCAATATTTACCGCGCAGAATCGATAACGGACTTTCTAAGATTATGCTACTAAAGTCACGTCCGCCCTAAACTCATGATGACGTAATTTGAGTTAATCCTTGTCTTCTCAAGCGGGAGAGAGAGACAGCATAAAAAACTTACAATCTTTCTAGAAGTATTCGTGTGACCCGGGAAGGGATAAAAATTTGAAGCGATGAGTTTCGAGACTTTTTAAAACAGTGTCTATTCATCACTCACGCAGAACACACGCAAATAATATTTTCTGAATGATGTGATCATTTTTTAATTCGTTTCATTAATATGTGTTAGTGCTTGTTAAACACATGTTAACTATAATACTTTGTTCTTAATTACTTATTAAAGTAATCCATTGTTAAGCTGTTATGATGTTTATATTTATTTAACATTTTAATAAATAGTTAAATAAAAGTGTTCATTGTTTTTGTCGAATGGAGTTGAGAAGATTAACATACTACAGTCCACTTAGAATACCACGATGCAGTTTAAAAAGGCGGTAACACATTGTTGGTCGTCCTGGGAAACTGGCACAAAATAGGGTTTATTCCAGAACCTTCAACATTATTTATAAAAAATAAAAATAAACCTTATGCTTCTGAGAAAATTGTTGCACTTGGTAACACTTCAGTACAAAAACCAGCATGCTTATCAAACCGGAAAATCCTGTGAAACAGCACTCCATCAACTCGTTTCAAAGATAGAGGCTGCACACAGAAATAAAGAAATATCTTTAGGAGCATTTCTGGATATAGAGGGCGCATTCGACCACACCTCTTTTAGAACCATGGGTGCAGCTGTAGCAAAGCGTGGCGAAGACGACACCACATGCAGGTGGATACAAACCATGCTATGCAATCGATCAGCTGAAGCAACATTGTTGGGAGAGAACTTTCCAAAGGATGCTCACAGGGAGGAGTCTTATTACCTCTACTGCGGGATTTGGTAATTGACGAGCTCCTGGTACAGCTCAGCAATGCAGGATATTATACCCAGGGGTATGCAGACGATGTACTCATACTTGTAGTGGGGAATTTTAAAGATATTGTTTCAGACCTTATGCAACAGGCGCTTAATATCGTGGAGAGGTGGTGTCTAAAGGAAAACCTTAAAGTTAATCCTAATAAAACAGCACTAATTGCTTTCACGAAAAAGAAGAAGTTGCACAGTCTCAAACTACCCAAGCTCTTCAACACTCAACTGCAATTAAAACAGGAGGTGAAGTATCTAGGTATAATCCTTGACGCTAAACTAACCTGGAACAAGCATTTGGAAAAAACCATTAATAAGGGTAAAATGGCACTAATGGCCGCCAAAAGGGCCATAGGCACTAAATGGGGCTTAAATCCACTTATGGTACACTGGTTGTACACTGCAGTGGTAAGACCCATGTTAACCTATGGCTCTTTAATGTGGTTGCCTAAAGTAATACAAAGGAAGCTTGCTAAACTCCAGCGTTTAGCCTGTATTTGCATTACAGGTGCCATGAGGAGCACTCCAACAGCAGCAATGGAAACCATACTAAACATTCCGCCACTTGATATTTATATCAGAACGGAGGCGAGAATGGGGGCATTCAGATTGGAATGCAATGGCTACTGGGATCCTTATGAACAAGGACACAGTAGAATCACAAAAATCATCACAAACTCGTTGATGGAGATGAGAAGTGATGAAATGGCACCAAAAAACAACTTCACAAAGCCCTTCAGCGTTCAGCTGAGTTGGGAAGGTGAAGAAAGATAACAACTTTCGGGAAGGAACATTGGTTTGGTATACTGATGGCTCAAAAACCGCAAGTGGAACTGGAGCTGGAATATATGGTGAAACACCCAGATGCAACCTAAACGCACCATTGGGGAATTACGCATCATTATTTCAAGCAGAAGTACATGCTATAGAGCTTTGTTTGAGGGAGAATATTGACAGGGGGTATAGAGGGAAAACAATCCTCATTTACAGTTAAGCTGCCCTACAGGCCTTATCATGTAACAAAATCAGATCAAAATTGGTCTGGAACTGCCTACAAACCCTGCTCGTTTTGGCCAACCAAAATAAGGTAACACTTAGATGGGTCCCAGGGCATAAAGGAAGCAGACGCAAGGAAAGCTTCAGCGACCGTTTTTACTGGTCCTGAACCGGCGTTTGGCAATCCTAAATCCTCGGTAAGACTCTCGCTGACTAGGTGGCTGTTAAAAGAACACCGGTCACGCTGGAATCACGTGCCGGGCCAACAAAACAGTAAACGAATGGTTAAAGCGCCATCAAAAGTACTGACAGGTGATATTCTGAATCTAAGCAGAAATCAAAAAAGGCATGTCACGGGACAAATAACCGGACATTATTATTATTATTAATTTACAGGAAGGGCTGAAGCAAAAATATATAGTATTAATTACAATTAATTTTTCTTAAGGGCTGTAAAAGTGTATTGGTATAATGGTTCACACACTAGAAAAAAAAAACTTAGGGAACAACTACATAAAAAGATGAACCCATATGTAGACTATGCAATGATGAGGATGAAACAGCCTCTCATATCATACTAGAGGGCCAGGCACTCACGCACTGGAGGTATAACCTACTGGGGCCGGTAAACCCACAGTAGGACTTTCCAAAAGAAAATCTGGTGAAAGGGCTACTCAGCCTGATAAAGGTAACAAACCTCTTCACCTGAACATAACGATGTAACTGACATAGTACAATAAGTCTTAAGGCTGCAGTATTGAGGCATTTATAAACCTCAGTCAGGTACATCGTCTTAATCAATCAATCAATCAAGTTTTCCATTGCTATATCCACTTTCCAAAATAAATTTTTCACCTTTTTAACATGAACATTTTCTCCAATGTTCTCGATTGCATCTGAAACTGTACAAATCTCGCACATCAGATAATTTAAATGTTGTATTGTTTCGAGAAACATAACCTTTTAATTGTGACCAGATCAGTTCAATGAGATTTAACGTGGTAAGGAGGCAATCTGAGAATTTCAATTCCTTTTTCTCGTGCCATCTCATCTATAATATATTTCTTCTACGCCCACGTCAGTAAACGTTAACAATCGCACTGTCAACATTCCTTGTAAATGACATTTAACAATAACATGAACGTAATGAGATCTCCTAACATACACGTGCTTTTTGATAAGAAAACTTAAATTTCTTAATATAATCAAATTGCAATCAATTTTTTATCTACGTACCACTTTATTTGGACTATTTACATAAATTTCGACAATTGAAAAACATAAAAACTTTTAGCATTAGCGAGATACATTTTGAATTAAAAGAGTGATGTCCCTAAATGTCGGCAACACATTATACAATTTTTCAAAAAATAACCCGCGTTTCTATAGAAATAAACGTCATGTTATTTTTTATATTGTCACAAAATATTGTATCCGAAGATTTTCTTAACTTTACCTACGAATATGTCTGAAAGTGAAAGTGATGAAATTATGAGCACTCCACCGGAGATTTTAGAAAAAGCTCAAGCTGCCACACATAATTTGTTACCGCTAAAATCTAAAGAAAGGTACGAAATTACCTATCGAAAATTTATGGATTGGCGACACAAGAATAACGTTAAATCCTTTTCGGAGAATGTTTTGCTTGTGTATTTTGAGTAAACATCAAAAATTATGAAGCCATCTTCTCTATGGGCCATTTATTCGATGCTGAGAACATTAATAATAACATTAACATAGCAGATTATCCAAAACTAATGGCCCTACTGAAGCGGAAATCGGATGGATTTAGAAAAAAAGCGAATATCCTTTCTCCAGAACAAATTAATAAGTTTCTGAAAGATGCCCCAGACGATAATCATTTGTTGTCAAAGGTAACGAATTAAAATATTGTGTAATTATCATCACATTAATTACGATGTCCTTTATTTAATAGAAGAAAATGAGCGGGCGTAGAAAAAGTATAGTACGTTACTCGAGTTGTAAGCCCATTACACACTCGTAAAATGTACGCACTCGCTGCTGCGCGGATTCGTGCGCAAACTTTTTCACTTCGTGCGTATTGGGTTACTTACCACTCTTGTTACGTAATATACCATTTCGAATTTGTTTTTATGTTGCCTTGCTATTACGAGTAATTCTGCCTTTTAGCAGGACTGATAATGTTTCTAGAATGAAGCCATTTTGAAATATTGTAATGTAAAATTATTATGTAAACTTATTATTATTTTTAAAAAGAAAAATTATCATCACACAAATTTGGAAGGTTTATACAATATTTAACATATCCTTTTATTCAGTATTATATATTATTCTTTGGAATTTTTCTTTCTCCAATTTTTAATTGTCATCCATCCATCAAACCCAAAAATTCTTATTTTCCTTTCATTTTCTGTTTCCCTGGAAATCCTTCAAGCATCCCGATTTTCGAATTTTTAACTTCCTTCAAAATTTTCTTAACCTCACTTTTTTTTATATTTCACAACACTAATTTTTTATTTAATCTTTAAATTTTAAAAACTTAATATTAATTATATTTATACTTTTTTTTTATAATAATAACATTTTCTATGTTTATTTTTAATTTTTAGGTATCAAAAAATTTAATTAATGTTTTAAAATTTATATATCAAAAATTAGTTCGAATTTTATAAATTTTGTTTGTTGATTTGTTATTAGGTAACGTATAATATAATATTGATTTACCCCATGCATATTTTATATTTTTAGATAACACTACAATATAAACTAATACAAAATTCAGAATCAATTAAAATACATACGATACGGCTATGAATAAATATAGTCTGACATATCTGTCAAAAGAGAATGTTTATTACAGTAAAAACCATGGAAACATCACTAAATCAAAATGAAAACTTTGATTAAAATTTTCATTTTAACTCCAAATAAGCATTGAAGGATGATGTTAAAATAAAATTTCTACCGTTGAAGGTATGGAAGAAAAAGTCCTTTTTATCTCACAAGTTATATTTATTGAAGGTGCGACCGGTTTCGGCGATTAAATCGCCATCATCAGGCCCTGCGTGGAAAAATTATGGTGTTAAAAAACAAATTTGTTACGTTACATTATTTTAAGGAATTAATTTTTAATTTATAATTTAATTTAATTTTATTTCAAAAAAGCAAAACTCACCATAACTTTTCCACGTAGGAATCACAACAGGAGAACCACCAACAACATGTCATTATATAAATCAAAAATAAGGAACGAATTATACAGGTCCCAATATTATATATTTGGCCAAGGGTTAGACAATAAAAAGAAAATAACCCTTGGCCAAATACAAAAGCTTCTAATACTAAATTGTCATATTAAATGTTTTCAGTTTAAAATGTTACATTACAATTTTCTTATTTTTAAAATATATTCTAATTATTTAAATAATTATATTATATAGGGTAACGCCACCTACCTCATATTCAACAAACCATACGTTTTCAATAGTTCTGATTACAGATTACTTTATCATCTTATTAATTCATTTTGATTCACCCACATTAAATATAATCATTTTCTATTAATCAAAATATTCTATGACGTCTCATTTGTATAAAAACTTTGTCGATTGAGATAAAATTTTATTCTTTGATGTGCTGCCATCTATGATTAGAAGAGTATTGACAATTACTAAAAGCAAAAAATTCCCGGTGTATTGGGGTTGCATACACAATTTGCTTTTAGTAATTGTCAATACTCTCTTCCAAACATAGATGGCAGCACATCTAAAAATTTTATCTTATAGCGGATATAGCTATTGGCTTGTACGAGTTTGGAATTTTATTTATTGGATTCGAAAAGCCTAACTGACGAAGCCCAAAGGCAGAAACCGGTCTTAGGATGTCGAATCTGTAAATTCCTTACTCGTTTTCTAAAATTTTATTCCTTTGTTTAACCAGCTATTTATAAAATGTCTCTGTTAGTTTAATTTTTAATTTCTAATTTGTATGTAAATGTCCTTATGACTGTTTTTAAAAATAGCTTTAAATTTTATAAAATTTTTATAAATTTACATTTATATATTGGGACCTGTATAATTCGTTCCTTATTTTTGATTTATGTAATGACATGTTGTTGGTGGTTCTCCTGTTGTGATTCCTACGTGGAAAAGTTATGGTGAGTTTTGCTTTTTTGAAATAAAATTAAATTAAATTATAAATTAAAAATAAATTCCTTAAAATAATGTAACGTAACAAATTTGTTTTTAACACCATAATTTTTCCACGCAGGGCCTGATGATGGCGATTTAATCGCCGAAACCGGTCGCACCTTCAATAAATATAACTTGTGAGATAAAAAGGACTTTTTCTTCCATACCTTCAATAATTATTACTCACATATGGCTAACCCTACTTTAAAAAAAAAAAAATTTTCTACCTTTTGAACCTGTACTACTTCGGCAAATTAAATTACTGCACTCATTTCTTCTTTAGACTATAGCCTGTTTCCTAACGCCACTTTATGAACAGCACTTATCTAATATTTTAAGACCTTTAAATTAAAGCATCACTCGATAACATACAGACTTTTATAGAACATCTTATACATGTATAATTTGTTAATCCATTCCACGGTTTTTGCAAATAAATATATTTGTTTATAACAGCATTACAATTAATTATTATTATCAGTAGTTGCAATTATGCTATTAAATGATTTATTTTTACTTAATATTATTAAACACTTAAGAACAAACCGAACCCCTTGAAACATTTTAATAACCTTTTAAGCCTTTAGTTTTAGTCGGATTTTTGTGAAATTTTCAGGAAATACTAATAATTACAAAACTTATGGTGGAGAAATCTTGATTTTTTTGTAAACCTTCGAAAAGTATTTATTTTGTTAATTTTAAATGGAAAATCACAAAAGAAAATATCCGCGCCTTTCTGCATTAAATCTATGAAAATTTGCTCCTATTTGTTTAAAAAAATATCAAGTAGTTTAATATGGATTCCCATTTTTGTCTTAAATATCTTTGTAAAGTGCTGCCACATCGTTACATACATTTAAAGCTGTCGAGAAATATTCCATGGCCAAGTGTTCCCAATTTTATATTAGAAAATCCTCATAAAATAGAACTGAAATTTGCTTCTCACAAGAACTCCGGTTGCCACTTAAGCTGCTTTCATTATCTATTGCAACCCCGTTCTTTTTTTTATTTTTAGATTACACAGCCCCACAAAAAAATTTTTGTCTGCGCCAAGAACTTCACTACTGTAACTAGGGGTTTTTGGGGCCATTTTCAATCTAAAGTCAATATCAATTGATTATCACTAATCTTTTTTGCTGAATCCGAAGTCCGCTTGACCTCATCTGGTCAGTGTCTAGGTCATTTGAGGGTCAAATTGAGGAAACCTTCTGGGAAAAATCGGAAAAAATTCATACAAAGGTATTTCAAATAAAAAACCTTAAATTGAACAATACATTCGGTAAAATTAAATTGTTTGTTTAGAACTAAGTACTATTGTTTTGTTTTACAATAATCTAAGCAGTTTTCTCAAAAAAGAGTAATTCAAAATAAAAAAGATAATGAAAGCAGCTTCAAAATGATGTGACACTTAACATCCCTTGCCATTTAAGGTTTTTCAAGGGGTGGTTCTGCACGCTAGAGGGATGAAAAATGAAGTTTGAAACTACGATAAAAATTGAGCCCCCTATAGGTTAAAATTGACCTGTTTCGGTATTTTTTCAAAATTTGAACAAAACTCGAAATATTTGGGTGCAAATTTTAGTTGGGACACCCTGTATAAAATAATATAGATGATCCTGTTGTGATATACCGAGTATATCCATCGCCTAGTACATCGTATTAATTTTTATTGTTTAGATATTATTATAGTCTATTTTTATGTATGAGAGAGTATTAAAATAATAAAGCGTTCGTAATCCATAGGCGTACCGCTTCTTTTAGTAGACAGTTAAAATATTTTGTGAAGTTATACCTCGAGTATTTTCGTATGAAATAACCTTTGTATAAATATAATAAATATATCGGGTGTACACTTATATTTTCACCTAATTAACCTGCTTATAACTTCTAAGCAGCTGAAGGTAAAAAAGTGCAATTTTTTCTAAAATATTTTATTTTTCCACAAGGTATGTTAAGAACATTGTGTCAAACGGGTTATGTAGGTATAAGGATTTAAAATTTGACTTTTAAACAACGTTACGTTCATAAATAATAATTTTAATATAAAAACTACTTCTTACCTACAAATCCAAATCAGAATCGAAATCAGAAGATGAACTGTCGCAACCAATATTTACAATGAGTGGCTCGATCATTTCATCAGTAATATTGTCCAACTTCCACATTTTCTCTTCTTCTTTAATCGTATGATTTACTGCCTTTTCCCAGTTTTCAGGCTTCACATTATTTACAGCCTCCAAAAACAACTGTTTAACATCACCCATTTTAAAAGAATTATTTTTTTCTGAAACTTCTCCCTTTATCTGTGCCCATATCAGTTCAATCGGGTTTACTTCGCAATGCTATGGTGGTGATCTAACCACCGTCATCCCACGATTTTTTGCAATTTCATCAATTTCATATTTTTTTAATTTCTCTTTATGAAGGGAACACAAATGATACAGTTCTCTTCTCACAGAACCGGGATGGAACTTAATATTCTTTGAATTTAGCCAATTCTTGGTTGTGGGCATTTTTTCTGTAAGTCTCGAGTGATAACTTGCATTATCCATTACTATTATACAGTTCTGAGGAAGAAGATCTATCATTTGTTCGAACCACTCTTTAAAGACATCAGCATTCATGTCCTCATGGTAGTCACCGGTACGAGTAGATTCAAAAGTCAATAAACCACCTTTAACAAAACCGTTTGAACTACCGATGTGTACTATTATCAGTCTGCGCCCCTTTCCTGATGGTGGATTTAAACCAGTAGATAAATTATTTAAAAAAGCCTGTCTTCGACTTGTAACAGTTTCATCTTGCCAAAATTTATTTGGTGTATGTCCCTCGTTGATCCATGTTTCATCTAAATAAAATATATTTCTTCTTTGGTTTCTCATTTCTTTTATAGTCCTTAGGTAATTTCTTCTCCATACTACAATATCGCTTCTTTCTATTAAAATAGACTTTCTGGAATGCTTTTTCCATAGAAAACCTATTTCTTTTAAAAGTTTCCATAGTGTGCTTCGACTCATTTCAGGGTAATCCTTATCATCTCGAACCGTGGCAAGAACTTTGTCTACTGTCGGAAATTCTTTTCTAAAGAAGAACGCATGCACTTTCCTTCGAAGTCTTTCTTTCAAATGATTTTCTATTTGAAATTTTGGTTTTCCTGGAGCTTTACGTGCTGTTTGAAACTCGCCACATTTCTCTTCTTTAACAACTCTGTAAGTCGTAGATTTCCCAACACCAAGCGTACTACTAACTAATTCCACTGTGTCATCAACACTTTTACATAAATGTTTGTCTGTAAATGATTTAAAACAATTAAATATTAATGTTTTTTCATTAACTGTTAAAGGACCGATTTTTTGTCGTTTACGCGGTACTTCCAAATTTTCCATGATCACACTAGAATTCACAATAGACTGCACACTGCACCTTGCATGTTGCAACTAAACGACATTTAGTAAGCTGTCAAGAATACACAACTGGACCTCCTTACTAAATGGAAAACCTACAATCGCATTTTCGGTGAAATTTGTTGGTAAGGGATTTATCTACTTATAATTCGATTACTGTAAGCAATTCTTGGAATTAAAATAAAACAAAATTGGCAAATAGGTACTTATTGAAAATAATCTTAAGATACGGCTATGTTATCTTTAATACACAGGGCTTTTGGCCTGTCCAAACCTTTTTCTATTGTTCTGTACAGCTTATGGTTATAAAAGACCAATAAAAGACCCAAAACTTGTATTAGCTCAGGTACATTTATGACAATTTTAGGAAATATTTAGATTATTCCGTAAAAATATTTAAAATGACCGTACTAAGTTTTGCATTAGAAATGCTGTTTTATTACTCTCTCACATATAAAAATAGACCATAGTGTATAATAAACCGACATGTGTGACAAGGTCGGGCGTCGATGAAAGGCGAGTGACCTGTCTTGAGTTCACTCGAGTATAAGGTCAGTGCTGTATTATTGTAGACATTAGGTAGATATAGATATATCTCTAACATCCTAGATGTTATATCCAGTAATTATAGTATTTATTATTACGGGTTAATCCTGAATATAGTTATTGTTAATGTTAAGGTAGAGTTTGATTCATCACCCTTCACTAAAACCTACACTACGACATTTACATGTCACACTGTAATCAGATAACAGCCGCGTCATGGAATCCTCTAATTTTTAAGTAGTCCAATATATAGAAGATACAGAACGCGGATGTGGTAAAAATAAAATACTATAAATTATTATTAATAAAGTGCAGAATATTTCATTACAAAAATTCCTTAAAAAGATTTTTCTTTTACATAAAAAAGATACCTTAAAATTAACTTTTTAAATGTTCAGATAATTTTGTTTTCTCCATACAATTTTGAAAATACATACTACATACCGATTTTAGTCAGTTTTTATGACATGGTACCTTCAATCAGTAAAGGGAAGATTCCTCTATCTAAATTTCTCATTTTCATATTGTGAAATTTCTTGAGACACAAAATAAACTTAAATTTACTTATAGTATATTACATAACGAGTGCAGAAAGTGACACTTTTCACACCAGTGGGAAATATTGTCAAGGCGTAAGCCGAGTGCGACAATCCCACGAGGGTGAAAAATAATTTTCTCACAAGTAATGTACACCATTTTTCCTACGACCACGCGATAATTTTACCAAATATTGTGAAATTTGATGGTTTTATTTCAAGATGCATCAAAATCTGTATGGAACAGATTTTCAAAGATGGATAGGTTTTTGTTTATGGGCATTGGAGAAGGTTAGTGAAGATTATTTTTTTTATAACGTGCTGTTTACAGTTCAATCCACTTTTCATAATAATCGATTAGTATGACGGTTAACCGTACGAAACATTTTTAATAATGTCAAAACCAAACACATAGTCTCAATGTACTCTTTTGCTTTGAGGTACATTTCTGTTAATTGGCAAATAAATCTCTAGTGAATAAGACATTTAACCAGGTTTTTGAAATTATCCTAAATTATAAAAATGGCAAATTGCAATAGTATATTAAGTTTGGAGAACGGTAAGGGCTTTTTACCGATGGAAGACAATAGTTTGGAGGAGGAGCGAAGCGACGACTCCAATTATTGTCTGACATCGGTAACCCTTACCGTTCGACATGCTTATAATGTTTTTTGCACGATTGGGCAATAATAAACTATTAAATTATCCATTTTTTTTCATATTCAAAATTTCGATTCATCATATCAAGATACATGTTATGGTTGCTATGGTCTATTTTTATGTATGAGAGAGTAATAAAACAGCATTTCTAATGCAAAACTTAGTACGGTCATTTTAAATATTTTTACGGAATAATAAATATTTCCTAAAATTGTCATAAATGTACCTGAGCTAATACAAGTTTTGGGTCTTTTATTGGTCTTTTATAACCATAAGCTGTACAGAACAATAGAAAAAGGTTTGGACAGGCCAAAAGCCCTGTGTATTAAAGATAACATAGCCGTATCTTAAGATTATTTTCAATAAGTACCTATTTGCAAATTTTGTTTTATTTTAATTCCAAGAATTTCTTACAGTAATCGAATTATAAGTAGATAAATCCCTTACCAACAAATTTCACCGAAAATGCGATTGTAGGTTTTCCATTTAGTAAGGAGGTCCAGTTGTGTATTCTTGACAGCTTACTAAATGTCGTTTAGTTGCAACATGCAAGGTGCAGTGTGCAGTCTATTGTGAATTCTAGTGTGATCATGGAAAATTTGGAAGTACCGCGTAAACGACAAAAAATCGGTCCTTTAACAGTTAATGAAAAAACATTAATATTTAATTGTTTTAAATCATTTACAGACAAACATTTATGTAAAAGTGTTGATGACACAGTGGAATTAGTTAGTAGTACGCTTGGTGTTGGGAAATCTACGACTTACAGAGTTGTTAAAGAAGAGAAATGTGGCGAGTTTCAAACAGCACGTAAAGCTCCAGGAAAACCAAAATTTCAAATAGAAAATCATTTGAAAGAAAGACTTCGAAGGAAAGTGCATGCGTTCTTCTTTAGAAAAGAATTTCCGACAGTAGACAAAGTTCTTGCCACGGTTCGAGATGATAAGGATTACCCTGAAATGAGTCGAAGCACACTATGGAAACTTTTAAAAGAAATAGGTTTTCTATGGAAAAAGCATTCCAGAAAGTCTATTTTAATAGAAAGAAGCGATATTGTAGTATGGAGAAGAAATTACCTAAGGACTATAAAAGAAATGGTTTCTCATTTCTTTTATAGTAAAGAAGAAATATATTTTATTTAGATGAAACATGGATCAACGAGGGACATACACCACATAAATTTTGGCAAGATGAGCTGTTACAAGTCGAAGACAGGCTTTTTTAAATCATTTATCTACTGGTTTAAATCCACCATCAGGAAAGGGGCGCAGACTGATAATAGTACACATCGGTAGTTCAAACAGTTTTGTTAAAGGTGGTTTATTGACTTTTGAATCTACTCGTACCGGTGACTACCATGAGGACATGAATGCTGATGTCTTTAAAGAGTGGTTCGAACAAATGATAGATCTTCTTCCTCAGAACTGTATAATAGTAATGGATAATGCAAGTTATCACTCGAGACTTACAGAAAAAATGCCCACAACCAAGTGGTTAAAAAAAGATTTACAGAATTGGCTAAATTCAAAGAATATTAAATTCCATCCCGGTTCTGTGAGAAGAGAACTGTATCATTTGTGTTCCCTTCATAAAGAGAAATTAAAAAAATATGAAATTGATGAAATTGCAAAAAATCGTGGGATGACGGTGGTTAGATCACCACCATATGATTGCGAAGTAAATCCGATTGAACTGATATGGGCACAGATAAAGGGAGAAGTTTCAGGAAAAAATAATTCTTTTAAAATGTTGTTTTTGGAGGCTGTAAATAATGTGAAGCCTGAAAACTGGGAAAAGGCAGTAAATCATACGATTAAAGAAGAAGAGAAAATGTGGAAGTTGGACAATATTACTGCTGAAATGATCGAGCCACTCATTGTAAATATTCTGATTCGATTCTGATTTGGATTTGTAGGTAAGAAGTAGTTTTTATATTAAAATTATTATTTATGAACGTAACGTTGTTTAAAAGTCAAAGTTTAAACCCTTATACCTACATAACCCGTTTGACACAATATTCTTAACATACCTTGTGGAAAAATAAAATATTTTAGAAAAAATTGCACTTTTTTACCTTCAGCTGCTTAGAAGTTATAAGCAGGTTAATTAGGTGAAAATATAAGTGTACACCCGATATATTTATTATATTCATACGAAAATACTCGAGGTATAACTTCACAAAATATTTATTATTTTAATACTCTCTCATACAAAGGTAGTTAGTAGGATGCATAATAAGTATGAACATGGCTTTTTCTGCTGTCACTTAAAATGTCATGTTATGTCAATAAGTTTGGTTTTTGAGTCATTCTTATTGATTATTATTATAATTTTCAAAATATGAGCGACGAAAGTGAATTTGAAGAAATAGATCGGGTATGGGAAGAAGGATGTGCCGCAATAATTCCTGAAAAATCAAAATTTCGGTCTGAGAGTACCTATAAAATTCTGAACGGTAAGTGAATTACTTACCGTTCAGTTTTTCTTGACATTAGTAAATGCTCCTTACTGTCATCAAAATAGATATGCTAAACAGTCAAAAATGACCAATTGTGCAAAAAACATGTAAAGGTATTTGAAACTGAAACAAAAAACTTGTATCAATTAAAAGTTTCTCTTACTTGCTCTGATTGATCCACGTTCTCAACTTCCATGAGAGTAGATGACTGAACAGCCGTGGAACATGTAGAATCAACGGAAGTTTGACCAGGTTTATCTAATAACTGCAAGCCTTCTTTTTTTGCCTAAAATATTTTTCTTGAATTACCACAAAAATCAGCCACAGTAACTGAAAATTTCTAGAAAAACAATATAATCTGATATCCTATTTTAAACTGTTTCTCTTCTCAGTCAATTTCCACAGATTAAAATTTGTATCAAGATTCGGCATTTTCACATCTTCGTAGTTAAATTATTGGGCAAAAATTTAGGCAATAATTATGTCAATGGCATCGTGTTAATTACCGATTTATCTAAAAATGTTTAACAATTGATAATAATCTTATTTATCTAACTATACGGTATTCAAAATTAAATTAAACCACATTAAATATTTCAATTTTTATAAATTATATCAAAAAAAGAAATTGGTTACTATGATTCTTTTAAAGATATGTGGCCAAAGTGTAATAAATAAAACTAATCAATGTCGGTACCACATAATCAGAATAGAAAATGGAAAATTGAACAATAACGGCAACTAGTTTCGGCTATTAGCCATCATCAGGCCTACAAAAAATATAACAAGAAAGTAGCAAACATCTCATAATCAACTTTAACAACTTACAAAGAGGTCCACCTAGATAGTATTTATCCAGATTTGTAGCAGTCTGAAATTTTCGCGCGCTGAGTAGTTGCTGAAAAACCACCATTTTTTTTCTCTTTTTTTAGTTTTGTGCCAAAAAACCGACATTGGGAGGCTCTGACGACAAAGGTCAGTACTATACTTTTTTAAAGTGTACCAAATTCCTGACAGTTTGAGCCATAATTAAATTGTCTAGGTCTAATAGGTCACATGATACATGGTTCCCAATGTTTACTATTTTTCCCCAAAATGTTGAAAAATTGGAAATGTCTAATTTTCGACCAAAATACCAACTATAATGAGGTATCTCAGGGGAAATTAATGGGAGGTGAAGTTATAGCAAATTTAATTATGGGTACCCTGACAATGCAGCTCTGAAAAGCACTAAAAGTGCTGAGCGATATCGCCGCTACCGATCATTGTCAGGGAGTATATTATTCGAGAGGCACACCATAATCAAAACACCTCAGGAGAAATTCCTGTCCAATGGTAGCAACAAGGAACGCCTCATTAGAATGTTGATGGATGCATTCCAGAGGCACGGAGTGGAAGCCAAGCAAGCAGAAGAGGATGGCGATGTATTGATTGTGGAGACGGCAATTTTAAAAAGTCAAGCGTTTACCAATGTCATCATTCTTGGAGAGGACTCTGCATTCTTCATGGACTAGGCGCTACCTTTTCCAATGTACGTCTCCATAAAAGTGGTAGAGGAGGGTCAGATCACACCCAGTTTTCTTCCACCTTATTCAATAGCGGGATCGATGGCTTTCCACCAGTCATGGTGCTTTTCCTACATGCATTCAGTGGGTGTGATACCACCTCTGCCCTTTTTGGGCAGGGAAAATTGAAATTTATTCGTGTCCTCAAACAAAACCCCGACCTAGTTCACCAGCTGGAAGTGTTCTTGCAGCCAGATTCCCTTCCAGAGGAGATAGAGAGTACAGGCGAAGCATTTTTAATTGCTCTAAGAAGCTCCTCTCAACACTCTGCGCTATACCCTATTTGTAAGGGCTTCGGCGAGCAACAAACTAAATTTAGCTCGCCTTCCACCTACTAAAGACGCGGCTAAGTTCCACTCATTCAGGACCTACCACCAGATTCAGGAGTGGTTAGGGGTGCACAAGACCCCAACTGATTGGGGATGGCGTCAAACAGACTCGGGTTTGATGCCAATCACATCTTTGCCCCCAGCCCCTGAACTACTTCTGAAAAGCCTCTCCTGCAAGTGAAAGAAAGGTTGTACTGGGTCTTGCTCTTGCATGAAGGCTGGGATGAACTGCTCTACACTGTGCAAATACTGTAAGGGGAGTGAGTGCACGAATGTCCCACCAATCGAGGATGTAGAAGAAGGTGGAGACGACCGCGATGATGCTATTGAACACGTGTGTGATGACCCCGATGATGCTATTGGAGAAAAGTTTGATGTCTCTCCTGCACTTCAAATAGGCATCAACCTCCCCAACGACATCAACGAAGGGGGACACCCTCTCGTCGAAGTTGATATGGGTCCTAAAGAAGACGCGTAGGTTAACTTAAGCCCAAAAGTGGTGATGAGCCTAGTTACAGTTAATAATAACAAGGTTTTTTTTTAAATGATAGTTTTTAAGAATATTTTTGTATATTGTACATAGAAAAGAATTCTAGTAATTTTATTACAACACTCGATTTTTAGGTTTGTTTGATTTATGGTCAACATTTTGGGGAAAATAGTGAAAATTGGGAACCCTGTATCATGTGACCTATTAGACTATTGTCTACCAGAATAGCAGAGACTAAAATGGGACAATACACTGTTTTCATCTGCACAACCAGAGGATGTCCACAAGGAGGAGTTGCCTCCCCTCTTATGTGGAGCATAACAGTGGATCGACTCCTCTGCGATTTGACCTAGATTGGTATATCGTGTCAAGGCTATGCAGACATAGTCATAATCGCAAGACGAAAATTCGAGAATACCCTCTGCGATATAGTTCAAAGAGGGCTTGACTATACTAAAGGATGGTGTCAATCGATGGGACTTAGCGTCAACCCCATCAAGACTACCTTAATTGCCTTTACACGGAAAAGAAACATTAACATCAAAACCATCGAATTGGACTGGAAAGTTATTGAATGGAAGCCAGACGTCAAATATCTGGGACTAATACTAGATAATAAACGCATCCGGAATAAGCACGAAAAAGAAGTAACCAGCAAAACCACGAAAACTTTAATGGTGTGCAGAAATTTTGCGGGAAAAAACTGGGGATGTAACCCAAAGATCCTGCAGTGGATGTACACGTCAATAGTGAAACCGGCCATCACTTATGGAGCAGTGATCTGGGGCAGCAGAACTAAGCTGGCCAGTACAAAGGCAAATCTAGCGAAAATCCAAAGACTAGCTTGCGTATGCATAACAGGTGCAATGAGAACGTGCCCAACGGCCGGCATGGAGGTAATCCTAAGCCTTACACCCCTCCATATAGTAGTGGAGAGTATAGCGATAAGGACAATCTACAGAATGACCAGAGAAGGATCAACCAAACGTAAGTTTCGACTCCTTCCTGGAAATCACCAAACCTGGGACATGCCCCAAGATGAGATGACAAAGAAGTTTAGCTTTGTGAAAGAATTCAACACAAAGCTAAGTAACAAAAGCGAATGGGACAAAGATACCATCCCAAAACTCAAGAGAAGTGCCATTAAATGGTACACAGATGGTTCTAGAACAAGAGAAGGAACAGGAATAGGAGTTTATGGGCCTGGAACCAAATATTCTGAAAGTTTAGGCAAATCTCCGAGCATTTCCAAGCTGAAATATACGCCATCGGAAAATGTGTCCAGTTCAACATAGAAAGAAATTTTCGCAGACAAGAGATCGTCATCATGTCAGACAGCCAAGGAGCCATTAATGCCTTGAACTCCCACGTAATCAACTCCCAGATGGTTTGGGAGTGCCTAGAGAATATAAACGAACTAGGCAAAAATAACCCTGTTACCCTCCTATGGGTTCCGGGACACTGGAGTGGAGAGTAATGAAATAGCAGACGTACTCGCAAAAAAAGGGGCTGAAACACCATTTCTGGGACCTGAACCCTTCTGCGGAATAAGCACCAGTACAATACTTGATGAACTTGAAAAAGAAGTAAATAACAAAAGATCCCAATACTGGATAGGACTACAAGGAATGAGGCAGGCCAAGACACTACTGGGAAACAATAACCAGAAGAGATCTGATGACTGCGTCAGTAAAAGTAAAAATAAGCTCAGAATACTAACGGGTATCCTAACAGGGCACTGCCGGCTGAGAGGTCACCTAAAGAAACTCGGATTAGTAGACAAAGAAGAATGCAGATTCTGCGAGGAAGAGGAGGAAACCTCTATCCACATTCTCTCAGAATGCATTACCCTGCAAAATCCAAGGGTACGATACCTCGGAGAATATCAAATAGAAGAGGAAGATCTACCTAACCTGAAGCCTTCCGACATCCTGAACTTTTTGAAAGCAATAGGACTGGAGGAACTGCTCTAATCGTTGAGACATCCTCAACGATTGGGCAGCAGTAGGGGGCACAATAGATCTTATAGGTCGCAGTGTATCGACACCCCCATCACAGATAGATAGATAGATAGATAGACCTAGACAATTGAATTAGGGCTCAAACTGTCAGGAATTTTGTACACTTTAAAAAAGTAGTAGTGACCTTTGTCGTCAGAGCCGTCCAATGTCGGTTTTTTGGCACAAAACTAAAAAAGAAAAAAAATGGTGGTTTTTCAGCGCGCGAAAATTTCAGATTGCTCTATCTAGGTGGACCCAAACAACATACGAAAAGAGCAAGTTTACCGCAACTATTGTAATTTCAGCGTTTTTATTTGTACGATATTACTGGCCTATATTTATTAAATTAGATAACAAACGCTGCGATCGTTCCTAACATTTACGTTAAAATTTAAAACGCGTAAGGTTATTACTGGTGTAAGGCTTCTGAAAAGAGGTAAGGTCTGTGATTATAAACCAGAATTAACGTTGACACATATATTGTTTTTAAATATTTACAGATAAAACAATTTGATATTTCAAAGCCCACCCCACCAACAAAGACAAGATCTGGTCCCAAGACTTCGGAAACTAGAACGAGTCGAACTAAGCTCGCAGTGGGTAGTTTAGGGGTTTTGCCGAAGCCACCAACGAAGACAAGATCTGATCCCAAAGCGTTGAAAATTATTTACGCGTCAGTCGGAACGATTAAAGCGGTAACTAGTATTTAGTTTCGGACGTGAAAAGAAAACAAAAGCTAACTTGAGATTTAATTAAAAGCAAACTAACTCGAATGAACAAAAAAAAATCGCTTTCAGGTAATTATTCGGATAATGATAAAAAAAATTAAAAGTGAAATCTTAATGGAAATTCTATATTGAGAACTTAAATAAAACGGCGAATTAAATGAATGAAATTCTTCGTTCAAAAATGTTAACATCTCACCTCCTTGAGCGGTCCCTACCATCGCAAGTTCCCTTTCCAAAACGACTTAATTCACGGCGCGCGCATTACAATCCTTAAAGATTTAAAAGTATGTATCGCGTGAGCCAAATAAAAATCGAACGTTTATTTAATTTTAAATAAATTTTCATTTAATCCCGGAATTGTTTAAAAAAATTTTAAGCTGAGAAAAATAGGTTCATTACATCCCCCCCTTACTTCGGTAAGAAAAATACTCCGTTTACGCTTATTTTTCTTCCAGACCTACCTACCAAAATACAATTTTAGATAAAATTTACAAGTTCAAAATTCTTCTGAGCCTTCTTCTTTATTCACGGGAAAACTTCCCTATTACAAGGGACGGCGGCACTGAATTCCGACAGCCGGCGCATAGGATAAATGCGAGTTTGGGGCAGGTTCGCTTGGGACATCTGGATGGCTGTATTCCCTGCAAAGGGGTCGAGGCACCACTGGGAGGTACCGGGCTCGGGGTCGGTGACGTCCATCACTATAGGAGGTCTCGTCGTTTTGGAGACGGAGGCGGGAGCCTCGAGCTCTTCATCCGAAAGAGGCGACTCGGAAAGACTGATAATGTCGAAAGAGGTGTCAGAATCCATGGCAGGCTTAATATAACTTCGGAAGCGGCGAACAGGTATTACTATACCTTAACAGACAGGACAGGGGACGGAGCGGAAGAGGAAAAAAAGGAACGGAATGAATCAGGAACGGGGTCTAGGTAGACGGGCCGTCGAAGGGTGCGGTTTCACCTCAACGACGGCGGGACCGACAGAAACATTGGCGTGATAACACGCCAACAAGCCCACATCGGGAGCAAAACGTGATGGGAGGTAGGGAGCAGGTGTTCCTCTGGTGTCCCGAGCCACCGCATCTCCAGCAGGTATCCGGTCTCACTGTTATATAGCTCTGCAAAAGAAACGAAATGAATCCCCAATCGAGTTATTGGAAACTGAAACAAAAAAAAATCTAGGCTCCCGTATTCCCCACCGGAGCAAATGAATAAAAAAACTGTCATTCCTGACAAAATGAAAAATCAGTGAAGATCATCTTGAAGAGAGGCGTGGCCAGCTTTGAAAAATGGGCGTGTCCATATTGAAAAGCGGCGGGTCATTTTGAAAAGGGGCGTGGCCATATTGAAAGTGGGCGTGGTCATATTGAAAAACGGGGGAGGGGCATATTGAAGATGGGCGTGGCCACATTGAAAATAGGGCGTGGGACCTGGCACTTTCATAAGCTTATCGGCATCAGCTGTGGCTGACCTACTGAAGAAACACTCCCTTGACAAGTTTAAGGGTAGATGGGACGACGAAACAGGTTGCAAGCTAGCCAAGGAACTATTACAGAATCCGAACAGCGAAACAGCCAAAAAATACATGACTATGAACAGACAGAACCTGCGCACAGCCACAGGTATCCTGACTGGCCACTGTCATCTACGAAAACACCTCTACAGGATGGGGTTATCTGACACTCCACTATGTAGAGGATGTGAACAGGAAGACGAGACTGTCGAACACATTCTTTGCGAATGCCCGACACTCTCACAAATGAGACATTTTCTTTTCGGCGAGCGGTGGCTAACACATGCCAACATGAGGGAGCTACCTTCAGGCGACGTCATCGCCTACTTTAAACAAGTAGGCTGGCTGATGAGCTAGAAGGAAGGCTCAACCTCAGAAGGACGCACAATGGGCCAAATGTGGCCTACGTGCTGTGGGGTGACCCACCTTTCTAGATTTACAGATACAGATGGGGCGTGTCAATATTGAAAGGGGGTAGTCATATTGAAAAGGGGCGTGGCCTGCTGTGCTATTGAGAGAAAATTTTGCCACGCTCAAGGGACCCTTACTCTACAGAGAGCCGAACCGATTCGAGTCGAGAAAAAATGATTTATTCTTTTTTCGAACTTTTCTCTGTGATAGCAATTTATTATCAGCGGATTCACTGGTTTATTTTTGAGAGGTGAAAGCGCACCCAGTGGCCGTCAATACAGTGGGACACATGGGCGGAGAATCGGCGGGAAGACCCTGTGGGACGGAGATGTTGTGCCCTTTTTCATTCAGCGACAGCGGTAGAAACCCGCAGGCCATTCCTGATAAAGAATGCCGACTCACGCCAAATCTCTAGCTCGTATCCCGATGATCGGGTTGGAGGACAGGGAAATATATCCTCGTGGGGAAAGTTGGCTCTCTCCTCCCATGCTCTTTCGGCATCTTGCCAGAACAAATCCTGCAAGGTTGCCTGTGGCAACGAGGGGAACTCCTCTGGGTCCCAGGACGGGAGAGGAAGTTCTAGGATTCTTCTTGGTTGGCGGGGGGTTGGTGGGGTTTCGGGGATCTAACATGCGCGGGATGGAAGGTTGCCGGGCGAGGACAAGGATAATGTTCTGAAGGACACGGATTTTTGCGGGGCGGTTGGACGTTTCTGGAACTGAACGGTGATCCATACTCAAAAACAAGTAGCAAAGCTTTATTAATGTCCATTGTTGACGGGTTTGAGGTCTTTGATATTTACCTGATTGAGCTTCTTTCCATTTGCATGTTTCAGATCGTAAATTACGGTTTAACTGCTACATGATCGACGGCGGATGAGAGGGTGTGCTCCTTCTTCATTACCAGATCTCCAAGGGCACATTTCCAGTCACGACGGCGTAGATTATTATTGACTCTGGGAAGTGAATGCACGGGAGAGGTTGAGCAGGGCTAGATCATAACACTCTTTGAGTTAGTCTAGCCTTTGCAAAAAATGGTCGGGAATAACATTATCAGTTTGTTCAGTGTCAATTTGCGGATGAGCCGCTTCCACTTCTTGGCGTAGGGATTTGGGGACGACTAGTTCCCTCCCAAAATTTAAACAGGCTGGAGAATAACCGATGGATTCGTGCCGTGAAGTGTTAATAGCAAACTTGAGATCGGATAAGTGTAAATCCCAATTCTGGTGACCATTGTCGCTAAAACTGAGCTACCATTGTTTTAATAGTTTGGTTTGCACGTTCCACCTGATTAGCTTGTGGAGTATAAGCCGGAGTGCAGCGGTGACGGATTCCCAACTCTTTTAAAACAGACTCGAAGAGTTTTCTGGTGTACTGAGTTCCATTATCGTTGATTACTTCTTTCGGGCACCCAAAGGTGGTAACGTCGTCGTCGTAAAAGGCTCAACTGACACTCTTCGCAGTGGCTGATCGGATGGCTTTGTATTGTACGCATTTAGTGAATCGATCCATGAACATGACAATGTATGCATTGCCCTTTTTGTTTGGGTAAGGGTCCTACCAAATCGGCACTAACAACTTCCCATGGCTGTCGATTCGGAGACGGAAACATTTTTCCTGGTGTCTGTTGTTGTGACGGTTTGTATTTTTCGAAAGGGTTGCTCCTCTCCAGTAAGGGATGAAATTAGGGGTAAACTATACAACTATACAAAAATGTACATTGTAGAAATCAAAAGTCGACGTGTCTCGGCGATTTTCCTAACAAGAGTCCAGTAACGAGTTAGATAGGTGGGTAACACTTATGATCCTCACTGTATATACTGAGTGCAACCAAGAAAACAAGACGGTACGGCAAAATATGGAACGTATTTTTAACGTACGTCCATATCCGTTGCGTGTGAAAGCTGCGTTATGCTACGAAAAATTACCGTGTGTCTTTTTACGTATGTCCAAAACCGTTCGATGTTAAAGGAGCGATACACCTTTTCACTTAACCGTCGAAATGAAGACGTACTTCCAAAACGGTTGTGTGTGATGGGAGCTTAACAATTACTGTGTTAGACTACACTTTCATGTCCTACTATTGTGCAGTGAATAAAGGTTTTTAAACTTACTTGTTCTTTTTGAGTCAAATTTGGTGTAACAATATCGTCAGAACTCGCAAGAGTTGGCACGGAACTTGTTGAGGCTGCAGAAGGGACAGATTTTTGTTCAATCTTATCTGGAACGGCCTTTAGAGGAGTAGACTTTATACTTTTATTTGAATCTGAAATTTTTTTTATGTAATATCCAACAATGTAATTTTATCAATTAGTTAAAACTTACCTTTGGAATTTTGCGGAGGTGTTGAAGTCGTTGATGGCTTTGAATTTTTTGAACTAATTGTAGTATCTAAATGTTTTTTAAGCTCCATCAATTTTTCTTTTTGTTGCTTAAATGAAAAATGTACGTAAATAGTAATTGTAAATAAATGTTTAATTAGATTGAGCATGATAATCACAAAAAGTTTCTAAATAAGATTGGACCATATAGTTAAATGAGAATCTGTTAATACAAAGATCTGTACCTATTTTTAAGTATTTAGCTTATGATGTGTCTATCAACAAATTAGTTTCGATTTGGCTATCATGACTCACATAATTAAGAATATTTGATAACAGACGGAATCCACCATTTGTACCGTCTATTATGACTGTCCAATTTTGTAAGGTCTTGTACAAGTTTTGAATTAACCGTCATGGAGCAGATTGCTTAACTTAAGCATGTTTTGGATAAGTTTTTATGGGCATACTGGGATCTGACATCCAGCGATACGCCACCTGTCGGAAGTGATATTAAACACCACCATCGTGTACAGCATTCTCGAAGACGTTTTGCCGCTGATATAAAAAATAAAAAAAACACCGCTGTCGGGGGTGAGTTTTGGCCGGTGGAGGGGTTGGTGAGGGTCGGAAGTGATCTTTAACATCACTACCGTGCTCAGCATTCTCGAGAACGGAGGAAAAGACGTTTTTTTTACAGGGAAATGATGTGCTTCTCGTTTAACCGCTTTAGGGGGTAGTTTTTTTGCCGTTTTAGGGGTTCGGCTGGCGAAAAGAGAAATTCTGATAACGCCATCGTCTTCAGCATCCTCCAAAACGGGGAGAAGGTACTCTCGATCCGGGTCCATGTTCTTCCTACTCACAAACGCCACTATAACCTGTAATAGTGCAACAACGTAGCAATGCAGTGCTTGCATTTTTCCCCTGAACCAGCCTTGCAGGAACAAACAACATTCATCACTTGTCCATTTTCTGCAATTTTTCCATTAATTTGATGGGATTACCTCGCAAATTCGACGTTGATAAACGGAAAGTCCAAACAGCCGGTGTCACTTTCATTAATATTTTTGTCTGTTGCAGCCCATTCGCAAATTTGGTCAATCGTAAGACTCATTTTTTATATTTAATAAGCGAGCAACACTCATGTCAAATTTAAATCTTCACCCTAATTGACGCCATCTTGGATAGGCCACGAACCCATGTCAGATCCCAATCTTTTTTATTCATAATAACTTCAAACAGGAAATGGGAAACTGTATGTACAACAAAGATTTCACCTCCTCTGAGAATATAAAACTGTACAACCCCACTTTCAGCGAAAATGGACACATATATACATTGCCCTTAACCAACGATATTAAGAAGATTGAAGTAGGCTCAGTTCAGTGCAAAGTACAGTAAAAGTTAGTATAATGTTACGAATATAATAGAGTTAAAACTTCAGGACGAACTTATGATATGGTTTTATGTTTATTTGTTGATGGTAAGTAATTTATAATTTTTTTTATTTATTTAAATAACTGTCAATTTTGCTTTTATTTTTAAATTGTACACATCTCTCATAGTTAATTATTGTTATTACATTATCACATAAATAAAATTCGGTAACTTTAATTATTTTTGTCTTTTATGGGCCTATGCCGTTTTTTAATACGATGAAGATCAGTTGATCTTCTGAAGGTTATGTAGAAATCTTTCGTTCAGGAGCAATATTCAAAGGAACAGGATACTATTTTTATAGCACGGATAGTGGAGTCGATCTGGCTAAAAAAAAACACGATAAACGAAGTCGCTCTTTTCGAAAATTTTTTAACAAGTTCCTGTAGGATTTTTTTCGCAGATTTTGAATCTGGGCTCAGATTTTTGATAATTGTTATACAGGGTAAGTTATACTTACAAGAACTTAACATGAAAAAAAAATAATATTCCGGTCCTGATATTGGTTTCGTTCAAAGGGCTACTTGTTAGGGCCTTTTAGTTTAATTCATGTACCAAATTTAAACTAAATCGGCTATTCCCTGTAGTTAATATGGCGAATTGAATGTTTTGTCTAAATTCACAAATCACTCTATATGTTAGTAACGAAGCGGTTTTGAACATTTGTATATGGCATCATCTCTCTGCTCTCCCACAAATACTATTCCGGCATCTAATTTCACGGCGGCTGAGCGAACGCACTCGCTTTTATAAATATATCACGCACTCCCGCAGGCCTTAATATAGATAGAGCTTTGGGGTAAAAAATTATTGAAAGAGAACTGATTGCCCTTGAAAATCAGCCTAGCACCAAGTCACTAACCCTATTATTTGCCCTTCTACAGGGCAAAACGCGTTTACCCCCCTCCCTCCTTTCCTGATTATCGGATCGAGTCCTTGTAGGGCTCAAATCAAAGAGAAAAAAATTCCGCAACCGACGGCGCATAAAAAATTTTACCCACTTTACTCTTTTGTTGCGAAAATCGAAAAATAAAATTTGCAAAATCAGAAATTCGGTCGCCATTTGTCCGTTTTCACGAAATTCAACATCTACTCAATACATCCTGTAGCAGTGTCCTCATAAAAGAGTTTGCCATTTTGCTGACCCGGATTGGTCAAGAATTAAAAAAGTTACCTCGAGTCAAAAATCAGTGTTTGCCCTCCCTCTTCCCCCTAAATTAAACGAGCAGGTTGAAATTTGGACACAATGCTTGGGTCATGACTATCTATCGGAGGAAAAAAAATCAAGTCTCGAAGTCACTTTCTTCCATGCGAAAAACGCGAACTAGAGCCGTGGCGAAAATCCATATACTTTCAAATCGCAATATCTCGAGAACCGCTAGACCAATTTGGACGAGATAAAATTCAGTTTAAGCGTTTTCGCGAGAACTTTATTTTACATTTTACATCGTTTCGATCTAAATAAAACTCAGCGAGTTATGTGTGAAAAACCGATTTTCCATGTCTTTACATGTTAGTTTACCCCCCTCCACAACTCCCTTTGCATTCATATTGTGATCATGTGACGGACCTCGAATCTATGAGATCACAATTTTTTTTTTGAAAAGAGCGATTTCGTTTTCAAAACCAGATCACATCTACTCAACTAGAATGGCTTTCAGAATACACATATACACTTTAAATACAAGAATAACACTTTATTGATGCTCATTAGTTAGCTCGTCAATTCATATAAATTGTTTTTAATGTTAATATTAATAAAATTACTACTGTAACTGGTTATTTATTTAGCCTTTATTTAATTTGAATCTCTTATTTAAATTAAGTTATTAAGTTAAAATTTAATTCATCTAGATTTGTTTCTGACATTTGGTAGTTAGATTCTTCAACCTTCCTCTGACTTTTATAGTTTTTAATTTAGGTATTCTGACTATAAGATTTGGTACCTTACTTTGCTTTTATTAATTTTTAATATAACATTTTGATTTATGAAAATTTGAAACATATTATATAATTCATTTCGGAAGCTCATAGTGGTTTGTATTTTAATTTCTCTCTCTCTCTCTCTTCACTGGATTAAAACCACTTAGTTGTTAAAAAAAGTTTTTAATTGACTTTCTATATCGAAAGCCGTTATCACAATGACATAACAAAATAAATAAATTTACTATAGAAACAGAACACTTGATAATCTTGCAAAAATATGATATCAATATTAATAGGAAAACTTCATTTATGACGAAGTATAAATTCTCTTATAATATGCAAATGCGCTATCCTTTCAAAATTCGTTCCCAGAAACGTCACAAAAATATGATTGAAACAGATTTTGACATCTTCAATCTCAAAATCTTATTCTATGTATACTATGTTGATGTCATATTTTTGCAAGATTATCAAGTGTTCTGTTTCTATAGTAAATTTATTTATTTTGTTATGTCATTTTGATAACGGCTTTCGATATAGAAAGCCGAAACGTCAATTAAAAACTTTTTTTAACAACTAAGTGGTTTTAATCCAGTGAAGATAGAGAGAGAGATATTATATAATATATAATTATTCATTTCGTGTGCACGTAAAACATGTGATAAATTCTGTTGAATTCGATTAGTATTTATCAACCTTTTGACTTGAAAAGGCGGCACTGCTGGAGCTGCCCCTTAGTATCACACCGTATGACAAATGGCTGTGCACTAAGACATAGTATACTGTGACCATAACTTTATTGGATGTGATACCATAACAAAAAAATGAGTGGAGAGTTTAGAACAGAAAGTGTCGATATGACTAGAACAATTTAATCTCGTATCAAGCAGTATACCTAATAGTTTTATTGGTTCTGATTTTCTTGCAAATTTATTGGAACTAAAAAAAATATGCTGTTTTATTTTCATTAAGCTGAAGCTCATTAAATTGGGAAACTGGAACCTTTGGTTTATCCTGATGATGCCAACATAGTTGGCGAAAAGCGCGTAGAGTATATTAAAATTTGTGGTGTGGTTGAGTGGTCGACGATAGTGTTTTAACTTATTTGAAGCTTATCAGCTGCAAACCAAGTTTTTGCCTCATCTAGACTGTCTCTGTCTGCCCACTGCAGAGGGCAAATCATTAATATACAGTAAGAAAATTATGGGGCCCAAATCTGAGCCTTGGGGCACTCCATTTTTTGTGGCAGTCAAATTTGAATTCATATTATTATAATTTACGTATTGAAACCTGTCTAGAAGGTACGAATTGAAAATGTTTCAGACATTGCCTCTAAGTCTGTAAAACTTTTTTATTAAAATATCAGTGCTGACGCAGTCGAAGGCTTTGGTTAGATCCACATGATGGCGTTAGTAGTATTCCCTTGATCCATTCCCCCGACTATCTCATCAACAACGCTAGTTAAGGCAGTGATTATTGATTTATGCTTTTGGAATCCAAATTGAGCACTTGACAGTAACGAGTTGGTTTCCAGATACGAAACCAGTTGTTGTTTAATAACTTTTTTCGAGTACTTTCGAGAGAATTGGCACTATCGCTATAGGTCTGTAGTTACCCATATCATATTTATTGTTACATATAAAATTTACTAGAAACTTCCCAATAGCTATTGGCTACTTCTTGAAAAGTCGGTGAAACCCGATAGCCGCTATCTACCAGATAGCTATTGGGCACCTTATAGGGAGGTTTGTGAAAACGGTCCTTAAAGATGTAAATTAATAAAGGCTGGTATGGGTGAAGAAAGTGGTAGGGTTTGAAAAACAGTTCCACTTTATTTATTTACATGTCTGTTATAAAACATAATAGTTTTTTGAAGTATTCAATTAAGAACTCATTAGAATGAGAAGTGAATAAAGTTTTTTAAACTTACCTGTAGTTTTTGACGCATATTTTTAATAACCTCTTGTTTAGAAATATCATCAGAATTTGCAAGAGTCCCTATGGATTTTGTTGATGCAGCATTTGTTTTACTCTTACTTGAAGACCCCGAATTAATTGTTGCATCAAATTGATTTTTAAGCAGTACCAATTTCTCTTTTTCTTTCTAAAAAACGTGTAATTTGATGTGATTAATGTTTTATTATTAAGTTGAAAGTGACGAGACACAATTTTTGTATTATAATGGATTTGTAATTCAAAATAAAGTATATTAATAATCCCCGATACGAAAAATTATCAAATAAATTCCTCCGAAAAACCCCATTCAATGTAGTTCACCAAAAGAGTTAAATAGGGGAATGCCGAGAAGTAGTGATTTTTAATGTATTATGAAGAATGAAATTATACCCCTGGGGATTCGGGGTGTAAGAGTAGATCCCAAGTATGGTCTGCCTGTCGTAAGAGGCGGCTAAAGACCCCCAATCCAAGCTGTAATGCGACCCGTTCCGAAGAATGCAGTGGGTGAGCACTGTCGCAAACGGAGCCTTTAGGAAATTGGGCGAACTCCTGAAGAAGACAGCCTTAGTCCTGCACAGGGAGCTCCACAGGACCGAACCTCCCTTTCTCCCAGACTCGTGGGATCAGTATGGACCAAAGAAAAAACATAAACCAAAACCCCCCGCGGATGAGTCGGATAGCTCCGACTCAGAACCTGGAAACACCACTGTCGTGAAAGTAATGTTTCAGTGTCAATGACTGGACACTGAGACACTTGAAGAGGGAATGGAGAACATAGACCTCGCCAAGAAAAACAGACTCTGGGGCGCAACGAAGCTCCTCTGAGAGAAGAAAATGACAGCCGGGCCATGGACAAAAAGAAGCCACGCCCTGACTCCTAGACCCCTCCAAACCGACCAAACATCAAAAGGCCCAGGAACACGGGAGTGTCGACTGGCAGCTATAGCGAGATGGCAAGAGGCATCCGGATGGCGGTGATCGATAGACGCCATGCAGATGTACTAATGAATCAGGAGCGGTCCGAACTGGTTTAAAACGCTATTGTGGATGCGCTCTATGAGACTCCCTCTGGGAGCGGGGGCGCTCCACAGTTTGAACGATCCTCATTTAGCGCAATGGCTCAGGCGGACAGTCAGCATGGTGGGATGATGCGCCGCAGAGTGCTGGTCTTCTTACCAGGGTCAGCAAGAGAAGAACCAGCAGAGTTCAGACGGTCCCTCCAGATCCAGAATCCGGACCTGAGAACGCAAGAATGGACTCTGCTGAACAGAAACGCTGAGAGGGAAGGAGGACCACTCCTGGCCTTCTCAGTGGACGTCGCTTCGTTCAGGGTCATGGAGAGAACGAACATCCGAGTGCAATCAGAAAGTTACGAAGGTGGCAAACACGCTGGAAACCAAAGAACTGTTGTTAGCGGTCTTTCTAGATATAGAGGGGGCATTCGACAATACTTCTATAAATTCAATCACGAGAGCCCTTAGACATAGAGAAATCCAGGAACCTTGTTTGACCTGGATAGACTCCTTGCGAAGAAAGAGGCTGATACATATAACAATTCTGGCCAGAACGACCAGATGATGCCCGCAAGGTGGAGTTCTATCCCCACTTCTGTGGAATTTGATCGCGGACGGACTGCTAGTTACACTAAAAGACGCAGGTCATCGAGCCATCGGCTATGCTATGACATAGTAGTCTTTGTACAAGGAAAATACAACACGACGGTTAGGGATCGCATGCAGGAGGCTCTCAACCTGGACGGACTCGCAGAGGTTGAATGTCAATCCCAACAAGGCAACCACTATAGCGTTCACCCGAAGACGCATCTTAGATGGTCTTGGACCTATACTGCTCTCATAAGCAAGAGTGCGGCATCTACAAAAAATGCAAAATTGACTTTTTGGTACCATTTGATTTCACTGGTATCAGATTCAATATTTACACAGAAATAAGCCGTATCTACCCCGTGAATAAGAATTATGAAATAAAATACTGCTGCATCTACCATTAAACATGATTAACATTTGATTTTGTTTTGGTCCATAACTCGTAATCACCAAATCAGTAGATGCCACACTCTATAAGACTTCGACGGGAAGGCATACAGCTCAAGTTGACTTCTGGAAATCTGGAAAAAAACAACCAAAAAGGCGGTAACTGCACTAGTTGTGGCCAGATGCTCTTTTGGAAAAAATTACCAAAATTTAAACTTACTTGTAGATTCTGTCGAATTTTACTTATATCATCGTTATTAAGTATCTGTTCATTTGTTCTTCCAGACTGGATGTTGGCATCGATAGAAGTGGAAGTCTATCAAAAACATTATCAATAAAAGTACATAAAACATAATTAAAAGTTTGCATAACAAAAAGCTGCATGAGTTTCAAAGTGACACGGACCTTTTTTATAAAAATTACCGCCAAAATAAGTTTATTGGAATTTTGGTTCGATATAATGGATCCGATATATTTAATTCGTAAAAATGATTTTGAAAATTGTCACCGGTAATTCCGAAAACCTCTAGATAGATATTTCTAATAAGATAAATAATTCATTTGACTTGTGGCCAGGTTTTTGATCATTTGCATCTTTAACAAATGTGATCAGCCACATTCAGGTTATATTAAATATACAGATTCGGACAAAAAATATTTGTGGTATTACGGTTTACCGAGAGCATAAAGGAAAGCTTGTTAAAAGTTGAGAGAGCATTATAATTTCTCCTCACACATCACGAAGAAGGAGAATAGTCTACTTCCCAACCGTCTTTAGAGTACCGACGCTGTTGCCAAACTTATCGCATAACCTAATGCACGAAACATGTTATCAAAAATTAATAAAATGTAACAGATCAATAATTTATAGGGTGAGGTCAGGTAAGATAAGGGTACGTTAGGTCAGCTTAGCTTAAAAAAAAGATATACAAACTAATATTTCAAGTAAATATATTGTATTGGCATTTGGCAACACCGTGGGCACTCGAAAAAGGGATTGGACGTAGACCGTAGACGCTAGTGTTCGCTGTCGTTTGTCTCTGTGACTCCGCGCGAAGTTGAAGTCGCTTCAATAGCTAAGTGGGGTAAACAGAGGGGAGTACAGCATCGTTTATATGACCTTATATTATTATTGCTTTCCTTTTTACTCTTGTAGATTTTGACCAATACCAAAGAAATATTTTGTCCGAATCTGTATATTATAAATAAAATGTTTAATTGCAACAGTAAACTTTAAATCGTTCTGAATTATAATTTCTAACGAATGTCATTCCATTTGTGTACCTACTTGCACAATAAAATTACCAAAATTTAAACTTACTTGTAGATTCTGTCGAATTTTACTTATATCATCGTTCTTAAGTATCTGTTCATTTGTTTTTCCAGACTGGGTGTTAGCATCGATAGAAGGGGAAGTCTGTCAAAAATATTATCAATGAATACCGTTCACATTTATTTATTTATGTGTTATTGTAAATTGTAAAACAATTGTATTGTGAATATTAGGATTTTCCTATTATTAATAAACTACTTAATTTAATTTTTTAATAAAATTACCAAAATTTAAACTTACTTGTAGATTCTGTCGAATTTTACTTATATCATCGTTCTTAAGTATCTGTTCATTTGTTTTTCCAGACTGGGTGTTAGCATCGACAGAAGGGGAAGTCTGTCAAAAATATTATCAATGAATACCGTGCACATTTATAAACGTACATATAAAATAATTAAAAGTTTGCATAACAAAAAGCTGCATGAGTTTCAAAGTGACACGGACCTTAATATTTTTTGTTTTTGCGGTTCTAGAAACAAGTTAAAATCAGTTGAAAGAAATTTTTTATAAAAATTACCGTCAAATTATGGTTATTGGAATTTTAGTTCGATATCATGGATCCAATATATTTAATTTGTAAAAATTATTCAAAATGATTTTGAAATTTGTCACCGGTAATTCCGAAAACCTCTAGATAATATATTTCTAATAACATAAATAATTCCTTTGACTTGTGGCCAGGTTTTTGGTCACTTGCGTCTTTTATAAATGTGATCAGCCACATTCAGGTTATATTAAATATATTGTTACGTACTATTGTGCTGTGTGTTTATGATGATGAAGTAATTTTTTTTATTTATCTATTTTATTGTTGTTTAATTTGTTTAATTTTAAATTTTAGTACATCTTTATTATATTGCAAATTTTGTTGTTTTATTTTTTAACTAATTTTAAAAAGATTTTAAAGTTCACGTAATATCTTTTTATTCTTAGCTTTCCTGGTAATCTTAGACAGAATGTGAATTATATTGGTGACAGTTTACATTGGGCGCCATCTACTATAAAGAGTAGAGATTCTTAACCGCAGGTGTGCTTCTATTGGCTTACTATTTATAGAAATCAATAATAACGACTCATTAAATAGAATTCATAAACATTTATTTATAGCAGGAAATTAAGTAACGATAAACCTTTTAATTAAATGTGTAACAAATGCTTAGTCGAATAAGGTAAGTACAGTTTTTATTTATATAAGAAAATTAACAGTTATGAAAAAATTTTATTCTTATTTCTTATTTCTTATTTCTAGGTTAAATAAATCTTAACCTTAGTTAATTGTTTTAGGGCCTTTTTATAATTTTGATGCTTTGTTAAATATCGATATTTAATAAAAATATGGTACATTTCTTTATGGCTTAGTCTTTTTTATTCTTTTTCCTTTAGTTATTATGGATGGATAAATATTCTTTTTAAAGATTTACAACTGGAATACTTTTCAAGACAGGAACGGGATAAAATTTAATCAGGGTGCAACTGGATTACTTTTCAAGACAGGAACGGGATAAAATTTAATCAGGATGCAACTGGATTACTTTTCAAGACAGGAACGGGATAAAACTTAATCATGATGCAACTGGATTACTTTTCAAGACAGGAACGGGATAAAATTTAATCAGGATACAACTGGATCACTTTATCAGGATACTGAGCAGGATGGATAATTTGGCTTCTTCTCTTGATTTTAAAAGTTTTCTTTTTATTTTAAAATAGCGTCACTTCTTTGATAGGTAATGTTATATTTTTAATCAGTGTTGCTTTGACTCGATTTCATTTGTTTTTGTTATGCGGAGCGATGTGAACACTTCGAGAGTTTTTTAGTAAAAGCATCGCTTGACAGCGCGAAACACTTTTTATAAATCACCAAGTCATAGCTTACTAGATTGAAATTTGACAGTTTTTTAACGTAAATTTTTACAAAATCAAAAAAATATTAATTTTTATATAAGTTTTAATTAACAACGAAAAGAATAATTTTGATATAATTTTCACACTATTCCTACTTATATTAACTTTATACAAAGACTTTTTATGTTCGTTATTATTGAGTTCTTAAATTCCATAAAACTTTATTATTATTGCCTTATTTCACTGTATTTCTTTAATTTTAGAAATCCGAAACTCTATTTCTCTGATATATACTATTTTAACTAATTACGTTGATATATCACGATATTGAAATTTGAGGTTATCTTGTAATTTTCTTTTTCTCCTAACAATTGATATAAAAACATTCTCATAGTTATTATATTCGCAGACTTATCTGAGACTCCATTACTTTGAATTTATCTATTCGGTTCTTTGCTACATTTTAAGTAAATACCCTAAATCTGTTAGTAAAAATCTCTTATGGGCTTTCAATGTTAAATTTTGCTATGTGAAATTTCATAGTTTCGTTTACAATAACATGCTAGAACTTGTTTAAAAGATTGGTTTAGAATCGCATTCTGTCCTGTGATTACTCAAAATATGATAAGTAGTGATTTTATTCATATTAATAAGATTATCTGTTTCTTTTTAATTCTTTGTGTTAGATATTAAATTTTGTATTCTCTTTTTGAGCTATTTGAATTAGTTAACCGTTACAATATATTATAAATAAAATGTTTAATTGCAACAGTAAACTTTAATTGTTCTGAATTATAATTAATAAAATTTCTAACGAATGCCATTCCGTTTGTGTACCTTCTGGCACAATAAAATTACCAAAATTTAAACTTACTTTCCTACTCTGTCGAATTTTACTTATATCATCATTATTAAGTATCTGTTCATTTCTTTTTCCAGACTGGGTGTTAGCATCGATAGAAGGGGAAGTCTGTCAAAAACATTATCAATGAATACCGTGCACATTTATAAATGTACTTGGTACATATAACATAAATAAAAGTTTGCAGAACAAAAAGCATGAGTTACATAATCATTTATAAGTTTGAAAATAAGTATATTATTGACCAGTTTTACTCGCGAAGGCAACTACATGTGTAATATAAATCGGTGCTTCTAGCTTCAACAATTATTATTATTGACTAACACGGCCACACAAATGCAAGTAATATTTAGCTGTCCCAGCCCCTGCACGAGTTTTTTGGATTCACTCGTATGCGAAATTTCTATTATATTGCAAGCATACACAATGTTTTCCCTATTTTCCGTTAAACAATCAAGAGCATGAGTTTAACGAAAACAACTGGGAATTAGCGGAGGTCCTTTTGAGAAATAACAATTCTCCCAGTATGGTCGATATTGCCTTTATCTCTGGAATAAGTCACTTGACTCTCTAGAACCAATTGACCCAGATTTTTAAAACATTTGACAAAGATCCTTCCTCAAAGACTACTTTGGAATTAGAGAAAAACTGCACAAACCGATAGAAAGTTTTTAGGAATAGGCTTTACCAGACCAGAGTTGGTGACTGCTTTTTGTAACTAGTACGGAGATTCATCAAGGCTCTGTTTTTGACCCAACATTGTATCAGATCTACATAACATTAATTCCAATCATCATCATTTTTTCTGAAGATAACAAATTCTTTGGAACTCCTTTAACCAGTTTTAATAAACTTCATGCAAGCTTGTCGTTTATCAAATCCTGGTATAGGTTCAGCTGAATGGTACTAATCCTCAAGATAATTATTCATTCTCTTATTCAACTGTATAATCTAGCCGTTACTATTAAAGCAACGTAACTTGATCTGACCACATCACGGCCCTTGTTGGCAAAGCTACACATCCCGATTTTGTGTATGACTGTGTCAAATTTAAATTTTGATTCATAACTGTTAAATAATTTAAGTCATATATCCTCAACTAGATTATGCTGTTTACGTCTGGTTATCTCTTCTTACCAACGTACTTCAACTTGAATGGTAACCATCTTAAGAGTTGTCCGAACTTCCTTTTCTTAAAATATAGATGTAGTGTAGAGTATAGATCTGGTTTTGAAAACGAAGTCGCTCTTTTCGAAATTTTTTTTTGTGACTTCATAGATTCGAGCTTCCTCTTTCACTTGATCACTATATGAAAGCTAGGGAAGGTTTTTCGCACGTAGCTCTCTGAGATTTCTTCGGATCGAAACGACTTCTATATATAAAATAAAGTGCTCACGAAAACGCTTAAAATGAATTTTAACACGTCCAAATCGGTCTAGCGGTTCTTGAGATATTGCGATTTGAAAGTATATGGATTAATTTTTGACTCGAGGTAACTTTTTTAATTCTTGACCAATCCGGGCCAGCAAAATGGCAAACTCTTTCATGAGGACACTGCTACAGGATGAATTAAGGAGATGATGGTTTTCGCGAAAACGGACAAATGGCGACCGAATTTCGGATTTTGCAAATTTTATTTTTCGATTTTCGCAACGAAAGAGTAAAGTGGGGAAAATTTTTTAAGCACCATCGGTTGCGGAATTTTTTTCTCTTTGATTTGAGCCTTACAGGGACTCGATCCGATAAGCGGGAAGGGAGGGAGGGGGGGTAAACGCTTTTTGCCCTGTAGATGGGCAACGGATAGGGTTAGTAATTTCGTGCTAGGCTCATTTTCAAGGGCAATCAGTTCTCTTTCTAAATTTTTTACCCCAAAGCTCTATTTACATTAAGGACTGCGGGAGTGCTTGATATATTTATAAAAACGAGTGCGAGATAATGTGAGAAAGACGAGAGATAAAAGGGAGCGCTTAGCTCCTATCCCGGCATCTAATGTTACAGCGGCTCAGCGAGCGCACTCGCTTTTATAAATATATCACGCATACCTGCGGTCCTCTATAAACTTAGAGCTTTGTGGTAAAAAAATCTTGAAAGAGAACTGATTGCCCTTGAAAATGAGCCTAGCACGAAGTCACTAACCCTATCACTTGCCCTTCTACAGGGCAAAACGCGTTTACCCCCCTTCCTCCCTTCCTGATTATCGGATCGAGTTATTGTAGGGCTCAAATTAAAGATAAAAAAAATCCGCAACCGATGGCGCATAAAAGATTTTCCTCATTTTACTCTTTCGTTGCGAAAATCAAAAATTAAAATATACAAAATCCGAAATTTCGTCGCCATTTGTCCGTTTTCGCGAAAACCATCATCTCAATACATTCTGTAGCAGTGTCCTTATGAAAGGGTTTGCCATTTTGATGAACCGGATTGGTCAAGAATTAAAAAAGTTACCTCGAGTCAAAAATTAATCAGTGTTTGCCCTCCCTTTCCCCCCCAAATTAAACTAGCGGGTTGAAATTTGGACACAATGCTTGGGTCATGACTATCTATCGGAGGAAAAAAAGTCTCGAAGTGACTTTCTTCCATGCGAAAAACGCGAACACGGATCTAGGTGTGTTCTCGCCGCGGCGAAAATCCATATACTTTCAAATCGCAATATCTCAAAAGTCGTTTCGATCCGAAGAAACCTCAGAGAGCTACGTGCGAAAAATCGATTTTCCATATGTTTACATGTTAATTTACCCCCCCCCCCTCCACACCTCCCTTAGCTTTCATATAGTGATCACGTGAAAGAGGGACCTCGAATCTATGAAATCACAAAAAATTTTTTTCGAGAAGAGCGACTTCGTTTAACGGGATTTTTTTCCGCCAGATCGACTCTACTAATGGGAAATATCACTTTATTATGGTCTATTTTTATGTATGAGAGAGTAATAAAACAGCATTTCTAATGCAAAACTTAGTACGGTCATTTTAAATATTTTTACGGAATAATCTAAATATTTCCTAAAATTTTCATAAATGTACCTGAGCTAATACAAGTTTTGGGTCTTTTATTGGTCTTTTATAACCATAAGCTGTACAGAACAATAGAAAAAGGTTTGGACAGGCCAAAAGCCCTGTGTATTAAAGATAACATAGCCGTATCTTAAGATTATTTTTAATAAGTACCTATTTGCCAATTTTGTTTTATTTTAATTCCAAGAATTTCTTACAGTAATCGAATTATAAGTAGATAAATCCCTTACCAACAAATTTCACCGAAAATGCGATTGTAGGTTTTCCATTTAGTAAGGAGTTCCAGTTGTGTATTCTTGACAGCTTACTAAATGTCGTTTAGTTGCAACATGCAAGGTGCAGTGTGCAGTCTATTGTGAATTCTAGTGTAATCATGGAAAATTTGGAAGTACCGCGTAAACGACAAAAAATCGGTCCTTTAACAGTTAATGAAAAAACATTAATATTTAATTGTTTTAAATCATTTACAGACAAACATTTATGTAAAAGTGTTAATGACACAGTGGAATTAGTTAGTAGTACGCTTGGTGTTGGGAAATCTACGATTTACAGAGTTGTTAAAGAAGAGAAATGTGGCGAGTTTCAAACAGCACGTAAAGCTCCAGGAAAACCAAAATTTCAAATAGAAAATCATTTGAAAGAAAGACTTCGAAGGAAAGTGCATGCGTTCTTCTTTAGAAAAGAATTTTCGGCAGTAGACAAAGTTCTTGCCACGGTTCGAGATGATAAGGATTACCCTGAAACAAGTCGAAGCACACTATGGAAACTTTAAAAGAAATAGTTTTCTATGGAAAAAGCATTCCAGAAAGTCTATTTTAATAGAAAGAAGCGATATTGTAGTATGGAGAAGAAATTACCTAAGGACTATAAAAGAAATGAGAAACCAAAGAAGAAATATATTTTATTTAGATTATTTTTTTCATCTGTCAAAACAGTCAGATTTTGTGGTTTCAGCCAATAACAACTCAGGATCCTAACCAATCATTGTGTTTTATACTGATAAAACCGCTTCGTCGTTTTTGTTTTTTGATTAAACTGTGTTTACCTATTTGAGATGTCAAATGTAAACATTTATCAATTATTATTATACTAAAATGTATTGCAAATCTATGTTAATAACCAAATTTCAAAATGTATTTTTAAACTAACCTGTTTTTATTATTTCAAAACGCCTTTAACATTTTTACATACCTCACTTTAACACTAAACTTAAAATTAATTAAATTAAGAAAGACTTCATTTCATTCTTCTTCTTCGCTTTTATTTTCGGCGCCGTTTCGCGGTGTAGCCAGTCAAAAAATCGCCTTGGTGGCCCTGTATGTAAAACTATAACAGCTCAGGTTTCAATTTAAATTGGTAAAGAAAATTTTCAATATTTGTGTGTAAAGTGTCTTTTGCATAAATGACTATGTTCTCTGTTTTTAATACAAAATGATTCAAAAAATAATCCTTTCAAATACGACTCGTCCTCTAAAATTTTATAGATTAAATTTTTGATCTTCATACTCAAACGCCTTTATTTTAGGCAAAACCACTCAAACAAACTGATTTAAGATAAAATCACTCGTCCTGCGGACTCGTGATTTTATCAATCAGTTTGTTTTCGTGGTTTTTCCAAATAAAGCCGTTTTCGTGAAAACCAAAAATTTAATCGATAAAATTTGGAGGACTCGTGGTATTACCTTTGATGAAACATGGATCAACGAGGGACATACACCAAATAAATTTTGGCAAGATGAAACTGTTACAAGTCGAAGACAGGCTTTTTTAAATAATTTATCTACTGGTTTAAATCCACCATCAGGAAAGGGGCGCAGAATGATAATAGTACACATCGGTAGTTCAAACGGTTTTGTTAAAGGTGGTTTATTGACTTTTAAATCTACTCGTACCGGTGACTACCATGAGGACATGAATGGTAATGTCTTTAAAGAGTGGTTCGAACAAATGATAGATCTTCTTCCTCAGAACTGTATAATAGTAATGGATAATGCAAGTTATCACTCGAGACTTACAGAAAAAATGCCCACAACCAAGTGGTTAAAAAAAGATTTACAGAATTGGCTAAATTCAAAGAATATTAAGTTCCATCCCGGTTCTGTGAGAAGAGAACTGTATCATTTGTGTTCCCTTCATAAAGAGAAATTAAAAAAATATGAAATTGATGAAATTGCAAAAAATCGTGGGATGACGGTGGTTAGATCACCATCATATCATTGCGAAGTAAACCCGATTGAACTGATATGGGCACAGATAAAGGGAGAAGTTTCAAGAAAAAATAATTCTTTTAAAATGAGTGATGTTGTTTTTGGAGGCTGTAAATAATGTGAAGCCTGAAAACTGGGAAAAGGCAGTAAATCATACGATTAAAAAAGAAGAGAAAATGTGGAAGTTGGACAATATTACTGATGAAATGATCGAGCCACTCATTGTAAATATTGGTTCATCTTCTGATTTCGATTCTGATTTGGATCTGTAGGTAAGAAGTAGTTTTTATATTAAAATTATTATTTATGAACGTAACATTGTTTAAAAGTCAAAGTTTAAACCCTTATACCTACATAACCCGTTTGACACAATGTTCTTAACATACCTTGTGGAAAAATAAAATATTTTAGAAAAAATTGCACTTTTTTACCTTCAGCTGCTTAGAAGTTATAAGCAGGTTAATTAGGTGAAAATATAAGTGTACACCCGATATATTTATTATATTTATACAAAGGTTATTTCATACGAAAATACTCGAGGTATAACTTCACAAAATATTTTAACTGACTACTAAAAGAAGTGGTACGCCTATGGATTACGAACGCTTTATTATTTTAATACTCTCTCATACATAAAAATAGACTATAAGAGCAAACCGAACCCCTTGAAAAATTTTAATAACCTTTTAAGCCTTTAGTTTTAGTCCGATTTTTGTAAAATTGTCAGGAAATACTAATAATTACAAAACTTAGGGTGGAGATTCTTTGATTTTTTTGTAAACCTTCGAAAAGTATTTATTTTGTTAATTTTAAATGGAAACTCACAAAAAGAAATATCCGCGCCATTCTGCATTAAATCGATGAAAATTTGCTCCTATTTGTTTAAATAAATATCAAGTCGTTTGTAAATAATATGGATTCCCATTTTTTTCTTAAATATCTTTGTAAAGTGCTGCCACATCGTTACATACATTTAAAGCTGTCGAGAAATATTCCATCGCCAAGTGTTTCCAGTGGCGCGCATATAAATACAATTGTATATTAGAAAATCCTCATAAAATAGAAGTGAAATTTGCTTCTCACAAGAACTCCGGTTGCCACTTAACCTAGCTCATGTGTTCATCAATAGATTTCTATGCCGCGATAATCTTGATAGATTTTAACAGTTCCACTGTAAGTGTAGTGCTGTCTACTGATTTATACATGTATTAGTTATTATTTTTGCAGTACCGCATCAAGATTGTGGATCAATCCTAGCGACCTTTATGATATACTAAATGTTCATCATAAAATTATATTTTGGATGGAGAATATTCAGTTAACGGAACACGAGAACAAAAACATTAACTTAGGTTAATGCCAAAACATAAATTCATTCAGCCAATTCTAAAAAATGTACTTACAATGTTCTGTTGCTCATTTTTCTCTTGATTGGGAATAGAAGCATTTTTCATTGCTGAAAAAAAAACTCAAATTAGTTTCTGGTGTAATAATTCTGAAGTAAATCGTTGAATAATGGAACACAAAGTTGGCGCAGACTTCGGTTAGAAAATTTACTTCAAAATATTAGAGAATATTTTCGTAAAATGGCAACATCGGTACATTTATTCATGAGTGTCTCGGGACTCTGTAAAGTTATGATTCACCCATTTTGCGCGACCCAACCAAAGTCTGTGCTGACTATAACCTGTTTCATCTAAAATTTGTTTGTTTGTACTGTTGGTACACTAAATCAGTTATTGGCGGCTTAAGGAGGTACGTTCTTCAAATAAAAATTTTTTTTATTTTTATTTTATATATATACGGATATACCATTTTTACAGACAGATGCTAAACGGTACAAAGTGTAAATTATGTGCTAAAAAATAAGAAGTATATACAGAAATTATTTAAGAACTACATATTCAAACGCTTAACTGATTTTTTGAACGTTGTTGTAGTTATTCCAAACAACTCTAAACTACTACCATGTTCATTGGCCACTTTTAAAATTCTAGTAATTGGTTCGTTTTGACCATAGTTCGTAATATGAAACGGAATGTTAAATATCTCAGTATTACGAGTCCTTCTAACATTAGCATTGAAACAAATTAAACTTAACAACTCCGGAATTTGAATATGTCCATTTAGAATCTTATGAAGAAAAGCTAAGTCTGCTTCCAGCCTTCTGTGATGTAGTGTCGAGATATTAAGCCTAGAAAGTATGTCATCGTATGTGTATTGTTGACGAGTAAAACCCATTTTGTATGCACATACTCTCAAAAATTTATTTTGAATTTTCTCAATGCTGTCAACATCAGTATTATATGAAGGAGACCAGATAATAGATCCATACTCTAAAACTGATCGCACCAAACTGAAATACAGTAACTTTAAAGTTTGTACAGAAAACTGATTGCTATTTCTAAGAACAAAGCCCAACATCTTCAATGCATTCGTGGTAATTTTGATTAATATGACGTTTGAACGTTAGTTTAGAATCGAAATATATTCCTAAATCTTTTACATTATCCTGCTCCTGTAGATGTACATTATTTATGTTATAACTATAATTAACCGGTTCTCTCAACCTACTAAAAGTAACTTAAAACATTTATTTACATTTAGGTAGAGCATATTTACTTCACACCAATTGGCTAAACATTTAAGGTCATTCTGCAACAAAGCGGCATCGGTTACGCTATTAACTATTCGAAACATTTTAAGGTCATCAGCAAACATAAGAAACTTACTATTTTTAATTATTGATGATATGTCATTAACGAATAAATTAAACAACAGAGGTCCAATATGAGACCCCTGAGGAACTCCTGAGGTCACCAATATGCATTGAGATAAACAGTTTCCATATTTTACATACTGACACCTACTAGATAGATAACTACTTAACCACTCAAGTACTTTACCTCCGAACCCATAACTATGTAACTTTGCAATAAGTAGATCATGGTTAACTCTATCGAAGGCTTTAGAAAAGTCTGTGTAGATAGAATCAACCTGATCCTTATTTTCCATTGAATTAGCAATAAAATGACTATAGAGTATTAAATTAGTACTTGTAGATTTACCTTTAGAAAAGCCATGCTGTTGCACATCCACCAAGTCTTTACAATCCCACTTTAAAAAATTATTCACAAGACAATCAAATAATTTAGGTAAAACTGATTGGTTACATACAGCTCTATAATTTTCAATGTTACTTTTATCACCTGCCTTGAATATTGGTGTTAAATAACTGGTTTTCCAAAATTCAGGGAATATACCAGAGCTCAAAGATAAGTTAAACAAATAGTGGATAGGTTTTACCAGAGTAAAGATACAATGCTTAAGTACATATGCTGGCAGACAAATCAGGACCCATAGACAATTTCCAAGGCATCTTTAGAACGTTATCAATTATGTCAGAGAGCTCAATATTATAATAATTAATATCTACACTCTGCTGGTAGTTAAAAATTGGAATTTGATTAATTTTAGAATTTGAATATGTAGTTGAAAAAAAGGTACCAAATAAATTAACTATGAAATGATGAAAAAGATCTGAAATTTGGACAGATTTTATCGAAAAGCAGATTTTCCATATCACAAATGTTGCCCAACGCAAAGTCGAGTACCACATCTAATATAATATAAATTGCAATTACAATATAATTTATATTATATTTGTGATATGGAAAATCTGCTTTTCAAAAACTGCCAGTCTGGCTGATATTTTCCTAGCCTGCTTGATGGGCTTGCCTACCTGCAAACTTTGATTTTGTTATTTGAGGGCTTCGTCACAATCAGTGGCTATAAGTACCCGGTGGATCCAATGCAGTTTTCAGGCATTGCTTAGAGATGCGATGTCAAGCTAGTCTACTTCTCACTGATGCGGCACAAAAATGCCGAAACCGGTCTGGGAATGACGGGCTCCTTGAATAACAAAATCAAAGTGTTGGTTTGGTTAACAATTTAACCTTCCAACTTGCGTCTGAATCGTTGTACTTCAACGACTGTGGGGGCTTTTGTCCCAGGAGTAGTTGTTTACGATTTGGACGCGATTGCAATTACAATATAATTTATATTATGTTAGTTGTGGTACTCGACTTTGAGTTTTTCGATTTTTAATTTAAAAAATTTATTTTATCATTTATCTAAAGTTCATATTATTTTTTTAAAGATTTTTCTCATGAACTGTTTTTGAGAAATTAGAAACAAAAGTTTGAATCTTATACACAGGAGTGTGTATCGTATTAAATTCGTTTTTCTCTAAATGCACTTTTTCAAAACGGTAAATATAATATTTAATGGTCACTAGTTATTTAGTTTCAATCTTTTTTTTTTTTGCTACATGTTTTGCAACCTTTCATCTGAAATATACAGGGTGAACCAGAGCTGTCTGCATGCTCCATAACTTTTTTCTTCCACCCAAGCTATCGATTTGATGTTTTTTAAACGATAAGACCGACAATGAGGCACATTCTAAAAATATTTCTATTTATATACAGGATGTCCCAAATAATATACACAACTAAGATCTGTTTTTTTTTAAATGGCAACCACCCATTTTTGTTACATATTTTAGATTCGCCATTAAGTTGTCAATATAATGCACCTAGGTTTCTTCGACTTATTTGCAATAGTTTTTGACTTATGTCAATTTACGTGACAAAATAGCGTTGTGCAAAAAAATTCAGAACTTCCGAACTGTTTAATTTTCAGACAATTAAACATGTAAACTCATATTCATTCAACCGGCAACACCGCACTAGGATGCATTTGCAAAACAGCGCTCAAACACGAGACATCGACAAATAGTTTTTTTTAGTCTTTTTTCCCATTACGCTACGATTGACACGTAGGCCAATATTTACCGTGTAGAATCTATAACGGACTTTCTAAGATTACGTTTCACGTCCGCCCTAAACTCATGATGACGTAATTTGAGTTCATCCTTGTCTTCTCAAGCGGGAGAGAGAGACAGCATAAAAAACTTACAATTTTTCTAGAAGTATTCGCGCGACCCGGAAGGGATTCGCCGATCTAAAATCAGTGTGTCTCTAGCTGCGAATCAGGCTAGGACCCTCCAGTGTTTATTCATCACTCATGCAGAACACATGCAAAAAATATTTTCTGACTGATGCGGTCTTTTTAGCTTTTTTTTACCTCTGTGCTAGTGTTTGTTAAGCACATATGGTACTTATAATACTTTGTTCATTGATTACCAGTTAATGTAATCCTTTGATACGTTGTTGTTTATTTATTTATTTATTTAACTTAAAATAAATCGTTAAATAAAAGTGTTAGTTGTTTTTTCTCCATGGAGTTGGGAAGACAAAGAAATACAGTCCATTTAGAATACCACGATGCAGTTTAAAAAGGCGGTAACACATTGATGGTCGTCCTGGGAAACTGGCACAACATAGGGTTTATTCCAGAACCCTCAACAAGAACTGTTCAACATAACTTAATCAACTTTTTTCCAGTCGATTTCTTAAGCTATAGCGCATCTTTCGAGATGTAGACGAACTCGGAGTCGATGTTCTATAGCCTACTACGATTTTTTGAAAATGACAAATTACAAATAGCAATAACTCGACTTTTTCAAATGCATCACCCTATATTTACCGGACACGGTGGCCTAGTTGGTAAGGTGTCTGCCGATTCAGCTTGGCCAGTGTTCGGGGAGTAGGTTCGAATCCTGCCGTATTCAAGTGGAATTAAAGTCAGATAAGACTTTGGGCCAGTGCAAAAAGGTATTTGTATCATATGCAGTTTCATTCACGCCGGTAAACAGGCCGGATATCTCGTGGAACTGATAGGGGTTGGTGACACATTTACACACTTGTTAGTCGGTAGATCATTTGCATGACAAAGGCATAGTCCTGGGTTTAAGGTGATTGAGGACCGTGGTTCGAGGCCCACGATAAGCTGTAGGTCCCGTCCAGATTAGGCCATTAGGTCAGAAAAGAGACGTTAAAATTAACAAACAACAACAACACCCTATATTTTATTAAAGCATTGAAATCAATGAAATTGTAATAGAAACAGAAATACATTACAAAGTAAATAATTTTAGTAATACAATTTGCAAGAACATGAACATGATTTTTGTGTGGAACATGATGTTGTCGGTGACCTAAGAGTATTTGTTATAAGTCAAAAATGTTTATAATGTTTCCTATTAATCATTCTTTCATGTTCTCGCAAATTGTATTACTAAATTTGTTTACTTTGTAATGTATTTCTGTTTCTATTACAATTTCATATTGTTGAAGCATTTTTTTTCTTCAAAATTGTATGAATCTGTCAAATTTTACGACAGCGGCCTACTCGATTCCTTTTTTTCTCGAATAAACCGTCAAACATTTCTTATTTTGCATAAATCTCGTAAGTTTTACAAAATAAACCCGACAAACCCTATATCAGCAAAAAGCTTTTAAAAAATGCCATGCAATGATTTAATAAAATATAGGGTGATGCATTTGAAAAAGTCGAGTTTTTGCTATTTGTAATTTGTCATTTACAAAAAATCGTAGTAGGCGATAGAACATCGACTCCGAGTTCGTCTACATCTCGAAAGATCTAAAGCTTAAGGAATCGATTGGAGAAAAGTATTAAGTTATCTTGAACAGTTCTGAAGTTCTGAATTTTTTTGTGGATCTTTGCACAACGCTATTTTGACACATAAATTGACATAAGTCAAAAACTATTGCAAATAGGTAGAAGAAACCTAGGTGCGTTATATCGACAATTTAAAGGTGAATCTAAATATGTAACAAAAATGGGGGGGTTGTCATTTTAAAAAACAGAACTTAGTTGTGTATCTTGTGTATAAATGGGAATATTTTTAGAATGTGCCTCATTGTCGGTCTTATCGTTTAAAAAAATATCAAATCGATAGCTTGGGTAGACAAAAGTTATGGAACATGCACACACCCCTGGGTCACCCTGTATATGCTTTTTTGTTTCATACTATTTTTTTAGAAACAACTCTTTTGTGAAAATGTCATTCTTTGCTTCTCTGGGAATCAATTCCGAGACAATCTTAACAAATCTTCCAGAGAACGTTAAAACTTAAAACTAAACTAACAAATTATTTTTGTCGAAACTTATTAATTTTTCCGTTCTGTCGTTTCAATTGACATGTTTGTGTTATAATTATTTCGTTTAGATAAACTTTACGTTACGTTTTCTTTACTTCAATTTAGAAATTATCTATTTATCTTTGGATATATGGTAAGCTTTCAGAATATATCTAGGGAAATATTAAAAAGAATAATTTTTAAAACTTTAATCTTAGAAATACAATAGAAGCAGATACAAATGGTCATTGTAGTTTATATAAGTTTTATGAATAACAGTATATATTTTCAAAACAATGAGTTTTTAACTATTCAAGTCTTAAGAGGTAGTGATGGGAGGTAATCTAATCCCGACAGCCTTTTAACCAAGTCCAGGCGGTCGTCGAATGTCATGAAATCGTTCAATAGAAGAGCAGCTGTACCTAGAAAGTTGAGTAACTGAAAATTCGACGGTGGCGGTGGCGACGGTGGTTCAGCGGACAAAGGCGTTTCCATTTCAGTATGTACAATCAAATGGTCTGTCCGTGCTCTGGTTCGTGCCCCGGTCTAGACAATGAGATTTTAAATCAATTTTTATTGCCTACTTCTGGGCATGATTTGTAGCGTATTTAACATTCATTATTTTGATGTTAGTTTAGGCTGCAAACATTACAATCCTGGGGGAGTCTATCGTTCTCGGTGATGGTGTTGTGAGGTTTTTCTGGGTTTTCCCACAACTGTAAAGCAAATGCGCCATCAATCATCAGTAAGTCGTCCCAGAGCGCCATGGCAATTAATAATAGCCGTCCCTCCCAAGCACAAGCTCTGCTTTCTGAGATTCACTCGTAAGGGGGTGAATTGAAGGGCGTATATTATTATCTCGGGTTCAGACGTAGTCAAGTCGTTCAGTCATTACAAATGACATTGCTTGTAATCCGAAACCAAAAAGACTTATTTTTGGCTAACCTCTTAAAGGTTTAACCATTACCAATTTAAAACCATATTAAGCATCAGACTAATGTCAGAGCTGCTTCGATTAGGTATGTAGTTAATTCCAGTTCTACATTGCACTTAGGCTGAATAGAATTTTATGGAAGTAAGCATCATTTTAGTATGTCTCTGAAAATAAAAGTTTTACGAGTGACGAAAGTAACTTTCTTTGAAGCGAGAGAACAGTAATGTTCACGATCTTCAAAAAATGTTTTCGACGAGTGAAACACTATACTTTTTCTACAACCCCGTTTATGTCATAATAATATGCTAAAGGATGTGTTTTATAACTTTGGGTGGGCCGAAGTAATTAAAAAAAACTGGTAAGAGGTAGGACACTTTAATGTTATTTTAGTTTTGCTAACCATAAAAATAAATATTAAGTTACATTACTTGTATTCTTTAAATTTGTGCAGTTGTAGAAAAAGTCTAGTGTGCAACATGTGGGGAAAGTACTTTTCTCACGAGTATGGAAGTTTGCAAATATACGAGTGAATTTTCCCCACTTGTTGCACAATATATTATTATTTCACAAATACATTTTTTAAACTTTAGATTAGAACTTGATTTATTTTTAAAATTACTTACTAGTTAATCCAATGCTAAGATTAGGCGATGTATACTTCTTCATCAAAATTGTAACACTGACACCAATTTCACTTAACAGAATTTTAAAACCTCACGAAGGAATAAAATAAACTTTATGTTTTTCTAAATTTTGTTTGTTTTAATTTGCATATAAACTTTTGAAATAAAATTATTGGTATTACTAAGGAGCAAGTTTTCTTCTAGACGAAGGATGAATAAAGTTCGAACTTGATGGTAGCTTTAGGCAGTAACTATACTAATGAGTTTTTTAAATTATTTATAAACATATTGTTTAAAAAAAAGTTAAATTTGTCGAATTTGATTAAATATAGCAAAAATTCGGTTTGACTACGCAATTTTCTGAGCCCGGTCAAATCAAAGTGGCCCAATATCAAAGTTAGAAAGGTTTGGTAGGGTATTATGTAATTTTCTACGCCCTATAACTCGGGAGGGGTTTATTTTCTTGCGCGAGTTTTTTTTCTTACTTCTATGGTATAGTGGAGGGCGGAAAAGTAAAAGCGGTAAAAAATAAAATATAGACATTTAAGTATGTAGTGTCAAAAACACATTCCAAAAGAGAAAATGATAATTCGATCACTGCCAACTTCGTTCGAAGTATAAATCTAACGACACTCCACTATAATGATTTAGTCACTTTTTGCCTCGGAAAACTGATTTTCCGGGCGCCATATTGAATTTTCACTTTTTTTGACCGCAAATTCGTAATTAGTGACCTCCCAAAACCCCTAGCCTACAAGGATTTTTAAAAATAAGCAATCTAGTAGCTGCCACCCCCTGTGCCCCAAAAGGGGGGCATATTGGGACAAGGAGTTGTTTAATTTCTAATTACAAAATTAAACAAAATTCATTTCATTCATTAATAAACAAATTGGCAACCGTGCCGACCTCATAACTAACAACGCCATTAAAAAGAGGGGAACTGGCAACAGTGTACTAGCGGCTAGACAAATATATCTAAATAACGTTAAAAAATTTTTCACTCGACATGAGTGTGAACGGTGCGAGGCCGTCAATTGTGAGATGCAAGATCAAACTCATCTCCGGCCGGTATGGTCACTTCCGCAGTCCATTACGCAAAAAATTGTAGGCGTGAATTAACGTCCACAAAAAATTCAGACGCTAACGGCTAACAAGCCCAAAGTTGGCAAGGTTTTAATCAGTGTGCATCGAGCTTCCATCATGAGCGCATCACTCCGGGATAACGAAACCTCGTCATTATATCTCTGACAAAATAAAATTAAAATAGTGTGTCAAGTCAAGTCAAAAAAATAAAAAAAAAGTAAAAAAAAAAGTCGAAAAAAAGCCGAAAAAAAGTCGAAAAAAAGCCGAAAAAAAGTCAAAAAAAAGTCGAAAAAAGTTAAAAAAAAGTAAAAAAAAAGTCAAAAAAAATCAAAAAAAAGTAAAAATAAGTCAAAAAAAGTCGAAAAAAAGTCAAAAATTTCAAAAAAAAAGTCAAAAAAGTCAAAAAAGACAAAAAAAAGTCGAAAAAAAGACAAAAAAAAGTCAAAAATTTCGAAAAAAAAGACAAAAAAAGTAAAAAAAAAAAGTCAAAAGTTCAAAAAAAAGTCGAAAAAAGTCAAAAAAAGTAAAAAAAAGTCAAAAAGAGTCGAAAAAAAGTCAAAAATTTCAAAAAAAAAGTTAAAAAAAGTAAAAAGTCAAAAACAGTTCTAAAAAAAGGCGAAAAAAGACAAAAAAAGTTAAAAAAAGTCAAATAAAGTCGAAAAAAAGTCGAAAAAAGTAAAATATTTGTATATTTGTCCGACTCACAGAATGCACTAACATAGGCCAAATAAGATTTTCGACGTTTAAAAAATATCCACCTTCGGCGGCCGGTATCTCAAAATCCTTTCATTATTTTTTATCGCGCCCATGGAGACATTTAATGAGAACGATATGACTCATACTTTTCAACAGGTTTGATCGAGATTGAGTGAAACCCAATTCCCCTTTAGAAACAGCGGGGTCCTTTGTTTCATTTTTATGCATAAGTTTAAGGTCACTATTTTAATTGTCCAAAGCATTTAAAAATGCAAGTGCTATTTCTGAGTGATTGGGAATACACAGTATAAACCAATATATGGTTGTTTTATGTTACTTTGTTCATGTTTCGTTGTCTAAAAAGTTTTAATAAACTTAAATACAAGTAACATGTGTGTATCATTTTGGAGTTCTGGGAAAGGAGAAATTCACGGATAAAATTACAGTCCACTTTAGAGGCCTCAGACAATTGTTTAAAAAAGCGGTGTTGTCAATGCATCGGCCGACTTCGAAAACAATTGCAACATATACCTCAAAGCCCTGAGATACAACAGGGGCCAATAATACCCTACCAAACCTTTCTAACTTTGATATTAGGCCAAAAATGAAGTAATTCCACAATGTTTTACTTTGATTTGACCTGGCTCAGAAAATTGCATAACAAATGGCATTTTTCGGGTCCCTTTCCTGGCCTAAGTATGGAAATATGAAAATTTTGTTTTTTAAAAAATATTTCAATGCTATAAATGCAAGTAAAAAACATCGATGACATTATTTCGCTATAGAAAAAAAACTTACCTTAGAATGTAGAAAATGTACAAACCTTGGAGGTAATCCTAAGCCTTACACCCCTCCATATAGTAGTGGAGAGTATAGCGATAAGGACAACCTACAGAATGACCAGAGAAGGAAATCATCCATCCGTGGGACATGCCCCAAGATGAGATGACAAAGAAGTTTAGCTTTGTGAAAGAATTCAACACAAAGCTAAGTAACAAAAGCGAATGGGACAAAGATACCATTCCAAAACTCAAGAGAAGTGCCATTAAATGGTACACAGACGGTTCTAGAACAACAGCAGGAACAGGAATGAGTCAAGTATATGGGCCTGGACCTAAATATTCCGAAAGTTTAGGCAAATCTCCGAGTATTTCCCAAGCTGAAATATACGCCATCGGAAAATGTGTCCAGTTCAACATAGAAAGAAATTTTCGCAGACCAGAGATCATCATCATGTCAGACAGCCAAGCAGCCATTAATGCCTTGAACTCTCACGTAATCAACTCCAAGTTAGTTTGGGAGTGCCTAGAGAATCTAAACGAACTAGGCAAGAACAACATTGTTACCCTCCTATGGGTTCCGGGACACACTGGAGTGGAGGGTAACGAAATAGCAGACGTACTCGCAAAAAAGGGGCTGAAACACCATTTCTGGGACCTGAACCCTTCTGCGGAATAAGCCCCAGTACAATACTTGATGAACTTGGAAAAGAAGTAAATAAGAAAAGATCCCAATACTGGGTAGGACTACAAGGAATGAGGCAGGCCAAGACACTACTGGGGAACTGTAACCAGAAGAGATCTGACGACTGCATCAGTAAAAGTAAAAATAAGCTCAGGATACTAACGGGTATCCTAACAGGGCACTGCCGTCTGAGAGAGACATTCTCTCAGAATGCATTACCCTGCAAAATCCAAGGGTACGATACCTTGGAGAATATCAAATAGAAGGAAGGAAGATCTACCTAACCTGAAGCCTACCGACATCCTGAACTTTTTGACAGCAATAGGACTGGAGGAACTGCTCTAATCGTTGAGACATCCTTAACGACTGGGCAGCAGTAAGGCGGAACAATAGATCTTATAGGTCGCAGTGTATCGACACCCCCATCACAGATAGATAGATAGATATAAATGCAAGTAAAAAACATCGATGACATTATTTCGCTATAGAAAAAAAACTTACCTTAGAATGTAGAAAATTTACAAACCTTTTAAGCAGAACTCTTTGGTGGCTTGAATCTGTTTTAAAGCTTTGCTCGACAAAACTGGATTTGGAGGAGCCACCTCAACAGCCATCTTAGGTTTTTTTGCAGCCTGTGAAGGTAAATTAACAGATGTATGTGTACGCTTATTTGAGTTGTTTGCACTGCCAATTTTAGATTTGCACAAACTTGGAGGCGGCACTTCTTTATATACCGTAGGTTGCTGTGTGGTCTTTGGACCACCAATTTGGGACGGTTGATGTCCAGATTTAACTTTCGAAGGATTTTGTGAATTAGATGCACTTGATGTAGTATCGGGATTGTTTGTTGTTTTTGCTTTGAGTTCCGCAAGTTTTTTAAGAGCCATTTCTTTATATTCAGCCATACGAGCAGCGTGTGCTTGAAGAGGATCTTGAACTTTTTTATTTTCCGGTGGTAATTTTAACGAAAATGCAATTTTATTTGTCACGTCACTAGAAGGTTCAGCTGAGCTGTTATCAGGACTTTCATCAAATCTGCTTTTTCTGGTAACTTTACTTGAATTTTTATTGGTACTTGATTCAGATTGACTTTTATCGGGGGGTGCTTCGTCTTCAACGATTTTGATATTTCTTAAATTTTTAGAATTAGAACTTGTAGAGAAACTTTTACTTGATTCTTGAGTACTGATAAATGTTTTCGCATGATTATACACAAGAGGTGTTCCCGTTATTGATTTTAAATTTGGTTTATCTCTAGTATCAATTCTATTAAATGTATTCATGAAGGAGGCTAATGGATGAGCTTTGTCTTTAGAATTTTGCGAAATATTCAAGTTAGCTGGAAGAGCGATGGGTTTTTTATACAATTTATTTATCGTCGGATTCATAATAATGGGTGGATCGCTGATGGACGATTCAAGTCGTTCACTGTTAAGAGTTTCCCATATGGTTTTTAGTGAAATGTAATTTTGCTTTTTAGATATTTTCTCCTGAAGGGCTACGCAGATCGCTAAAAAAAAAACAAAATATACATTGTTATTCTTAAGATAAAACAAGTCAATGAATGCTACTTTATAATTGATTTAAGTTTTTTACACAATTATCCTTCAAAATCAAATTATACAGGATGTTTCATTGGGAAATACAGTAAAGGTAGAGGAGGACATCGAGGTGCTTCTAGATAACCTATATTTTATGGGTCTATCGTTCTTTATAACCAAGATACAGAGTGATTTATTAATTTTCCCCATTTTTTCAATTAATCATAAGTTATGAACCACCCCATACATTTTTATAATATTTGGCTTCTTATGTTCTTTGTCCACAGTGGTATCGATTAATATGAAAATTTCACACCAACATTTTTGTTCGAAATCGAACATTTTTATCTACGCCCATGGCGACAAAAGAAATAAAAATAACCAAACCGCACGCTTAGGTGCCTAGCATAGCAACAGTATAACACGCGTCGTGAATTAAGGCCATCGCGCAGATAATCAACGCGGAAGTAACTCACCCACGAAATAAAACTTCAATGCTAAAGCCGCCCTTGTCGGCAAGCGCCTTTACATACATCGCGTCACATTGGCGAGACTACAAGCTGCCTGAGAGATAAAAAAAAGGACACATCAATAAAGCCGAAAACGCGTACCGGTGATTGGCCGCCGGAAGGGTCTCGCCTAAAGGCAAGCGTTTCAAATAAATAAAAATTAAACCAGTAGAACTTCTATCTCCGTATGAACAGGTCGTAACCGTTGGACGGTTCATACGTGATAAATTCAGCAATTTTAACTTATACAAATTGCATGATATTACATACATACACGTATTCACATTCAGTTATTTCTTGAGCAATTGCAAACACAGTTTTGAATTTTGTTATATTATATGTTTGTTAAAAAGTGTTTTGTTTTTTACGAAGTTATCGTTAATATATAAGATCAGTGAAGTAATCAGTGCATAATTTCGCTACAACCTACAATACAGTCCACACAATTTTCTCAGCTAACTTAACTCTACAATAAGTTGAGACAGGCCCATCTGCAGGGTGTGGCCTAATAAGTTTGGGTCTCCAAATTTGGTATTATTTGGAACTTCCCAAAACAATTTTTTAAACAATAAGAAGCTTTCGTCTCAACTCGTTACTGTAGCAACCACAAAACTTGGCGATAGTATTTTCCTCCTGGGTACTCTGGGCGGTACCACAGCGATAGTATTTCTGTCAAGTGTCAAATTATAAAAATACACCCTTCCGTTCACTGTAAAATAATACAGATTGGTTGATAGCTAATAGAATTCATTATTTTAGACCAATAAATGTTTTTAGATGTGCTGCCATCTATGATTAGAAGAGAGTATTGACAATTACTAAAAGCAAAAAATTCCCGTTGTATTGGGGCTGCATACACAATTTGCATTGTGTGTTGCAAAGCTTTTATTTGACTTATTCTAGTCAAAATGTCACTCTCTTCTTTCGTATCCCTTTCAGAGATTAATACTCGTTTTCTAATTTTCTATTAATTTGTCTTTAATTATTTCATGTAACTAAAATTCAAGAAACACGTTTCATTTGTGCCATAAATATTACTTTGGTATGAAATTTTCTTACCGAATCTCCCACGATCTTGAATTATTTGGGACAAATTATGATTATCAATGACTATCTTTCAAACACCCTGTATGCGCCAAAAAAATATAACGTTTGTTCATTGAGCTACGTTTAAATACAAAATTATAAAAATGAGGGAAAATTCGTATTCCGAAAAAAGCATAACTTTATTTTAAACAAAAATAACGTTGCGACAAAGCTACATTTTAAACGTTAAACATAGCAGAAAACCAAAAACTAGAATTGTCTTTTCTCGACTCTTCTGACGCATTCTTGATAATAATAATAAAATAAAGCAGTCTGCACGTACTGTTTAATTTAGTAAATGTTTAATTTCCAATTAAACATAAAATACAATCCATTCATTTTAAACAAGTCGGCAACATTAGCAACTGCGCGTTTGTGAATCGCCAAATACATATACAATAACGTTAAAAAATATTTCAACCATATGAGTGCCAATGAGACAAATTCGCATCGTAAGACGGGAGAATCGAAACGGATTTTCGACTCGCCATAGTACCAATCACATATTCACACGTACGCAAACTTCCGATTCAAATAACATACGAAAATATTCTCACGTTCACCTCTCGGGGGCGTGGCTTAAACAAGAAGGTTCGTGAACAGTTTTTAATAATTGTTTAATCAGTAAGATCTTTGCTGCGAATCAGGCGTTGTCTCAAATACGACGTTAATGTTTTTAAATTATTCAAGTGCTCCAACAGTGCAGCAAATTAAATAAGTAAGATTTTAGCCGCGAATCAAGCAAGACTCTGAAAAAAGAGTAAGACTTTGGCCGCGAATCAAGCCAGGCTACTCAAAATATTTTTCATCTCCACTGTCCAAATGCAGTGCTAATTTGTTTCATTTTTATAATTAATTAACCAACGCATTTAAAAATGCAAGTGCATTTTTGAGTGATTGGTAACATAAAGTGTAAGCCAATTTAATGCTGTTTCTGTGTTACCTGTTCTTTCGTTGTTTTTGGAAAGTTTTTAATAAACTGTTCTGGAAAAGGAAAAATTCAACTACAAAAAAACTACAGTCCACTTTAGAAGCCACAACTATTTAAAAAAGCGGTGTTGTCAAAATAATTGCAACATTTTATCTCTTATGTCATGGTCATCACTACAGCCTCCTTAATAAATATATCAAGGGGGGTGAGACCGGAGGTGATCCTTGGTCTCACCCCCCTTGATATATTTATTAAGGAGGCTGTAGTGATGACCATGACACGACTACGCTCTACAGGTATACAACCTGACGTAGGATCTGGTCAGTCGAGGTGTAACTTGTGGCACGAGGTCCTTGTAGAGGTCCCACTGCTACAAGCCAACACAGATTCGATTGCACCAAGATATGCCTTTTACAGACCCTACAGGGTAATAACAAAAAACGTACAAGAGGCTACATTGGCAGCAGGTGCCTTGTGCATCTACACCGATGGGTCTAAAACAAATGAGGGGTCAGGCTGTGGAATTTATTCCAGATCCCTGAATCTCAATATAAAATGGGCAATGGGTTCTAATGCCAGTGTAGCTCAAACAGAGCTCACTGCTATCTCAATCGCCGCAAAAGAGACTACCAGTAGGAACATTACTGGTAATAATATTTACATCCTCACGGACAGCAGACAGGCACTACTAGCTCTGGATAGACCACGGATTACATCAGGTCTAGTACTAGAATGTCACCAGGCCCTGATCGAAGCTTGCAACAACAACGTGGTCACGTTAGCTTGGATCAAAGGTCATGGAAAATCAAAAGGCAACCGTGCAGCTGACTCTCTAGCTAAGAAAGCAGCCTCCCAAAAACTTTTGGGACCTGGCACTTTCATAAGCTTGTCGGCATCAGCTGTGGCTGACCTACTGAAGAAACACTCCCTTGACAAGTTTAAGGGTAGATCGGACGACGAAACAGGTTGCAAGCTAGCCAAGGAACTATTACAGTATCCGAACAGCGAAACAGCCAAAAAATACATGACTATGAACAGACAGAACCTGCGCACAGCCACAGGTATCCTGACTGGCCACTGTCATCTACGAAAACACCTCTACAGGATGGGGTTATCTGACACTCCACTGTGTAGAGGATGTGAACAGGAAGACGAGACTGTCGAACACATTCTTTGCGAATGCCCGACACTCTCACAAATGAGACATTTTCTTTTCGGCGAGCGGTGGCTAACACATGCCAACATGAGGGAGCTACCTTCAGGCGACGTCATCGCCTACTTTAAACAAGTAGGCTGGCTGACGAGCTAGAAGGAAGGCTCAACCTCAGAAGGACGCACAATGGGCCAAATGTGGCCTACGTGCTGTGGGGTGACCCACCCTTCTAGATTTACAGATACAGATAGAAGCCACAATTATTTAAAAAAGCGGTGTTGTCAAAATAATTGCAACATTTTATCTCAAAACCCATGATATCAAAACAGTAAATGATACACTTTAGGTTTGATATCCCAAATTGGCCCGATTTGAATCCAATCGATTACCATGTTTGGGGTTATTTAAAATCAAAAGTTTATTCAACTGAAGTAAACACTAGAGAGGACCTTCTACGGAGAATTGAGAATGCATGCGACGAACTGAGAAATGACCAAGCTACTTCAATAGCAAGTGTATTGAGCAAAATGGAGGCCACTTTGAACAACTGTCATAAGTTATGTTGTTTACATTTTTTTGTGTCTAATGCCGTTTAACTTAATACAATTTGTTGTAACGTTATTTTTGTTCAAAATAAAGTTATGCTTTTTTTGTTTTTAAATGTAGCGCAATGAATAAATGTTATGATAATTTTTTTACGCATACAGGGTGTTAAAATTAGTAATTAATAATAATAATTTGTCCCAAATACGGCATGTCCTCTCGTTTTTCAATAAGATTGGGATCCAGAAAATAGGAGAATAAGAAATAGTTAATGAATGTATGGATTAAAGCTGCAAAAATTCTATTTGGGGAAGAAAAAATTTTTTTTACACCAAAAATACAGTTAGTCTTTCTTATTTTTTTCTGCTCAAATATTATAAATAAGTATATGGTGGTTCGTAACTTACGATTAATGGGAAATTAATAAATCTTAGTTGTAAAGAACGATAGACCCATAAAATATAGGTTATTTAGAAGCACCTCGGTGTCCTCCATCTACCCTTACTGTACGCGCATTTACCAATGAAACACCCTGTATAATAATAATATTTTCAAAATATCTTGCACTAAAAAGTATTTTAGATTTCAAAAGTTTTAGATATAATATAATAAACTTTTAATTTACTTACGTGACTGTTGCTTGTTGATTACTGCCCCACTGGAAAATTTAATAGTTATACTTTTTTTAAAAAATAACTAAATTTATATTTTACCTTTCCTTTACAAATGCTTCCTGAGGTACTTCGTTGTTTATATGTAGTTCTGAAAATAGCGTTAGTGCTTTTTTCAAATCATAATTGCAGTAAACCAGGTACCTATAATTAAAATGAACTAACAATTAGAAAGAGGTATCTTTTAAGGATTAGTACGTATGTCTTTACAATTTATCAATATAAATATCAAAATAAAACAATTTTTAGATCTAATTTTGAGAACTAAATCAGAATGGTCGTATCTGTCTCGGTGTGGGCGTAGCGAAAAAAAAAAAAGCTCGAGAGGTGAGTTTATGAAAGAGCTCGAGAGGTGCACTTTTTCTTGGAATTCGATCCTGCGTACGTCTGTATATTTCGGTGACCTTGCGGTACCTTTGAATTTTTGCAGGACCGATATTTAACCAGTGTTACCCAGAAACAGTTTACATTAACACCAAAGTTATGGAATTTCGTTTTTTTTATTATACGTCAACGGTATCGACTGCTATGGTCATTAGCTTGGCGTTATCTGTGGGCTTTACTACTGTGCGAGATCCTTTTTGCTGATTTCAGATTGTCTTTGTCATTTATTTATACAGTTATAGTTTCTTTCCAACATTATGGAGATAAATTCTGATAAATAATCAAATAGAGAAAATAAATAACTGGTTCATATTTTCAATTTTGTTAAGTATGATTTTTGATGTTATTTGTGTCACTGTTTTTCCATGTTCCATTTTACTACTATTCTATAAATTGGCCTTGAAGTAGGAATGCAAAATTAGATCTACCAAATTGTCTTTTACAAATATTATTAAAAAAAAATATGTTAATAATAAAATTTTTCAATGGTTTCACTTCCAGGTCCAATTTCTCATTGAATACGTTGTTTACTTGGCGGTTTTCCATGACGATACCTAATTGGCTTCAAACGAATCGCTCAAATATTTATATATCTTAAAACTGCACTTACTATTATAAAGAGTGTTACTAAAATACTTGCATACATTGAAACCACTTAGTGTAAGATCGCACTAGGAAGAACTGCACTGCAGCAGAGCGATGCGACAAAATATTTATAGGGGTATTGAACTGATGTGGCGCGACACGTTGGAACACATTTTTGTTCCACCATTTTGACGAACAAGCTTTTGCCCTCGTCCGGAACAACGAATGACGTACGTGTCGCGCCGCTTGCCATACCGCACTAGCGAAGTGTCCACCTGAGATAAAATGTCGAGAGAAAGTCTCGAGATTTGTCTAAGGGTGTTGTCCATTTGAAATCACTTGCGGTCTCGATACAGATATGGGAGACTCGCCAGTAACTGTAGTCTCGAGATCAAGACAATTCCGTGTCCACTTGAGAGTCAAATCGCAGTCTGTTGTGACTTGATGTACCTGCGATGTGTCCACTTGCGACACGCCCAGTCTCGGCGACCAATAACGGCTTGTCTCCGAGAGTGCTCTCAGGCCCATATCCATTTGTGAGTCTAGTCTCGAGACTATTTTGTCTCAGGTGGACACGTAGTCTAACTGCGATGCACGACGCGGCGCGACAGAGTTGGTACAAAAGTCAACTTTGTAGTGCAGTGCCTGTCGCAGAGGGTAGTGCGGTGTGCTATATAAATTCCTTTAAATATTATTTGACTGCGTCGTGTCGCGTCGCTCAGTTGCAGTTCCGCCTTGTGAGGTCTTACCCTTAAACTCCGATTTCTTAAAAATTATAATATTATTTTCAATTCAGACAAATCCAGTTTAAAAATAAAAGCGTCATCAAATAACGAAATCTACAATATATTGTTTTGATGAAAGCAATTACTTGTAGGTAGTTCTAGCATGTCACTATTTTCCGTTTGCTTATTCGAAGCTCTTGACCACATATATTGTGATGATTTAATCACTTATTTTGTATCCTTGTTCCATCTCTTCTTCTATTTTCTTGATTGTTTCACTGTTTCTTTCTATATAACGACTCTAATTCTCTAATTTTTCATTTATCCTCATTACTTCCTGTCTCACTTCTTTTCTATCTTCCTTGATCTCCTTTGTTATATCATACATTCTTCTTTGTATTTGTTCTGTCTCGTTTGTTACTATTTCTATTTTCTGATTGAATTCTTGTTTAATTATCTCTTGTTCTTTTGTCATATCTTCTCTCATAATTTTAATTTCTAATTGTTCAATACATTGTTTGATTTCGGCCCTGTTCTTCGCCAGTTCTTTCATTATAATCTGTAAAATGTCATTCATTCCCTTTTCCTGTTTTTCTGTCTCTTTATTTTTTTCCTCTTCTTTATCATATTCATCCTCTAATTCTTCTTCTACGCTAACTGTGGCTTCATCTTTTTCTTCCATGATTATTTCTTGTACGTTTTGTCGATGTGTGTCATTCCACTTCCCTTTGTTTGACCTGTTTTCCTCCTCTTTGCTCCATTGTCTCTATTGTTTTATTTTATAACCCTATTTTCGTTATTGCCCCACTTTATTTAAATTCGCCCCACGTTGGGCGCCAATTGTGATGATTTAAATAATTATAGTCTGTCCACGTAATAAGTCAGAAAGAAAGGAGCACGCCGTCAAAGGTACCGCTGAGACCGAAGCGCTCGGCTTTCCTTTGAAGAAAGGAGCCATGTGATTTATGACTGTATCTCTCTTTAAGGTCGCCGCCGCTGCGGCGTCACACTCAAAGGTTTATATGGGGAAGTAATCCTTTTTTGTCCATTTTTTTTTAACTCGGCGGCATCTCCTTTCTTGTTGTCTTAAAGTTGGAATAGACTATATCAGATTTTATTTTTTAAGTATTATTTACTTTTTAATTCTCTCACTTTAACATTTTACCAACACCAAAACCTGTCACATTTTTTTAAGTCTTCTTTTCATATTTTTTTTTTAAATAACTAAATTCCTACTCTAAATTAAAATTACAATTTTTATATAATAACAATATATTCTTGCTTACTACCTATTTCCCCAAAGTTGTTCGTGAAACAAGATGTTAGAAATATTTAACTTTTATTCAATATTTTATTTTTAATTTAGTTTACCTGAAATTTATTTTCTTTGTAAACAACCTATTAAAAAACTATTGCTTTTATTATTATAAGATTTAATAAATAGATTCTTTAACCTCGACTCTAACTCATTAATATTTTAAAATTTTACTAAAATATTTTTTTTGTTTATTACCTTCTGTCGTAATCTTAGTCAGAATGTAATTATTTGTTGGGCGCCATCTACTCAGTCGGTAGAAAAATGAGTCTTAATCCCAGTCGTGCTTCTGTAATTGGCTTTGAATTGTAGAAATCGATAATAATGACTCAGTTGGTAAATGTAGAAATATTTATTAACAATCAAATAAAAAACGGTTAAACTTATGGTTTGTTGGACAGAAGAAGTTAAGCGTAATGTTTTTTCTTATTTATGAAATTAACACTAATACAAATTTTACAATTACCCTCTTACCTTATTCCAGTCTAAATTTAGTTACTTGCTAAAATGTAATCTAACCTAATTATATGAAATACTTTTGGCCTTGTTTTGTTTATAAATATCGATATTTAATAGTGAATAATTGGTACCTTTAATACGACATATCTTTTTAGTTACTTCTGGTTACTTCATTTCTAAATTCAAAATGTGACGAATTTAATATCTTCCAGGAATATAGGATATAGTTGGATATCGATAATAAAGCAGGATGCAACAGGATCTGGATTCTCTTTCAGGAACGAACGAAGGAATAAATGATTGGAATTCTTTTCTTGATTTACTTCTCAATTTTCTTGGTTTACACAAAATATAACCTCACTTAAATTTGACAGGTAAAATTTTTCTTTTAACTTCTTTCATCAATCAGTATGGCTTTGATTCTAACTTTCTTTTGTTTTTTGCGACGAGCTCTAATGTGGACAGTTCAAAAGATTTTGAGCAAAAGCCTCGCTTGACAGCGAAATTTGGTTTTTATAAACCATCATATCATCAATTTTAAATTAATTTTTTACACTTTTTGATTATTACCACATCATTCTCGAGACAAAAATAATGATTTTGACATAACTTATTTACTATTTCTACATATTATATTATATTTACATGAAGACTTTTTACTTTCGCCATTATCGATTTCTTAAATTATATTAAACATTATTATTACTGTCTTTTTTAGAGTAATACTTTAATTTTAGAAGTCCCAACACTTTATTTTTCCCGATTTATTGTATTTCCCCTGAATTTATTGATCATATTGATAAATCAAGCATTTTGAGGTTAAGTTTAAAATTTATTTCTCTTCTAACGTTTAAAATAACAATGTTCTCATTGTTGTAGTGATCGCAGACTTATCTGAGATTATTCTACTTGACCTTTTTCTATTTGGTTCTTTGCTAAATTATTTGTAAATATTCTAAAAGTGTCGATGAAAATCCCTTATGGAGTTACCATGTTAAAATTTGATATCTAAAATTTTATACTTTCTTATATAATTACTACTCTAAAATTAGTTTCAAACTTTATTTTCTAAATTATATTCTGTCTAGTGATTATTTAAATTAAAATAAATAGTTATTTAATGGTTTTGATTAATTTATTTGTTTCATTATTTCTCTATATTATATTGAATATAAGTTTTGTATTATCTTTATTTAATTCTTCACATTAGTCAATATTGATGCTTTATAACTTTTATTCTACCAGTTTTTCACATAGAGTGGCTATTTTTAAATCATGGTCGTCTAACAGTGAGTATATTGCAGTTTTCACAAAAGTTGGTAAAAATTTTCGATTGACGATGGCGACCTTATACATTTTGAGGTTAGGATGTTAGGGAGGTCAATCGACGCAGAATTTTATATTCTTCAACTTTGAATACCGCGACATTTTTCGTACGATGCGTCGTTTGCAAGAAATGAGCGGAAAACCGGAAAAGCTCCGAAAATTTCGAGGTTTTTTTGCGTTGAAAAATTTTCTACCGGACTCGAAGTTTTCGAAAAACTACGATTTGACTAGACTACTAATCAATTACTTATTGAAGAACAAAAGTTCAGTAGGAGTTAATCTTGTATATTGTTTAAGTAGCATTTGGTTTTATTTTCGTTGGAAAACGCGAAGTAAAAATCATTTTTATTGGTTAATTGGAATCCGCTATTAGTTAAAATTGGGACGAAGATAAAACAACGTAAGAAATTTACAAATATTAATAATATGTGTTGTTTTCCAAACAAACAACTAGAAATTTAGGAATATTAAATATTTGGCTTTCGCTCCTAAATATTTATAAAGCACTTACTTTTGACAATACTCTAAGTTCATATTGGTTAATTTACGCATTAGCGCTTCTAGTTCCTTGTATTGTTCGTAAAAGTATGGTAAAGGAGTTCCAGTTAGTCGGACATCAGCGGGGAACCTGAAGCTCCAACCAACTTGATAATCCAGGGCGTTACTAACATGTAGTTGTTCATTGGTGATAATGAATTGTTGTCCATTCCGTTTAAAATAAAAACTTCTATTAAATGATAAGACTTGACTGAGCTCTTTAAAAATTCCACAAACTACCAGTTGGGCATGAGTGTCCTGTACAAAAATAATTGTGTATACATATAAGATTTTAATATTTTATAAGCAAAACTTACAGTATATATATTAACATCACATACAGTTGGGTAAGGATCATGGCAACTTTCTGGGAATTCTTGAAAAAGTTTCATAATGTCTACGATTCCAACCACAACATAAGGATTTTCCAGACCATAATGATTGATCCTAAAATATTAAACTTATAAAAGCGAATATAAAGAAAATATCTATAAATGAAACAATTAAGGCCGAAATTTAGGCGGTAAATCCAAATATTTTTTTAACAATCCAGAAGGTGCTGTTATCAAAATAGTAGTTTAAGATGCAAGGACGAGAAGTGTTACTTTTTCGGACGATCATGGAGTTCGAAAACCATAAGAGTCCGAAAAACAAACTTCTCGTCCGCGTTATCATACAATATTTTATTTTCGAATATAAAAAATATTAATTAAATAAAGAAAAATACTAGTTCTACTTATAGTTTTATAGTTTGTCAATGGAGCTTGTGTTAGAAAGTGTAGTATGGAGGTACACAATTTTTAAAAAAACACGTTTCATTGCATTTATTTAGTGTAAGAAGTACTAAAATAAATAAAATATACACAATACTTTTCGAAGCAAAATAGCATGTAGAATTTATAAATATATGTAAATGTTTTGAGTTATAATAAACTAAACCAGTTTTATTAGAACTGTTATTCCTGACCGGGCTGTTATAATAGTCTAAGAGCTGGAGCTGAAAAACTCTTTGACCTTTGATATGGACAAACTCGGTTAAAACTCATTGTATTACTAAACAGGATTACATATCCGAGCTCTCCGACACTTTCAGTGGTGCAGGACTTAGGTACGGATGACCAAAGTTGCCATTTTTTTCTTAAACGCAAACTATCGATGATACGTGTGATTTTTTTTAGGATGGAAGATTATAAGCTACTTATTATATATTCCAACTCTCCGACAGCTACGGTGGTGCAAACTTGGTGGCTGACAGGGGTGAAGTTGCCAAAAATTAAAAAAAAAAACAAATCACAACTGATATTTCGGAGAAATTGACTACTGCTTTCTCATTATATAATAAATCATGTGTGAATATCTCCGACAGCTACGTTGGTGCATAAGGCAGTAAAATGGGATTTTATAGACGCGCCCCCGAGACTCGCGCCATTCACATTTATCATATGCATACGTATTTTATCGATAAAAACTCGTACAAATTCAATTTTTTATCTGAAAATTAACATTTTTATGTTTATTAATGTAATAATTAACTAATTTTTGATGAGAAACCAGGACTGTGTCATCAGCATATTGTAAGATATATGAGTTTGAGAGTTTGAATACGGAATGAGTAAGGAATAATAAGAGGAACATCATAGCAGAAAATATTGTATAATAGTGGAGAGCCTTGAGGGATTCCTTGAGTAGCGGAGAACTCACAAGAAAATGAGTTTTTTATTTTTACCTTCAGGCTTCTATTTATTAAAAACCTATTAATTAGGTGTATTATCCAAGAAGGTAGATTCAGCGTATGTAATTTGTAAACCATACCCTTGTGCCACACGCTGTCGAATGCTTTTTTAATCTTAAGAAAAACTGCGCCAGATTTTTCATCGTTAAGTTAATATTTGGTGTATTTTCTTATCGGAATAACATATTGACTTGCTGTGATGTGTTTTTTTAAAACCAAGTGACATTTGTAGGTTATCTTACAAAGTCAAAATAGATATAATTTTTGTTTGAAATTTGACATTTCTTACACTTGACACCCTGACAGAACCGATCAGCTATTCGCAACCCTCAAATTCAATGAAATAGTAATTTATCAATTGCCTGAGGTAAATAAGGCCCATTAATTCCCGAGATACATAGGATATTTTATTTCCGGTCGATTTTAATAAAATAAGCAGCAATGACATTCACTAAATATAATGAAACACTGACAGCAATATTCAACAAACGTCAAAATATTCTAACAACGGGAAATTAAGGCACCTCTAATATCTCAAGAGAGTTATGACCCTGTTTATTGATAGCATAACTATAAGCTTATAGTAGGAGAGCTGGAGCCGAAAAACTCTTTGATCTTTGATATGGACAAACTCGATTAAAACTCATTGTATTACTAAACAGGATTACATATCCGAGCTCTCCGACACTTTCAGTGATGCAGGACTTAGGTACGGATGACCAAAGTTGCCATTTTTTTTAGAGGCGCCCCCGAGCCTCGCGCCATTCACGTTTATTATATGCATACGTATTTTATCGATAAAAACTCGTACAAATTCAATTTTTTATCTGAAAATTAACATTTTTATGTTTATTAATGTAATAATTAACTTACCCCAGTTTTGTTGAATTGCATTATATATTTCATTATAATTAATTTCACTTGCAAATACTTAGCTATAGTCTATTCAACCAACTTATGTCTCTAAAAGATTAACATAATTCGCTGAAAAACTTTGTTTGCAGTGAAAGGCACGGTAAACTGCACTGGATTTTGGTAAATATATTTAATTTTAGCAAAATTTGTAGTTATTTTATGAGAAATTTTTCTTTGATTTAAATTAATAAACAGTAAAACATAAAAAATAAAATAAAAAATGTAACAGTATAAAATTTTATTTATAATAAAATACAATATTAGCAAACGATGGTAGCACATCTAAAAATACAATATTGTTAAATACATTTTATAATATTTTAACAGCCTTCTTCGTCGCTTACCGAATCATCAACATTATCGCTTAGATCGTCATTTTCATCACTTTCGCATTCATAATCACTCTCATTTTCAGATTCACTCTCGATTATAATATCCCGAACTGTTTCTGGTAATTTAGGACCTTCAAACCAATTGACAATTACTTACTAATATTACATTTAATTTTTTTATACTGCTCTGTGACTAATTTATTCGCAGGCGTAAACAATCTGTAGCAGGTTAGATGATACCCATGCAAATTGGAGATTATATATTTTTAAATTTTACAACTTTGGAACAAAGAAGATTATATTACCGAATTTAGTGGTTGAATAATATACTTGGAGATTCAATATTATATCTATCTGATAATATGCATATAGTACCTATGTTATAAATTATTATAAAATTACCCAATAAACATAAAAATGTTAATTTTCAGATAAAAAATTGAATTTGTGCATTCACGTTTATCATATGCATACGTATTTTATCGAGAAAAACTCGTACAAATTCAATTTTTTATCTGAAAATTAACATTTTTATGTTTATTAATGTAATAATTAACTTACCCCAGTTTTGTTGAATTGCATTATATATTTCATTATAATTAATTTCACTTGCAAATACTTAGCTATAGTCTATTCAACCAACTTATGTCTCTAAAAGATTAACATAATTCGCTGAAAAACTTTGTTTGCAGTGAAATGCACGGTAAACTGCACTGGATTTTGGTAAATATATTTAATTTTAGCAAAATTTGTAGTTATTTTATGAGAAATTTTTCTTCGATTTAAATTAATAAACAGTAAAACATAAAAAATAAAATAAAAAATGTAACAGTATAAAATTTTATTTATAATAAAATACAATATTAGCAAACGATGGTAGCACATCTAAAAATACAATATTGTTAAATACATTTTATAATATTTTAACAGCCTTCTTCGTCGCTTACCGAATCATCAACATTATCGCTTAGATCGTCATTTTCATCACTTTCGCATTCATAATCACTCTCATTTTCAGATTCACTCTCGATTATAATATCCCGAACTGTTTCTGGTAATTTAGGACCTTCAAACCAATTGACAATTACTTACTAATATTACATTTAATTTTTTTATACTGCTCTATGACTAATTTATTCGCAGTCGTAAACAATCTGTAGCAGGTCCGATGATACCCATGCAAATTGTCAATTTCTTCCGGTAGAACCTCATCACTATATTTAATATTGCACGTTATTCTAATTTCTAGTTTGTCTCTGCAGGTTTTCAATGTCTTTTCATTAAATAATATTACTTTTTCATTTTCAACCTTGCAAAATTTAAAAATACACGCAATTTTAATAAAATAAATTATTGTTTTGTTAGGTCTAAGCAAGCGTGTGTCAATTATCTATATGAGCAATGGTTTTTAAAAAGCTACTGATCTTGACGCTTGTGTATAAAGGTATATTATAATAAATCAACAAAATAAAACAAAGAACTCTTTTACAGTAATATTTTGTATATCTGTTCATTTTTAGAGATTATATATTTTTAAATTTTACAACTTTGGAACAAAGAAGATATTACCGAATTTAGTGGTTAAATAATATACTTGGAGATTCAATATCAAATACTATTAAACGAGCAAGGTTTGTATACCCATGCAAATTGTCAATTTCTTCCGGTAGAACCTCATCACTATATTTAATATTGCACGTTATTCTAATTTCTAGTTTGTCTCTGCAGGTTTTCAATGTCTTTTCATTAAATAATATTACTTTTTCATTTTCAACCTTGCAAAATTTAAAAATACACGCAATTTTAATAAAATAAATTATTGTTTTGTTAGGTCTAAGCAAGCGTGTGTCAATTATCTATATGAGCAATGGTTTTTAAAAAGCTACTGATCTTGACGCTTGTGTATAAAGGTATATTATAATAAATCAACAAAATAAAACAAAGAACTCTTTTACAGTAATATTTTGTATATCTGTTCATTTTTAGAGATTATATATTTTTAAATTTTACAACTTTGGAACAAAGAAGATATTACCGAATTTAGTGGTTAAATAATATACTTGGAGATTCAATATCAAATACTATTAAACGAGCAAGGTTTGTATGTGTGTGTGTGTGTGTGTGTGTGTGTGTGTGTGTGTGTGTGTGTGTGTGTGTGTGTGTGTGTGTGTGTGTGTGTGTGTGTGTGTGTGTGTGTGTGTGTGTGTGTGTGTGTGTGTGTGTGTGTGTGTGTGTGTGTGTGTGTGTGTGTGTGTGTGTGTGTGTGTGTGTGTGTGTGTGTGTGTGTGTGTGTGTGTGTGTGTGTGTGTGTGTGTGTGTGTGTGTGTGTGTGTGTGTGTGTGTGTGTGTGTGTGTGTGTGTGTGTGTGTGTGTGTGTGTGTGTGTGTGTGTGTGTGTGTGTGTGTGTGTGTGTGTGTGTGTGTGTGTGTGTGTGTGTGTGTGTGTGTGTGTGTGTGTGTGTGTGTGTGTGTGTGTGTGTGTGTGTGTGTGTGTGTGTGTGTGTGTGTGTGTGTGTGTGTGTGTGTGTGTGTGTGTGTGTGTGTGTGTGTGTGTGTGTGTGTGTGTGTGTGTGTGTGTGTGTGTGTGTGTGTGTGTGTGTGTGTGTGTGTGTGTGTGTGTGTGTGTGTGTGTGTGTGTGTGTGTGTGTGTGTGTGTGTGTGTGTGTGTGTGTGTGTGTGTGTGTGTGTGTGTGTGTGTGTGTGTGTGTGTGTGTGTGTGTGTGTGTGTGTGTGTGTGTGTGTGTGTGTGTGTGTGTGTGTGTGTGTGTGTGTGTGTGTGTGTGTGTGTGTGTGTGTGTGTGTGTGTGTGTGTGTGTGTGTGTGTGTGTGTGTGTGTGTGTGTGTGTGTGTGTGTGTGTGTGTGTGTGTGTGTGTGTGTGTGTGTGTGTGTGTGTGTGTGTGTGTGTGTGTGTGTGTGTGTGTGTGTGTGTGTGTGTGTGTGTGTGTGTGTGTGTGTGTGTGTGTGTGTGTGTGTGTGTGTGTGTGTGTGTGTGTGTGTGTGTGTGTGTGTGTGTGTGTGTGTGTGTGTGTGTGTGTGTGTGTGTGTGTGTGTGTGTGTGTGTGTGTGTGTGTGTGTGTGTGTGTGTGTGTGTGTGTGTGTGTGTGTGTGTGTGTGTGTGTGTGTGTGTGTGTGTGTGTGTGTGTGTGTGTGTGTGTGTGTGTGTGTGTGTGTGTGTGTGTGTGTGTGTGTGTGTGTGTGTGTGTGTGTGTGTGTGTGTGTGTGTGTGTGTGTGTGTGTGTGTGTGTGTGTGTGTGTGTGTGTGTGTGTGTGTGTGTGTGTGTGTGTGTGTGTGTGTGTGTGTGTGTGTGTGTGTGTGTGTGTGTGTGTGTGTGTGTGTGTGTGTGTGTGTGTGTGTGTGTGTGTGTGTGTGTGTGTGTGTGTGTGTGTGTGTGTGTGTGTGTGTGTGTGTGTGTGTGTGTGTGTGTGTGTGTGTGTGTGTGTGTGTGTGTGTGTGTGTGTGTGTGTGTGTGTGTGTGTGTGTGTGTGTGTGTGTGTGTGTGTGTGTGTGTGTGTGTGTGTGTGTGTGTGTGTGTGTGTGTGTGTGTGTGTGTGTGTGTGTGTGTGTGTGTGTGTGTGTGTGTGTGTGTGTGTGTGTGTGTGTGTGTGTGTGTGTGTGTGTGTGTGTGTGTGTGTGTGTGTGTGTGTGTGTGTGTGTGTGTGTGTGTGTGTGTGTGTGTGTGTGTGTGTGTGTGTGTGTGTGTGTGTGTGTGTGTGTGTGTGTGTGTGTGTGTGTGTGTGTGTGTGTGTGTGTGTGTGTGTGTGTGTGTGTGTGTGTGTGTGTGTGTGTGTGTGTGTGTGTGTGTGTGTGTGTGTGTGTGTGTGTGTGTGTGTGTGTGTGTGTGTGTGTGTGTGTGTGTGTGTGTGTGTGTGTGTGTGTGTGTGTGTGTGTGTGTGTGTGTGTGTGTGTGTGTGTGTGTGTGTGTGTGTGTGTGTGTGTGTGTTGTGTGTGTGTGTGTGTGTGTGTGTGTGTGTGTGTGTGTGTGTGTGTGTGTGTGTGTGTGTGTGTGTGTGTGTGTGTGTGTGTGTGTGTGTGTGTGTGTGTGTGTGTGTGTGTGTGTGTGTGTGTGTGTGTGTGTGTGTGTGTGTGTGTGTGTGTGTGTGTGTGTGTGTGTGTGTGTGTGTGTGTGTGTGTGTGTGTGTGTGTGTGTGTGTGTGTGTGTGTGTGTGTGTGTGTGTGTGTGTGTGTGTGTGTGTGTGTGTGTGTGTGTGTGTGTGTGTGTGTGTGTGTGTGTGTGTGTGTGTGTGTGTGTGTGTGTGTGTGTGTGTGTGTGTGTGTGTGTGTGTGTGTGTGTGTGTGTGTGTGTGTGTGTGTGTGTGTGTGTGTGTGTGTGTGTGTGTGTGTGTGTGTGTGTGTGTGTGTGTGTGTGTGTGTGTGTGTGTGTGTGTGTGTGTGTGTGTGTGTGTGTGTGTGTGTGTGTGTGTGTGTGTGTGTGTGTGTGTGTGTGTGTGTGTGTGTGTGTGTGTGTGTGTGTGTGTGTGTGTGTGTGTGTGTGTGTGTGTGTGTGTGTGTGTGTGTGTGTGTGTGTGTGTGTGTGTGTGTGTGTGTGTGTGTGTGTGTGTGTGTGTGTGTGTGTGTGTGTGTGTGTGTGTGTGTGTGTGTGTGTGTGTGTGTGTGTGTGTGTGTGTGTGTGTGTGTGTGTGTGTGTGTGTGTGTGTGTGTGTGTGTGTGTGTGTGTGTGTGTGTGTGTGTGTGTGTGTGTGTGTGTGTGTGTGTGTGTGTGTGTGTGTGTGTGTGTGTGTGTGTGTGTGTGTGTGTGTGTGTGTGTGTGTGTGTGTGTGTGTGTGTGTGTGTGTGTGTGTGTGTGTGTGTGTGTGTGTGTGTGTGTGTGTGTGTGTGTGTGTGTGTGTGTGTGTGTGTGTGTGTGTGTGTGTGTGTGTGTGTGTGTGTGTGTGTGTGTGTGTGTGTGTGTGTGTGTGTGTGTGTATGTGTGTGTGTCCAGAGGATCTCGAAATCCACTCGTCAGAATTCATTGAAACTTTCAGGGTAGACTAATTCCTATCTAAATCGACAGAAAATGTAGGTCTCATGTCTGTGAAAATTCGATCTTCCGAGATATTTACAAGAAAAGTTAAGCTTTTAGTTTTATTTCCTAGCAACGGCAACTTGTTTCTATAGTAATATACTATAAAGGAGAGAGGATATAACGTCACATTCCATAGGCGTACTTTGCAAAATAAGTTTTTATAATATAAATAAGGTCACAGCATATAAAATATATATACCCACTTCGTAGATTAAATTTTGAAGTTACATTATTTACAAAAAATAAAAATAAACCTTATGCATCTGACACTTTAACATTGAACGAATTAAATTTAACCAATAAATAACAAGGAGGATTATATGTTGGGATTAAACTGTTTTTAATCTGTTGGCATTAAAAGTAACGCTTCAGTACTTACCTAAACTCAAAGATTAAAAAAAAAGTTAGTTCAAGAACTATCTTTAAAAGTCACTGCCTTCACTAAAACTACTGGTATCACTATAATTGTCTTTTCTGAGATTTATTACTATTAAATTATCCATTGATATATCCACTTTCCTAAATGAATTTTCCACATTTTTACCATGAACAATGCATTTTCCCCAATGTTCTCTATTTACATCTGAAACTGCCTTCAAAAACAAATTTCGCACATCAGGAAATTTAATGTTTTATTGTTTTGAGAAACATAACGTTTTAATAATTGTGACCAGATCAGTTCAATTGAATTTAACTCTGCGTGGTTCGGAGGCAATCTGAGAATTCTAATTCCTTTTTCTCTGGCCATCTCATCTATAATATATTTTTTGAATTTGTTTTTATGTTGCCTTGCTATTACTAATAATTCTGCCTTCAAGGATGTAGGAGGACTGATAATATTTTTAGAATGAAGCCATTTTGAAATATATATTAATACAAAATTCTGAATCAATTAAAATACATACGATACGGCTATGAATAAATAAAGTCTGACCTATCTGTCAAAAGAACAGGTTTATTAGAGTAAAAACCATGGAAACGAGATTAAATCTAGACAAAAACTATATTAGGCCGATCAGATGTATTAAAATTTAAATTTTAACTACAAATAAGCATTGAAGGATAAGGTAAAAATAAAATTTCTACCTCTTGAACCTGTACTACGTTCTGCAAATTAAATACTGCACTCCTTTCTTCTGTATAGTATAGTAGTAAAAAGGTTTGACTTTATTTAATTTCTGGCGTTTTAATCTGAAAGAATTCAATTTTAAATTTGCCGTTTTATATAAAAAAGGAACGGTTCATTTGACGGATATAAATAATTTGCTTGTCAAATGACAGCCATCTCATAAAGTTAAAGTTGAAAATACAACGTTGCCAATTCAATTTCAGAAATCATGGGTTTAGGTAAATATTTATAGGAACGTTGAGTAACACTGGTAAAATGGACACTTGTCAAAATGTGACACCTGTAAAAACGTGACAACTGTTAAAATGTGATACGTGTCAGAATGTAACAACTATCAAAATGAACAAATGTCAAAATATGACACCTGTCAGAATGTAACAAATGTCAAAATGTCACACGTATCGTACTTTTCTTTATTTATTACAAAGATCTAACCTAACCTAAAGCTAATCTTTTTTTTTGTGGCGGGTGGAAATGCTTTATGCACATCGGGTAAAGGTTCTTCCCTTCCCCGATAGTGTGAGACTACCCCTTACGGCTACTATTTTATTATGCGGTCAGTTTTAATATTTAAGTTTTCATTATCATAGAGAGAGAGAGAGAGAAAAAGAATGAATGCTTGTACACGTGTACTATTAACATAGATTTCAATTTTTTATTTTACAAGAAACTTTAAAGAGACATTTAAAATTCTCTATTTTCATAGTACATTTTAAGGTTGATTGTGACTTTGTATTTTCCAAGAACAAATTGTAATGTAATGTACGAATGAACTATTTTTGTAACTGAACTGCCACACGTCGAGAGTCTGGTCACAGGTTTTTGTGGAGGTTTTTACCCAAGTATGAATATCAGACCTATAATTTTCCTTCACTACAGATCAATAAATAATAAAATCAATTGAACATAGAGTTTTTCTTATATAGTGATAAATAGAGTGAGCTGAGCGATCTTCTGTTGACGGGACGTGTGCCCTACACGCTGCTGTTGCCCGTCCCGGAAACGGGGTCTGTCCACCGTGACAATTCGCGAAGATCAAGCGTCAGTAGATGTTGCTCTAAAAGGGTGAAATCCCCCAAAAACTAGGCAACTTTTAATGCATTTAACTAACCTCTGTGACAAGCAGTTGATAAACGTCAACAACAGCTGCAGCCAATTGAAAATTAACACTGACAGCTTTTTTAATTTTCCCGCCTACTTTCAAGCCAATCGCCAATCAACTTTTTATTTATCTCCCTTTCAGTAGTTCAAGTAGATGTCGCCCACTCCGTGATTTTCGCGAATTAATTAATAATTTGTCATGTTATAAAAATACTTAAATGATATATTCATTGGACTGCTTAAAAATGTAGATTTGAATGTTAAGAGCGAAGCTCGGTGACCAGATATTTATATCTATCTGATGATATACAAATACATATAGTACCTATGTTATAAATTATTATAAAATTACCCAATAAACATAAAAATGTTAATTTTCAGATAAAAAATTGAATTTGTACGAGTTTTTATCGATAAAATACGTATGCATATGATAAACGTGAATGCACAAATTCAATTTTTTATCTGAAATTTAACATTTTTATGTTTATTGGGTAATTTTATAATAATTTATAACATAGGTACTATATGTATATTATCAGATAGATATAATATTGAATCTCCAAGTATATTATTCAACCACTAAATTCGGTAATATCTTCTTTGTTCCAAAGTTGTAAAATTTAAAAATATATAATCTCCAATTTGCATGGGTATCATCTAACCTGCTACAGATTGTTTACGCCTGCGAATAAATTAGTCACAGAGCAGTATAAAAAAATTAAATGTAATATTAGTAAGTAATTGTCAATTGGTTTGAAGGTCCTAAATTACCAGAAACAGTTCGGGATATTATAATCGAGAGTGAATCTGAAAATGAGAGTGATTATGAATGCGAAAGTGATGAAAATGACGATCTAAGCGATAATGTTGATGATTCGGTAAGCGGCGAAGAAGGCTGTTAAAATATTATAAAATGTATTTAACAATATTGTATTTTTAGATGTGCTACCATTGTTTGCTAATATTGTATTTTATTATAAATAAAATTTTATACTGTTACATTTTTTATTTTATTTTTTATGTTTTACTGTTTATTAATTTAAATCGAAGAAAAATTTCTCATAAAATAACTACAAATTTTGCTAAAATTAAATATATTTACCAAAATCCAGTGCAGTTTACCGTGCCTTTCACTGCAAACAAAGTTTTTCAGCGAATTATGTTAATCTTTTAGAGACATAAGTTGGTTGAATAGACTATAGCTAAGTATTTGCAAGTGAAATTAATTATAATGAAATATATAATTCAATTCAACAAAACTGGGGTAAGTTAATTATTACATTAATAAACATAAAAATGTTAATTTTCAGATAAAAAATTGAATTTGTACGAGTTTTTATCGATAAAATACGTATGCATATAATAAACGTGAATGGCGCGAGGCTCGGGGGCGCCTCTAAAAAAAATGGCAACTTTGGTCATCCGTACCTAAGCCCGCACCACTGAAAGTGTCGGAGAGCTCGGATATGTAATCCTGTTTAGTAATACAATGAGTTTTAATCGAGTTTGTCCATATCAAAGATCAAAGAGTTTTTCGGCTCCAGCTCTCCTACTATAAGCTTATAGTTATGCTATCAATAAACAGGGTCATAACTCTCTTGAGATATTAGAGGTGCCTTAATTTCCCGTTGTTAGAATATTTTGACGTTTGTTGAATATTGCTGTCAGTGTTTCATTATATTTAGTGAATGTCATTGCTGCTTATTTTATTATAATCGACCAGAAATAAAATATCCTATGTATCTCGGGAATTAATGGGCCTTAATTACCTCAGGCAATTGATAAATTACTATTTCATTGAATTTGAGGGTTGCGAATAGGTGATCGGTTCTGTCAGGGTGTCAAGTGTAAGAAATGTCAAATTTCAAACAAAAATTATATCTATTTTGACATTGTAAGATAACCTACAAATGTCACTTGGTTTTAAAAAAACACATCACAGCAAGCCAATATGTTATTCCGATAAGGAAATACACCAAATATTAACTTAACGATGAAAAATCTGGCGCAGTTTTTCTTAACATTAAAAAAGCATTCAACAGCGTGTGGCACAAGGGTATGGTTTTCAAATTACATACGCTGAATCTACTTTCTTGGATAATACATCTAATTAATAGGTTTTTAATAAATAGAAGCCTGAAGGTAAAAATAAAAAACTAATTTTCTTGTGAGTTCTCCGCTACTCAAGGAATCCCTCAAGGCTCCTCACTATCTCCACTATTATACAATATTTTCTGCTATTACGTTCCTCTTATTATTCCTTACTCATTCCGTATTCAAACTCTCAAACTCATATATCTTACAATATGCTGATGACACAGTCCTGGTTTCTCATCAAAAATCAATCTCCAATCTGTATCTGTAAAGCTAGAAGGGTGGGTCACCCACCAGCACGTAGGCCACATTTGGCCCATTGTGCATCCTTCTGAGGTTGAGCCTTCCTTTTAGCTCGTCAGCCAGCCTACTTGTTTAAGTAGGTGATGACGTCGCCTGAAGGTAGCTCCCTCATGTTGGCTTGTGTTAACCGCTCGCCGAAAAGAAAATGTCTTATTTGTAAGAGTGTCGGGCATTCGCATTCGACATCCTCTACATAGAGGAGTGTCAGATAACCCCATCCAGTGGAGGTGTTTTCGTAGATGACAGTGGCCAGTCAGGATACCTGTGGCTGTGCGCAGGTTCTGTCTGTTCATAGTCATGTATTTTTTGGCTGTTTCGCTGTTCGGATACTGTAGAAGTTCCTTGGCTAGCTTGCAGCCTATTTCGTTGTCCCATCTACCCTTAAACTTTTCAAATGAGTGCTTCTTTAGTAGGTCCGCTACAGCAGATGCCGATAAGCCTATGAAAGTGCCAGGTCCCAAGAGTTTTTGGGAGGCTGCTTTTTTAGCTAACGAGTCAGTTAGCTATACGGTTGCCTTTTGATTTTCCATGGCCTTTGATCCAAGCTAAAGTGACCACGTTGTTGTTGCAAGCTTCGAGCAGGGCCTGGTGACATTCTAGACTTGATGTAATGCGCGGTCTATTCAGAGCTAGTAGTCTGCTATCCGTAAGGATGTAAATATTGTTACCAGTAATGGTCCTTCTGGTAGTTTCTTTTGTGGCGATGGAAATATCAGTGAGCTCTGTTTGAGCTACACTGGCATTAGAACCCATTGCCCATTTTATATTAAGATTCAGGGATCTGGAATAAATTCCACAGCCTGATCCCTCATTTGTTTTAGACCCATCGGTGTGGATGCACAAGGCACCTGCTGCCAATGTAGGCTCTTGTACGTTTTTTATTATTACCCTCCAAAGTAAACGCTGAGTTACAACGAATTTTTCAAGAGTGGTTTAAGAAGTGGAGGCTTCAGATTAATCCTTTGAAAACAGAACATTCATTGTTTCTCCACAAAATTTCTAATAACTCTCCAAATATTACTATCGATAATCACATCATTCTTCCAAAGCCTATAGTTAAATACTTAAGAATGCAATTAGACAACAAATTAAATTTCAATCACCATCTTAAATTCGTCAAAAAGAAGACAATATCAAGAGCTAGACACTTCAGATGCCTCACACATAAGAACAATCGGTTGAATACAAAGAATATGGACATCCTGTACTCATAAATTGCAGGGGTCCAGCCCAAAAACAACTGGCAACAGCAGAAACATCCTCCCTCCGAGTTACATCCAAAGTGCAAATACCCAAGAAAATCTATAATAGAAGAACTATCCAACCACAGAGATGAAGCAGTGACAGTGAAGATTGAAAATTAAGTTTCTACAAACATTAGTTTTTTTTTGCTCTGATTGTTAATTTTCATTTTGCGACATCCAAATCTACGTACCAAATCAAATGTAACTGGCTGAAGGACCTCGGTCGATGGCCATTTAACTGTTTTGTCAATATTGAACACAACTATTAATTTAAAGCAAAAAGAAAGGTAAGCCAAATACCTATATTTTACTTTTCCGGACAGTTCACCGTCCGAAAAAGTACGAAAAAATCCTAGAACAGAAAAGTTCTTCTTGTTATTGTGTACTGTATCGAATTTAACTTTTTTTGACATATTCGAATAAAAACTAGATTATTAAACAGCTTTAATTCCTACTTGTTTCAAAGTAAGTCCGGAAGTATGCGTTATTATTTTTGTGGTTCCCCTCTTGAAGTGGATCGTTCCGACTTGGCGATTTACGCAACTTTCTGGATTGTGTCATTTCATTTTCTGTGGTCGGAACACGAAAGCAAGAAGAAAATTTAAAACATTCAACCGAAAAATAAGAGGTGATTTCTTGAAAACTTCGATGACTGAGGGGACGTTTGTTGAAAACTAAGTAAAATAAAGGTCTAAATCAAGACTAAAGGCGGTAAAAATTATTATTATTTTACCAAATCCAAAAATATGTATTTCATATTTTTGCCATTACCCTAGGGGAAGAACTGAGGGTGGTTTGTTGTAAGTAAAATAAAGACAAGTAACCCAAGAAGCCACTTAAAAGCTCGGTGGAAGATTTCTATGCGAATACTAAAGCCAATAAACATATAAACCTGAACACTACAGTTTTTAGAAGTAGTAATCATTATGTAACCGTTACTAAAAGGGAGGGCGTGATTTGGCCTAAAAAAGGATTTTAAGTTAATTTTAAAAGAGCCTTCCAAAAATAAATTTGCCAATATATATTGTTGATATTAAAATTGTAATTTGTAATTTAGAGTAGGAATTTAGAATTAGTATAGTAATTATGTAAAGTGAACTTAAAAAAATGTGACAGGGCTTGGTTTGATAATTACAAAATCATTACAATTGGCATACCAACGTGGAGCGAATTTAAATAAAGTGGGGCAATAACGAAAAGAGGGTTATAAAATAAAACAATAGACAATGGAGCTAAGAGGAGGTAAACAGGTCAAACAAAGGGAAGTGGAACGACACCAAGAAGATGAAGAACAATGGCAAGGAGATATACAAAGAACAGATCGACAAAACGTTCAAGAAATAATCATGGAAGAAAAAGATGCAGCCACAGTTAGTGCAGAAGAAGACTCAGAGGATGAAATGATAAAGAAGAGGAAAAAATAAAAGAGACACAAAAACAGGAAAAGGGAATGACATTTTACAGATTATTGTAATATCTGGAAAAATGGCGAAAGAAATAAATGAAAGTTATAGATAATTTTAAAACACCCGGTATAGTCAAAGTAAATAACTAGCGTTCCAAACTGTAGAAAAATCGAATCATCTAGAAAATTACCACAATGCAATGTATGCAAAAAACCGTAGTAAATGTTGTTGCCTGTTGAAAAATTTCAAAATATAAGTGGAGCAATCCGACACCGTTCTGTTTCAATTCAAGGAAATTAAATATTGGATGTCGTAAACAATTTTTCTGTTCAAAGTTCCTTTACCATGTAACACAAAAGACAAAAGTGCCGAATTGGCATTATTTTGATTTCTAGTAGTTTGTATGATAAACAATAACGGAGTACGCGTGATTGGTCAGTATATAAGACAATTGTAATGGCGTCCAAGGAAAATGATCGCGATTGGACCTTTTAATAAGTTGAGGAAAAATAGTATCCCGCCAACGAAGAGGGGACAAAATTTTATAAAAAGTAAAGTTTTTCTGGACGAAAAGGGAGGACAGAGCCGGTAATTGTATACGGACCCCTCGTTAGTGGTCCACGGTCGCGCTGTAAAAGTCGCATTTTCTAGTAAGAAAAATAAGTTTGTTCTTCTGAGTAAGTTTGGTTTTTTTGATTTCGAGCTTTGTTTTATCGTACCGCGCAGTTCGGTTAGTGACGCGTCGCGCTAGTGATATAGTTTTGTTTGGCGTAGAATCAGGAATACTTTCGTCGCCCCCGTCTACAAGGGATTTACCGGGCTGTAGATTTCACCCCAATTTGAGGACGAGCTAAGAGTAAGATTTTGATTCGATTTTTCTTAACCCCTTTTGGACATTGCGAATCAACTTGTGTTGTTTGTAGAGAGTTAAGTTTAACTCCAGTTAATTGTTCTCGCATTTTTTTTTCGCTATTAGAATTGTTTCCCAAGAGAGTTGTGGGTTAAGTATTGTACACAGTAAAGCCTGTCTGTAGGCATCAGAAATTTAACCTTTGTTCGTAAATTTTATCCAGCACTTGAATGGGCCTTTCCCTTTTATTTCACATGTATCGTGAGGTAACTAGCGAACTTCTGATATTTAGTAGAAACAAAGTTTCAATTTCACGTTAACCCTTCTGTCCCTTAGTTTAGTAAAGAAATATTACGTGGGGTTTCATTTTACCGCCACAGAGCGATTTTAGTTTCTTTCATTGTTAGTTTAATTTTTTTATCATTTTTGGGATCATTTTATGCATTTTCTTAGTAGTAAAAGATTATTATTTTAATATTGTAGTCATGTTTTGTTAACCATTTCCTTTTAGTAGTTAATAGATTCATTTAAACTTTAACAAGCGTTTCTTTTAAATTACCAAACCCCGAGAGTTCTAGACACTTCGTGAGACAAAAGATATATTCTGCACTGAATCGCTGCAGGGATCACGCCCTTCTAGGATTTTATTTCAGGTATAAAACTCAGTAAGCCTTAATTCATCGCTCTGCCAAGGTTTGATAGACACGCAGCTAGGTAAAAATAACCTCAGATCCTTTGACGGTTATTATATCTGGTGACACCTTGAAAAAAAAAAAAATGCGAGAACAATTAACTGGAGTTAAACTTAACTCTCTACAAACAACACAAGTCGATTCGCAATGTCCAAAAGGGGTTAAGAAAAATCTTACTCTTAGCTCGTCCTCAAATTGGGATGAAATCTACAGCCCGGGAAATCCCTTGTAGACGGGGGCGACGAAAGTATTCCTGATTCTACGCCAAACAAAACTATATCACTAGCGCGACGCGTCACTAACCGAACTGCGCGGTACGATAAAACAAAGCTCGAAATCAAAAAAACCAAACTTACTAAGAACAAACTTATTTTTCTTACTAGAAAACGCGACTTTTACAGCGCGAACGTGGACCACTAACGAGGGGTCCGTATACAATTACCGGCTCTGTCCTCCCTTTTCGTCCAGAAAAACTTTACTTTTTATAAAATTTTGTCCCCTCTTCGTTGGCGGGATACTATTTTTCCTCAACTTATTAAAAGGTCCAATCGCGATCATTTTCCTTGGACGCCATTACAATTGTCTTATATACTGACCAATCACGCGTACTCTGTTATTGTTTATCATACAAACTACTAGAAATGAAAATAATGCCAATTCGGCACTTTTGTCTTTTGTGTTACATGGTAAAGGAACTTTGACCAGAAAAATTGTTTATGACATCCAATATTTAATTTCCTTGAATTGAAACAGAACGGTGTCGGATTGCTCCACTTATATTTTGAAATTTTTTAACAAGCAACAACATTTACTATGGTTTTTTGCATACATTGCATTGTGGTAATTTTCTAGATGATTCGATTTTTCTACAGTTTGGAACGCTAGTTATTTACTTTGACTATACCGGGTGTTTTAAAATTATCTATAACTTTCATTTATTTCTTTCGCCATTTTTCCAGATATTACATTATAATGAACGAAATGGAGAAGAACAGGGCCGAAATCAAACAATGTATTGAACAAAATAGAAAACAAGATAAAGAAGAGAACAAACAATCTATTGAACAATTAGAAATTACACAAAAGATGTGAAAATAAAATTCATTAAGATCACACAATCTCCCAAAATCGACCGACAATTTTTAAATTGTCAGTACGTGCAACCGACGTCTGGACCCCAACAACTCCTCCTTGGGCAATATGCCCCAACGGTATTGAATTACGTGAATGCAGACGCCGTTTTGAAACCCGAATAATCGAGACTTATACCCAAAGCTTCTGATTTTATTATTAAAGGAGCCTGTCATTCTGATACCGGTTTCGGCATTATTGTGGCTCGTCAGTAAGAAGTAAACTAGTTCGAATTTCTATCTCTAAAGAAATTCTGAAGATCGCTTTGAACCCACCAACTCTTAGTACAAACGGTTAAGTCGAGAAAGAGGAGGTGAGTGCAACGCCATCTTCACTTTAATAACAAAATCAGAATTTGCAAAATTATAGAAAACTATAAACTACTAAAGGTGAAATTTTGACCAATAAAAATTCCAAAAAAGGTTTATAGTTTTCTATAATTTTGCAAATTCTGATTTTGTTATTACTCACCTCCTCTTTCTCAACTTAACCGTTTGTACTAAGAGTTGGTGGGTTCAAAGCGATCTTCAGAATTTCTTTAGAGATAGAAATTCGAGCTAGTCTACTTCTTACTGACGAGGCACAATAATGCCGAAACCGGTATAAGAATGACAGGCTCCTTTAATAATAAAATCAGAAGTTTTGGGTATAAGTCTCGATTATTCGGGTTCCAAATCGGCGTCTGCATTCACGTAATTCAATACCTGTTGGGGCATATTGAGTAGTTGTTGGGGTCCAGACGTCGTTTGCACGTATTGACAATTTAAAGATTGTCAGTCGATTTTGGGAGATTGTGTGATCTTAATTTATATTATTTTCACATATCTTTTGTGCGGTTTATTTACTCCCAATAACCTTTTTTGGAATTTTTATTGGTCAAAAAATTTCACCTTTAGTAATTAGAAATTAAAATAGACATTATGAGAGAAGATACCAAAAAACAACAAAAGATATTTAATCAAGAATTCAATCAGAAAATAGAAATAGTAACAAAGGAGACAGAACAAATACAAACCAGAATGTATAATATAACAAATGAGATCAAGGAAGATAGAAAAGAAGACAGGAAGTAATGAGAATAAATAAAAAATTAGAGAATCAGAATCGTTACATAGAAAAAAACAGTGAAACAATCAAGAAAATAGAAGAAGAAATGGAACAAGGATTCAAAATAAGTGATGAAATCAAAGAAGAAGAATATAAAAAATCAGCAGAAATGATTAAGAAATCAGAAGAGCAAGTGAAGCAACTAAGACAAGAACAGGCTGAAGAAAGAATCAAACAGAATGTAAAAGAAAATACAAGTGGAGAAAGGATAATCATATATGGTAGAGAAGGAATTGAGGTAGAATTAACATATTATGGAGATTTAAAAATACACCCAATAAGATTCATCAAAGACGTAGAAGAAAGATTAAATGAAAGTAGAGAGAGAAATTGGAAGAAATTAAGACGTAAAACATTAAAAGGAAGAGCAGCTGTGTGGTGGAATGTCGTTGAAGAAAATGATATGAAATTTGTAAATTTTAAAGTGGCCTTTTTAGATTATTATTGGGGAAAATGACGCAGACAAAAGTATTGAGATTAGTAAAATTCGTTGAACTTTTCTTATTCATACACATTACAAGAAAAGTTTCAACACCATTTTAGGGAATGTTGTTATGCTGCACAAATGATGTGAAATAAAATCACAAGCTCCCAACGTTTGGACTTCCACAACTCCTCCTTGGGCTATATGTCCCAACAGGTATTGAATTACGTCAGTCCAGACGCGGTGTGGAACCCGACCATGTCGGGATTAAACCCAAACACTTTGATTTTGTCATTATAGGAGCATGTCATTCTTAGACCGGTTTCGGCATTATTGTGCCTCATCAGTAAGAAGCAGACAAGCTCGACATCCTATCTTTAAAGGATGGCTAAAGAACGCTTTGGACCCACCAGCTACTTAAAACAAACGGTTAAGTCGAAGTAAGAGGAGGAAAGCCCAACGCCATCTTCACTTTAATAACAAAATCAAAGTTTGCAAATATATAGAAAAATATGATGTTGTTATGGTATTAAAATTGTAATTTGTAATCTAGAGTAGGAATTTAGTATCAGTATAGTAATTATGTAAAGCGGACTTAAAATGTGACAGGGATTTTTGTGATGTTAAAATGTCAAAGTGAGAGAATTAAAAAATAAATAATACTTAAAAAAGTAAAATCTGATAATTATTTAATCATCAAAATATTTTACTCAATTTATAGTGGTGGATTTGTTAAAATATTTTGACATTTTTTACCGCTTTTACTTTTGAAATAGATTTCATAAACAATGAAAATTACTCAAAGTGTACTTACTTAACTGTCGTGGAATTTTTTTGATTTGGTTTAATTGTAGCGTTTACAGAGAAAATTGCTAGTGGATCATAAACATATTTTAAAGCTTCTCTATTGGAAGAATCGTAATTGGTAAAATAGTATTGAATAAAATGAGCTGCTAGATCCTTAGCTTCTGCTGTACACATGAAATTTTTTTTAAATTCTGGAGTTGTGATATCAACACCGTCCTACAAAAAATTAAAATTATAGACATTTTGAAAATTAAATTTTTTATAACTAAAACATCTATGCTTAACTTCTGGAGTATACATGATGTTCTTCAGTCTCTAAATATCACTTTTCGGAAATGCCACTAAATGAAGAAATCCAAGCGTTCATTTCCAGGAGAATTAGATTAATGACAATGAATTACTATCTTGTACTACCATCAGAAAAAAAAACATTTTACATTCATTAAAATAGTCCAGGGCATTTAGATTAAAATCGACCGACATAAAGAAATTTTTAGGGACAGCAGATATCGAGATGCGGTTTTCTGTATTGTGTTCAGAAACCTCCCAGGAAAAAAGTCTATATGGTGTGGTGTGGTGAAATTGCATAATTACTTGTAACGTTATAAGAACGACTGGAAACTCGAAAATCGTTACTCGGGGGTTTTCGGGGATGCCTAATTCAATTCTGGCATTAGAATTATCCGGGGGCGCTCGGGGGTGGCTCTGCGGGGAAAGGTAATGGAGAAAGTGAAAAATCACCAATTATGAAAATAATACTTTATTTAAATAATAAATTGCTCAAACCAAAAAGGCACTTCCAACGAGGCCGCGGATAGTGACGAGGAAGAAGATGAAGAAGGGGAAGTTAAAAATTGAACTTTATGATGAATAATTCAATAATAATAAAAAGTACTATTTATTGTTTAAATAAAGTATTATTTTCATAATTGGTGATTTTTCACTTTCTCCATTACCTTTCCCCGGGTAATCCTAATGCCAGAATTGAATTCGGCATCCCGGAAAACCCCCCAGTAGCGATTTTCATGGACGCTGCAATTTCCCCCCAATCATCCACCGGGAACCCCCGCAGAACCACCCCCGAGCAAGTCTAATGCCAAAATTGAATTCGACATTTCCGAATTTCCAGTCGTTCTTATAATGTTCCAAGTAATTATGCAATTGCAAAATGCATTTATTGCACTAGAATGCATTTTTTAAAAAATGGCATAACCATATCATATAGACTTTTTCCTGAGAGCTTTCTGAACACAATGCAGAAAACCGCATCTCGATATCTGCTGTCCCTAAAAATTTCCGATTTATTTCCTAACTTCCCTGCACTGAAAGTTAATTTTATTTTCAAAAATTTTCAAATTTTGTGAAATGATTTGAATTACTTTTTTGCCTACACCTTACGAAATTGTTACCGCTTCAGAAAATGTGTTTTAAGTTTGATGTACTTACCAATTTTTCTAAATTTGGGCAGTACCTTTTAACATCCATTACATAATTATAGGAATCGTAATTATCACACATTGGATTGCCAGTCAAACTTAAAACTTTCAAGTTTTCAAATTCCGTTAATCCAGCTAATACACTTATATCTTCTATCTGAAAAATGTCCACACTCATTGAAATGTTCTTTACAAACAAGTACTTAATAATAGGGACCTTATGGGTTCATTGTTTTTTTCTCAAGTAATAATAGAATTGACGTAAATCCTGATAATCGAAATATAATAATGCATTATTGAGGTAATATTGTCAGTAGCAATATCACAAGAGCTTCGAAAATAATCAAAGGTAATACCACGAGTCCTCCAGCTTTTATCGATTAAATTTTTGGTTTTCACGAAAACGGCTTTATTTGGCTTTATTTTGCCTAAAATAAAGGCGTTTGAGTATGAAGATCAAAAATTTAATCTATAAAATTTCAGAGGACGACTCGTATTTGAAAGGATTATTTTTTGAATCATTTTGTATTAAAAACAGAGAACATAGTCATTTATGCAAAAGACACTTTACACACAAATATTGAAAATTTTCTTTACCAATTTAAATTGAAACCTGAGCTGTTATAGTTTTACATACAGGGCCACCAAGGCGATTTTTTGACTGGCTACCCCGCGAAACGGCGCCGTAAATAAAAGCGAAGAAGAAGAATAAAATTAAGTCTTTTAATTAATTTAATTTTAAGTTTTAGTGTTGAAGTGAGGTATGTAAAAATGTTAAAGGCGTTTTGAAATAAACTAATAAAAACAGGTTAGTTTACAAATACATTTTGAAATTTGGTTATTAACATAGATTTGCAATACATTTTAGTATAATAATAATTGATAAATTTTTACATTTGACATCTCAAAAAAGGTAAACACAGTTTAATCAAAAATCAATAACGACGAAGCGGTTTTATCAGTATAAAACACAATGATTCGTTAGGATCCTGAGCTGTTATTGGCTGAAACCACAAAATCTGACTGTTTTGACAGATGAAAAAAATAATCAAAGGTAATACCACGAGTCCTCCAAATTTTATCGATTAAATTTTTGGTTTTCACGAAAACGGCTTTATTTGGCTTTATTTTGCCTAAAATAAAGGCGTTTGAGTATGAAGATCAAAAATTTAATCTATAAAATTTCAGAGGACGAGTCGTATTTGAAAGGATTATTTTTTGAATCATTTTGTATTAAAAACAGAGAACATAGTCATTTATGCAAAAGACACTTTACACACAAATATTGAAAATTTTCTTTACCAATTTAAATTGAAACTTGAGCTGTTATAGTTTTACATACAGGGCCACCAAAGCGATTTTTTGACTGGCTACCCCGCGAAACGGCGCCGTAAATAAAAGCGAAGAAGAAGAATGAAATTAAGTCTTTTAATTAATTTAATTTTAAGTTTTAGTGTTGAAGTGAGGTATGTAAAAATGTTAAAGGCGTTTTGAAATAAACTAATAAAAACAGGTTAGTTTACAAATACATTTTGAAATTTGGTTATTAACATAGATTTGCAATACATTTTAGTATAATAATAATTGATAAATGTTTACATTTGGCATCTCAAAAAAGGTAAACACAGTTTAATCAAAAAACAATAACGACGAAGCGGTTTTATCAGTATAAAACACAATGATTGGTTAGGATCCTGAGCTGTTATTGGCTGAAACCACAAAATCTGACTGTTTTGAGAGATGAAAAAAATAATCAAAGGTAATACCACGAGTCCTCCAAATTTTATCGATTAAATTTTTGGTTTTCACGAAAACGGCTTTATTTGGCTTTATTTTGCCTAAAATAAAGGCGTTTGAGTATGAAGATCAAAAATTTAATCTATAAAATTTCAGAGGACGAGTCGTATTTGAAAGGATTATTTTTTGAATCATTTTGTATTAAAAACAGAGAACATAGTCATTTATGCAAAAGACACTTTACACACAAATATTGAAAATTTTCTTTACCAATTTAAATTGAAACTTGAGCTGTTATAGTTTTACATACAGGGCCACCAAAGCGATTTTTTGACTGGCTACCCCGCGAAACGGCGCCGTAAATAAAAGCGAAGAAGAAGAATGAAATTAAGTCTTTTAATTAATTTAATTTTAAGTTTTAGTGTTGAAGTGAGGTATGTAAAAATGTTAAAGGCGTTTTGAAATAAACTAATAAAAACAGGTTAGTTTACAAATACATTTTGAAATTTGGTTATTAACATAGATTTGCAATACATTTTAGTATAATAATAATTGATAAATGTTTACATTTGGCATCTCAAAAAAGGTAAACACAGTTTAATCAAAAAACAATAACGACGAAGCGGTTTTATCAGTATAAAACACAATGATTGGTTAGGATCCTGAGCTGTTATTGGCTGAAACCACAAAATCTGACTGTTTTGAGAGATGAAAAAAATAATCAAAGGTAATACCACGAGTCCTCCAAATTTTATCGATTAAATTTTTGGTTTTCACGAAAACGGCTTTATTTGGCTTTATTTTGCCTAAAATAAAGGCGTTTGAGTATGAAGATCAAAAATTTAATCTATACAATTTCAGAGGACGAGTCGTATTTGAAAGGATTACTTTTTGAATCATTTTGTATTAAAAACAGAGAACATAGTCATTTATGCAAAAGACACTTTACACACAAATATTGAAAATTTTCTTTACCAATTTAAATTGAAACCTGAGCTGTTATAGTTTTACATACAGGGCCACCAAGGCGATTTTTTGACTGGCTACCCCGCGAAACGGCGCCGTAAATAAAAGCGAAGAAGAAGAATGAAATTAAGTCTTTTAATTAATTTAATTTTAAGTTTTAGTGTTGAAGTGAGGTATGTAAAAATATTAAAGGCGTTTTGAAATAAACTAATAAAAACAGGTTAGTTTACAAATACATTTTGAAATTTGGTTATTAACATAGATTTGCAATACATTTTAGTATAATAATAATTGATAAATGTTTACATTTGGCATCTCAAAAAAGGTAAACACAGTTTAATCAAAAAACAATAACGACGAAGCGGTTTTATCAGTATAAAACACAATGATTGGTTAGGATTCTGAGCTGTTATTGGCTGAAACCACAAAATCTGACTGTTTTGAGAGATGAAAAAAATAATCAAAGGTAATACCACGAGTCCTCCAAATTTTATCGATTAAATTTTTGGTTTTCACGAAAACGGCTTTATTTGGCTTTATTTTGCCTAAAATAAAGGCGTTTGAGTATGAAGATCAAAAATTTAATCTATAAAATTTCAGAGGACGAGTCGTATTTGAAAGGATTACTTTTTGAATCATTTTGTATTAAAAACAGAGAACATAGTCATTTATGCAAAAGACACTTTACACACAAATATTGAAAATTTTCTTTACCAATTTAAATTGAAACCTGAGCTGTTATAGTTTTACATACAGGGCCACCAAGGCGATTTTTTGACTGGCTACCCCGCGAAACGGCGCCGTAAATAAAAGCGAAGAAGAAGAATGAAATTAAGTCTTTTAATTAATTTAATTTTAAGTTTTAGTGTTGAAGTGAGGTATGTAAAAATGTTAAAGGCGTTTTGAAATAAACTAATAAAAACAGGTTAGTTTACAAATACATTTTGAAATTTGGTTATTAACATAGATTTGCAATACATTTTAGTATAATAATAATTGATAAATGTTTACATTTGACATCTCAAAAAAGGTAAACACAGTTTAATCAAAAAACAATAACGACGAAGCGGTTTTATCAGTATAAAACACAATGATTGGTTAGGATTCTGAGCTGTTATTGGCTGAAACCACAAAATCTGACTGTTTTGAGAGATGAAAAAAATAATCAAAGGTAATACCACGAGTCCTCCAAATTTTATCGATTAAATTTTTGGTTTTCACGAAAACGGCTTTATTTGGCTTTATTTTGCCTAAAATAAAGGCGTTTGAGTATGAAGATCAAAAATTTAATCTATAAAATTTCAGAGGACGAGTCGTATTTGAAAGGATTACTTTTTGAATCATTTTGTATTAAAAACAGAGAACATAGTCATTTATGCAAAAGACACTTTACACACAAATATTGAAAATTTTCTTTACCAATTTAAATTGAAACCTGAGCTGTTATAGTTTTACATACAGGGCCACCAAGGCGATTTTTTGACTGGCTACCCCGCGAAACGGCGCCGTAAATAAAAGCGAAGAAGAAGAATGAAATTAAGTCTTTTAATTAATTTAATTTTAAGTTTTAGTGTTGAAGTAAGGTATGTAAAAATGTTAAAGGCGTTTTGAAATAAACTAATAAAAACAGGTTAGTTTACAAATACATTTTGAAATTGGGTTATTAACATAGATTTGCAATACATTTTAGTATAATAATAATTGATAAATGTTTACATTTGACATCTCAAAAAAGGTAAACACAGTTTAATCAAAAAACAATAACGACGAAGCGGTTTTATCAGTATAAAACACAATGATTGGTTAGGATCCTGAGCTGTTATTGGCTGAAACCACAAAATCTGACTGTTTTGACAGATGAAAAAAATAATCGATTATACTTCTTTCAACGTATTTCGCGAAACACCACGAGAGCGTATTATAAAAAAATATCCGATGGCAAAATTATAGATCTGGATCTATGTGAATCATTTTTTACCATAACCTCAAAATTTTCGCGCAAAAAATTATTTTTTTTTTTTAGTATTTTATTTGGAATTTCCGCAAAAATAATTTAATTTTGATGAAATTTTGTGTATACCTTCTTAGGTCTCAAATCACCACAAATTTTTTTAGATGAAAAATCTAACGGTTTCCAAGATATTAAAGTTTTTAGGTCAAAAACATTTTTTTTTCAAAAATATAGTTGGTTGGCAAAAAATCATCGTACAGGGTTCTGTAGGTGCTCATTTTTTTTTTGTTTTTACGTGAACTTTTTGATATATTAAAAAAAATAATAATAGTCCCCATTTAAAAACATGCTCAAAAATTGAAAAAACTCAAAAAATGAGTTTTACAATAACGAATTTTTCAGTAATTGTTGATAATTTGTTTTTCAGATCAGTTTCCGTATTTTATGTGAAAAATGGACGAATCTACTTGTATTCTTTGTAGAAAAACTGTAGGAACATTATAGAAGTTGAGAAAGCAGCTCTAAATCATCTAATTGATTCCAGCAAACAATGAAGAAATCAATTTTACAGAAAATGGAGGAAAATAACAGAAGCCATTGTTTACCACAGTTGTACAATCACGTATAACCGACAGAGTGTCATAGCAGCTGATGCCTTAAAAAACAAAAATAAACTTGCAGAAGGGGTACAAGTATGGCGAAAGACGCCCGTAATTTTATATTTTGAAAATCTTTGTTTTCTTTGTGGTCTTGTTTATACATAAGAAGGAAAACATAAGAACGGTACAAAACAATGAAACTGTTGAGAAAATCGTAATACACTTGAAGAAGAAAAGTTTCAGACGCATTTCACAAAAACATGGGGCAGTTACATAACACTCTTATAGAGCATATTTCCAAATTCAAACGTGGCTTGGAAACAAAATGACTGCAACAAAGTGGGGCTGGAAAGAAGTGTTGGCAAATAATTCTGTTCGATATCGAACATCTACGCCCCTGATAAAAAAAGGGAATAAAAATATTCAAATAAAATAAATATAGCACGCCCATGTGTTCTTGGTCTTGTATCAAAGCGCTGTCAATCAGCCACACTAAAAACTTCGTTATTATGTCATACTAATCCGTATGAAAGCATAATTTCGCTTGCATAAAAAATATTTTCCTACGGCTGCTTAGAATATGCATAAAAACGAACTGTCAACTTCCCTTGAAAAACGTCAATGTCAAACAGCGTGTGTAAACGTTTACACACGCTGTGTGCAAAGTAAAATGACAACACAACTCATATTAACAACACATATCAATGAATCGAGATGAAATTTAGCATGCGGACACTGTCAATACTGAGAGTTCTCATTTCTCATTAAAATAAAGTCAAATTTATTGCAAAATTTTAAAAAAGCAGTGTTACACGATGATAGAAGATGAATTTAACTGTACTCCTCCAGAAATACTTGAAAGGGCCTCCCAAAACACGCAAAATCTTTTACCATTAATTTCCAAAGAGAGGTATGAAAGTTCTTATGAAACATTCATAAAATGGAAAAATGAACGAAACCTAAACTCGTTATCAGAGAATTAGCGCAAAAATATAAATCTTCAACATTGTGGTCGCACTATTCTATGTTGAAAAGCACTATAAACATCTGGTCGTTTTAAATAAGATTTGATTTACCTAACAATAAATAGGTACCAATAAAAATATATATATGATAATGAAGTCGCAGCCGTAGGAAAAGTATAGTGTGTAACTCGTGTGAAAAGTGCTATTTTCAAAACTTGTTGCACAATATGCTATTACCTCTATACAGTTACGCACTACGGTCGGACTTCGGGAAACATACAGTTAGCATCAAAAGAATCTCAGAAACAATATCATTGGCTGAAAACAATCGAATTCTTCTGCATGGCAACAAGCCTACGTAATCTCTTTTAAAAGTTTTAGAGTCAGTCTTAAATTAGTCTTCAATTAAGCTCCGTCGGCACAAGCCGATGTAAAAATAATTTCTTTTACACTTTTCGTGTTTCGTAAAACAATGCAAAGTAGTTTTTGATTGGGTTCATAAGAATAATTTGAACCATTTATCATAATTGTAATAAATCTAAATTGTTACGTTTGTACTATTTCTTGTTAAAATTTAATACACAGTTCAGGAAAGTGCTGAGTGTTTTTTAAAGCACCTTCGTCAATACCAGGGACATCTATAGGTTGTCTTCTTCAAAGAGATATACAGTCCATCGAACAAATTGCTCGTTTTAAGTCCAATGTCACTTAAACGGGAACAGGGGCATCTATAGGGTGTATTCTTCAAAGTCTGGGTTGCCAATATACAGAGTGTTTGTACAAACCCAAAAAAAATTCAAAAATACTGAAGAATCCAGTGAACTTAAAGAAACTTTTCAAGCATCGGACGACGAAGAATGCAAAGAAAATATGTGAAAAAGACCAAAATTGGTGTAATATTATTAAGTTCTCTAGTTCCTGGTAAATCTGTAAATATTCCTTGGAAAATATAGAATGATTTTGAAAACAGAATTCAGAATTTAAAATAATTTCATTTTAAAAACCATTATCCATAGCAATTAATCATGTTTAAAACTCAAAAATACACGTGAATGTTCTATGATACAAAAATGGAACAATAATTTTTTTCTTATTTATAACAATGAAACAGTTTCTTTTGTATTTTTTTCTGTAGAATTCAATGGAGTAATCAGTTTTTTAATTTATTAAAAATTTAAACTAATTATCAACAACTACTGAAAAATTCGTTATTGCAAAAATCATTTTTTGACTTTTTTCAATTTTTGAGCATGTTTTTAAAAGGGGACAATTTTTATATTGTATCAAAAAGTTCACGAAAAAAAAACCAAAAAAATGAGCACCTAAAGAACCATGTGCGATGATTTTTTGCCAAGTTAATTTTGAAAAAAAAAATATTTTTAACCTAAAAACTTTAATATCTTGAAAACCATTACAATTTTTTTTAATCTGAAAAAAATTGTGGTGATTTCAGACATAAAAAGGTATACTTCCACAAAATTTCATCAAAATTAAATTATTTTTGCGGAAATTTAAAATAAAAAACTAAATAATTTTTTGCATTTTCCGCGAAAATTTTGAGGTTATGGTAAAAAATAAAAATAAATAATAAATAAAAAATAGGATTTAGTTTTTTTATTTTATGTTTCTAGAGGAGTGAAATTAGAATTTTATATGGATGTAAGAGCTAAGTCAATTTTTTCTAATTTTTAGAATTTATACAAAAAGAGAAGCTTCGATTTTCATTTTTTTCTATATTTCAATCCAAAAAATGTTTAAAAAAAATATTTCAGGTTCTAAAGTAAGATTTTTGTGAGGGAGGGAACGAATCAATATAAAGTCTCAAATATTATTACGAACGATTTGGCGATCTTTTTAAGATTTGAAACTCAGTCAGTAATCCTGTGTAAAATGGGTTAAGTTTTAAAATTAGGAAGCGTTTCTTATGTATTTGAACTCGCTGACTTCAAAGGACCCCGCACAAAAAGATAGGAAATGGCCGCTCGGTCAAATTGTCTGAATTTTTGATATGTTATACATTTTGTCATTCTGAACAAAGGTCTTAATGGGTACTAAGCTCAAAAGTCCATGGTTTGGCTGCTATGGAGCTCCGAAGCTCCGTGACTCCACCATAGTATAGAAACCTTTAAAACGCATATTACCTTTTTAAAAATCATATTTTAATTATTTTAATGTATGCCCTTAAGTTTTTGAGGTTGATGATTTTAAATATGATGTCAAATCCATAATATTGACAGTTGAAAGCTGTCAAATGCTTTAAAGAAAAAAGAAATCTTATATTAAAGAATGTTATCATATGTTTTTGAGGACGCTGAATTCAAATAAGATGTCAAATCGATAATATTGACAGTTTAAAGCTGTCAAATAGCTATCAAATGCTCTTAAAAAAATAAATCTTATATTAAAGAATATAATCATATGTTTTTGAGGACGCTGAATTCATATGTAATGTCAAATCAATAATATTGACAATTGACAGCTGTCAAATAGTTGTCAAATGCTCTTAAAATAATGAAATCTTACATTAAGAAAAAGAAACTTATGATTTTGAGGACGCTTAATTCGAATCTGTTGTCAAATCGATATACTTTGTGTTTATCGGGCTGCCGTTCGGCAGGCTTGAGGTTTACAACTATTATGCAACTATGGTTATGATTGGGCAGAAGTGCACAGGGGCGAGATATATTTTTTAACACTTATATACATTCAAAAATCCATTTCACTTTCGAGAAATCTTAATTAATATTAATTTAAGCTTAAAAATTCAAATATAATGTGATACTGAAAAATTGTCAGTTGGAAAAAATCATTTGACTGTAAGGTGACAGCTGCCAACTGTCAATTTCATTGGTTTCAACAAACGTATTTTTAAATCATGTTTAAATTCAGCGTCTTCAAAAACATAAGTTCCTATTCCTTAATGTAAGATTTATTTTTTTTAAGAGCATTTGACAGCTATTTGTCAACTGTCAATATTATCGATTTGACAACACATTTGAATTCAGCGTCCTCAAAAACATAAAGTTCTTATTCCTTAGTGTAAGATTTAATTTTTTAAGAGGATTTGACAGCTGTCAACTGCCAATATTATGGATTTGACATCATATTTAAATTCAGCATCCTCAAAAACTTAAGGGCAGACATTAAAATAATTAAAATATGATTTTTAAAAAGGTGATATGCGTTTTAAAGGTTTCTATACTATGGTGGAGTCACGGAGCTCCATAGCAGCCAAAGCATGGACTTTGGAGCTTAGTGCCCATTGAGAATAACAAAATGTATAACGTATCAAAAATTCAGACAATTTGACCGAGCGGCCGTATCCTATCTTTTTGTGCGGGGTCCTTTGGAATGTAATTTTCGAAAAAACAAAATGGCGGACCGGAAGTGACTAGTTGTTTCAGTAAATACATACGATTTTGGTGGGAATCGGTTACTTTATGTTTTTAAACTCACTGATATCAAATTTGGAATTTAATTTGCGAAAAAACAAAATGGCGGACCGGAAGTGACCAGTTGTTCGCCTAAAATGCATACGATTTTGGTGGGAATCGGTATATTTATGTTTTGAACTCGCTGATTTTAAATTTGGAATTTAGTTTGCGAAAAAACAAAATGGCGGACCGGAAGTATTCCTTTACACTACTCACAAGCAACTTCTATTATCAAAATTTGATATTTGTGTGCTGCGAAAATTTTAAATAAAAATTTTGAATAAGAATCTAGAAAAACAAAAATGGTTAATTTAAACTGGAGGAAAGTTGTTGATAATCCTGCATTAAATATGAATTTAATTACTGTAGAAAATGGAAAAGATTCGGATTTTATAGCAAATTTTATTTGCGCTCTCTTGAAATATAATTTTTTTAAATATTCACTCAAAAACTAAAAATAATTACTATCCACAATTCTTAACACTACTGGCTCAAAGAACAGAATGTAAATAAATAAACAGCAACAACAAATTATTATACAAAATAAAAAAAAATAAAAATTTAAAAATAAAACACGAAAGTTTATATTATATATAAACTTTGCAGACTTAAGTCTGGATAAAAGTGTGATGGAAAGATGGTTTATTATTTTTCTTATAGTTAATTTTTTTTAACAAATATTTCTTTTCTCATTAATTGTAAAATGTTATGACGTGAATTTAAAATTATATTTCAAGAGAGGCAGGTATAATATCTATTATGAAAATAGCAGAGCGCAAATTGGACTAGTGTAATACCTGCTCGGGACTATGCGCAGGAAAAGATGTTCTGGGTGTGACACGACATACAACTTTTAGTTCCCAAAACCAAATTGGCAACTTTGCGCAGGAAGTTTTTATTGATTTTGAATCTTAATAACATTTGCGCAACAGTCTACACTGTACAAAATGCTGGGATCTCCTGGGATCATAACTATTTTCATACTTTATTTTAGGTTATGACATTCATACGCGTCTTTGGAATGTACACACTCAACACTCTTTTAATCATACAATATAGAACATTTCGAACAATTTCTTTATATGGAAGTGATCTACATATCTTCAACATTACCATTCATTAAACCATTTTGAAATCGGCAGCGTGGAACGCTTAATTTGTCACTTGACGCGAGTCGAATATTTTGGAGCACGAAATCATTTCGAACCTCCCTCAAGAAAGGTTAAGTTCAGACCCCCGTCACCTGAATATCTGAGGGCTATAAACCGGTTTTAGTGTGGCATGGGGTGCGAGGACATCATTTTTTGGGTTTTGCCGTTTTTTTGGCATCCAGCCCACTGTGTGCCGTTAAAAATTATTTATAACCTCAAAAACTAAATAAATAATAGTTTACAAAATACTGAACGTGAAATGCTGTTTTATTGCAAAAAATTGCATTGTTTTTTAACTTTATTTTAATTTCTATTTGTTTCAAGTTATTGATTTGCTTATTTTTTTCTCAAAAAATTACTCATATCAAGGTATTTTTTCATTTACTATCTAAAAAGACAATTTCTATATTACAATTTTAAATTAAATTTTTTTCAAACACAGAACAAAGTATAGATAATAAAAATTGCATAATATGCAAAGATTTTATTTTGCCTGGTCTAAAATTACAAACCGTAAAAAAAAGTGGACTGGATAGAATTAGAAAAAAAAAGTAGACAAAAATGATGGTATTAGACAGAAACTGCCACTTAGTGTAACCAAAATATTTTGTCATGATAAATTTTATCGTATATATATTGATGGCTGTTAAGCTGTCGCCTCCATGTAATACATGGGGCGACTTGACATCCATGTTAACGATTAATTTAAATTTCAATATAAGGGCATATTTTTAGGGGGAAGTTTAAAATACGTTTCTCATAAGAGGGGTATGTTTTTAGCACAAAAAAAGTATATATATATATATATATATATATATATATATTCATATATGTTATCAGTACAGAAATTATAAAACCGCCTCCTTTTTACCATATATATAGAGGCGCCGACTCGTCTTAGTTGCCTCCAACAATGTTGCCACTTTTCAGTGATGAAAAAAAAAATTTTCCGCTCTTTCACGTGGTGCTATTAGTTTTTGGAATTTTTTTTTTGAGATGTAATGGAAAAACCAAATTTTCGATTTTATTTTATTTTCGAAATTGTAAATTTACCATACCAAAGATTTTTTATCGTTTTCTACACCCATTCAAGTACTTAAATGGCAAGTTTCATCGATATTTCATTTTGTGCAGGTCAAACTCTCTGACAACTGGGCTATAAGTGAATATTAAGCTAGAACCACGTTATCAAAATTGTTGAGGGTTCTGGAATAAACCCTATGTTGTGCCAGTTTCCCAGGACGACCAACAATGTGTTATCGCCTTTTTAAACTGCATCGTAGTTCTAATGGACTGTAGTTTTTATATTGGGTACGTGTGTACTGTAGTAGGTTTGTCTTCTCAACTCCATTCAACAAAAACAATGAACACTTTTATTTAACCATTTATTAAACTGTTAAATAAATAAATGAATAAAACAACAACGTAACAAAGGATTACATTAAACTAGTAGTCAATGAACAAAGTATTAAGTACCTTATGTGCTTAACAAACACTAGCACATAAGTACAAAACTAAAAAGACCGCATCAGTCAGAAAATATTATTTGCGTGTGTTCTGCGTGAGTGATGAATAGACACTGGAGGGTCCTAGCCTGATTCGCAGCTAGAGACACACTGATTTTAGATCGGCGAATCCCTTCCGGGTCGCGCGATTACTTCTAGAAAGATTGTAAGTTTTTTATGCTGTCTCTCTCTCCCGCTTGAGAAGACAAGGATTAACTCAAATTACGTCATGAGTTTAGGGCGGACGTGACTTCTGAAACGTAATCTTAGAAAGTCCGTTATAGATTCTACACGGTAAATATTGGCCTACGTGCCAATCGTCGATGTCTCGCGTTTGAGCGCTGTTTTTGCAAATGCATCCTAGTGCGGTGTTGCCGGTTGAATGAATATGAGTTTACATGTTTAATTGTCTGAAAATTAAACAAAAATTTTAACCCAATGTTAGCATTATTGCTTAGTGCGCGGTATGTAATTAGCAAACGCGAAAGTTCTCTCATTTTATTACTTGCCGCATACACGATACGGTCTCGTTTGTGCTTTTTTAAATATGATTCTCCTATATGAGCAATCAGTAAATCCTTTTTAGCAAGTTTGTGTGATTTAGCAGTAAAACTAATTTTACGTAAAAAAATTCCGTATTTTTCCCAAAGCATGGACCTCGAAAAATTTAAAAATTTAGTAAATTCTCAATGGGCTACAGAAATTGGAAGCCTGGCCTTAAAAGATTTACAAGAAAAATCAGCTACCAAATCCATGTAGCTTCCAATAACGCCCAGTTGTCAGTGTAGAAAACGATAAAAAAATATTTGCAGCTCTCAGGATACCTTGAATGTGTGCACGCCTAAATTTTAGCTTTCTACGGCGATTTTTCAAATTTAATACTTGTGTTATCTTAACAAACACATAGCGGGAATATGTGTTTATCGGAGACGAAAGAGGCCTTAAAATGGGGTTATGATGACTTTGACGACTATCAACGTCATTTATTTCTAATTAATTTTCAGTTAAATATTTTGGAGCATTTGCCCAACTATGTGAATATAGTGACAATTCAGAAATTTAGGAAGAAATTAATAACCTCAAAAAATACGTGTCATTGATAAATTTACAAAATATTTTTATGAAATTTTAAAAAGACAAAATTTTATTTAATTTCATTGCTATAGTCTATTTTTATGTATGAGAGAGTAATAAAACAGCATTTCTAATGCAAAACTTAGTACGGTCATTTTAAATATTTTTACGGAATAATCTAAATATTTCCTAAAATTGTCATAAATGTACCTGAGCTAATACAAGTTTTGGGTCTTTTATAACCATAAGCTGTACAGAACAATAGAAAAAGGTTTGGACAGGCCAAAAGCCCTGTGTATTAAAGATAACATAGCCGTATCTTAAGATTATTTTCAATAAGTACCTATTTGCCAATTTTGTTTTATTTTAATTCCAAGAATTTCTTACAGTAATCGAATTATAAGTAGATAAATCCCTTACCAACAAATTTCACCGAAAATGCGATTGTAGGTTTTCCATTTAGTAAGGAGGTCCAGTTGTGTATTCTTGACAGCTTACTAAATGTCGTTTAGTTGCAACATGCAAGGTGCAGTGTGCAGTCTATTGTGAATTCTAGTGTGATCATGGAAAATTTGGAAGTACCGCGTAAACGACAAAAAATCGGTCCTTTAACAGTTAATGAAAAAACATTAATATTTAATTGTTTTAAATCATTTACAGACAAACATTTATGTAAAAGCGTTGATGACACAGTGGAATTAGTTAGTAGTACGCTTGGTGTTGGGAAATCTACGATTTAGAGTTGTTAAAGAAGAGAAATGTGGCGAGTTTCAAACAGCACGTAAAGCTCCAGGAAAACCAAAAATTCAAATAGAAAATCATTTGAAAGAAAGACTTCGAAGGAAAGTGCGTGCGTTCTTCTTTAGAAAAGAATTTCCGACAGTAGACAAAGTTCTTGCCATGGTTCGAGATGATAAGGATTACCCTGAAATGAGTCGAAGCACACTATGGAAACTTTTAAAAGAAATAGGTTTTCTATGGAAAAAGCATTCCAGAAAGTTTAATAGAAAGGAGCGATATTGTAGTATGGAGGAGAAATTACCTAAGGACTATAAAAGAAATGAGAAACCAAAGAAGAAATATATTTTATTTAGATGAAACATGGATCAACGAGGGACATACACCAAATAAATTTTGGCAAGATGAAACTGTTACAAGTCGAAGACAGGCTTTTTTAAATGGTTTAAATCCACCATCAGGAAAGGGGCGCAGACTGATAATAGTACACATCGGTAGTTCAAACGGTTTTGTTAATGGTGGTTTATTGACTTTTGAATCTACTCGTACCGGTGACTACCATGAGGACATGAATGCTGATGTCTTTAAAGAGTGGTTCGAACAAATGATAGATCTTCTTCCTCAGAACTGTATAATAGTAATGGATAATGCAAGTTATCACTCGAGACTTACAGAAAAAATGCCCACAACCAAGTGGTTAAAAAAAGATTTACAGAATTGGCTAAATTCAAAGAATATTAAGTTCCATCCCGGTTCTGTGAGAAGAGAACTGTATCATTTGTGTTCCCTTCATAAAGAGAAATTAAAAAAATATGAAATTGATGAAATTGCAAAAAATCGTGGGATGACGGTGGTTAGATCACCACCATATCATTGCGAAGTAAACCCGATTGAACTGATATGGGCACAGATAAAGGGAGAAGTTTCAAGAAAAAATAATTCTTTTAAAATGAGTGATGTTAAACAGTTGTTTTTGGAGGCTGTAAATAATGTGAAGCCTGAAAACTGGGAAAAGGCAGTAAATCATACGATTAAAGAAGAAGAGAAAATGTGGAAGTTGGACAATATTACTGATGAAATGATCGAGCCACTCATTGTAAATATTCTGATTTCGATTCTGATTTGGATTTGTAGGTAAGAAGTAGTTTTTATATTAAAATTATTATTTATGAACGTAACGTTGTTTAAAAGTCAAAGTTTAAACCCTTATACCTACATAACCCGTTTGACACAATGTTCTTAACATACCTTGTGGAAAAATAAAATATTTTAGAAAAAATTGCACTTTTTTACCTTCAGCTGTTTAGAAGTTATAAGCAGGTTAATTAGGTGAAAATATAAGTGTACACCCGATATATTTATTATATTTATACAAAGGTTATTTCATACGAAAATACTCGAGGTATAACTTCACAAAATATTTTAACTGTCTACTAAAAGAAGTGGTACGCCTATGGATTACGAACGCTTTATTATTTTAATACTCTCTCATACATAAAAATAGACTATAGTCATGATATTTTATGAAATATGAAATTAAAAATGATCAGTAGTAATACCCCTAGGGCCTTGATAATACCGAGATAATTTTGTCATAGAGAATGCTGAAAGCGTGTTGCTTGATAATGGCCCGAGGCCGAAGGCCGAGGGCTATTATCCTTAAGCAACACGCTTGAAGGATTCTCTATGACAAAATTTTGAGGATTTATCAAGGCCCGAGGGGTATTCGATAAGATAATTTTTTACTTTGTAGATTTAAACATTTTTAAACTAGTTGTCAGTTTGACATTTAATTAATTTTTAATCAAAAACTTGACTTGCTGAAAACACCAAACTGAAAACACCACATGTAGGGTGTTATCGCTGTAATCCATAGCTGATTGGATGAAATTTGACACATGACTCTAAATTAAGTAATTTGATTGGTTACAATAGTTAGTAAAAAATTATCAATAAAATATATTTATTTTTGCTATTATGCTTAATCACAACTTCCATCCAAGTAGGCATTCAACCTAATGAAAAACGACAAAACGATAATAAAGATAAACCACAAGAAAAATTATCGGCACAAAACAATGAAAGAAATTAAGAATAATACAGGTACTGTTAAAAAAGAATTAAAAATGACTGATACCGGTTCCACAAAGACTAATAGCACAATAAAACCATCTCATGATGAAACAGAAAATATAATAGTAGAAGATTCTGCACAAACCGAATCAGGTGCTGTGATTAGAGGAGTTTTTTTAATATTTATTTATTTAGTAAGTAAGGTCTACAATTTCCCCTACTCAAACAATTTTATCTATAAAATGCCAACCGAATGATAGAAACGGGTTCTGAAAAATCTAGTAAATACCTAAACCATTTAATTATTCTATGCAATATACGAGCAAAGGCCAGTCCGTGTTTTAAGTGTATTTAAATATTTAAATCCCGAAAAAGTAAGATATTTGTGTGACTACGGGAAGAAAAAGGAAAGAACTATTGTACGTACAATTGTCTTTACGAAATAAAGACATAAAATTTTTTAGTCTATCAAAAAGGATTGTTAACTTACTAAAAAACAAATCGGTGTGTGAAAAAATAACTGGAATATAACATTATTACTAGATTATTTTTATAATTTTAACAATCTGTATATCAATAAATTTACCAAAGCATGGACCTCGAAAGATTTAAAAATTTAGTAAATTCTCAATGGGCTACAGAAATTGGAAGCCTGGCCTTAAGAGATTTACAAGAAAAATCAGCTACCAAACCCATGTAGCTTCCAATAACGGAAGATATTATTAAATTAGTTAAATTGGTTGAAGATAAAGCAGAACGAGCATATGAAAAAATAACTTTATCAAAAGATCTTGAGGCTTATAGGATTTTGTCTGAAACTGTTCTAGTTTCTAGTATTTTACATAACTGAAAACGGGTTGGGGACGTTCAATTTCTAGAATTTAAATCCTGCAAAGAACAACTTCAAAATGTTAATACTATATTACAAACGGAATTACCGAGTTCATTAACGAGAAATGAAAAAATGTTGATAAAAAATTATAAAAGAATTGTATCTATTGGAAAAGGAAGCAAACCTGTAACCATACTAATTCCCAAAAAAATGCAGAAGTTTTACTCCATGTTATGTAAATTAAGAAATGAAACTTGGTTTCGCGCTAGGTAATAATTATCTACTAACATATCCAATTTCAAGATTCTTTAGTTCTCAGTTATGGCAAGCGACGTTGTCGCTTTTTCGGAGGTGGTGATCCGAAAACAGGAGGTATTATCGCATTGTGGCTGTCGAGTTTAGGGCGACACTAGCGCCAGTGATCTATACTCGAACTAAAAGACCGTTTTGCTGGTATTCGGGGTCAAAATTGCCTCCAGACAAATTTTTACCGATAAGACCTATGCTACCTAAATGTTTGGCGAAACGTTGTCACCTCCGTAAATGGAAGTCACAGCGTAATTTCGGAGGTGAATGAGACTACCGCATATCTGTGTTGGAGGTGACACTGACACTTTATACATACATATACATATATATATATATATATATATCCTTCCCGAAAATAAAATGCAGAAGTTCCACCAACAAAGATTTTAAGATCATCCAGAAAGTTTGAATTTAAAAATGAATGCTTATTTTGCGATATGGATGATTCAGAAGAAGCCATTAAAAAAGAAATAAAAAAGCCTAAATCAAAACGTGTTACCATTCTACATATATCTAAATTAGAAATACAACACAAAATTTTGGACCATGCCAAAATTCTGTACAAAGATAAAATGGGACAAAAAGTTTTTGATCGTTTATCAGGTGTTCAAAATTTTGTAGAAACCGAAGCTAGATATCATTTAAAATGCTATCAAAACTTATATAAGGGTCATTCCATAAAAACGGGACAATCTGTGTCCTGTTGATTTTTTCAGTTGAAAACAGGTTATCACTTGCCTCATAATACGTTTTATCTAGACATATTAAACTGTTCTATATATCTCTTAAGTAAAAACCCCTTGAAATATAATATTGTTATGGTCTATTTTTATGTATGAGAGAGTAATAAAACAGCATTTCTAATGCAAAACTTAGTACGGTCATTTTAAATATTTTTACGGAATAATCTAAATATTTCCTAAAATTGTCATAAATGTACCTGAGCTAATACAAGTTTTGGGTCTTTTATTGGCCTTTTATAACCATAAGCTGTACAGAACAAGAGAAAAAGGTTTGGACAGGCCAAAAGCCCTGTGTATTAAAGATAACATAGCCGTATCTTAAGATTATTTTCAATAAGTACCTATTTGCCAATTTTGTTTTATTTTAATTCCAAGAATTTCTTACAGTAATCCAATTATAAGTAGATAAATCCCTTACCAACAAATTTCATCGAAAATGCGATTGTAGGTTTTCCATTTAGTAAGGAGGTCCAGTTGTGTATTCTTGACAGCTTACTAAATGTCGTTTAGTTGCAACATGCAAGGTGCAGTGTGCAGTCTATTGTGAATTCTAGTGTGATCATGGAAAATTTGGAAGTGCCGCGTAAACGACAAAAAATCGGTCCTTTAACAGTTAATGAAAAAACATTAATATTTAATTGTTTTAAATCATTTACAGACAAACATTTATGTAAAAGTGTTGATGACACAGTGGAATTAGTTAGTAGTACGCTTGGTGTTGGGAAATCTACGATTTACAGAGTTGTTAAAGAAGAGAAATGTGGCGAGTTTCAAACAGCACGTAAAGCTCCAGGAAAACCAAAATTTCAAATAGAAAATCATTTGAAAGAAAGACTTCGAAGGAAAGTGCATGCGTTCTTCTTTAGAAAAGAATTTCCGACAGTAGACAAAGTTCTTGCCACGGTTCGAGATGATAAGGAATACCCTGAAATGAGTCGAAGCACACTATGGAAACTTTTAAAAGAAATAGGTTTTCTATGGAAAAAGCATTCCAGAAAGTCTATTTTAATAGAAAGAAGCGATATTGGAGTATGGAGAAGAAATTACCTAAGGACTATAAAAGAAATGAGAAATCAAAGAAGAAATATATTTTATTTAGATGAAACATGGATCAACGAGGGACCTACACCAAATAAATTTTGGCAAGATGAAACTGTTACAAGTCGAAGACAGGCTTTTTTAAATAATTTATCTACTGGTTTAAATCCACCATCAGGAAAGGGGCGCAGACTGATAATAGTACACATCGGTAGTTCAAACGGTTTTGTTAAAGGTGGTTTATTGACTTTTGAATCTACTCGTACCGGTGACTACCATGAGGACATGAATGCTGATGTCTTTAAAGAGTGGTTCGAACAAATGATAGATCTTCTTCCTCAGAACTGTATAATAGTAATGGATAATGCAAGTTATCACTCGAGACTTTCAGAAAAAATGCCCACAACCAAGTGGTTAAAAAAAGATTTACAGAATTGGCTAAATTCAAAGAATATTAAGTTCCATCCCGGTTCTGTGAGAAGAGAACTGTATCATTTGTGTTCCCTTCATAAAGAGAAATTAAAAAAATATGAAATTGATGAAATTGCAAAAAATCGTGGGATGACGGTGGTTAGATCACTACCATATCATTGCGAAGTAAACTCGATTGAACTGATATGGGCACAGATAAAGGGAGAAGTTTCAAGAAAAAATAATTCTTTTAAAATGAGTGATGTTAAACAGTTGTTTTTGGAGGCTGTAAATAATGTGAAGCCTGAAAACTGGGAAAAGGCAGTAAATCATACGATTAAAGAAGAAGAGAAAATGTGGAAGTTGGACAATATTACTGATGAAATGATCGAGCCACTCATTGTAAATATTGGTTGCGACAGTTCATCTTCTGATTTGGATTTGTAGGTAAGAAGGAGTTTTTATATTAAAATTATTATTTATGAACGTAACGTTGTTTAAAAGTCAAAGTTTAAACCCTTATACCTACATAACCCGTTTGACACAATGTTCTTAACATACCTTGTGGAAAAATAATATATTTTAGAAAAAATTGCACTTTTTTAGAAGTTATAAGCAGGTTAATTAGGTGAAAATATAAATGTACACCCGATATATTTATTATATTTATACAAAGGTTATTTCATACGAAAATACTCGAGGTATAACTTCACAAAATATTTTAACTGTCTACTAAAAGAAGTGGTACACGCCTATGGATTACGAACGCTTTATTATTTTAATACTCTCTCATACATAAAAATAGACTATAGTGTTTTTTGCCACATTTACAGCTAAAATGTCAACACCGTAAAGTGTCCACCTGCCTGTTTTTTATTTATATTTAAATATTTTAACTCGACAGATAGTCCAAATATAACCACAATGCTGTAAACATTCGAAAACGCGTTGAATTGTAGCAACTAGTTATGTCCATTGAGAGTTTTTGATTAATTCTCTATTTTTATGACACATTAATAAGTGTCCTACAAGTTTGGCATCAACACCGCTCTCAAGGATGATGTTGCAAAATGGAGTAAAGTAGTGGGAGTAATTACGCTATTGAATTTCCATTCGAACAGTTAAAATCTCGTTAGTTGAGCGTAAGGTGTCAAGGAGGTAGGATGTTTGTTCTATTTTGTTTTGTGCTGTGTATTGGTGACATTAAGTGGCAACCGGAGTTCTTGTGAGAAGCAAATTTCACTTCTATTTTATGAGGATTTTCTGATATAAAATTATATTTATATGCGCGCCACTGAGAATACTTGGCGATGGAATATTTCTCGACAGCTTTAAATATATGTAACGATGTGGTAGTACATTACAAAGATATTTAAGAAAAAAATGGGAAACCATTTTATTTAAAAACTACTTGATATTTATTAAAACAAATAGGAGCAAATTTTCATAGATTTAATGCAGAATGGCACGGATATTTCTTTTTGTGATTTTCCATTTAAAATTAACAAAATAAATACTTTTCGAATGTTTACAAAAAAAATCAGGGTATCTCCACCCTAAGTTTTGTAATTATTAGTATTTCCTGAAAATTTCACATCAGACTAAAACTAAAGGCTTAAAAGGTTATTAAAATTTTTCAAGGGGTTCGGTTTGCTCTTAAGGCAGGCGTATGTTTGTTATCGTACGTTGCGTTAAATCTATTTTCTTCGTTAATTTTTTTCTCATATTTTTTTACCTATTGTTAATAGTCACGATAAGTTTACATTTGCAGTTTTACTCTTCTAAAATGATATTAAACAGTAAAATTTAAGCTTGAAGTATATTTTGGTCAACACCATCATATTTCAACTCATTGCCGAAGAAATACAAACTGAATATGTGTTAGAAGTGATTTTGAATAATATGTTTATTGTTTATATTAGAATTTTTGAGACTTAGTTTAAACTTATATGTTTTATTAAATACTTAAATGTTTACATTATTAAGAATCTTTAATTTGATCTTATTCATCAACACCATAGGCAGTAAAACCTAAAATCACTCAAAATTCGTGAAAACCCAATCTACGATTTCTGCTGCTCATAGTGGAGTAGGTAGATACAAATAATCATATTAAACTTACTCTTAAGTCAAAAGTATGTCATAATGTATTTTGAAAATGTCCCACTTTTATGGAATGACCCATAAACATTTTTTGGACTGAAATATAGTTTTTCTAAGAGAATCAAGCATAAATATCGCGATAAACATAAAACAATTGAAAAAAAATGAAAATCGATTTTTTTTATTATTCCCTAAATCGGGCACTTTAAATAAAGAAATAAAATGTTGGATTTTCTTTTTAAGATAAAATTTTTTCCTGTACTATTGTTTTTGCCGATTTTGTCTGGACAAATACATTTTTTTTTTAATTTTTACCATGTCTTCCCGACATAAAAATACATATTTTCTCCAAGTTTTAAGAAAATTCGAGAATTCTTTGGTTATTTATAATTGCGCCAATTCGTTTTTTGAGGTTAGGATGCATTTTTAAAAAAACCCTACTATACGGATTTGTACTCTATTTCATCACGGTCATTTTAATTTTTTTTTTATTTTTCCACGACTCTTAGAGCCCGAGATAGTGAAAATAGTGAAGCAATCCACTCGAAAATACCAAAAATGCTGTTTTTGGCACATACCTCGCGAAGCTAAATACCAAATTTATTGACACATTTTTTACAAGCTTCTCTTTATGTATAAATTTTCAGAATATTTTCGTCTAATTTCACCCCACTATTTACTCTGATTTTTAAACTTAGATGTTGATTTATTACTCTCAACTGAATTAGAAAAGTAAAGGAAAATACATTTAGTTATATTTCATTGTAATGAATTTTTGATATCTTGTTCTTTTTCATCTGATCTAATAATATTGCAAGTTATATACTTACTTCGTTATTACTTAAATCTAAAACCTGGATACACGATTTTAAGAGACTAATAGAAGAAATATCTCTGACATAGTTGTTCTGCAAATCAAGTATCTCCGGTGCCATTTCCACTCCTTGATTTATTATGTAGTGAAAAAATTTTTGGTTGAATAGCGGAATATATTCGTTTAAATCTGAAAAATATCTAATTGAGTGCAAAATACAGTTAAAATTAAATGTTTTACCAATATCATCACTAAAATTATTTAAATCTAACATTTTAGTTTCTTTCTTGTATCGTTTTTCTATTACTTCTTGAATATTTTTAGTATTGTCTTCAACTGGCACTTCTTCGGAAACGATACAGTTGGCCAAAATTATCACATGAAACTAAAGAAAGTTTCAGAATTAACAGATGTAACAGTAAAAAAAATATCAAATAAAATTTATTAATTTGTAGACGTGAGTGGTTATTTAATACTTCATTATTTTAAATATATTTTTCTCCAACCATCAAAAAGTGTTGACATTTTTGTACTATTTTCAGGTGCAAAAGCCATCAATTCCCTTACCGTACAAAAATTTGCTCGTTGCTTAGCAACACTTTTAATCCTAGGATTAAAAACGCTACTTTTAATCCTAGGACTAAAAGTAATTGCATTTGAGCTCTCTAATTGAAATTTGAAGAAAAAACATTGTCTCTTACAAACTTAGTAAAACAAACTAATTGGGCAACTATATATATATATATATATAGGTATTTATTTGTTATTTATAGTGATATTGAATGTACAATTGGAACAATTATTGCCAAAATTCAAAGCACCACTGAAATTATCACTAACAATTTTCGAACAATTCAAAAGATTTTCATTAATGTTAGAACTACTCAAAATATTCTCCGTAACTGTTGATGAAACATTCGAGGAAATATCTGAACAGGTACTTGTACCTTCTTTGTCAGGTTGCAATATTTTTCTGGCAGTATTCTCTTTGTTGATACGTGATTCTTCAATATATCCTTCTGCTACCGTACTCGATTTCCAACCTCCATGTCTTTTAAGACAAGTGAGGTCACCGCCATCATCAATAAGAAGTGTAGCAGATGTTCTTCTTAGCGAATGTCCAATATACTCCTTCCAATTTTCTAAATTCAAAAATTTTGCAATTTCTTGCGGCACGGCACTAATTTTGTGAATACCAACAACCATTCTTTGACACTTCCCATTAACATACTTCAAAAATAAACGACGTTCCTGTATATTTGATGGCCGTAGTGCAACATATTTTCGAAATAAACGCAAATAATTATCGCCTAACGAGGTTTCTTGTTTTTTGTCTTCAAAATTTTTACGGCCAGGGGGTCTATTCTCGAATGCCGAACAAAATGTGTCGAATTCGACATTTGTCGATGGAAATTGTCGCACAACTTGAAATTGTGGTAATCTCGATTGGTTTCGTCTTCCAAGACGTATGAGACATATTTGGTCGAATAACATGAGCTGGCAACATCGAATTAATGATTCTCAAATATGTTCTGTGCCATTACTGCCATTGTGACTTGCGTTGTGGGTTCAGTAACTTGGTTTAATTTAATGATGGAAGAAAAAAAAAGTTATTGTACCCAATCCCAAAAAGAAACTCTCATCAATTTGATGAGAGATAAAGAAAATGAACAACTTTTAAGTGGAAAATTTTCTGCAGTATTTTCTTTTAAAGATGCTAGAAGTAAGTGGCAAAATATTGCCTCAATTTTAAATTCAGCCTCAGGTGCCTCTAAAGACTGGAAGCAATGGAAAAAGGTATAATAATAACCACTCAATTGTTAACATATAGATATAGATGTTTCATTTTCAGACATGGCAAGATCTTAGATCTAAAGCAAAAAAAAACAAGTCGGATCAAGATAAACATGCCAGAGGTACTGGAGGTGCGATGTCCCTGTACCACAAACGGTTCCAGAAGAATAATTAACTCACGCACTAATTCTTTACTTAATCTAAATGTTTTTATAAATTTCCTGTCCGATAACAATCTGAACGCATCTTGATATATTCCTCTTCTATCTCGAGGCCGTTGATAATTTTCTTGATTTTCCAAATTTTCAATCGCTATCAATAAGGCTGCCATCCTGAAATAACGTATCCACAATCTAATCTAACCTGCCAGAGACAACTATAACCTGCTACCCTAAAATAATACTGTCAAATATTTCATGTCGCATTCGACATAAAATTGTCGACCGCTTCAGACCACTCTACAATTGTCTACTACTTATTGATCGAAAATTTTCGAATGCGACATTCGACAATAAGAAATTACGTTTTTTGTTCGACAATCTAAGAATCTCGCATGCGACAAAATATGTCACCGTTTGAGAATAGACCCCCAGGACCGAGTCCATATCTTCAATGTCATCAATTTTCAACTCGCAACTGCAAATATTGCTCGTAAAAAAAATATGCACTTTCAATCCTTATAATATAATATACTAATTTTGATCTTCATATGAAACGAACACATTTTCAAATGTCTGTAATTCCTAACCTTTCAACATTGGACAACACGTGTAGTGTACCGAATTCTGTGAAAAAGTCCGATACATCCATTATCATAGAAGACATAAAAGAAAGTTAATTACGAAAATTATAAGCAACCTTAAGATTGACATATACAGTATGTTCTATAACACAATGCCAAATCAAAGTTTAAATAGAGTAGGAATTTAGTTATTTAGTAAAAATTATGAAAAGGGGACTTAAAAAAAAGGGTGACATGTTTGTTTTGTGATGAAAGATGTCAGAGGTGAAAATTGGAAATAAAAAAAGTATAATCTTGTAATTTCACATAATCATTACAATTGGCGCCCAACGTGGGGCGAATTTAAATAAAGTGGGGCAATAACGAAAATAGGGTTATAAAATAAAACAATAGAGACAATATGGAGCTAAGAAGGGTTAAACAGGTCAAACAAAGGGAAGTGGAACGACACGGAGAAGATGAAGAACAATGGCAAGGAGATATACAAAGACCAGATCGACAAGAATTAATCATGGAAGAAAAAGATGATACCACAGTTAGTGCAGAAGAAGAATCAGAGAATGAACATGATAAAGAAGAGGAAAATAATAAAGAGACACAAAAACAGGAAAAGGGAATGAATGACATTTTACAGATTATAATGAACGAAATGGAGAAGAAGAGATCAAACAATGTATTGAACAATTATAAATTAAAATAGACATTATGAGAGGAGATATGACAAAACAACAAGAGATATTTAAACAAGAATTCAATCAGAAAACAGAAATAGTAATCAAAGAGACAGAACAAATACAAACAAGAATGTATGATATAAGAAATGAGATCGAGGAAGATAGAAAAGAAGACAGGAAGTAATGAGAATAAATGAAAAATTAGAGAATCAGAGTCGTTACATGAAAAGAAACAGTGAAACAATCAAGAAAATAGAAGAAGAAATGGAACAAGGATTCAGAATAAGTGATGAAATCAAAAAAGAAGAATATAAGAAATCAGCAGAAATGATTAAGCAGAATGTAAAAAAAATACAAGTGGAGAAAGGATAATCATATATGGTAGAGAAGGGAATTGAGGTAGAATTAACATATTATGGAGATTTAAAAATACACCCAGTAAGATTCATTAAAGACGTAGAAGAAAGATTAAACGAAAGTAGAGAGAGAAATTGGAAGAAATTAAGACGTAAAACATTAAAAGGAAGAGCAGATGTATGGTGAAATGTCGTTGAAGAAAATTATATGGAATTTGTAAAAAATAAAGGGGCATTTTTAGATTATTTTTGGGGAAAATGACGCAGACAAAAGTAATGAGATTAGTAAAATTCGTTGAACTTTTCTTATTCATTACATTACAAGAAAAGTTTCAACGAAATTTTGGGGAATGTTTGTTTTGTGATGAAAGATGTCAGAGGTGAAAATTGGAAATAAAAAATATTAAAAAAAGTATAATCTTGTAATTTCACATAATCATTACAATTGGCGCCCAACGTGGGGCGAATTTAAATAAAGTGGGGCAATAACGAAAATAGGGTTATAAAATAAAACAATAGAGAAAATATGGAGCTAAGAGGGGGTAAACAGGTCAAACAAAGGGAAGTGGAACGACACGGAGAAGATGAAGAACAATGGCAAGGAGATATACAAAGAACAGATCGACAAAACGTACAAGAATTAATCATGGAAGAAAAAGATGAAACCACAGTTAGTGCAGAAGAAGAATCAGAGGATGAACATGATAAAGAAGAGGAAAATAATAAAGAGACACAAAAACAGGAAAAGGGAATGAATGACATTTTACAGATTATAATGAACGAAATGGAGAAGAACAAAAAACAATGTATTGAACAAAATAGGAAACAAGGTAAAGAAGAGATCAAACAATGTATTGAACAATTATAAATTAAAATAGACATTATGAGAGGAGATATGACAAAACAACAAGAGATATTTAAACAAGAATTCAATCAGAAAACAGAAATAGTAATCAAAGAGACAGAACAAATACAAACAAGAATGTATGATATAAGAAATGAGATCGAGGAAGATAGAAAAGAAGACAGGAAGTAATGAGAATAAATGAAAAATTAGAGAATCAGAGTCGTTACATAAAAAGAAACAGTGAGACACTCAAGAAAATAGAAGAAGAAATGGAACAAGGATTCAGAATAAATGATGAAATCAAAAAAGAAGAATATAAGAAATCAGCAGAAATGATTAAGCAGAATGTAAAAAAAATACAAGTGGAGAAAGGATAATCATATATGGTAGAGAAGGGAATTGAGGTAGAATTAACATATTATGGAGATTTAAAAATACACCCAGTAAGATTCATTAAAGACGTAGAAGAAAGATTAAACGAAAGTAGAGAGAGAAATTGGAAGAAATTAAGACGTAAAACTTTAAAAGGAAGAGCAGATGTATGGTGGAATGTCGTTGAAGAAAATTATATGGAATTTGTAAAAAATAAAGGGGCATTTTTAGATTATTTTTGGGGAAAATGACGCAGACAAAAGTAATGAGATTAGTAAAATTCGTTGAACTTTTCTTATTCATTACATTACAAGAAAAGTTTCAATGAAATTTTGGGGAATGTTTGTTTTGTGATGAAAGATGTCAGAGGTGAAAATTGGAAATAAAAAATATTAAAAAAAGTATAATCTTGTAATTTCACATAATCATTACAATAGATACAGGGTGTCCCGTTGGTAAACGGAAATATTTTAAAGGTAGGTAGAGGTCACAAAGGCGATTCTAAATAACCCATATATAATGAGTCTCTTGGCTTCCATAACCGAGTTACTGGGTGTTTTATCAATTATGCATAATTATTCATTTGGCCAGCACTTTTGAATCACTTATCTTTTCCATTTTTGGCATACAGCTTACACTTCTCACGAATAATGTACTGAAATATTGAGAGATATGAAAATCCAGGTTCGGCTTTAGGAAAAATTAAAACATAATAAAAATATCAAAACAACACCCTGTATATCACAATTTTAATATTTTCATTTTAGATTTGAATAGAGGGGAAAAAACTGAATTGAAACAAGTTGTTATTTTTATCCCGCCACCGATTCGAATTGGAAAATTTTGAAACTGAAAGTAAAAATTTCGTTTAATTTAGAAAAAACATATTATGAAACTCATTTTTTCTTTAACGATTTCAAAAATTCACTTCGCGTCATTTACCTATTTCTTGTTTATTTGGCTTAAAATAATTTTACAATGTACTGGTATACCTGCAGGCCCGTACTTAGGGGAAAAATCAATTAGGTATTTATTTTTTAAACGCCCAGTATAAAGTAAAGCGGGACAGTAAACGCTCATAGTAACTATGAAACTAACAAACATTTATTAATAATTAACGAAATTTCTCAAAATGTCCACTATTTTGTTTTATGCACTTTCTTGCACGTCTCTTTTTTTTGAAACTGAAAGTAAAATTTTAGAGAATGGATTTATATTCGACATTTAGACAATCCTATATTGTTCATATTTTTATTATTTGTCCGTTTTAACACTATTATAAGTAATATTGCAGATCCGTACTTTAACAAAATATTAAATTGATTACTTTTCGATCGCCTCGTATAATTTTATTTTAGCACAGTGGATTATGCTGTAAAGGGATACCTGAAATACAAGGTGTATTCTAAAGAAATAAAAAATAGAGAAGAACTGCTTCAAAGAATTGAGGAAGCCTGCGAGGAACTGAGAAACATTTCATTTATTAAGAAAATCAGTAAGGGACATCATTAAACGAGCAAAAAAGTCCATAAAACAAAATGGTAGACATTTTGAGCAATTTCTTTAATTATTAATAAATGTTTATTAGTTACTATAAGCGTTTATTGTCCCGCTTTACTTTATACTGGGCGTTTAAAAAATAAATACCTAATTGAATATTTTCCCTTAAGTACGGGCCTGCAGGTGTACCCGTACATTGTAAAATTATTTTAAGCCAAATAAACCAGAAATAGGTAAATGACGCGAAGTGAATTTTTTAAATTGTTAAAGAAAAAATGAGTTTCATAATATGTTTTCTCTAAATTAAATGAAAATTTTACTTTCTCTTTCAAAATTTTCCAATTCGAATCGGTGGCGGGATAAAAACAGCAACTTGTTTCAATTCAGTTTTTTCCCCTCTATTCAAATCTAAAATGGAAATATTAAAATTGTGATATACAGGGTGTTGTTTTGATATTTTTAATATGTTTCAATTTTTCCTAAAGCCGAACCTGGATTTTCATACCTCTCAATATTTGGGTACATTATTCGTGAAAAGTGTAAGCTGTATGCAAAAAATGGAAAAGATATACTAAGTGATTCAAAAGTTCTGGCCAAATGAATAATTATGCATAATTGATAAAACACCCTGTAACTCGGTTATGGAAGCCAAAAGACCCATTATATATGGGTTTTTTAGAATCGCCTTTGTGACCTCTACCTACCTTTAAAATATTTTCGTTTACCAACGGGACACCCTGTATAAAACAAAAACATAAAAAACTAAGCTTTAATTTGAATAATGGAAATAAACAAATCAACAGAACCCTAAGAAACCCGGAGGTTGTGTAAAGGTTGTCGTTTTAAATGTAACAGTGAAGCGCGGTAATAAAATAGCATAGTAAGTATATGTTTCTTCTATTTTTATTTTAAAGAAGTATATCTAACTATAAGTATAAAGGCTAGTACTCACTCGTAGACAAAATCGCGTAACTCGTGTCTAAAGACAAAGTTCTGCGATTGTCTATAGACAAATCGGGAATAAATTGCTTGTTCTGCAACTACTTGTAGACAAAAATCGCCTCGGATGGAAAACTTGAGACATATCGCGCAACATTTCGTAGTTTGGAAGTGTTTGAAACTACCTGCGTCGCCCATGCAGATTGTGTTTATTGAATGTCGGATTGCATTTGTAGATTATTTGTTTTCCACAAGATAAAACTATACTCAACAATGCTACCCAAAGACCCAAAAGAGAAATACAATAAATTAAAGTAGAATCGATCGACAAGATTAGTATTTACCTAAGAGAGTTGACAGAGGACTGATTATTCACTCAGATTGAAAAGACCCATAATGCGAATACCACCTGTCAGATTGGAAGACGGTAAATGGGTTAGAAATAGTGAGCAAAAAGCAACAAGATTTGCAAATCATCAAGATCAAGATGAAGAACCCACTCTGGAAGAACATCCACAGACTGATCAAGAAATAGAATTTACCTCTCTCAAAGAAGTAATTACCGAAATAAAAGAGAATATCAATCCGAAAGAAGCTCCAGGTTTTGAATTAATTACTGGATACATTTTAAAACAATTACCCAAAAAAGCAATAATTAAACTAACTAACCTAATGAATGCTGCCTTCAGACTGAAGTATGTACCCAGCCTTTGGAAAATTGTGGAAGTCATAATGATACCCAAGCCAGGTAAACCACCACAGGAGGCATCGTCATACAGACCGATCTCATTACTGCCTGTTATTTCGAAACTATTTGAGAAACTCCTACTCAAAAGATTAAAACCACTTATCTAAGAAAGAGAAATTATCTCTGATCACCAACTTGGATTTAGAAATAAGCACTCGGTTCATAGAATAACCAACATTATAGAGAAATCATTAGAAGAGAAAAACATCTGTGCTCCTATCTTTCTTGATGTAGCACAAGCGTTTCATAAGGTTTGGCATGAAGGCTTAATAAATAAGCTCAAGCTTTTCCTTTCAAAACAATATACGCTCATTCATATTTATCAGAAAGTTACTTTAGAATTAGGCAAGAAAAAGCCTATTCCGATCTTAAAGAAATTAAGGATGGAGTACCACCAGGAAGTGTCCTAGGACCTGTCATATACTTACTGTACACATGTGATATTCCAGAGCTAGAAAACAATACCATAGCCACCTTCGCCGACGACACTGCCATGAAGAAAGCAATGAAGAAACAACCCACAAGCTGCAAACAGCCGTCCACCTTATCTATGACTGGACGAAGAGATGGAAAATTAAACTTAATGAAACTAAATCACTCCACATTAACTTTACAAACAAAAGGATAGATCATATTTCAGTCAGAATAAACAATAACCTAATTCCATATTCAAACACAGCGCAAAATACTTAGGTATTACCTTAGATGCCAAACTCCGATGGAAAGTGCATTGTGATATACCACAGGTATATCGAGCACCCCGTATAGTGTATAATTATTATTGTTATGTTAATGTTAGGTTATTGCTATTGTATTTGTTATCAAGACATCGACTTGTGCGACAAGGTCGATCCTTGACTGTATGTGAACGACCAGGTAGATGATCTTGATAGAGGTCAATACATGTATATATATACCAAATTATTGTAGGCGTTAGATTATATATCAATTAGATATATATTAGATATAGATTAGATATCAGATAGATATAGAGATATAACTAGATATACCTATAAGTCTTGTATCCAGTATTAGGGGTTAATCCCCAAATTATAATTGTTGTTTTTACAAAGAGTTTTACTTCCCTACGACATCAGTACATGGCACATGTCACCAGATGTCACAGCATGTTAAAAAGAAAAGAACTTGGATTGAAATATAGAAAAATGTACTGGCTAATTGGAAGAAACTCCACTCTGTCTCTAATGCTTTATAAGCAGATACTTAAGCCTGTATGGACCTATGGTATCCAACTATGGGGATACACCAAAGCAAGCAACTTAACAATCATCCAAAGATTTCAAAACAAAGCACTGAGGAACATAGTAGAGGCTCCTTGGTACATTCGCAATAGTGACCTCCATAGGGATCTGGAAATGGACACACTTGACCAGACCATCAAGAAATTAGCAAAGAGTCATCAAGAAAGACTTCATCATCATGTCAATGTCGAGGCTATCTAGCTCCTTGACAATTCTGGGTTAGAAAGAAGACTTAAGAGGATCAAGCCCTTTGAGTTAGTTTAGTGTTTTTAGTGCAAAAGCAGAGCTTGTGTGTGCACGTTAAACTTTAGTGCAATCCACTCTAAAGAACCGAAGGAACGCTGATGAGTATACCTTAGTTTTAAGTTTCAAACTCTATTAGATTAAGTTAGAATTGACCAGATTGTAATATACTAAATGCCTTTATGGGTGTTTCAAAATCCGAGGAGGTTAGCCAGGTAAAATTTCAAAAACCTGAACTATCTTCTAATTTTAATTTTTCCCGAAAAGTAAATCCAAATGTAGGACCGTCTGCAAAAACGTTCCTTGTCCACCAACGTTTACGCTTAAAATTCCTTTTTTGATTAAAATTAAAAACTGCACAAGCAGCAAAGCCACTCCGTCGTTTTTACTATAGTTGCCTTCATTTTACACTATGTTATAGTTATTCAATTTATTTTATGTATTTGCTGATTTATATTTACTTACAGGTTTTTCTGGATCTAAGCGATGAGGAATTTGACATTTTTGATTCATTATTTTAATAATTACTTCGAGACAATTTCTAGCTAGGAAACAACTTGAACTTTGAGTATAACTTTGACTAAAATGAACTGGCATTAAAGTTGAAGGATAAACAAAGTCCATTATTGACTTCAAAATGTAGTTTCTTTCGTAAGATCGAGCTTTGTGAATCTGAAACATAACATTTACATGATTTTTAATTACAGATCATACCTATTATTATATTATTAAAAACCAAATCTGAATTTGTAAAATATGCTTTTTTAATGAAATAGTCATTTATGTGCCAAGGACGAAAAACTGTCTATTATAGTAGAGTCTGAAAATTGATAGCCGAGGCTAGCAAGCAGGCGAGACAATAGACAGTTTTTCGCCGAGGCGCATATTACTTTTTTCGCCTACCATGTCTGAAAATGAATCATATCAACCCTAAAAATCAGACCGAAAGTAATATTTCCTTGGGCCGCAAAAATCAAAAAGAACACGATTTTCACTATCAACGTACCTTTGACTTTGACATTTCACATACATTTTCATTAAACGTCAGTGTAGAATCAAGAGAATTAAACTTTAAAATAAAAATACGTTCTGATTCTGAATAATTCTGATTATGTGAATTAGTGAAAATGAATAGTACCTAATTCAGGCAGTGATGAAGAATTTACGAATACTCCACCAGACTTGCAAGAAGAAGGTAGGTAGTAATGTTTCTCTAAATTTGTTACTTAACAAGACAACATGCAATGGTACGAAAAGTCCTATGAATTGTTTAACAACTGGAAATAATATATAATAAATAAATTGGTACATTTTTATTGCTTAAGTTGCTCATTAAATTCTGTCTGTATTTATAAAATTAAAGATTTTTGTTATATTTTCCTATTTTTTGTTTTTTTTTGGTAGGCGAAAAACAGTTGTGTGTCACACATGCAGAAAACGCTTTAGCAGCCCTTAGCTATTAGCTGCCCTCGCTTCGCTCACTCATGCAGCTAATAGCCTCGGGCTGCTAAAGCTCATTTTCTGCCCTTGTGACACAATATACTATTTTTCGTCGACCTCTACAAAAACGTACTAATTTCCGAGAGAAAAATCGACCATTTTTGAAGGCAAGCATTTTTCGTCCGCTGTGGTCACTAGGATACGGCACGGTGCGAGTCATTTGAGGACGAAAAGTACTTGCCTTCAAAAATAGTTGACTTTTCATTCGGAAGTTAGTACGTAAAATGTCATTTTTTGTAGAGGTCGAAGAAAAAAAAAATTTGTTCATATATTTACTCATGTGCTTTTTGGTTGCATAGTGTATAAGGGGATTGATTACCAATAAACTAAAATTTCTAGTTAAATAAATATTATTATTAATATTTATCCATTTCTCAAATGTGGTCCAACTTTTAAAGAAAAATTAAACTTCTCAAAGTCAGTACCACAAAATAAAATATAATTTATACTTATTATACCGGGTGTATCAATTAAGATAGGAGAAAATGTTTCAAATAAAAGTTGTAGAGAGCAAAGAAAGCTATGTTCCAAAAATAACTACCAACATACAGGGTGTCCCATAAATGCCTCACTGCCCAAATATTAAAAAAAACATTTATAAAAAAAATAATTGGCACATCACAGTTACAGGTAATATAAAATCAATATCTTGTAAGGGAAGTTGACTTCCAAGAAGAATTGAAAATCTTTGTGGTAAAACTAACAACATGAAATACAAATTCATTTTGCATTTGAACAGGGTAGTTTAGAGAGCCCAGAACAACTTTTATTTACCCACATCAAACATGAGTTACACCTCACACTTGGCTGAATGCTATCAATGCATAAATTACATATCTTGCAATCTTTTTGTGGAATTATATTTATCTGATTGTGCATTTTGAATTTCACTTTACAAAAATATGTTACGAAGGAAGGGCGAGTTGTTGAAGTTTGAGTATTAGTTCCTCACACCATATACTGTCAAAACCGTGTTCAAAATACTTTTAATAAACTTTATTTTACTATTTTCACATTTGATATATTCAAAAAAAATGAACATTCCATAAACTTCCAACTCTAAAATCTGTCAACACACTATCACCTTTTTTTTTTCACATAATTTTTTTTTATAATTTTGCCCCATTTTAATCTTCAACTTCAACTTTTAAAAACAAAATCTGTATAATTGACTAATATGAAATACTCCTCGGACTTTATTAGTCACTGGATCTATTAATCGGTAACTATTTATTCCATTTTCATTATCTATAATATAAGGTCCTTCAATTGGTAATTGAAGCTTAGCACACTTCTTTTCTTTTCTATTTGGCACCTTTAATGCTTTCACTATAACATAATCCCCTTTGTTAAAAGTTACTTTATTTTTAATAGATTTTAATTTTCGTTTAATAAATCTTTCTCCATTTTTCTGAATCCTTTTATTTACTTTATTTATTAATACTTCATAGTTTTCTATTATTTCAGGAATCCATGGTCTGTCAGGTGTTATATTCTTTATTATCATAATTGGAGGAATTTCTGTAATAGTATTAGGAATTTCATTTATAAAACTCTCTATTATTAAATATCTGTCCCAATATTGATGGTGACTATGTGTTAGTACACGGAGAAATTTTATCACTTCCCTGATATACCGTTCACATGGATGTCGAACACTGGTATATATAGGGTTTACCTTATTTCGGATCATCCATGACTTTATATTTTTATTATGCAAATACGTAGCATTATCCATTATACACGACTCTGGAATTCCTATTTCTTCAAAATATTTTTCTAAACAAATTTTTACAGTTTTACTGTTTGTTTTCTTGGTTGGATATAATTTAATAAATTTTGAAAAAATATCTAGCACTACTAATATGTTTTTATTATTGGTTTGTTCACTCTTAACCAAATTAGACATCTGACAAATTTTACATTTTCGGAACAGATCTTTTGTAGTAGTTAAATCTCTTTTTGAAATATAATTTTCTCTAAAAACAAACCAGGTCTTTCTTATACCTATATGTCCATATCTATTGTGTATCTCTTTTAATACCTCTTCTGCTAGATTTTTAGTTATGACATATAATTCATTTAATTATTTATAATTATTCCCCCCATTTCTATAATTTTCCCTTTATATCACAAAAAATATTTAATTTTTTTAATTTAATCTTCCATCTGTGATAGTTTTGACCTAACCTGTTTTTATTCTTCAAAATTTCTTCTTTAAGGATTTATCTAAATTCTTAGCATTTTTCTTATTATTCTGCTCCTGTAATTCTTCTATTATTCTTGCAATAATTTTTCCTTTACTATCTTTCTCATTTCCTCTAATTTCCTATCTGCACCCTTTCTTAAATCTTCTTCCATCTGTTTGATTCTGTTTTCTGTTATTTCTTGCATTTCTTCTGTCATATTTCCTTCTTAAATATTCCTTTTTATATTTCTTATTTGTTTTCCATTCTCATCTATTTCTTGTTTCAGTTTTCTCAATTTTTCTTGATTGTCTTCACTCATTTTCTCAACATCAACTTTAAGTTCTTTTTCGTATTCTTTGAGTTCCCCTTGTATTGCAACAGCCATAATTCCCACATCTTGTTTCACCTCTTCTATTCTTTGGACAACTTCATCATATTCCTGGTGAACTCTCAATCCCATTGTATCCACTTCTTTTCTGATGCTTACTACTTCTTCTTGTATCTGTCTATTTTCTTTCATGCAATTTTCTTCAAATTTATTTACTCTGACCCATATTTTCCATCTTCTCCATAAAACATCTCATCATGTTTCTTAAATCCATTTTAATTTATAAATTATGTTTTAGGCCCTGTTTTTTTTTTTCGAGCCCCACGTTGGGCGCCAATTGTTATGCAAATGTAAATGTCTTCAAAATACTTTTAATAAACTTTATTTTACTATTTTCACATTTGACATATTCAAAAAAAATGAACATTCCATAAACTTCCAACTCTAAAATCTGTCAATACACTATCACCTTTTTTTTTATTAAGTCTTTTTCACATATTTTTTTTTTATAATTTATTTTAAAATACTTACAAATTTTGCCCCATTTTAACATCACAACAATATACATCTTCATTTCTGACCATTTTGGGTAACAGAGGCAGATTTTTTGTTCTTGCAGTTTGTCTTAATATTCCTCATCTATCATTATATTGGTTTTCACAAGACTATCTCTAAACTAATCCTCATACCAATGATGAACTCTGCATAATAGTCCTGGACCTGCACTAAGGTCCTGTAGGAAAGTTTGAGTATGGAGAATTTTTCTTCTGGAATGTTTAGTAGTTATCCTACTAAGTGTTTTGGACTTGGGTGGACATCCGCCGCCCCTTACATTTTCCAGCTATGACGTCATCAAAGATGGCGGCCGCCGAAATACAGAAATTCTCATATTTCAGGCAATACTTGACCGATTTGCATGAAACTTAGGTCAGATCACAAAAGATAATAAAAGTATTTAAGACCGGTGACGATCTGTATTCTACACTACGCAAAACACGCTACAAAGACAAAACTACAAGGATCTCAAGTACCATCCACAAAGTCATGCTTCCAGCATTTCATAGCACTAAAATACCTAGTGGAGAGTCTAAAGGGAAAGCTACCAAAACCAATACTAGTTTATCCCATCGCATGATACAAATAGCTCAAGCTCATATATGACATGCAAGAGCTCTTCCAATATCAGATAACTGTTTATTGTTCAATGAACAGGGGTTAATGGCAAAACTACAGAAATGTGCATTATTAAAAGAGCTAGAAACATCGTACGACACCCCCAGCAATAACAAACTGTTCAAGTCAGATAAAAAGACCTGTTTTATAATAGATGTGATGAATTCCACTAGAAAAGTTATCACAAGTGAGAAGAAAACATTTGTCAACGCAGTTTCTGCTTTTTCATCCTATATCGGGGGCATAACTAAGAACTGTGGAAGAGTAGATTATGTTTTTGACAGTTATAAGACACTCTCACCGAAAACGCCTGAAAGAATGCAAAGACAAGGTAGCAGCACTGTCATATATATCGCCCAAATTTCTGAAGATGTTCCATTGCCTGTTCAACTCAGCAGTTTCTGGGGGTCTCCAAAGAACAAGTTGAATTTACAATCGGTTATTGCCAATACACTGATAGCTTCTCTAACTGAAACACCATCTACTACCAACCACACGTTCAGTGCTTTTTATGGTGATGAAGAAGATGAGGTCACCTTCAATTGTACATCGGTGCAAGGTGGAAGACAAGTGAACCATCCAGAATTAAATTGTATGTCAGTAGAGGAAGCAGACTTCAGAATGCTGATTCATTTAAAGCAGACAATACTGTGTGGGTTCAAAAAAGTCGTTCTCGTTAGTGCGGACACTGATATAATGGTGTTAGCTTTGTTTCACTGGGCTACTCTTCATGAACTTGGTGTTCAAGAACTTTGGGTGCGCACTGGAGTTGGTGATTCCATTCCACGCGAGTTTTGTCTGTTCATGATATGCACACAAAAATGGGCCAAAATATATGCTCTTTGCTCCCAGTCATCCACGCATTATCTGGATCAGCTTATAAGAGTAAGTTTGGCACCAAAAAAGCAGCTTTTCAAATGGCATCTACAGTGTACTTGGAAAACTTTGGGATGTCATAGAGCAACGCCTCAAAGCAGCAGAAGAATACCTAGTGCTGTTAATCAGAAAAGGGTCATCTTGTAAGTCCTTAGACGAACTTAGATTGTGGCTGTATCATCATGCCAAGAATATAGACATTGCAGATTTGCCGCCTACAAGCAGAAGCGTTGGGGGCCATTTGTTGAGATCGTATTTCTTCAGCGACATTGTATGTGATGATGGGCTTAGACCCTTGTCATTTTGGTTTTACAGTGTTTAAGGATGATTTAGTGCCCCAAAAACACTTACACAACAAATACCCCACTGATTTTGTTGGTGCTTGCAACTATTTAAAATGCGCCACATCCTCCTGCATTTGTAGGGAAAAGGAAGTTAAATGTTGCTCCTTCTGCAAGTGTGGCAGTAATGGATTAGAGTCAACCTGTAAAAATCCTTTTTAGACAATCATGTAACCATGTTTCGGTGTTAAGTCATTTTTATGTGATATTGTGTAGTTCTAACAATTAGGTGTTTAACTCCAAATCTAACCTCATTTGTTTTGTATTTCTAATTACTCATACTTAATTACTTTCTACATAATTGCATGTTTTTTTGCTTAAAATAGATAAAAACTAATAAGAAAAGATTTGAGATTTTATGCAACTTTTAATACAGATACGTCACTGGTACGGTACTGATTTGCTTTACGGTAAACGATTAAAAAAGAAGAAACATAACAGACCAAGACCATCACTAGTTTCGAAAAACGAAGACGAAGAAGAAGAATATAGAATAACGATTTTTAAGTCGGGAAAACACAAATACACTAACTTAGAAACAAAGAAAATACTATATACTAACTAAAAAATATTAATAAATCAAAAATAAATGCAAAATCAAAAACCCACGCTTCAACAAAAATCAAAGAAATGACATTATTGACAGAGACATTTAACAATTTTAACTTTGATGTCGAGTGAATTCGTTGAACTTTCGATTCGGCTTATATCTAACTTCAGTTACGCAACCAGTGACGTAATTTCAACAATTGCGCAATATTCAAAAGGCACATTATAAAAATTAACAAATTGCTGGTAAAAATTATGTATGCAACTAAAATTAAAAAAACATATTGTGTTGTTAATTATTCATATAGTACTTGTTATTTATAAGGTTTTAAATAGAATCTGAAAATTAGTTAAACACCTAATTATAATCTAACCATATTTCAATACAATATCTGTGCGCATTCATGATACTTATGTTTTTATTAAGTTATAAAGAATATGATATAATTAACGAAACTGTTGTTTATTTATTTATAGTAGCAGTTAAGTCTATTCACCTTAAAAATAATATTTACAACAAACTGACCTAAGTTTCATGCAAATAGGTCAAGTATTGCCTGAAATATGAGAATTTCTGTGTGCCGGCGGCCGCCATCTTTGATGACGTCATAGCTGGAAAATGTACGGGGTGGCGGATGTCCACCCAAATCCAAAACACTTACTAGGACACCTAATAAACATTCCTGAAGAAAAATTCTCCATACTCAAATTTTCCCACAGGACCCTAGTCCAGGTCTAGAATTACAATAAAGTAAAATTGGTTTCAAAACTTAATAATATTTAAAAAAAAATTAAACGTCTCAAAGTCAGACCATAAAATAAAATACCGGGTGTATCAACGATGTGTGGATGGAAGATAGCTGCTTCCCCTTTTAAGATAGGAAAAAATGTTTCAAATAAAAATTGTAGAGAGCAATAAAAGCTATGTTCCAAAAATAACTACCAACATACTGGGTATCCCATAAATGTCTGACTTATCAAAGTTATGTTTGTTTAAATGAAACACCCTATATATTTTCACTCGATTGAATTCCTTCGGAGGAGTGTTTCTCAAAAATATAGGGTTGTATGGTTTATACCAGGTGGTTCTGAAGTTATGGTCACATTTATGTCCCAAATACCTCACAATGAATAATTAGGAATAAGAACATTTTTTTCACCAAATATCCTCGAAAATGGTGTATTTTCATTTCATATTCATAAATTTACCGAATGACTCGTTTCCCATACAGGGGCAACCAAAACTCGGGATCACTGTTTTCTGTTATTTCAAATGGAACACCCTATAAATAAGGCCATAACAGAATAATCCACACTATGAGCTTCCAGAAAATGTAGGGTTTGCCTACTTGATTTTCACCGGTAATGTATCTAATTCTTAAGGAAAGTATGAACAATGTCATAAAACCAATATTTGTACTTAATGATGGAAAAACATGGTAACAAAATAATCTCAAAAAATGTAAAAAATCGTTATTTCACACAAATAATATCCCGTTTTGAGCTATGCATATATTAAGTCTATCTACGATGGCTCTTCGAAACTTCAATTAAAGTTGATCTTGTTGTAGAGCGAAAAATTCCTCTAATTCTATTTTTCCTTCAGCGTCGTTGGTTTCTGGGTGTCGGCATATTCCTTTTAACATATCCCCAGATAATAGAAATCTAAGGGCATGAGGTCTGGGGACCTTGCTGGCCTTCCCTCCAAAAATGTATCATTCGCAATTTCCCTTGTAGTTACGTGAAAATTCAGATTCACATCATCGCTAATTTATTATTCTTCTTCCACAATTTGTTCACTTCGTGTATTTCATACTTCTTATTTCCCTTAAGAATTAGATACATTACCAGTGAAAATCAAGTAGGCAAACCCTACATTTTCAGGAAGCTCATAGTATGGACTATTCTGGTACGGCCTTATTTACAGGGTGTTCCATTTGAAAAAACAGAAAACAGTGATCCCGAGTTTTGGTTGCCCCTGTATGGGAAAAGAGTCATTCGGTAAAACACTCTTCCGAAGGAATTCAATCGATTCAAAAAATATATAGGTTGGTTCATTTAAAAAAACATAACTTTGATAAGTCAGACATTTATGGGACACCCTTTATGTTGGTAGTTTTTTTGGAACATAGCTTTCATTGCTCTCTACAACTTTTATTTGAGACATTTTTTCCTATCTCAAATAGGGCAGCAGCTATCGTCTACCCACGCATCGTTGATGGTATTTTATTTTATGGTCCGACTTTGAGAAGATATTAAGTTTTGAAACCAATTTTACTTTATTATGTAGAGTCCATCATTGGTATGAGGATTAGTTTAGAGATATTCTTGTGAAAACCAATATAATGATACATGAGGAATATTAAGACAAACTGCAAGAACAAAAAATCTGCTTCTGTTACCCAAAATGGTTAGAAATGAAGATGTATATATATATATATATATATATATATATATATATATATATATATATATATATATATATATATATATATATATATATATATATATATATGTAACCCTACGTTCCGGCACCAAAAACGACCTTATATAGACGTTGTGGCACCATATAAAACGTTGTGGCACCAATTTTTGGTGCCACAACGTTTTAAGTCATTTTTGGTATCTTGAGCACCCCAGGATGCCCCACAGCAATTTTCAGGAAGGTGCCACTTGGACCATTTATATGTAAAAACCCGATTTTAGTTAATCCGTATACTCCCCAGGGGTCACCCCGACTCGTCTATAGCATACGCTACGTACAAGCACCAGGACGCGACCGAAGCGTTGTGGCACCATGAACGAAAGTACGTTCAAGCACCTTTTAGTCTTGTTTTGTGAATGCGATGTAAAAATAAACAACTTGATATTTGCGATGTAAGCTTAAGAGGTAAATCTTGCTTTTGGATTGCGATTCATGCTTTAATAGGTAGAATTATAATTTTTCATAAATTATTTTATTAAAAATAATATAAATAATAACATTTGGGAATTATCAAGAATCACTAAAAAATTTTCTCCACGGCCACTACTGAATGTAGTTATTCTCAAATCACTTATAATAACAGAAAAGAAACATTCTCGCTCTTGAGATTGAAAGAAAATTCTGAAACATTTGTCTCTTATGTATTTTATACGTACTTCATTCTATCACTAGAGATACTCTTTATTCCATACTTGTTTAAAAAAATAAGGTTTGCCATGAATGTCGAATTAGTTGACGTGGTCTTAATATTGGTTTGTAAAAACTTTTAATTTATTAAAAAGGAGAAGAAAATCAAACGATTCAGATGTAGAATTTGCTACCGCAAAAATCCAAGCTTGAATATAAAAATACTACCGCCACAATGTTGAGAGATTGAGGTTTCATTTTAATATATTTAATTTCTACTTTCTGTGGTCGTGGAGAAAGTACAGTCTGTTACTCTGTTGGAATGAAGATCCGACACTCGTGGTTCCTCCACTTGTGTCGAATTCTCATTCCAACCTTGTTACAGAATATACTATTATTTATACTTTATGACATAAATAAAGTCAGTCTACAAAATATCCTGCTTCTAAAAAAAAATAAGATTTGCATATGAAAGTCTTAAATGTTTTTAAATTAGGAAAATGTGTAAAAGAATTAAAAAGTAATAAGGATTATGTATTATTTTACACAAAAATTTTTAATAATCAAAAACCTTTTTTTTTATTTAAGTGAAACAATTACTTATAATAATATCGATGATATATCTTTAAAATTTTATTTTTTTTTACAAAAAAAGCTTTAATTTTTTTTTATTAACTTCCTAGAAATATACAATCTGTCTTTTACAAAACAATAAGTACTTAAGCTTTAAATAAATAAAATATCAATTGCTGAAGGACCTCGGTCGATGGCCATTTGACTTTGTCAATAAAGTACTATTATTATTATTAATTATAAAATATCTTTAAAAAATTTCTGAAAGTTTATAAAGAATTATGTATTTTAAGAGCAGAAAAATGTATGGAGATGAGAGGTTACGTAAAATAAATCAAATAGTGCAATTTTGTTTCACAAAGGCTCATTTTAAATTATAAACAATTATGCATTTTGTGTAAAATAATAAATAATGTTGATACTTTTAGTCATTTTATTAATTTCTTAGTTAATTAAGTTGTGTTTTTACAAAATTTCGATAGAACGCCAATTCATTTCTCAAGAGTAATTTTTACATTTACACTTACATTTTACACTTTACATTTTTACATTTACACTTACATTTTACACTTCACATTTTTACATTTAAATAATTAAAATTAGATTTTAATTTTAAATTATAATAGCGGTATCCATAAATAATCAATTATTTTAATAACAACCAAACCGATTATTTTTTTTATATTTATTAAAAAATATAATATCTAAGACCTTTTGCCATTTTTAATATTTTCAAGGTAAGTTTTTACAGTTTTAGTTTTTTGTTCGCCACTCCATTGATTATAATTATTTACTTATTTAGATCCATTAACTCTTTTGAATTTTTTGTCCTAACTTAGTAATAAAAAAATTAAATTTATGTAAATATCCGCAATTTATAAATGTATGTATAAAAATTAGGTAATAATTTAAAAAAATTAGAAGCACTTTAAAGTAAAATTAAGTTTTTAAAAAATTGGAAAATTAATAAAAAACAATTTTTGTCTAACGCCTCAACCTCCGAGGCGAATACTTCTTTTCAAAATAAAATTGAAATAATATATGGTGCCAAAAGGATATACATTTCAAGTTATTATATTATATAAACTTTGTGGCACCACGCAGGAAGGAACGTTCAGGCACCATTTAGAAGCGTTTTGTGAATTCCGCGTAAAAACTAAAAAATTGTTGAAAAATCTTTACAAAAACTTGGTAGGTATTTTAACGGATTGCGGTGCAAGCTCTTTAATTAAAAATTATATAGATAATAACATTTGGGCATTAAAAACCCCTCTTTTATCAAGAACCACTAAAACAAAATCTTAATTTTACGAGAAAGTTATTCGTTATAAAAAATCATGTTTGTTAAAAAAATAAGATTCGTATATCACAATTTTAAGTTACATGTAGAAAATTAAGAAAATGTGTAAGAATATTAAAAAGTAACTAAGATTATTTAGTATTTTACTCAAAATGTTTATATAAGTAAGTTGTTGTCCAAACTAAAAATTTTTACATCAAAAACCCTCAAATGGAACCTTTACTTATATCAATATCTACGGAATCTCTAAAATTTTATTTTTTTGCAAAGAAAGCAATAACAAAATGAAATAATATAAAAATTGTTCACTTATACTTAGAATATAGTGCAATTTTGTTTAAACAATGTGGCTCATTTTAAAATATTAACAATTGTGCAATTTGTGTCAATTAATAAATAATTTCGATAATTTTTCTCATTTAATTAATTTCTTAGTACATTTGTGTTTTTACAAATGAACTAAAATTTGGATTTGCCAATCTTATTTGTCCAAGACTAATTTTTATGTTTTAAAAACTGAAATTTAATTTTTAATTTGAAAATTTATATTTATATTTTATTTTAAATGATGCATACAATTTTTTCAATTCCTAAACATTTTGTGAATAATAATAAGTACATTTTTACTTTTTAAGACACCGTACAGGTATTCTAAGATTTGGATATTCTGATCTTATTTTATGGACTTTAGTAAGATTTTTCTAAAGAATAAACTAAAATAATATTTTTTTCCACTTTTCGATTCCATTTGTGGATATACTGTATACTCTAACCTAGAGCATTTTTTAGAATACGCGATTTTGGCAAAAAAACGATAAAAAAATCTTTGCTGCTCTAAAGTATATGCTAACTTCACAATTTCGAAAATAAAATCGAAAACTTGGTTTTTCTTATATCTGAAAAAAAAATAAAAATTTCGAAAAACTAATAGCACCAAAAGAGCGGAAAATTGTACTAAAAATTATATTTAAAGTTAAAAAGTTAAAGTTAGTTAAAAAAAATTGTATTACTGTAAAAAATTATTAAAAATAAGAAAGCAAATTCGAAAACTCGACGCGCGCCGAGCCGTTGAATTCAAATATTCAGGAGAGACGTTCGGAAAAACTAAAGTGTCTTTGTGTAAATTGTAAGCAAAAAAACAAAAAAGGAAGTATTTTAAAGAGGAGACTCTAATCTTTCTCACGAATCCATTAATTTTTAATTTTTTTTTTGTTTTCTCATAGAAAATTTGTTCGGCAGTTATAATTTCTAAAATTCTCACTGCTTTTTATAAAAGTGAAGATATCTATTAATAGAGGCATAACAAAAAAAAATCCTTGTAGATTTATCATTATTATACTTTTACTTTTGATTTAAATATAATTAAAATGATGATTATCTGGGTTTAGTAAAACTTATGTTTTAAAATTTTCATTTTTTTTACAATATTCATTCGACGCAATTTTTATTTTCAAAATAGTGTTTATATAAATCAGAAATTATTTTTTTTTAATAAAGTTAAAAATAATTTAGAAATTGATTTATATAAAATAAAATTTTTTATAGTAATACAAATTCTTTTTAAAAATAACATATAATTTTTAGTAAAATTTTCCGCTCTTTCACGTGGTGCTATTAGTAATTCGAATTTTTTTTTTTCGAGATATAATGAAAAAACCAAATTTACGATTTTATTTTCAAAATTGTAAAGTTAGCATACACTTTAGAGCAGCAAAGATTTTTTTATCGTTTTCTGCACCGTTTCAAGTACTTAAATGCCAAGTTTCATCGATATCACATTTTGACGAGGTCAAACTCTCTGACAACTGGGCTATTGGTTATTTGATCGAATAAAAATGTACTGTTTGTATGCTATATCTAGGATTAAAAGTTTTTTAACTTTTTGACTTTAGGTTTTTTTTATAGAAAATTTTGTCATACGCATTAATTTGTTAAAAAATATTTTTTCAGATTTTTCATTATTCTTGTCTAACGCCCCAACCTCCTTAAGCGTTCGAGTCGAATATGTCTGTCCAAGATAAAATTAAGTATACATGCAGTATAAGTAGAACAAATATTAAGACACATGATCCTATAAATAACACAATTTGTGGATCCTTATTTTGTATACATAAAGGTCCAAAATTTGCAGATCTTTATTGTTTATGATATATGTTCGCAATTTTCAGATCTTTATTAATTAGTAATAGGTGTCCACAATTTGCGGACCCCGAGACTCTTCCTTAGATTAAATGCAATAGGCCTAGATGATAACTTTTTACATAAATTATTAACACAACTGAAATATTATCCATTCTAAAAACTCATCTAGGTAGAACAAACTTTTATTTTATCTTAAATATTGTAAGAAAAGTAAATGGTCTATAAAATAGACTCTATAAGATCAAATTAGTGGACTATGCGATACTTTGTATAATAATGTCCTACAAGTACTAAAATTTCGTTTGGTTGTCAGTAAATTGTTTTTTATAAAGGTAATACTTACAATAAACTTATGGTAGAATAAAGGTGTTTGGCATTCTTTTAGTACTCTATTTACAATAAGTTCATTCACTGTATATTTATTAATAATTATGGTTACGTCTGGAATCTTTTTAACTAAGCCGATTATTTCATTCTCATATTTACTTTTTTTTCGGCTCATTTTATTGGTGGTATTTAGCTGTTATATTTATATTATTCTCAAGATAATATTCGTAATCAAAATAAAAATACACATTTGAAAACTTATTTTTCTGTATATTTGTAGTAAGGTAATGACAGTTACAGAATAGTCTAATTCCCAACCGTTTTTCAAGTGCCCACGCTGTCGCCAAACTTATCGCATAACCTAATGCACAAAAGATGTTATCAAAAATTAATAAAAGGTAACAGATCAATAATTTATAGGGTGAGGTCAGGTAAGATAAGGGTACGTTAGGTCAGCTTAGCTCATAAAAATGATGTACAAAATAATATTTCAAGTAAGTATATTGTATTGGCATTTGGCAACACCAAGGGCATTTCGAAAAACGGTTCGGACGTAGACGCTAGTGACAGTGACTAGTGACAGAATTATAAAATAATCGTTCATGCGATTATTGAAATATTCCGAACCTTCCGAGTACTAAAAAATCGGATGGGATTTTCGTTCTTCGTTTTTTCAGGAAGGTCGAAATCGAAAACTTCAGTTGGACCGTTGTCTGTATAAAGCTCAGAGTAATAATATACATAGAGATGCCTTTCTATCCTTGTTTTTGAAGCCAACATCTATTTGTTTATGTTTACATCAGTCCTCTGGGTAACAAAATAGATAATACCGGTTCGTGTTTCATCGAGTTCGGATGTAACCAGGTTTTCGTGTTCCATCGGAAGTATCTGTTCTCATGGTTTGTGCTTGTTGATGTCGTCGTGGTTGTATAATTTTTGGAAGTTTTTGGTGATTTGAGTGTTTATTGACTCAGATATTGACTCTTTAGTGTAAAAAACAATATTAAAGATGGTTAAAACCTGTATTGTTTGTGGATTTTCGCAATCGTCTGATGTTGATGTAACATTTCAAAAGTAAACAACACATAGACCATAGGCGTAACCCAGAATTTTGGATGGAATTAATATTTGATAGTCATACGAGTTTTTGATCGTGAAAATATTGTTTATAGGTTTCCCTCTGATAAGAATGTATTTCAATGTTAAGTATAATACCTTATTTACAACATTGTCTCTTATATTTTATATTTCATAATGCATATTATATTTTATATATTTATTAACTTACCTAACTTAATGTAGAGACTATGGATCTGAGTAGACAATTCCACTGTTCACAAGGTCCGCCGTTAGGTATTTTGCCTACTTTGACCAGATCTCTGGTTATTTTAGTACAATTATAAACAATGTCTATCATTTTGTTTACCATCACATATCGCTTTGATTTTCTGTATATAGTACCTATATAAAATATATGTAATCTCATATCCCTTATATATATATATATATATATATATATATTTAAATTTTAGTTTCACTCCCGCTACCAAGGCTTGCCTTGTTTGGTAGTATGTATTTATTTACCATTGTGAATTTTTTATTAATATGTATTTTTGGGGTAAATAAATATTATTATTATTATCTACGATTTGCAAACAATGATAACATTTTATCTATATGTTTAATCAATTTCAGAACCCTCCAGTCACTAATATTCAATATATTAGGATTATACCTAATCACAAAATTAATAACTACGCTTTTCTGAATTCTTGAATAATGTCAAAAAATTAATTGTTTGTTGCCCTTGATGGTAACAATATTGAATACATTTGGATTACAATAATAGTCTTGTTTTGGGAAGTTCCAAATAATGTCAAATTTGGAGATCCAAACTTATTAGGCCACACCCTTAAGTTGGCAGAGAAATTGATGTGGACTGTATATATATAGGTTATAGCGAAATTATACTCTGAGTACTTGGATTTTATATATTAACGATAACGTAAAACAAAACACTTTACAACAAATTTAAAACTGTGTTTGCAATTGCTCAAAAAATAACTGACTGTGAATACGAGTGCGTATGTAATAGTATGCAATTTGTATAAGTTTAAAAATGGATGAATTTATTACGTATGAAACAGTCTAATGATTGCGACCTGTTCCATACGAAGTCTGATGTTGTACTAATTTGATTTGATTTATTTGAGCCGCGTGTCAACCGACGAGATCCTTCCGTGGCCAATCACGGGTATTTATTTTCGGCGTTATTGTTGTGCCTTTTTTTTATGCAACTTCCAGTCTTGCCCCTGGTCGCTGAGCAGGTAAGGGCGGTCGCCGCCAAAGGCGGCTTTTATTATTGATGTTTATCTGGTCGGTGAGTTACTTCCGCGTTGGTTATCTGCGCGATGGCCTTGATTCACGATGTGTGCTGTACACTGCTGCTATGCGTGAGGTTTGGTTATTTTATTTCCCTTGTTGCCATGGGCGTAGGTAAAAATGTTCGATTTCGAACAAGTCTGATATACCTACTTCCTTTTTCTCATTTTGTAAAAATGATGATATACCCCAGACACAATTTCTATCTTAAATTATTGAAATTTTACGAAAAAAATCACTGTTCGGCCCTGAAAACAACTTGATTTATTTTGTTTAATAGAATCTGACCATAAATAACAAAATCCTCATCTTGCATTTTGATAAAAAATTAATATTCTCGTACCTTTACAGCCTTAGATATCAATTTTTAATTGAATTGGAGCATGAATTACAAAACTCGTTCGCTATTTTAAATTTTGATAAAAATTAATAGTCTCCAAGCAAACAAACTAAAAATATTTATTAATATATACCTACATTTTCTAAATTTCTTAAAATTCATATTTTCCGCACGCCTCTGGTGACACAGTCCTCTGGACTGTTTGTCAACAATCCCCGCGACTCCCTTGCCCACATTCAACCAGATCTTGGTTGTCTACAAATATATTGTTTTTGAATAGGCAGGGCATCTCTATGTATATTATTACTTTGAGGTATAAAGGTACACTTATACAGACAACGGTTGGACTTACCGAGTCACCGAGTTAAATTGAAATTACCTTTCTCTATCGAGTCAGTCGAATATGATCTGAAATGGAATATTTTATTATTTATGTCTGTTGTTGTGCATCTTACTGCTGGTTTTGAAGTTGAAAATCGTTTCATTTTTTTCTTTGTTCATTTTTACTAGAGTCTACGTCCCAACCGCAACTCTGGTTGCCAAATGCCAATACAATAATATATTTACTTGAAATATTACTTTGTACATCATTTTTCTGACCTGACCGAACCTAACGTACCCTTACCTGATTTAACCGCAACAGCATGGACACCCAAGTAGCAGTTGGGAGGTAGACTCAAATTTCAGCGTTGCTAAAGCCGGTTCCAGTATTGGACCACAGAACACATAGAACTAGAAGGCTAAAATAGGTAGAAAAAATTAATAATATAGATCGTCAACAACATTGCCAGTTGTTCATGTACTTGAACGAAAATCTAAGGGAGGTATGGAGGGGGGGGGGGGGTAAATTAACATGTAAAGATATGGAAAATCGGTTTTTCGCACGTAACTCGCTGAGGATTATTCGGATCGGAACGACTCCTATATATCAAATAAAGTGCTCATGAAAACGCATAAACTGAATTTTAACCCGTCTAAATCGGTCTTGCGGTACTCGAGATATTGCGATTTGAAAGTATATAGATTTTCGCCGCGGCGAGAAAACACCTAGAGACGTGTTCGCGTTTTTCGCATGGAAGAAAGTGACTTCGAGACTTGATTTTATTTTTTGCGATAGATAGTCATGACCCAAGCATTGTGTCCAAATTTCAACTCGCTAGTTTAATTTGGGGGTGAGAAGGAGGGCAAACACTGATTAATTTTTGACTCGAGGTAACTTTTTTAATTCTTGACCAATCCGGGTGAGTAAAATGGCAAACTCTTTCATGAGGACACTGCTATAGGATGTATTAAAGAGATCATGGTTTTCGGGAAAACGGAAAAATGGAGACCGAATTTCGGATTTTGCAAATTTTATTTTAGGATTTTCGCAACGAAAGAGTAAAGTGGGGAAGATTTTTTATTTGCCATCGGTTGCGGAATGTTTTTCTCTTTGATTTGAGCCCTACAAGAACTCAATCCGATAATCAGAAAGGGCGGGAGGGGGGGGAAAGCATTTGTCCCTGTAGAAGGGCAAGAGATAGGGTTAGTGACTTCGTGCTAGACTCATTTTCAAGGGCAATCAGTTTTCTTTCAAACTTTTTTTACCCCAATGCTCTATCTATATTAAGGACGCGGCGAAAATACCTTTACTTTCAAATCGCAATATCTCGAGAACCACTCTACCGATTTAGATGGGTTAAAATTCAGTTTATACGTTTTCGCGAGCACTTTACTTTATATGAAGAAGTCGTTTCGATCCGAATAGAACTCAAAACCAGATCTACTCCACTACATTGTAGAAATCAAAAGTCGACGTTTCTCGGCGATTTTCCTAACAAGAGTCCAGTAGCGAGTTAGATCGGGGGGGGGGGGGGTAACACTTATGATCCTCACTGTATAACCACAGAGTACACCATCTAATAAGAGACGAAAGCTTGATCGGTTCCTTTGATGTTGGATACACACGATATTGGGAGGAAATACGTCACATCATTGAATCATAAACTACTTAAGATACACTGAGAACAGTAACATGTATTGACTCAAATTCTAACATAAATTACTTGTGATACACTGAGAAAAGTAACATGTATTGATTCAAATTCTTATTCTTTTACTCGAGGAAATATAGTATTCAAATCCCTAACTTTGGTGCAGTAAGTCGGATTGAGATGGGGGTTTTTTTGCATTAGCTTCGTTAGCTCGTCCAGAAATTTTGTGCCACATTTTGATCTTGTACTTTTTTGAAATTGCATCGCTGCATCAAAAAATTGATATCTTGCACAGAAAACATCCGAATTATACCAATTTGAGTACCCCGGGGTGTTTTGGATCGCTTAATCTTAACATCATTACCTGGAGTTCCCTGTTAACTCATCAAAAATCGATCGGAACACCTCACACGGAGGTTTTTCGGGTCTCTCGTCCCAGTTCTGACATGGACATCGTCCTCCGGATCACCTGGTGTACACCATTTCGTTATCTCCTGGAGTTTTATTAAAATTTCTTACCAAATTGATCAAAACACCTCACGCGGGGGTTTTTTGGGTGGCTCGTCTCGAATCTGGCATCGGTATGCTCCCCTGGAGTTGGGATGGTTGAATCAATTGCAATTATTCGAGAGGAAAAAAAAAACAAATATATGTACAATTTCAAAAATATCTCAATTTTATATTTCTCTAGATAAATACATTGACTTATCCAAAAACCTCATCTTAATTCTAAACTTTATTTTAAATATCTTCCGCCTCATCAACTGATAAGTCGGTATTCTCTTCCTCGAGAGTGTCATTCTCGGCTGCAATTATTTCTTATGTGGTGTATTTCTCGACGTTGGTCCAGTTTGTGCCAACACAATTTTTGCACTCGATGTTGCTGATGAGTCCATTCTTCCTGCAACCACAGTCGGTTTTACATCCACAGAATATTAAATTCATTATATTCGGAGGTCCAGGAGGTTGTGTCATCCTTATGGGGACCATTATTATCCATTCTCCAACCCCAATCTGTTATCTGTATCAAGGGGATGCTCTTCTCCATACAACCAATTTTGGACTTGGAAATAGAATCATTTAAGATGCTGAGTCAGGGCATCTATGGTAGGAATTATTATTATTCTGGGCTATTTTTGTGTTAAATTTCCTCGACTATTTGGTTTGACAATATGACATTACTGGAGAAACTTGAACTTGATTGCATTCACGGCATACATAATTTTAGTATAGTATTTCTGAGAAAATGAAGAGTTTATTATTTTGGTGTAACTATACCTATTGAATATACACTTTTTTTTCAAGGATCTTAGTTCAGATATTCTCTGGCAGTATTTCTCATTCTCGGCAAATGCCAGTAATTACCCGCAAAACGGCAATACCGCGACACAATCGGAATAACGGAAATGATGATTGACATTGACAGTTAAACTAGTTTAATCGCTCATGCGCGAATTTAAAGTACGAAGTGAATGACGATTTTGGTAAAAGTGAGTAGTCCGTGGCTGTGTTGATTAGAATAAGAACTGTCAATCTAAAATTTTATTAATACTGTCATTACAATTTGCTCTGTCTATGACAATGCTAGAAGATCATTCTCAACTGGTTCAGTGATAAACCAATAAATAACACGGAGGATTATATGTTGTTAATAGGATTAAACTTTTTTTAATCTCTTGGCATTAAAACGCTTCAGTATCTATATATATATATATATATATATATATATATATATATATATATATATATATATAATCGATTTCCCTTCTACCTTTCGGTGTAGGGTTAATTGTTTCTCTATGTACTTTCTACAAATGTTTTCCATTCTATTTTGTGCCAATCTCTTTGCTTCTGTATTTGTTTTCACCTTCTCTGTAATATTTTTGCTATGGTGTTGTCCCAAGTTTCTTTCGGTCGGCCTCTGCCCCTTTTGTTAACCACCTTGGCCTCCCATATGCTTTTAGCTAGTCTCTTGCTATCCATCCGTTGTAAGTGTCCCCACCAACTTAGCTGCCTTTCCTCTATATAGTCTAAAATTGGTTTGTTCTTCAGTTCTTCTCTTATATCCGTATTCCTTATTCTATCTCGCCTTGTGATGCCTTTGACAGCTCTTAGATATTTCATTTCTACTGCCTTGATTCTACTCCTTGTTTTTCTCTCCAGTACCCATGTTTCACTACCATATGTTAATACTGGTCTGAAGACTGTTTGAAATACTGTCATTTTGGTTTTTCTAGAAATTTCTTTTTTCTGGATAAATCCTGTTTTTAACATGTGGTACGTTTTTAGGGCTTTTTCTGTTCTTTCCATAATATCTCGTTCTTGATTTCCACTGCTGTCTATTGTGGTCCCCAGGTATTTGAAATATGTCACTTGTTCGATGGTATTTCCATTAATAGTTACGTTTATTTCTTCTTGTTCTTTTGCTACCATCATGACTTTACTTTTTTTAGTATTTATTTTCATTCCATTTTTTTCCAGTATTCTGTTCCAGGTGTCAATATTTTTCTGTAGTCCCCTCTCTGTATTGGCCATTATTACTACGTCGTCGGCAAATGCATACTCTTTTATTCTGACTGGTTTTAGTTTTCTCATTCCAACTTCTAATTCCTGCATGTCTCTCCTGCCTTCCTTAATTACGTAATCTATAAATATATTGAACAATGTAGGACTTAAAGCCCCACCTTGTCTCACTCCCTCTATAGTTCGGAAAGTTTTTGTTTACATAATTTACGTTATCTTTTTATAGCTTGCGTTAATTTCCTACTAACTCCTCTTTTTCCTAATATATCCCATATTTTCTTTCTACTCACCCTATCGAAGGCCTTTTCCATGTCTATGAAGGCGAAGTATGCTTTCGTCTTACTATTTTGTGTTTTCTCTATTATTTGCTTGACAGTGAAAATGTGATCGTGTACACTTCTGCCGACGCGGAATCTACTTTGAGCTTCATCTAATGTTGGTTCTATATGTAGTTTTAATTTCTTGTCTATCATTTTCTCATATACCTTCAATGCTGTACTTAATAATGTTATACCTCTGTAGTTACTGCATTCTCGTACATCTCCTGATTTATGTATTGGTAATATTATTCCTTTCTGCCAATCTTCTGGTATCTTTTCTTCTATCCAGGCTTTTCTGCATACATCCAGTAATATTTCTGTTCCCTTTTGTCCCATATATTTTAGCATTTCTGAAGTGATTTTATCATGACCTGGGGCTTTTCCATTTTTGAGTGATTGGATAGCTTCTGTGATATCGATCAGTGTAAAATTTTCTTCTAGTTCTTGATTCTCCCTTATAAATTCAGTTTCATCTACGTTTTGTTTATCAGATGTTCCCACCAACAATTCTTGGAAATACTCTTTCCATCTTTCCATTACATCGCTATCATTATTTAGTATTTCTCCTTGTTTATTTTTTACTGTTGATGTGTTTGTTGTTTTCCTCCCTCTCATATTTTTTAGCGTTCTGTAAAATAGTTTTTGGTTATCCCTGCTATTTTCCTCCATTTTTTTACCAAAGTTTTCCCAACTCTTCTGTTTCTCTTCTTTAACCATATTTTTGACGATGAGCCTTTGATCTTTATACTCTTTATAATTTTGTTCCGTTCTGTGTGCTAAGTATTTTCTCCATTTTTCTTTTTTAATTTTTATTTCCTGACTTATCTCTTGATTCCACCAAGAGGTTAATATCTTATTTTTTACAGTCTTTAATACTTCACATGCTTGCTTTGCTGATTCTAGAATGTTATTCTTAAAGATTTTCCATACATCTTCTACTTTCTTATTTTTTAAATCTTCATTTATTAACTTTCGTTCTGTGAGCTCTCTGTATTTTATAGCAATTTCTTCGTCTCGCAGTTTGTATGTCTTTATTGTTTCATATTTTGTTCGTCTCTGTGTCTTGTCCTCTTTGTTAGTGTTTTCTTTTGTTTCAGTTTTCAGTTTAGCTACAACCATATAATGATCCGTATTTATTTCCGGCCCTCGCATTACTCTTACGTCTTTTACTACTTTCTTATTGTGCTTCTCTACTAGGATATAGTCTATTATGGATTTTTCTGTGTTCTTTTTCCCTTGCCTCGTATATTTATGAATGTCTTTATGTTGGAAGAAACTGTTGCTAACTATTAAGTTATTCATTTTGCAATATTCTCTTATTCTTATCCCGTTGTTGTTTCTTTTTTCTTCTCCGTATCTTCCTACTTCTCCTGTATTTGTTTGTTCTTTTCCTACTCGTCCGTTCAGGTCTCCTGCTACATATATAGTTCCTTTCGCCGTCTCTGTTATTTGGTTCATTAGTTCCCAAAATCTGTCTTTTTCCACTGCCTTCTCGTCTTCGTTGGGTCCATATGCTGATATAATTGTTGTTATTCTATCATCAATATTTAGTTCTATTGTGAGGATTCGCTCTGAGTGTTTTTCCCATTTATTTAATCCCTTTGTATGTCTTTCATGTATTATACATGCCACTCCTGCAGCTGCTCGTTTTTCTTTCTCTACTCCTGAGTAAATAAATATGTGTCCACCTTCTAATTTTATTTCTCCTTGTCCTTTTTTCTTTGTTTCTGTTACCGTTAGTATATCTACATTAGCCTTATTGAATTCGTATAATAGTTCCTGTTCTTTTCCATTTATTCCTCTTACGTTCCACGTTGCAATCTTCCACACTATCCCTTTTTGGTTACTTGTGTTTTATTTTTGTTATTAATACCTATTTTCCCATTGTTTGTATTATCATATTTATTGTCTTTTCTGTCTGTTATGGTTTGTTGTTTCTCTCTTTTTTTTTGTTCTGCATTTCATTAATTCCATAGGCTGTTCCATTTACGATTAATTTATTAAATTTTAGCATTGCTCTGTGTCCTTTTTGTCTTGCATCTTTTAACACCGGTATTAGCATTTTACGTTGGTTCTGTATTTCTCTCGTGAAGTCCTCATCTATCCAGATGTTCGTTCCTTTTAGTGTTTTTGTCTGGCATTAATTTAATTTGACATTGACGTATAAATTAAAGGTCGTGCTACATAGTAAATGTAAATGCGTTCTTGATCTTGATTGGTTAAATTTAGTTGCCTTATGATTATTGGTTATTAAAAGTGTTGAATTTTCATTATTCAACGCTTTTTAACCAATCAAATCAATTTTACAAACACACTATTGAATAATGAAGGTCAAATTCCGGTTTGATTTTTGGTTCATTATTTGACATTAGTAGATAAATTAAATCTAAACTATAGATAAAAAGTAGGTGGCAAAAATGTCAGTTTTATGTCAATATGAATTTTACAAGATTATTTAAAAGGAATAAAAATATTTTAAATGTTTGCAGATTTGGACGAAAATCTCATAGTGGGGTAATGTATTTTATTAACTATAATTTATACCTCTAAATGATATATTTTAACAATCTAAATCTAGATTAATTAAAAAATTGCATAGTATTCACAATCGAATTTTAAGGTTTATTTGTGTTTTCTCAAAGATAACTTCATTTATAATTCACCTGCTGCATTTCTAAAGAATTTCAATCGGAATTTCACCATCACTGTTTTGCGATCATAAATGATTTTCTCAGTGATTCGAGATACAAAGCTTGTCCTGAACGCTAATATTATGATCTGTTAGACTTTTCCAAGATGACAAGAAGTCGTGTAGTCCAGTAAATTAACAACAGAAAATCCCCAAACCTGGGCATCAAGTCTGTCCCGCAATTTTTTTTTTAATTTGCAGGTATTCATAGGTACATTGACCTCCGAAAATATCAGGGAAAATGGCTCTAGAGTTCTCAAAAATCTGTTTTTCAACAATATCTGCCGAAATATGACCCTTAGAGCATTTTTGTTTAGACAAAAAATGAAGAGCAGTTCACTATAAAAATTACTATAAAAAATTATTAAAAATAAGAAAGCAAATTCGAAAACTCTACGCGCGTCTAGCCGTTGAATACAAATATTCAGGCTAGGCGTTCGGAAAAACTAATGTATCTTTGCCTAAAATATCCGCAAAGAAAAAAAAAGAAAGCGTTTTAAAGACGAGACTCTAAGCTTTCTCAGGAAGTAATTAATTTTTAATTTTTTTTTGTTTTCTCATAGAAAATTTGACCGGAAGTTATAATTTCTAAAATTCTCACTGACCTTTTTTATAAAACTGAAGATATCTATTAATAGAGGCACAACAAAAAAAATCCTTGTACATTTATCATCATTATACCTTTCTATCTATCTATCTATCTATCTGTGATGGGGGTGTCGATACACTGCGACCTATAAGATCTATTGTGCCCCCTACTGCTGCCCAATCGTTAAGGATGTCTCAACGATTAGAGCAGTTCCTCCAGTCCTATTGCTTTCAAAAAGTTCAGGATGTCGGTAGGCTTCAGGTTAGGTAAATCTTCCTCTTCTATTTGATATTCTCCGAGGTATCGTACCCTTGGATTTTGCAGGGTAAAGCATTCTGAGAGAATGTGGATGGAGGTTTCCTCCTCTTCCTCGCAGAATCTGCATTCTTCTTTGTCTACTAATCCGAGTTTCTTTAGGTGGCCTCTCAGCCGGCAGTGCCCTGTTAGGATACCCGTTAGTATTCTGAGCTTATTTTTACTTTTACTGACGCAGTCGTCAGATCTCTTCTGGTTGTAGTTTCCCAGTAGTGTCTTGGCCTGCCTCATTCCTTGTAGTCCTATCCAGTATTGGCATCTTTTGTTATTTACTTCTTTTCCAAGTTCATCAAGTATTGTACTGGTGCTTATTCCGCAGAAGGGTTCAGGTCCCAGAAATGGTGTTTCAGCCCCTTTTTTTGCGAGTATGTCTGCTATTTCATTACCCTCCACTCCAGTGTGTCCCGGAACCCATAGGAGGGTAACAGTGTTATTCTTGCCCAGTTCGTTTAGATTCTCTAGGCACTCCCAAACCATCTGGGAGTTGATTTCGTGGGAGTTCAAAGCATTAATGGCTGCTTGGCTGTCTGACATGATGATGATCTCTTGTCTGCGAAAATTTCTTTCTATGTTGAACTGGACACATTTTCCGATGGCGTATATTTCAGCTTGGAAAATGCTCGGAGATTTGCCTAAACTTTCAGAATATTTGGTTCCAGGCCCATATACTCCTATTCCTGTTCCTTCTGTTGTTCTAGAACCATCTGTGTACCATTTAATGGCACTTCTCTTGAGTTTTGGGATGGTATCTTTGTCCCATTCGCTTTTGTTACTTAGCTTTGTGTTGAATTCTTTCACAAAGCTAAACTTCTTTGTCATCTCATCTTGGGGCATGTCCCAGGTTTGATGATTCCCAGGAAGGAGTCGAAACTTGCGTTTGGTTGATCCTTCTCTGGTCATTCTGTAGGTTGTTCTTATCGCTATACTCTCCACTACTATGTGGAGGGGTGTAAGGCTTAGGATTACCTCCATGGCGGCCGTTGGGCACGTTCTCATTGCACCTGTTATGCATACGCAGGCTAGTCTTTGGATTTTCGCTAGATTTGCCTTTGTACTGGCCAGCTTAGTTCTGCTGCCCCAGACCACTGCTCCATAAGTGATGGCCGGTCTCACTATTGACGTGTACATCCACTGCAGGATCTTTGGGTTACATCCCCAGTTTTTTCCCGCAAAATTTCTGCACACCATTAGAGCTTTCGTGGCTTTGCTGGTTACTTCTTTTTCGTGCTTATTCCAGATGAGTTTATTATCTAGTATTAGTCCCAGATATTTAACATCTGGCTTCCATTCAATAACTTTCCCGTCCAATTCGATGGTTTTGAGGTTAATGTTTCTTTTCCGTGTAAAGGCAACTAAGGTAGTCTTGGTGGGGTTCACGCTAAGTCCCATCGATTGACACCATTCTTTGGTATAGTCCAGCCCTCTTTGAACTATATCGCAGAGGGTATTCTCGAATTTTCCTCTTGCGATTATGACTATGTCATCTGCATAGCCTTGACACGATATACCAATCTCGGTCAAATCGCAGAGGAGTCGATCCACTGTTAGGCTCCACATAAGAGGGGAGGCAACTCCTCCTTGTGGACATCCTCTGGTTGTGCAGATGGAAACAGTGTCTTGTCCCATTTTAGTCTCTGCTATTCTGGTAGACAAAAGTCGCGACATCCATCTGGTTGTCGTGTTGTCTACCCCTCTTTCTTCTAGTGCTCTTTTAACGGCTTCGTGTGGTGTGTTGTCAAAAGCCCCTTCTATGTCTAGAAAGGCACACACTACAGATTCTTTGTTCTCTAGTGCATCCTGGATTTCATCTGTCAATTGCACCAGTGCGGTCTCCGTGGATTTGCCCGTTTGGTACGCATGCTGATGAGGGTGCAGAGGCACCCGTTCCAGGATTTCTGTTCTGATATAGTTATCAGTTGCTTTCTCCACCGTTTTCAGAACGAACGATGTGAGACTAATTGGTCGAAGGGATTTGGGATTGGTTGTATCCCTTTTCCCTGTTTTAGGAATGAAGGTGACTCTGGCCCTTCTCCATACTTCCGGTATATATCCCAGTTCTAGACTGCTACGACACATACTCACTAGGTGTGGTAGAATTTCTTCTTGCCCGCGCTGGAGTAAGGCGGGGAATATTCCATCAGCTCCTGCTGATTTAAACGGTTGGAAGGTGTTCAAAGCCCATCTTATGCGTCTATTGCTGCAGATATGTCTGGCCATTGCCGTATCTTCTCTGGTAGGTCTACTATACCGTTCTGGAGTGTGCCCTATAGAGATAGGTTCATTCCCAGGGAAGTGAGTATCCAGTAAGAGCTGGGCTCTTTCATTTTCACTTTCGGTGTAGCTACCATCTGGCTTCTTTAGAGCCATTGCGTTATCGACTCTACCTTTTGCCATGACTCTATATAGTCTAGCGGCAGCAGGTGTGGAGTCAATATCCTCACAAAATTTTCTGAAACTATTTCGTTTTGCTTTTCTTAGTTCTTTGTTGTAGGTGGTTAGTTTCTCGGTGTAGCTCTGCCAATCTCCGCTACTCTTTGCCCTATTGAAGAGCTTTCGAGTTTCGGATCTTAATTTTGCCAGATTACAATTCCACCAAGGTGCGTCCCTGCAATTTCTGCTTACTTGTTCGGGGCAGCTCGATTCGTATGCATCGATTATTGCCCCATTAACTTCTTCAATAATATTCTCCAGTTCTAGATGGTGCCTAGCCTTTTTATTCTGGACGCGTGCTAAATTTGCTTTCAGATTGGTGTTATATATTTCCCAATTTGTTTTTCTAGGGTTCCTTCTGAGGATTGGCTCAGGTGGATCTGTCTCTAGTCTGAACGTGATTATTCTGTGATCAGACAGAGACGGCTCACTCGATACTCTCCAGTTTATCACTAGATCTTTTAGGCTCGGTGTACTTACTGTAATATCTAATACTTCTTCCCTTACCCTAGTTACAAACGTGGGAGTATTTCCTATGTTATGTACGATAAGGTTTCTTTCAAAAATAAATTCTAATAATTGCTCACCTCTCTGGTTGGTGTCCTTGCTACCCCAAACAGTGTTGTGAGCGTTGGCGTCACATCCTAGGAGTAGTGGCAGTTTCTTCCTCTGGCAGTACTCTACTAATCTATGGGCTTCTGGAGGCGGTACAGGCCCGTCTCCTGCCATATAGCATGAGGCTATAACCACTTCTTGACGATTCTTCTTGAATTCGAGGTAGGCTCGGATAGGGACGAGGTCTCTCGTCATGAATTCTGAAAGACAAAAATAATTAATATTTTTCCTTACCATAATGCATGTTCTGGGTGTGTTCTCACCCATGTGGTGTATTACTTTGGAGTCCTGACAGTTAAGGCCCCTTACCTGGTTTTTGTAGACCCAAGGTTCTTGGATCAGCACGACCCCCATTTGGTTCTTGGTGAACGTCCTGGAGATCACTGCTGATGCTCCTTTAGCATGATGGACGTTCACCTGGGCGATCTCAATGCCCGCCATCTTATTCTTTACCGGTGGGGGTGTTGTCCCCACTAGTAGAGGTGCGGTCTTCCTCCCCCACTACTTCGACTTCCATAGTCTCCTCGGATAATGGTGATTCTCCGCTGTACATTTCAGAGATGTGGAGACTGCCCGTGCTCTCCACATCATCTTCTACTTCATGGGTGGTGGGAGTCACCACTTCATCCACTTTCTCCTCTTCATCTCTCTTCAGGCCATGCACGGGTATTTTCCCAAACCTATAGTGGATGGTGTGCCCGTTTTCCCTGATTTTTTGGCAGGATAGATCATCTATCCCTGCCCTCAGGATTTGGCCTGTGCCCTCTTCTTTCAGGCTGATGACCTTCCATTGGGAAGTTCTCAGCCCTTCATTCTGAGCTTCTACTAAACGTAGAAGTTTTCCTTCTTCCATTTTCTGGCTTCTGGGGAGAAAGAGAGTGATAGTGTGTACCTTTGGGATGTCGTCTCCCGCACACACCATCAATTCTACTCCCTCCCAGCTTTTTAGGTGGGGAGCTTTCATCCGCAACCATTCCGCTGACTGTGGTGTTTCACAGTCGACCAGGATCATGCCCGGACGGAAATGGATGCCTCCGAAATGGAGCTTATGCTCCCACCCGTCGCACATCTCTTCTACTAGAGCCTCCTCCAGTTTGGTTTGTTCGTCCGCACTGAGGGATGTCTCAGGGAACGCTCTGGGGAGGATGGCCAGCTTTTCACTTTTCACGGCAGCTGCATAGCTGCCGCCCGTGGAGGTGAAAATTATTAAAAATAAGAAAGCAAATTCGAAAACTCTACGCGCGTCTAGCCGTTGAATACAAATATTCAGGCTAGGCGTTCGGAAAAACTAATGTATCTTTGCCTAAAATATCCGCAAAGAAAAAAAAAGAAAGCGTTTTAAAGACGAGACTCTAAGCTTTCTCAGGAAGTAATTAATTTTTAATTTTTTTTTGTTTTCTCATAGAAAATTTGACCGGAAGTTATAATTTCTAAAATTCTCACTGACCTTTTTTATAAAACTGAAGATATCTATTAATAGAGGCACAACAAAAAAAATCCTTGTACATTTATCATCATTATACCTTTACTTTTGATTTAAATATAATTAAAATGATGAACATTATCTCTGTTTAATAAAACTTATGTTTTAAAATGATCCTTTTTTTTACAATATTCATTCGAAGCAATTTTTATTTTCAAAATAGTGTTAATTTATTTATATAAATCAATTTCTAAATTATTTTTAACTTTATTTAAAAAAAATAAATTTTGATTTATATAAATACTATTTTGAAAATAAAAATTGCGTCGAATGAATGTTGTAAAAAAAATGTTCATTTTAAAACATAATTTTTATTAAACAGAGATATTTGTATTCAACGGCTTGACGCGCGTTAATCCAATCATATTAGGCGTTTCACCTCGGAATGAGAGATAATAACCTGAAAACTCTTATACACCTTCATTATGGTGTTCTAAAAGTTGTCTCAAAAGTCACATAAAATCTCGTGTCTGCGTGGTAAGTTATTCGAGGTCAAACGTCACAAAAATCTATTACAAAAATTGTAGGGCATCAAATTTCCGACAAAATTTGCTTTAAACATTTTTTCATACGCTCAACCGTTTATGAGATAAATAGGGCGGAGCGCTCAGCCCTCAGCAATACATACTATAATGCAAGGTCAACCGTGAATCTGGGTGAATAATACGTTGTATAAAGTTAAAAAATCATTAAAATATCATTAACAATGAATACTTTGTATTATTTATTAATTAATACATTTTACATATAAGTACCTAATATATTCATTTAATAATACTTATATCTACTTATTTGTTTAATCAAAAACTTATCAAGTGAAATACTTACATTATTGTATATCTTAATTTTATATTAATTAATTTTAAGTAGTTTTTAAGTAGAAATAAAACGAATAAATATATTGCTCGCTATTTTGATTGGACGCACTCAATTGCATCAAGAAGAAATTTTCCTTAAAAAAGTTGGAAAAGGCAATGTTAAAACACAAATCTATTCTTCAAAAAAATTTTGATAAATATTACCTTTCTAAAAAACATATTTTATTTTTACATGCATTCAGTAGCTGTAATACAACTTCTGCGCTGTTTAAAAAAGGAAAAAAAATCTTTCATAAAATCGCTAGAAAAACTTGCCAATTTCGACCAACTGGCTAAAGTTTTTCTAATAGAAAACTGCCCTGTACAACAATTACATGAAAATGGAGTACGCATCATACTAGCGATATACCATGTTCCTAAATCGATCATCTTCGATATATTCAGTTTGTTAGATCTACAAAACTTCATAAACCGGTTCAGTTGTCTAATCTTCCACCGACAAGCGCAGCAGCCCATCAGCATATAAACCGTGTATAGTACAAAAATGGTTAGGGCATGATTTAGAATCCCAGGAATGGGGTTGGGTGCTGCAAAATGAATTCCTGGAGCCAATAACAACAATATTACCACCAGCTCCAGATGAATTACTTAATACCATATTTTGTAATTGTAAGAAAGGATGTGGTTCACGCTGCGGGTGCAGAAAATCGGGATTGCAATGCACTTTATGTTGTGGTCAGTGTAATGGGCAAGCTTGTCTCAATGCTGTATCATTGCAAAGCGAACCCGAGGAAGAGACTGCATTTGAGCCGGAAATTCTATAGTCTGTTTTTATGTATGAGAGAGTAATAAAACAGCATTTCTAATGCAAAACTTAGTACGGTCATTTTAAATATTTTTACGGAATAATCTAAATATTTCCTAAAATTGTCATAAATGTACCTGAGCTAATACAAGTTTTGGGTCTTTTATAACCATAAGCTGTACAGAACAATAGAAAAAGGTTTGGACAGGCCAAAAGCCCTGTGTATTAAAGATAACATATCTTAAGATTATTTTCAATAAGTACCTATTTGCCAATTTTGTTTTATTTTAATTCCAAGAATTTCTTACAGCAATCGAATTATAAGTAGATAAATCCCTTACCAACAAATTTCACCGAAAATGCGATTGTAGGTTTTCCATTTAGTAAGGAGGTCCAGTTGTGTATTCTTGACAGCTTACTAAATGTCGTTTAGTTGCAACATGCAAGGTGCAGTGTGCAGTCTATTGTGAATTCTAGTGTGATCTTGGAAAATTTGGAAGTACCGCGTAAACGACAAAAAATCGGTCCTTTAACAGTTAATGAAAAAACATTAATATTTAATTGTTTTAAATCATTTACAGACAAACATTTATGTAAAAGTGTTGATGACACAGTGGAATTAGTTAGTAGTACGCTTGGTGTTGGGAAATCTACGATTTACAGAGTTGTTAAAGAAGAGAAATGTGGCGAGTTTCAAACAGCACGTAAAGCTCCAGGAAAACCAAAATTTCAAATAGAAAATCATTTGAAAGAAAGACTTCGAAGGAAAGTGCATGCGTTCTTCTTTAGAAAAGAATTTCCGACAGTAGACAAAGTTCTTGCCACGGTTCGAGATGATAAGGATTACCCTGAAATGAGTCGAAGCACACTATGGAAACTTTTAAAAGAAATAGGTTTTCTATGGAAAAAGCATTCCAGAAAGTCTATTTTAATAGAAAGAAGCGATATTGTAGTATGGAGAAGAAATTACCTAAGGACTATAAAAGAAATGGTTTCTCATTTCTTTTATAGTAAAGAAGAAATATATTTTATTTAGATGAAACATGGATCAACGAGGGACATACACCAAATAAATTTTGGCAAGATGAAACTGTTACAAGTCGAAGACAGGCTCTTTTAAATAATTTATCTACTGGTTTAAATCCACCATCAGGAAAGGGGCGCAGACTGATAATAGTACATATCGGTAGTTCAAACAGTTTTGTTAAAGGTGGTTTATTGACTTTTGAATCTACTCGTACCGGTGACTACCATGAGGACATGAATGCTGATGTCTTTAAAGAGTGGTTCGAACAAATGATAGATCTTCTTCCTCAGAACTGTATAGTAGTAATGGATAATGCAAGTTATCACTCGAGACTTACAGAAAAAATGCCCACAACCAAGTGGTTAAAAAAAGATTTACAGAATTGGCTAAATTCAAAGAATATTAAGTTCCATCCCGGTTCTGTGAGAAGAGAACTGTATCATTTGTGTTCCCTTCATAAAGAGAAATTAAAAAAATATGAAATTGATGAAATTGCAAAAAATCGTGGGATGACGGTGGTTAGATCACCACCATATCATTGCGAAACTTTTAAAAGAAATAGGTTTTCTATGGAAAAAGCATTCCAGAAAGTCTATTTTAATAGAAAGAAGCGATATTGTAGTATGGAGAAGAAATTACCTAAGGACTATAAAAGAAATGGTTTCTCATTTCTTTTATAGTAAAGAAGAAATATATTTTATTTAGATGAAACATGGATCAACGAGGGATGAAATTGCAAAAAATCGTGGGATGACGGTGGTTAGATCACCACCATATCATTGCGAAGTAAACCCGATTGAACTGATATGGGCACAGATAAAGGGAGAAGTTTCAAGAAAAAATAATTCTTTTAAAATGAGTGATGTTAAACAGTTGTTTTTGGAGGCTGTAAATAATGTGGAGCCTGAAAACTGGGAAAAGGCAGTAAATCATACGATTAAAGAAGAAGAGAAAATGTTGAAGTTGGACAATATTACTGATGAAATGATCGAGCCACTCATTGTAAATATTGGTTGCGACAGTTCATCTTCTGATTTCGATTCTGATTTGGATTTGTAGGTAAGAAGTAGTTTTTATATTAAAATTATTATTTATGAACGTAACGTTGTTTAAAAGTCAAAGTTTAAACACTTATACCTACATAACCCGTTTGACACAATGTTCTTAACATACCTTGTGGAAAAATAAAATATTTTAGAAAAAATTGCACTTTTTTACCTTCAGCTGCTTAGAAGTTATAAGCAGGTTAATTAGGTGAAAATATAAGTGTACACCCGATATATTTATTATATTTATACAAAGGTTATTTCATACGAAAATACTCGAGGTATAACTTCACAAAATATTTTAACTGTCTACTAAAAGAAGTGGTACGCCTATGGATTACGAATGCTTTATTATTTTAATACTCTCTCATACATAAAAATAGACTATAGAAGGCCTGGAAACAATCATTCAAGATGACAACGATACAGACATTTTCGTAAGCTCGGAAGATGACGATGAAGAAGAAAATTAAAACTTTTGTTGTTTAAATTATTAAGCATTTGTAAATTTGTAATTTTTATTATTAATATTTGTAATTTTTAATTCACTTTAATTTAAATTGTAATATTTACCGTTTTATTTCTGCTTAAAATCTACTTAAAATTAATTAATATAAAATTAAGATATACAATAATGTAAGTATTTCACTTGATAAGTTTTTGATTACACAAATAAATAGATATAAGTATTATTAAATGACTATATTAGATATTTATATGTAAAATTTTATTAAATTTAATGTATTAATTAATAATCAGATTCCCTGTTTAACGAAAGTAAAATTATGGATATTAGACAGTTATATACATACTCTGTTTTATTATTTATCTACAAAAACCGCAATATCCTAAAAAGCATTGATCACAACTATTCTACCCGATATAAAACAAATAATTATGTAACTACAGAGACTAGTAAAAAATCTGTGGGCCAAAGATATGTTACATATCTGTCTGGAAGAATATACAAATATGTATAAGGTTTATTTAACAACCATAAATTCAACTGCGCTGATAAAAAATATTCTTAAATTGTGATAGGAGAGATATACATTTCAAGTTAAACGTAATCTACTATTTCTATCATTATTTAAATTATATCTATATTTCATGTATTTTTTTTTTGTATTAAAAGGTCTTATTGATTAACTTACAATTATTAAAATATGTTATAAAAAATATTTCATATGTTATTTAAAAGGTTTCTATTGTCTATTTTTGGTATTTTTTTTCTTTTTAATATGTATTATATTTATTGAAAGATATATAATTAAACTTAGTCATAAGCTCGTGCATGACCACATATGGTTTTAACGAGCATGTACGACATAAGTTTGTTTGTTTATTCTTTTTAAAAAATTTATACTGTTTTAATGATGTATTATTTGTATTTTTTTGAATAAATAAACTATTATTATTATTATTATATTATAAATAAAACAAAGTATTCATTGTTAATGATATTTTAATGATGTATTAACTTCATACAACATATTATTCACCCAGATTCACGGTTGACCTTGCATTGCAGTAGACCGAATTGTATGCCATTTTATTTTTCGGACAGGCATCAACTCAGCACTTTATTACCCTCAGGTAAACTATTGCACCCCTCGTAGATGCATCAATTCAGCACTTAACGACTTAATACTTATCCCTTTAATTCTTGTTAATTTGAATCCGAGAATCATTTTATGTCCGAAATTCCCAACTCTTCGGCATATATCAAATTAGCTGATTATCAGATTGACAATTATATCTCAGAAGATTCCTTATTTCCACCAACAGTATGGGCTTCTAAAAGTAGCTCTCTACATTATACAACAAAGCTTTCATTCGCACTTTTTTAAAAACTTTTACCATGCCCATCCGAATATTCATATCTTTGTAAAAACACTTGTTGAATTTCAGTGTTTAGTATATACTAAAATACAAAGTATTAATACGCCTGTCAGGATAATAACAAAAAAGTTAGAGAGGAAGAAACATTCACAAATAAAAAAATTTTAGAATTAAATAATGGAGAAATTACAGAATTTGAATATGTGAAATTAATCGCAAATAGATACAAATTATAATCAATCTATTTTAAGTTTATATTTTTATATAGATAATTCTTTTGTATATAAGTTTAATATATGTTATGTAAATCAAAATTTTATTTTATTTAATTTCCTTCAAAATATTTATAAAAAAACATTAGTTGCAAATGCACTCTTACAAATAAAATCAATTTTAACTAACGTATCATCATTAGGATTAAAGGATTAAGAAGATTTATTAAACCAGGTAAAAGTGCTCAGTTGAAGTATCTACTTTTATTGCCTTGAAGGGACGGTGCTCAGTTGAAGTCTACCCTATTTTTCGATATCTCTTGTAATTTACAATACATACCTACTTAATTCCCAGAAGCACGGAAAGTTAAAAATTTAAAATCTGAAACGTAAGAACTTATATAAAGACGATTTAGGATGTATTAAATACAAATAGCTTGGGGTATAGTCTGTCTCAAAGTATATCGTCTTGGCTTTTGCCGGCGATTATCGAAAAAACCTGCCGACAGCAATAAATCACCTGAACACTGATAGAGCATCAGGGACGGACTCTTAAGGTGTTTTAAAAATATTCATATTAAATATGTTTATTAAGGTGTATTACAGGTAAAATATAATTACATTATTTATATTATTATGTATATACAAATTTTTATTAATTACCTACACAAGTATGTTTTTATTCTAAATCTAATTCTGTTTCACTGTCAGAGTCATTCAAATTAAAATGGGCTCTATGTTATTTTCAATGTGAATGTAAGAATCTGCAATTTTTACAATGTGTTGTACAGACTTTTTCCAGCTCTCAACAGGCATATTATTAATTACATTTATAACACTCGGACTTAAAGTAGGAGTAACATTTTCTGTTCTAATCTTTGATTTTACTTGATACTACAAATGTTCTATGGGGTTGAATATACAATGGTATGGAGGAAGACGTAAAACAGCATGCCCCATCTGTTCAGCTAAGTTATCACATACATATTGTTTTTTAATATCATAGGATTTTAACACTTCCAGAAGTTGTCCTTTTTTGTAACTGTATTCGAAATAAATATCATTTTGTAACAAATATTCCTGAATTTCCGTTTTTCTACTCGATAAGTTTGGTGCTTTTTGTAATTGGCGGCTGTGATAGCTTGCGTTATCCATTTCAATTACACTTTTATCCGGAATATTTTTCAAGAGATAATTTTCAAACCAGTTTTCAAAAAGTTCTGCAGTTGTATCTTCATGATAGTCCAAGCTTGAGTCCTTAATATTCTTCGCAGACAACAGCAAGCAGTTTAGAACAAATCCATCTTCTGATCCAGCGTGAATTATGGTGATCCGTTTTCCTTTATTTGAAGGTGCTTTCGTCTGACAGTTTTACTGGAATCAACCCATCCTTTGGATACTGTATCGTGTGTATCAAACCACGTTTCATCGAGGTAAATTATACGTCTGTTTTCAGACCGATATTTATTAATTTCCTGAAGGTAATTAAATCTCCAAGTGCGCAATCTATGCGATTCCATTACCACTTGCTTCTTGTCTATCTTGCGATATTTAAATCCCATTTAACAAACAACCCTATGGAGAGTGGCACGGCTGATATTTATATTGGTTTCATCTTCTTCTAGCTTCCTTTTTAGTATATCCAAAGTAGGAACAATTTGGCTTTGATAAAGGGAATATATTTTCCTTCTTATTATATCTCCTTCACTATGGTCCAGACGGTGACATTGAAAATCACATTGTTTTTTTCTTTCAGTCAATGCTTGAGTGTTAACAATATCTTTTATCGAAGATAAAGGCGTTTTTGTCAATAGGAAGCTTCTACTTATTGTTATATCTTTTGGTTTTACCAAGAATATGCTTGGAATATAAATATAACCAAATAATATGAATGAGTAAATTAAACACTTCTTCATCTGCTAATTACTATATTACTGCTCAAATAATGACCATGTCATAGTGTCATGCGCAAGCGCCCTGGTTCAGTATAAACTGTAGTACATGGTGTCCCAAATATATTACACATTTCCCCCTTTTATAATATCTTACTATTTTACTATTTACATTTCTGTATATACAAGTCTATCTATAGGTTTCGTTATACGTTTGGGTCTTTCAACCCCACTAATACTATCACTGTGTTCATCACTGGTCACAATCTTACAATTATTATTAGTATTTTCTTCAACCGACAAATCTATTTCTACAGTACGATTTTCTAAAATATTTGAAGTTTTAAACTGATATTTATTTATTTGATTGATATGTCTTTTCCAAGTCACATTGTTTAAATCTGGAATTTGTACTATATAAGTAGATTTGCCGATTTTTTTAAATATGATAGCTTTTATCCACGTTGGATGTTGAACATTTCTATAGTCTTTTACAGTTACAATTTCACCAATTTCGAAAATTACAAATCTTTTTCCTCCATAATAATATTTTTGTTTTGCCTGCTTTGTTAGGATGCGACTTTTAATATCTGTCGGCGGTTTTGTTTTTTGGAGGTTTCAAATTATCGAAACGGGTTCTCAATTTTCTTTGGAACATTAATTCCGCTGGACTAAAACCGGTTGTACAATGAGTAGTATTCCTATAGTCAAAAAGGAAATTACACAGTGCTTTGTTCAGCGAAATACTTTTATTGACTCCCAAATTATTTTTAAGACCGTTTTTTACCGTTTTTACCGCATTTTCTGCTGCGCCGTTTGCTGATGGCTGGTAAAGTGGAGATGTAATATGAACTATATCATTCATTCTCAAAAAATCTTGAAATTCTTTTGAGCAGAATGTTGATGCGTTATCCGATACAATCTGTTTTGGTAAGCCCAATCTTGCAAAAACTGATCTGAGCACTTCAATTGTTGTTTGTGAAGTTATCGAGTTCAACTGGAAAACTTCCAACCACTTTGAATATGCGTCTACGATTATCAAAAATTGTTTGTTGCAAAATGGTCCCATGAAAACAATGTGTAATCGATGCCAAATTTCGGGTGGAAAAGGCCAACAATCCAAAACAGCTTTGTTTGGCGTTTTTTTAAACATCATACAATTTTCACAGGTTCGACATATTTTTTCTATATCTTTGTCTAAACCAGGCCACCAGAAGTATGACCGGGCCAAACTTTTTATTTTGACTATACCCAAATGAGAAGAGTGCAAGTCTTTCAAAATATCTTTTTGTAACACTTTGGGTATAATCAATCGATTGTTCCACAAAAGACAATCGGAATCTACCGTAAGCTCATTTTTTACTCTCAGAAAAGAAACTATTTCATCACAGTCAAGTTTTTGTGGCCAACCGTGATACACATATTTTTTTATTTCACACATTATCCTATCATTCAATGTAGCTGATTTTACAGTTTCAAAATTTATTGGAAAATTATCGTTTTCGGAAAAATATGTTACATAATTTAAATCTACGTTTTCTATGTCTTTTTCCTCACTTTCCATGGGCGAGCGCGATAAAAAGTCAGCACAATTTTTTTCAGATTTAACAAATTCTATTTTGTATTGATAGTTGGACAGAATTACCGCCCATCTCCTTAATCTATTCGCAGAAAACTGCTGAACCCCTTTTTGAGGATGAAAAATAGTTGTAAGCGCCTTATGGTCTGTCACTAGGGTGAATTGTCGACCCCAAATATACTGGTTGAATTTACAAAATCCAAATATGATTGACAGAGCTTCTTTTTCAATTTGACTCATTTTCTTTTCTCGTTCTAATAATGTTCGCGACGCAAACGCGATAGGTTTTTCGTCTCCGTTTGGCATGATGTGTGTGATTACGGATCCGATTCCGTAATCACAGGCGTCATTATATACTTTGATTGGTAAATCCGGATTAAAATGAGTTAATATCGGTGCTGATATCAATAATTTTTTTACTTTTTTAAATGCAGCTTCGCAATATGGAGACCACTGCCAAACTACATTGCCTTTTAATAAATTATGTAATGGGTATAGGACCGCCGCTAAATTTGGTACGAATTGACCGTAATAATTAATCAACCCTAAAAAAGATTTTAGTTGCGTTAAATTCTCAGGTTGAGTTGCATTTTTAATCGCTACAATTTTTTTATCGTCGGTATGTAAACCGTCTTTATTAATGACAAAACCTAAATATGCTATTTCCTTCATAAAAAAACTGCATTTCTCTGGACTAATTTTTAAACCAGACTCATCCAGTATTTTCAAAACTCGCTCCAGTCTTTCTACATGTTCTGAACGGTTTCTCCCTGTAATCAAAATGTCATCGAGAAATACAATAACCCCGTCTAAACCCGATAAGAGAGCTTCCATTAGTTTCTGGAATTTAGCAGGTATGATCGCGATTCCAAAAGGTGCCCGGTTAAATCTGTATAGTCCCTTATGAGTTGTTATTGTAACTAACTTTTTTGAAGATTCATCAAGACAAATCTGTTGGTACGCATTCGAGAGATCCAGTTTGGAAAACTCAATACCACCTTGTAATTTTACAAACATTGATACGAGGCAGGGGGTATTGATCCACCTCAATAAAAGGATTGACTGTCACTTTGAAATCGCCACAGATTCGTACGGTGCCATTTTTTTTTAACACTGGTACCACCGGTGTACCCCATGGACTCGATAACCCCTAAATCTTTTAGTCGGTTCAATTCCACCTCCACCATTTCTTTCATTGCAAACGGCAGAGGGCGAGCTCTGAAGAATTTCGGTACAACATTAACATCTTTCAATTTTATCGATATCACACCCTTAGTGAATTTACCTAATCCGGGTGCAAAAACTTTAGAATATTTTTTAATCACGAAATCTACGTCATCAGGCATTTGCATGAAATCCAACTCTGATATGTTCAAATTGAACAGATTAAAAAAATCGCGACCTAACAAAGGCGGGCCCAAGGCATTTTGAATAATATAAAAATCTAATAGCTCACATTTTTTTCTAAATTCGATATTACAAGTAATTTGACCGATCGGTACAATTTTATTACCATTATATAAATTGAAAATCTTATTTGATTTCTGTAATTCTTTTTCTGAAAAGTTTTCCAAGTAATATGATTCTGACATAACGCTAAAACTAGACCCTGTATCTAAATTAAATTCGTAATCTGAATTTTCAATTCTTAATTTGATATAAATAGGGTTCACATCGACATCTAAAGAATATAAAGAATAATCATCTGGTTCCAAATAATTCTGAACATTACTATGTGAAGTTTTATTTGTTGTAAATCTTTTATCTACTTTTTTAGAACAGACCGAAGCCAAGTGGCCTTTTTTTTCGCAAATATGACAAAAACATTCTCTAAAAGAACACTTATCTGAACTGTGATTTTTCCTTCCACATACGGTGCATCGGTGCTGTGTGTTTGTTTTTGTTGTCATCAGCTGGTTCCTGGTAGCTACGTTCTGGAAATTTCTCCGTGCTGAGGTTGCTGATGACGTCGACGGTCCTACGCCATGCGCACCTCTACCTTTTGGTCGCGCACGTGCATAATAAGCCTCTGCTTCTTTCTTGATGGAAACGGCGCCGGCGGATGAATTTTCATATGGCCGCGCGGCTGATTTTGCAGAAGCAATTTCAATAGCCTCCGTGAAGGTGACTGCCTTCTTCTCCTCCATCAATCGTTCCTGCACCGGCCCTTTATCGTAAGCGATGATGAATACGTCCCTTAGCACTAACTCCAACTGTGCCGAATCGAAATCACAACTTGCCGCAATGTTTCTGAGTCTAGCAGCCCATTCCTTTGCAGACTCATTCGCGGTTTTTCTGGCACTATAAAACTTAAATCGCGCAGCGAACACTGTCCGAACCGGCTTAAAATGTGTACTTAATAATTGTACAAGTTCCTCATAAGTTTTTTTTTTCCGGTTCTACGGGTAGACACAAATCAAAGACCAATTGGTAGGTATCTTCCGTCAATAAATTTAATAAGATTGCCCTTTTTCGCTCGAATTTGCAATGAAATAGTTTTCAAGACGTCGCCTATAAATTGTCCAATCTGAATTTACCGGGTCGAACTCCCGTAATTGACCAACATTTTCGCTTTGTACGGCCATTTTGTTCACACACGCGTTCACAATTTTGAAAAAAATTTAGGTTCTTGTCCTGGTGTCGGTAATTTAATTTGAAACACACCACGAATCGAATCCTCGTCGCCACTGTTATATCTTTTGGTTTTACCAAGAATATGCTTGGAATATAAATATAACCAAATAATATGAATGAGTAAATTAAACACTTCTTCATCTTCTAATTACTATATTACTGCTCAAATAATGACCATGTCATAGTGTCATGCGGAAGCGCACTGGTTCAGTATAAACTGTAGTACATGGTGTCTCAAATATATTACACTTATTAAACAATCATACACATTTTTCACAATTTGTTTTGCATCTAATGATAAGTGAAAAATCAGTGATATACTCTTAAGAAACTTTTTAAAACGCACGTTAAGAAGGGTTAACTGCCACTGATATCACCCAAAATATTTACCTGGTCGACATTTGCCTGGCCCACCCCTGCCTTATCAGGTACCTATGAATACATTATTTAGTATTTATATTTAATGGGTTTTCCCAATAACAATAGGTATTATTATTTATGGGGAGAGGGTCCATCTAAAGCTAAGACGATATACTTTGAGACAGACTATATATGTACAAATAGTACAGGTAGTAAAATAAACAGACAGAAGTTGAAATTGGCTAGGTAAATACAAAACATTGTAACTTTGAAAGTGGTTTTGAATATACTAATACTTTCTGAAGCAAACTTATTTGCCCGGATGCACTTGCAATTTATTGCCAGGTTGAAATATCAAACATGTTTCTAGATCAAGGTATTACGTTTCCCAGTAACTTTTAAGAAAATTAAATTTTAGCAAATGGTCATCTCATGCAAATAAGACTGTAAAGGATTTGAAAGGACATATTAAGGATTGAAGTGCAATGTAAATGCCACGGCGAAAATTGATTAACAATTTAGATTTATTATCACTATACAGGGTGTTTCATTGGGAGAGGGCAACATTTTAACAGTGGTAACTGAGGTGATTCCAAATAAACCATATTGTATGGGTCTAAAGTCCCTTATAGCTGAGATACAGAGTGTTTTGTACATTTTGGTCATTTCTTCATTGCCTCCTGTGCTTTTAACCACTCTGTATAATTTTATAATATTTGGTACACATACTCTCTATATCTTAAATTAATTGAGATATTATTAATATTGAAAATTCAGGCCCGGCTTCACTAAAAGTTGACAAATTTGTTCGGCTCATAAACAACCCCACGCAGCACACAATATTCAGGAAATATTGCCACAATATTATAATATTGCATTGCATATGACAGTTGCAATATTCAGAAATATTACTGAAATGTTACAGTTTTCGACAAAGTTCAATTTTATATGTTTGTGTATATTCCTATTAATATATATAGGTATGTATGTAATATAATATACTGTTATGATATTTCAAAATCGTAACTTTTAATTAAATAAAATTTTATTAATAAATTTATTTGACTATTGTTCTAATTTAGAATTTTAAATAATATTCTATAATTTTAATTTGTTCTTTAAATTTAATTTTTATACCATCACGACTATGCTCAATTTTATATCTGTAAATCTTTCCAATCTCAGGGATTCTTTAATTGTGAGTTCATGTTCTGATAACTACTGATAGTATCTGTATTTGGCACAAAATAAAATGTTGTTTCAAAATTTAGAATGATTTTATTTTAATAGAGATTCAAAGAAAAATTTATATACACAATTCAGACTATTTACTATGATGAATTACTTTCACGCCCACACACTCAATGATATCTTATATCTAGAAAATTCAAATTTGGGGCAATAAATTTTAACTTAACTAAGGTTGGCACACCCCAAATACTAAACAGTGATGATCTTAACCCCACAAATGCATACCTCACTATTTGTTTCTGGTCTACAGTATGTTATAATTGATTATAATGAATCTTATTCGTTCTTCTTTCTCGTACAAAGAGTGATGTGTTATAACTAGATTTCTAGTTATGTGATGTTTCTACTTTCTGTTGGTTTTTTTACGAAATTAATATCCAGATGATTTCCGCAACAAACCAAATAACTTTCAGGTAAGTTGTTTAAGTATTATTTAATACTAACCACTTATTATTCATAAACAATTCGCCGTAATAATTGTCCTCCCAGAATATAAACGTACTTCTTCAAAATTTGTAACTTTCCTTAATAATTTTTTTAATCTTCAAAATTTATTTTCTCAAATTTTCCTACTTCTCCTTCTACCATTTTTTTAAAAACTAACTTCTTTTAAACTTTTTAAATTGAAAAATATTCTTAAATTTTTTCTACCAAGAAAAACTCTACCCTCCTATCAACTTTCTATCAACTAACTACCTTCTTTTTTTTTCTGTTGCTATGTTACCTTTTTACGTCATGCAGAAATTCTCAAATTATTTCAAAATTTTGATTCTATTATACTTTATTATCGATTTTATGTGTTTTGAATTTCATAATTTTAATTATAACAATTAAGATACTTTCCCTTTATATTCTGGTGTTCAATTTTCTACATTTTATCAATTTATAATTTTGTTACTAAAGTTGGTATGCTAACATTTCATTTTAAATAGTTGTCACAACCCTTATTTTATTTTGCCATACAGATTGTCCTATGATTATATTTTGTTACAAAGATTGTCCCAAGATTAAATTGTTGATAAAATTTTGAATTTTGAATGTTATTTAATTTTGGTTTTAAATTTTTAGATTACTATCAGAGCTTTATTAAGAAGGATTTTTCTAATAATAAGGATCTTACATTAAATCAATCCCTTAGGTAAGTTCACCTTTAACGTTTCTCTTTATCTATAAATTACCATTTTGTTTATTTTTCTAAATTGTATTTTAATAATATGGTTTCTTTATTTTTAGGTGACGTTCATTTTATTTTAACTGACAACATAATTTTAAGAAGAAATATCGGATTGGGCATAGTCTGGGTATTTATTTTCTTCAATTTATAATTTAATTTTACCTAAATATTATAATTTTGATAATGTTAAATTTCCATTTCATTTGATAATATTAAAGTCCATTTCAATACATCATGACAAAAATAATTCAACATCACATGCAACCTTTCAGTAATATTGCAGCAATATTGAATTTATTCATTCAAGTTCAGAAATTTTGCGTGCGTCCACATAGGTATACATATTATGTCAATCTCTGTTTAATTTCATCTTGGTACTCTCAGCTCGCATGAGGTAGAAAGAGAGGCTATAATCATTTATGATCTCCTTTTATTAGATTTTATCTCAAAATCAGATTTACCGATGATGAATTATTATTATAGAATCCAATTAGAGAGAGATAATCTTTGTTTATGTTACAAACGAGATGATTACGGAAACTAACGAAAGGACTAAACTCGAATTTTTGACAATTGACATGACCCAGCTACAAAAGGACGCCAAGCCTCTTAAAGATGTGTGAGTTTGTGAGTTTAATGGCTATAAATAATAAAAAGACAGTGATTAGCAGATTTGATTATCCAAGGTAATATCAATAAAGTTTATAAATATCATTGGTACGTTGGTATTTGAATTTTTAGATTATATATCTTAACCGGGGAAATTGAGACATTATTAACAATAGTTTTTGACGCTTGAGAGCAAATATGAAAAAATATTCCGTAATGAATTTATCCAACCCACATAAAAAGCCAAAATCGCCCAAATAATAATTTTGGAGCAACAAATACCATCTGAGGGAGAAGAATGGCGGTAGAGCGGTAGAGCACTGGACTCATAATCCAAGGGTTGTGAGTTCGAATCACACCAAAGGCAGAAATCTTTTTCTGATTTTTAATTAATTAAAAATTTAGAAATTGATTGTCATATACCAGGTGTGATTCCTCACTCGACCATTCACTGTTGGGTTCTAATTAACAGTGCTGTTCCTAAAGTGGCGCTGGGAAAAAAAAAAAAATAATAATAATAATAATAATAATAATAATAATAATAATAATAATAATAATAATATATATTGAGTCTATTATTTTTTAATGTGAGTTGACCTGCAACATCTTACAATATTACAGAACTATTTCGCAATATAACAGAGAAATTCCATAAATATTACAAAATAATTCTACAATATATTGTAGGAATATATTCAAAAATATTTCTGCAATATTGTTACGTTAGGTTATGGGGCGAATATTTGGATGTTTCTGCAATACTCCTGAAATATATCTTTTGCAATATAACAAAAATATTTCCGAAACATGTTCCTGCAATATTTCACCCTGTAAGTTAAATTTTCAAAAATATTTTACCATATTTAGATATAGAGAAGATAAAAAATTGAATTTAACGACATACTTTTTATTTTTGCACATCCCAGTAAACAAGGATATCCAATGGACGTCCAATGTATATCCCAAACGTACATTATGTACATCCATTGGATGTCCTGTGATGGATAAAGGATGTCCAATGGATATCCCATGGATATCCATTGGCGACCAACTTGGACGTCCAATGGATGTCCATTTTTAATTTAATTTAATTTAATTTAATGAACATATTTTGGACGTGAATTGTACCAAAATGGACAATAATTGGATCTTCGATGGACATTTCATGGATGTTATCTGGACCTCTGATGGAGGTTTATTGGACTTATAAATGGACATAGTTTGGACGTGAATTGTACCAAAATGGACAATAATTGGATCTTCAATGGGCATTTCATGGATTTTATCTGGACAAAGGATGTCCATTTGGACGTCTAATGGATCTCCATTTTTTATTTAATATGAACATATTTTGGACGTGAATTGTACCAAAATGGACAATCATTGGATCTTCGATGGACATTTTATGGATGTTATCTGGACCTCTGATGGAGGTTTATTGGACTTATAAATGGACATTATCTGGACCAGTGATGGACATCTTATGGACTTCAGTTCCTAGTTTTTGAGAAATGCCTTTCCATCCAAAAAATAATGTAACGCATTAGATTTTCCTAGACGTCTGGCATTATTACTACAATCTACATATTGTAACGGTCAAACAAGGTGTAAAAGAATGAAATGCCTAACTTTTGTCGAGTAATAATAATCATCAAATTCTACAAATAAATAACATTAAACAATCATTTATTTTAATCTGAACCAACATTAGACAGAACGTGTTTAATTAAATAAAATTTCAAATCAATCTTGAAGTAGCAATTAGTTCATAAAATGTTAGATTTCCGAAGGTTAAAATTAACACAGTAACTCCATAAGCAACTTGCATCGACGATTTTAAGACAATTACAAATATTTTGGCAAATAATACAATAGTAAAAATCAAAACTGAATAATCTCAGACAAGTCTGCAATCGTTACATCTAAGTAAAAGTTATTATTTTAAACACTATGTAAAAAAGAAATTTTCCACATAACCTCAAAATGAATTATTCAAATTTAAACAAATCATCGATCTAAATTTAGGGGAAAGTCAATGAAAATTAGAAAACAAAGCGTGGGAATTGCTAAAATCATAATATTATTGTAAAATAAACAATAATAACAGAGTTTAACAGAATTATAACTTCAATAATAACGAAAACAGAAAAACCTTCATGTATTCTTAATATTAATCAAAATAGCAAATAATTTACACCAAAATCATTCTTTTAATCTAAGAAATGATTTGGTAATGGTTAAAAGATGTATAAAAGTAATTTTTTTTTTATATTATAATAATTTATTTAAGAATTTAAGTCAAATTCCGATTTAGGAAGTTGTGACATACAAGTTCATAAAAAACAAATTCCGCGATCAAGCGGGGCTTTTGCTAAAATACCTCCGAAGTGTCCACATCAATACTCGTTACGTAAACAAATGAAAATCTATGTCAAAGCCATTGTAGATCGATGAAATAATTGTAGAAATTTACCTGTCAATTTCTAAAGTGAGGTTAGAATTAATTTTTCATCTGAAGATTTTGGAATTGAAATAAAATAGACTTTCCAATCAACATTTCATCATCCTGTCCTGAGGTAAATCCAGTTCCTGCAATTTTTCTGAATTTGTATCCAGTTAATTTATCCTGTAGAACATAATCCCGTATTCCTGATTGAAACCTGGTAGAATCATTTGGACCACAACGTCGATTTGCAAACAAGCAACTAAAGTTTGCTAAAAGAATTCAGAAAGTATTAAAGGTACCTTTTCATTTTCTTAAATATCGATATTTAAAACTTTAAAATAAACAATAAGGTCAGAGTACTCAACTAATGTAACCTATATTTTTAATTTATAATAATAAAAACAGAATAACGTAAGAAAGAATTTTACACAATAAATAACAACGATAAAATTTGAAAGATAATAATAATAATAAACATTACACTTACTTTTTTCTGTTTTAAATATTTCACACTGCAATCGCAAATTTTGATTACTGTTTTTTTTTTGATTGTGAATAAATGCACACATATTTTTCTTCTTACTGTGTCGTTATTATTGAAGGTTATATCTTTAAAAGTCAATTTACAGAAGCACGGCTAAGATTCAAGGTTTTTATGCTTCCGGCTGAAGTGAAAGAGGCCACCCCACAAAAGTAAACACGTTCTGGCTAAGATTACGTCAGAAGGTAAAATTAATCTTAAGAAAGTTACTTACTCACAAAATAAATTAAACTTATACAAAGACAAATAAAAAATTAGGTGTTTCACATCACGTTTCGCGTGGAACGTAAGTAACAATATAGATAGATGAATCAGCACCATTTTCAATGTATAAACTCATTTACGGAATAAAAATCGATTGATATAAATAACAATATATATTCAAATATGAAAATGTTTTAAACACAGAACATGAAATAAAAATATTCTAAAATAAATAATTAATTTAAAAATAAACGTACATTTCTGATGTTACTATTATGTTTTATGAGACTGTTGAACACAATCTTTTACTACTTTCCCTAGAATTACTATTATTGAAATCACATATCAGAGAGAATGTAATATATTTAAATTGTCTCTATCACATATATTGGGATCAGACTGAAAGCTCGAAGCAGGTGGTGAAACAAAAGCAGAACTTGATAAAAGGAATTGTGCATCACTAGTAGAAGATAAGTTTTCTCTGTTCGAGTTCTCTTATAGACTTTGTTTAAGTACTTCTTTCGTACGACGTTTTTCTCCATTCTTTCCTGGCGATCAAAACACAAATCTCTTTTCTTTTTTGAAGAACTTATTAACAATATTCTAAATCCATTACAACTTGGAACCAAATAAATAACCTGTCAAGAAGTTGAAATTATTACCATCAGGAATGCCAACAGTAACAATGCTACCAATTGGTTAAATTTATTTAGAAGTTATTTGGTCCATCAGAGGTCCATAATTGATCCATAAGAACATGGACCGGAAAAGGATATCCATTGGATGTCCATTAATAGATATCCATTGTATGTCCATGAACGACATCCCCTAGACATCCATTGGACGTCCTTTTCTGGTCCATGTCCATATGGACCAATTATGGACATTTGATAGATGTCCATCGGATATCCTGTATTTACTGGGATATAATTTTACTACTCATAAATACTTTTCTTACTTTTTTAGGGCACCAACGTGCTTAATTAATCAAGTTGTAATCAATATTATTTGGCCTAATTAACTATTTGGTTTAAAAGTATGTTATTCCAAAAAATTTTATAGTCTTCTAGTCCTATGGAAACAGGTTTACAGGACCGTACTAGGAACCAAATGTCACATTAGGTTTACCTATGCAATACCCATTTTATTTATTTTTTTTAACCTTCCTTATGAAAAATTGTGTAGTTTGGAGTAGAAAAGTAAAAAAAAAACTAAAATTAAATTTTTGTAAAGGATAAAAGTACATAAAATAACATTTTCTAATTAAACTATAAACAAAATTCAAAAATTACACAACACTTAAAATACTAGAAAAAACACTGAAGTTTAAAAAATTATAATAATTGTTCGAAATGATCCCCATTCTGTTGAATTCATTCTCTTAATAATTTGGTTTATAGATTTTCGAATGATGTTTTGTTATTTTTATTCTCTTGACAGGCGTTTACTATTCTTTCAATTAGTTCTTCCCTGGTATTTATTTGAGCTGGATAAACTTTGGACTTTAAATATCCCCAAATATGCTAATCAACGGGACTAAAATCCTGTGATCTTGAAGGCCAATGTATAGGACATTAGAAAAATATCGTACAATTAGCCTAAAATGAGGAGGAAATAAATTCCAGCTGTCTACACCTTTATCCTCTAACAAAAGTGGTAATTATATATTATTTAACTAAAAATGATTTTTATTTATTTGACTCATGTGTTGTTGACGTATCTATTTAATTTCACAAATAGTATAGCGTATTACCAACTTAATTAAATAATGCGTCACATTCACAATGCTTTTTATGTACTTTTATCCTTTACAAAAATTTGATTTTATTTTTTTTTCTTTTCTACTGCAAACTACACAATTTTTCATAAGGAAGGTTAAAAAAATAAATAAAATGGGTGTTGAATTCGTAAATCTAATGAGACATTTAGTTCCTAGTACGGTCCTGTAAATCTGTTTTCATAGGCCTAGAAGGCTATAAAAATTTTTGGAATAACATACTTTTAAACCAAATAGTTAATTAGGCCAAATAATAGTGATTACAAATTAATAGGATTAATTAAGCATGTTGGTGTCCCAAAAATGTAAGAAAACTTTTTATGAGTGGTAAAATCATTTGTGCAAAAATAAAAAGTATATCGTTAAATTCAATGTTTTGTCCTCTTTTTACATATGGTAAAATATTTTTGAAAATTTAACATACAGGGTGTTGTTTATGAGCAGAACGAATTTGTCATCTTTTAGTGAAGCCGGGCCTGGATTTTCAATATTAATAATATCTCAATTAATTTGTTAAGATACAGAGAGTATGTGTACCAAATATTATAAAATTATACAGAGTGGTTAAAAGCACAGGAGGCAACGAAGAAATGGCCACAATGTACAAAACACAGCTATAAGGGACTGTAGACCCTTAAATATGGGTTATTTGGAATCACCTCAGTGACTCCTATCCACTGTTAAAATATTGCCCTCTCCCAATGAAACACTCTGTACATTATCAATTTATTATACAGGGTAATAAACTTCTGTGGAAAAGTCCGGTAAATCCGTTATTATAGAAGATATATAAAAAATTTATTAATTTGTGGATTGTGAATAGTTAGTTGGATGGATAGTTAGAATGGAGTCCGTAGTTAAACAGTTGGGAACTACAAATGTTTGAAAGTAAAAATCGACGTAACAGGATGTTGTAACTAAATATTTTCCGAAATTATGATATTCATGTATTCATATAAATCTAAGACAAGAGCATTTTCAAATGTCTGTAGTTCCTATCTTATCAATGTACCTTTCAGTGTAGTATACAGGGTGATCAACTTCTATTCAATATTTTATACCTATCCTTATTCCACTATAAAATAGAAAGTTAAGTTTAAAGTTAATTATATCAACAAAAGTGCATAAAAAGCCAGTTGGTATGAAAATAATTATACAGTATTAAGAAAGGGTTTCTCAACTCAAAAAGCAGAAATAGAATTATTCGTAAAACTTTGTGATAGTGACAAAATTGTATGTTTTATTGTTATTAAAAACCTACACTCTTTATTTTAGATAAATTTCTTGTTTGATCAACGTTTTACACAATAGTCATTTATGGTTATTTAACGAACAAGTATATTAATCGCCATTTTAAGGGCGGGGTCTTCCTGTGTATAAAATCCTATGCTGCAGACCAAAAGTTAAATCGACTGATTTCCGAATATAATGGGATTTAAAATATAATTTTTAGACAAATTAAAGATAAAGGTCTAACTTAGGTAGTCTTTCTATTTTAAATCGATAAATTTATTATTTTCTATGAAAACCACCGCTTTAAAATCATCCAATTTTTTTAACCTTAAAAGTGGCATTTAACAATCTATATATCCTAGATTCTGAAAAAATAAGAAAAATAAACATTAACTTGACCTAAGTTAAACCTTTATCTACAATGTCGTTTGATCAGAATACATCAAAATACTTTAATTTATGAAATCAGTCGATTTGAAATTTTTAAGTCATTTTATTGGAACTTCAAATTAAATTGATAGTTTGGTCAAAAAATGGCGACAAAAATGTCTTAGTCCGTAATTACGTAGTATAATTATAATAGTTATGATAACGGCTTTCGATATAGAAAGCCGAAACGTCAATAAAAAACTTTTTTAACAACTAAGTGGTTTTAATCCAGTGGAAAGAGAGAGAGAAATTAAAATACAAACCACTATGAGCTTCCGAAATGAATTATAATAGTATAATTATATATAGATCATATAGGTTTTAACACTGCAAGAAAGATGGTACCCTAAGCAAATCTACTTTGCACAGTATGCAAATGGTCAACTGAGATTTTTAGCGGGGTGTAAATAGAGTTAATTGAATTCTTGGTTTTTACAGTTAAGCCATTTTGATAAAAAACTAAAAATGGAAATAGAATTGCTATAAAGGATAAAGCTTACTTTTTATTAGATAAAATCAAGGATCTCAGGTTTAAATAGTCTTCAACTTGACACGTGTCGATTCTGGAATATTTCGAAAATTTAATACCAATAATACCATAGTAAAAAATTGTTTCCGACTTGTAAATATCTTTGGCATGTTTACCTAAATCGTAATTCATCGTAGTAAATAAATAAATCGTGCGCGTGGTTAATTTTTCTTTCGTTTCTCATATACTTCATAACGAGGAACAAAATCACTTCATATAAATAACTGAAAAGAACATGTTATTTTGATATTATCAATGCCCCAGTAACAAATTAATTTAATTTTAAGAATTAAAAGAAAGATATTATGGATGAATAGTTTTCATTGAAAGGTCTGTATAAATAAAATATACAAAGAAAGTATATGAATAATAAAAAGTTAAAATTATATATTTTGATGATACTAAATATTGTTCTCCCCTGGTCTTATATATAATAAACAAAACATTTCTGGAACGGTTTCTGTAACAAGCTGATTTCAAAGAAGGTTTCTGTAACGATTTTGTTTAATTTAAGCATTTATCACGAGATACCAGCACCTCTCGGGCAGCATTTTATTTGACATACTTTGGCTTACATTTGACGTACAAGACCGCGCCCTTAATTCACGAGTTCGTTACAGAACTTTTCCGTCTATACATAGAGTTTTTGAATTTTAAGAAATTAAATAATGACATACAATGACAGATAGTATTAACACACCTTCTTGATTTCAAGTGTTTGTTTGTCACCATGGGTAACTGTCAATATAAATGTATAATAAGAACAATGTACGTTGGTTGCATATAATAAAATCGTTGATTAATAGAAAATCATTCATTAATAGGGGTCATTAATCAACGATTTTGAGTGCGTTACAATACATCATAAATGGTCGGTCGACGGAAAAATATAATTAAAATGGTGTTTCGTTCTTTTTTAGATTATGAATTAAAATGTTAGGAAAACACTTTACTCAAATAAAATTGCCTTATACAGTTTACTATGATTCTTTCTCTGAGGATTTATTTTATTTATTTTTAAATTGTAGTCGAAATCCAAATCAAAATACAAAATTAAAAACCACTGCTACGATTGCGTTGTCGTGGGAGCAGGTGGAGCAGGATTAAGAGCTGCATATGGATTGGTTTCATATGGTTTTAAGACTGCTTGTCTGACTAAAATTTTTCCAACAAGATCTCATACTGTGGCTGCACAAGGTGGCATTAATGCTTCTTTAAGTAAGTTTAAAAGAAAAACATGAATTTTTCCAATTAGCAAAATGTAAATTCTCTATTATTTTTATGAACCGTCTAGCAACAAAGACCAACAACTATCGTGGATACAAATAAATAGTATATCACGTAACAAGTGTTGTAAGTAGCATATTACACACGAATGGAAAAATTACGCACGAATTCGCACACAAACGCAATTGTTGCATGAATTTTTTCAAAGTAGGACGGATCTAACCAAGCAAGGTCCGAAAGTAATTTTTGATTGCTGTAAATCTGTTTTCCGAACTTTGCAAAGCATTGTCATACATAACTTTCTAAACCTGTATTTCAAATCTTTTCTCCGGATTTGTGATACGCTCGTCATTATATTTTTCTCCTGGTATTTTTTTTATGACGGGAAAAATATTGGATAAACTGATATTATCGATTTGATTCTTGTATAACAGTAAATCATTTCTGTATTTAAAACGTTTGTACAGGGTGGCCAAATAAGAATGCGAGGTACAGTATCTGGGAAACTATCCATCGTAGAGGCTTACGGAAAAAAAAGTTATCACTAAAACGGCCAAGAGAAAAACCTGGAAAATATTTTTAAGTTTCTGAAATAGTCGCTAGGGGGCGTAACTGCAATCTTGAATCTAAGAAAGTGATGTTTTCTGTGAAATCCGCTATATTAACCTAACAAAAAATACCTGATCTTTAAAGTAGAGGATAATCTGAATCTTTTTTGTTTTACAATTTTTGCTGTATCTCTAAAAATAAAGTGGTGGGGGGTATTTAAAGGTTTCAGTAAAAAACACCCTGTATATTCGAAACGGCTGAGCCGATTTTAACAAGCTTAAGCTAGTTGAAAAGAGCTATTCTTGAGCTACAAATGTTATAATATTTGAAGTTTTGTTAGTATCATATGTCGCCGCTAGACGGCTTTTTTCGACATTTCGAGAGAAATGGTTAATTTTCTCAAAAAAATTAAATGCATTGGTATGATTTATTTTTCAGTAGCTAAAAAAGTAGCTAAATGTTGCCTAAACAAGCTCGTATATCGATATCTTGTTTCTAACCTAAAATTTAGGCCAAAGAAAATTTTATACGGAAATCCCTTACATTTTTATTTTTTAAACTAATTGAGAGGTTTCAGCAATGCATAGAGCGTGATGGTCAGCATTTAGAGCATTTACGGGAGCATTAAAAACCTTTATTTTCTAAATCGGTCCATTTTAGGGCCACAACTTATATCATAAAAGGAATTAATTAGTTTAAAAATAAAAATTTAAGGGATTTCCATATAAACTTTTCCTTGGCCTAAATTTTAGGTTAGGAACAAGATATCGAGATGCGAGTTATGATAACGTAATTGTAATAGTCTAACTAGAATTATGCAGACGCCGCAAGTCCATGATAAGGCCCTGCCTAGATCGGATTGCAACAAAACTAGTTTGTTGCCGGCATTTGCTAGCTTTTTACATTTTACTTTTGTACTGTAATCACGTAATAAAGTTCCACTTTTTGGAAAAGTTTGTAGTTCATTTTTGAAAACCCAATTTTTATTTACGATTCTATAAGTGGCGCAGTCAGTAGGATTGCCTAACGGTGTGACAACAAAAATCGTGTCAAATCGGTCTATTTCAATAGTTTAATGGCAAATCGAATTCACAAAAATTGGTAATATAAACTGACCAAAAAGTGTACATTCAAGCAGAGGACCAACATTGCCAAAGTTTGGAGATCCTGGACGAGGACCACATTGCCAAATCCAGCTAGATTAAGAAAATCAGGAAGAAGAGACAGCATCTCTCAACTTCTATTGATATGATGAAAATAATCCTAGTAATTGCGTAAGAAATTTTGCTCTCCTCTCCTATTAAATATTTTATTTTTGAGTTGATTATATTAGTGATTTTTTTATTTTCACATTTGGGATAAAATAAAACATTGAGAGATTTTATTACATTTTATGTCTGAGATAGACGAACTAGTGGATATTTTTAATAGTACTCTTAGGACATATTCCACATTAAATTTAGATACTTTACCTCCTATAGTAGAATCAGATTCAGAAAGTTCAGATTTAAATATGACTGATACAACTAATTATCAACTTTTGCAATTATATGTAGCCACTATTCCAAATTTTGATGGGAACCCCCATATATTAACAGTATTTTTAGATGCTTGTGAAAGTTTGATTGGACAATTTTCCGATCGACAAAATAATGCAGCTACAATTAATGCTTATATTTTAAGAGCTATTATTGGCAAGTTAACGGGCAGAGCTTTGAGTTTAATAGGCTCGCGTAGTGAATTAACCGTTTGGATAGATATAAAAAATTTATTAATACTAAGTTTTGGCGATCAGAGAAATTTGGACTGTCTTGTACAAGACTTGATTGCTTTACATCCTTTTAAAAATGAACCCCCATGCCGTTTTGGTATGCGTTGCCAAGACGCTAGAAGTTTAATTGTATCAAAAATAAATGCGTCAAATTTTTCGGCTGAAGAAAAACGTATCAGACTTCAAAATTATAACGATTTGGCTCTCAAAACATTCATTCATGGCCTCACAGGTCAATTACAAAATAACGTTCGTTTACGAAATCCAGATAGTTTAGAACGAGCTATGGCACTCGTAGTCGAAGAAGAAAATTTTCTTAATGGTTCACAAAAAGGCAATTTTTCAGATTCTCAAAATTATAAACCCGCAAATAGCAGAAATAACTATTCGAAATCACAGCTGAGACAGCCAATACAAAAACCATTTTATTCTAATAATTTTAATAGATTTCATACACATTTTAATAATTTTCCGAGACAAAATAACCAGAATTTCCAAAATCAAAATTTTCAGAATCAAAATCAATTCATTCAAAGACCCCAGTTTAACCAATCAAATAATTTCAATAATCAAAATTTTGGTCGAAATTCAAATAATTTCAGAAATCAAAATTTTGGTCAAAATTCAACTAATTTTAACCGAAATAGTCAAATTTCAAGAAATACTAACTTTAATAACAGATCAAATAGTATCCCAGAGCCAATGGATACATCGTCTGGAAATACGCGTATAAATAATAATAATCTTTATTTGCAAAATTCTGATCAAATAGAACACCAATTCGTAAATTCATTTGATAACCAATTTAATAACAGTGAATGCAAATTCCCAAAAAATAATCATTTCTCAACATTTAACACAACTAACGACAATAACATATTCCCATGAACCCATTCAAGGTCCAGCTTATGATACTTCTTATGATAAGAGAAACGTAATTAATCTGAACTTAGTAAGATCAAATTTACTTTATATTTTTATACCAGAAATAAATGCAAAATTTTTAATAGATACTGGTAGTAGTAGAAGTCTAATGAACCCTAGATTATAAAAATTATATTTTTAATGAAGATTTTAACATACAAACAGCGCATAGTATAAGTTTTCATAACGAAGTAATAAAAATTCCCGTTTTCAGCATTTTTAATGTAAACGCTGAACACAAATTTTTTCTTTTTGATTTTAGTAAAAAATACGACGGTCTCATAGGAATTGACCTTCTTAAACAATTAAAAGCATCAGTCAATTTGCATCAAAAACTAATTATTACCCCAACAGTGCAAATACCAATAATTTATGAATCTGAAGATTTAACGAATTTTAAAAACAAATTAAAATTAGAAAATTATAAAATAGTAGTCCCTGAAAGAACGACAAAAATAGTTAGATTACCAGTAACTGTAAAATCAGGAATAGGGTGCATGAATTACATTAAATTTGACAATCAGTTAGAATCTCCACAATCTTTAGTAAATATAAAAAATTATTTCGTAATCACGTCAATAACTAATTCTAGTACTGAACCAAAAATAATTACAATATCTAGACCCTTCGATATAGAACAGTTAGATATTAATGAAATTAATTTTATAGAAAAAATGGAAACTGATGAAATATTTACAGAAAACCATGATAGATTTTTAAAAGAAAACTTAAAACAAATTAGGTTAGATCATTGTAACCAGGAAGAAAAGGATGCAATAAAAAACCTTTGCTTTGAATATAGAGATATTTTCTATTGCGAAAACATTCCTTTGACTTTTTCAAATAAAATTAAACACAAAATAAAACTTACAGACGAAAGCCCCGTTTACACTAGACAATATCGATACCCGCAAATTTACAAAGACGAAGTAAAATCACAAGTTGAAAAAATGATTTCTCAGGGCATCATACAGCCCTCAACGTCACCATTTAGTAGTCCCCTCTGGATAGTTGAGAAGCGCCAAGATGCTTCCAAAAAACGTAAATTCCGTTTAGTCTTAGACTATCGAAAATTAAACGAAAAAACTGTAGACGACAAATACCCTCTACCTAACATAAATGACATTTTAGATAAATTGGGCAAAAGCCAATATTTTAGTACCCTTGACTTAGCCAATGGATTCCACCAAATACAAATGGACGAACCTGACATTCAAAAGACAGCTTTCTCTACAGAACATGGTCACTACGAGTTTACTCGAATGCCTTTTGGGCTTAAGAATGCTCCAAGCACTTTTCAAAGAGTTATGGACAACATTCTTAGGGGTTTACAAAACGAGACTTGTTTGGTATACCTTGACGATATTGTAATATTCAGTACATCTCTTCAAGAGCACATTTTACGGCTCAGACAAATTTTTGACAGACTTAGGGAGGCCAACTTTAAATTACAATTGGACAAATCAGAATTTTTACGTAAGGAAGTAAATTATTTAGGACATGTTATAATCCCACTAGGTGTTAAACCAAACCCAGATAAAATATCTGCAGTAAAACATTTTCCGATACCTAAAACTACTAAGGAAATAAAAGGATTCTTAGGGTTAGTCGGATACTATCGTAAATTTATTCAAGATTTCGCAAAAATTACGAAACCTTTAACCAAGTGCCTAAAAAAGGGTGCTCAAATTATTCATGATCAAAATTTTATAAACGCATTCGAAACTTGTAAAAACTTGTTAACTAACGCACCGATACTTCAGTATCCAGACTTTACAAAAAAAATTATTTTGACTACAGAAGCTTCAAATGTAGCTTTAGGTGCTATTTTATCTCAAGGGCCTATAGGCTCAGACAAGCCAATCGCGTATGCCTCTCGAACACTCAATGATTCAGAGCAACGTTATAGCACGATAGAGAAAGAGTTACTCGCTATTGTATGGGCATGCAAGATGTTCCGATCTTACTTATACGGAAGAAAATTTTCTGTTGTAACAGATTACCGCAGTCTTGTTTGGCTTTTTAAATTACGCGAACCAAATTCAAAATTAGTTAGGTGGCGACTTAAACTCGAAGAATTTGATTATGACGTTATTTATAAAAATGGAAAGGCAAATACTAATGCTGATGCATTATCCAGAATTTCTATAAATGCTCTAGAGAATGAGTTACTTATTAATAACACCGGAGATATTGACAATACAACTTTACGATTTCTTAGAGGTTTATCAGAAAACTTAGTAGAAAATGACACTATCGACAATAATACTCCTAAACAATCTAAAATACTAGCAGGCATACAAATTAAGCCTCCTGATAAACCATCAGAAAATGACAGTTTCCAATCAACCCAGCATACGACAGCTAACGAAACTACCAATGACGAAATAATAAATAACAAAATTAATCAAATCATAGTTTTTGGCCAAATTAATCAATTAAACCCATCATTTGAACAAACCCATAAGGAAAAACGTGGACTTCTTAATGGTTTAGGTACCATAATCAAATCAATATCCGGAAACTTAGATCAAAACGACGCCGAAAAATATGACGAAGCAATTGAAAATCTTTCGAAAAATCAAAATAAAATGAAAACTTTAATTAATGAACAAATAACCTTAGTTGAAAATTCTTTAGATATATTTAATAAAAGTAGTCAAGTCTTAGCTCACAATCAACTAAAATTAAAATCTCAAATAAACAAAATAGAACACATTTTAGAAACCGCTCAAATCCAAAATAAACAAACTTTTGAAAGTGTCTATATTCAAGAAGTCACAAACCAAATATCAATTTTATATCAAAATATTTATGATTTACTAGAAAAAATTGAAACTGCTATCACATTTTCTAAAATAAATGTTTTCCATAATTCTATAATAGATCCTAAAGATTTGATCAACCAAATTAAATCAATCGATATCAATTTCTCAAACAACAAATTCCCATTTGAACCAATTTTAAATAATATTCTTAAATTTGAAAAAATAATGCAGATTAAAAGCTATAGTAAAGACATTAAAATTATTTTTATCATAGAAATCCCAATTGTGGAGAGAGAAAATTACGATTTATATCAACTTTTTCCTTTACCTACTCCTAAAAACAACCTTTACCAAATGATTATTCCAAATTCGAAATTCCTTATCCTAAACGAGCAAAATTTCATGTCATTTGATTCAGAATGTCAAGGAATCAGCAACCAAGAATTTATCTGCCACGAATCAGTACCAACTCCAGTAGAAGAAGACGCCCCCTGCGAAGTTTTAATGTTGAGGTTTTCCAAGAACCTCACCAACTGCAAACCATCTCTCTCGAAATTGTGGATACAAAAATTCAGAAAATTCAGAAAACAAGTGGACGATCGTCTCACCTCAGAACACAGTGGCCCAAAGAATCTGCGGACAAGACAAAGACAATGTCCCATTAGAAGGAACATTTTTGTTAGAATTAAACAATAAGTGTAGTGTTAGAATAGGTAAAATAGTTCTACGTAGCAATGAACTGCCAAAAAGTGAATTTAAAATAATTGAACTTCCTAAACTTAATATTAAAAACTCTAATGATAAAAATCCTATTTATCTTAAACCTATTAAATTGAACAGTATTGATTTGGACCAATTAACCATTCTAAAGGACTCATTAAATTTCCAAAAACAAAAAGTTGAAAACATATTTGATAATCCTATCCATTTTAACAATATCAGTGTTTGGACTATATTGATTTATATATTCATTGTATTTTGTTTATTATTCTGCATATATTCATATATAAAATATAGCAAGAATTCATCGAAGAAGAGCTCTAACGAAGAAAATCCAGAGGCTAGCCCCCGGATTCTCCTCTTAGGGTGGAAGAGTTATGATAACGTAATTGTAATAGTCTAACTAGAATTATGCAGACGCCGCAAGTTCATGATAAGGCCCTGCCTAGATCGGATTGCAACAAAACTAGTTTGTTGCCGGCATTTGCTAGCTTTTTACATTTTACTTTTGTACTGTAATCACGTAATAAAGTTCCACTTTTTGGAAAAGTTTGTAGTTCATTTTTGAAAACCCAATTTTTATTTACGATTCTATAAGTTGCGGTTTTCGCGATCTTGTTTAGGCAACATTTAGTTACTTTTTTATGAAAAAGAAATCATACCAATGCATTTAATTTTTTTGAGAAAATTAACCATTTCTGTCGAAATGTCGAAAAAAGCCCTCTAGCGGCGACATCTGAAGCTAATAAAACTTCAAATATTATAACGTTTGTAGCCCAAGAATAGCTCTTTTCAACTAGCCCAAGTTTGTTAAAATCGGCTCAGCCGTTTCGAATATACAGGGTATTTTTTACTGAAACCTTTGAATACCCCCCCACCACCTTATTTTTAGAGATACAGCAAAAATTATCAAACAAAAAAGATTCAGATTATCCTCTACGTTAAAGATCAGGTATTTATTTTTTTTTATGTTAATATAGCGGAATTCACAGAAACATCACTTTTTAGATTCAAGATTGCAGTTACGCCCCCTAGCGGCCATTTCAGAAACTTAAAAATATTTTCCAGGTTTTTCTCTTGGCCGTTTTTTCCGCAGCTTCTACGATGGATAGTTTCTCAGATACAGTACCTCGCATTCTTATTTGGCCATCCTGTACGACCCGGCCTAGCAGCCCATCCGGGCGGCAGCCCTTCGAGTTTTGTCCGATTACCCGACGGCCCAATCCGAGCCTGTGAACAATTATTCCATGAGTGCGTAACTGTTTTACAACACGCATTACGTACTATACTTTATCTACGCCTAAAAAAAATAACTATTTTTTTTTAAATATAAAATTTACGTTTCTAATTCATTTAATAGTAATGACAGATTTAAAAGTGTTATACATGTTGACTAAATCGATTTATTTGTACTATATTTATTAAAACCAACCACTTAAAAATGTTTAAAATAACACCTTTATAAATGAATAGCAATAATTTATAACTTTATAATGACTAAAATTTATAAAAACTAATTTTGGATACCGCCATCGCGTTCAGCATACTCGAAAACGAGGGGGAAGATAAATTTTGCCAGTGGAAGACGCGTAATCCACGATTTCCCTCATTTTGGGGGTGGGTTTTGGCCGTTTGGGAGGTTGGGCAGCCCCCAAAAGAGCTTTAACCAACGCCATCATGTTCAGGATCTTCGAAAACGAGGGGGAGAGGTGATCTGGTTGCTGCTTAAAATATTTGTATATTTTCCGACTCACAGAATGAACTAATATTCTTGCTATCTCATATTTAAGCCTAATAATTGCATGTTCAACAGAACTTAAATTAATTTTTAGGACCAATAGAAAAAAATCAATCGAATTGACGGCGTAATAATATAGTGACATACTTGAGACGATATATGGCCATATTTTTCAGAAATGATATCTATTATATCAAATTCCTTTGGTTTGAGAACTTCTAAAAGGTTTACCTTTGTATGCGATGACAGTAGAGGTCATATCAGGAAAATCTGACTCCATCAAGCTTACTAGAAATCAGAAACTGGCATGTGTGTATATAACGGGAATTCCGAATAGTATCCCAATCGAAACTGTTTAATTTCTAATTACAAAATTAAACATAAAATTCATTTCATTCATTTTAAACAAATCGGCAACTGCGCTAACCGTCCCTGACAAAGAACAAGCACTGGCAACAGTGTATGTTTTGGGAAGTTCCAAATAATGTCAAATTTGGAGACCCAAACTTATTAGGCCACACCCTGTAGATGTGCCTGTCCCAACTTATTGTAGATTAAGTTGGCAGAGAGTTTGATGTGGACTGTATACATATTTAGGTTGTAGTGAAATTATACTCTGAGTACTTGGATTTTGTATATTAACGATAACGTAAAACAAAAACACTTTACAAAGAAAAACAAAGAATATAACAAACTCAAAACTAGGTTTGCAATTGCTCAAAAAGTTATGAATTGTGAAACGCAAGTGCGTATGTAGTAATATGCAATTTATATAAGTTGAGAGTGGTGAATTTATTACGTAAGAAACAGTCTGAGTGCGACCTGTTTCCCCGGAGATAGAAGTTCTACTGATTTTATTTAATTTATTCTAGTCGCGTGTGGTCCGCCGATATTCTTCCTTGGCCAATCACGGGTACGTGTTTTCGGCGCTATTGATATCCTTTTTTTTATGCAACTGCCAATCTTGCCCTTGGCCGTGGAGCCTCTGAAAGCGGCAGCCGCTAAAGGCGGCAGCCGATAAAGAGGTAGCCGATAAGGCGGTTTTTAACTATTGATGTTTATATGGACTATTAATTACTTCCGGGTTCTTAGCTGTGCTCTGGCCTTGATTTACTATGCGTGCTTACACTGTTGCTATGTGCGAGGTTCGGTTATTTTATTTCTCTTGCTGCCATGGGCGTAGTTAAAAATGTTCGATTTCGAACATACTCCCCGCCGCGAAGGGGTTTGGGGGGTGTTGTATTGATTGTTAGCTTATGTATCTCAATCTGTTAGAAGTATGAGATAGGAAGAAAAAAAATTTGGGTTTGTTTTTTAAATTGTTACCCTATATAGGGTTTGTGCGTGAGAAAGAGAGGATAGTTATTTGAGTTAAATGGAGTGTTCATATCATTTGTAAGTCCGATCTTCTGGGCATTGGCTTTCTCTAGATCTACTAGCGGAAAAATCCCAAATCATTTTCCTAGCCTTCTCTCTGTGAATCACTACCTTTGCCCTGAACTCTTCCTACAAATTTATGAGAATGTATAATGTTGATGTGTAAAAAAAGTTGAAATTACTGGATATAAAATCCTAAGGGTATTAGTTCACCCTGTATGTGAAAGGAATTAAAAATATTGGATATAGAATCCTAAGGGTATTAGTTCACCCTGTATGTGAAAGAATTAAAAAATATTGGATATAGAATCCTAAGGGTATTAGTTCACCCTGTATGTGGGAAAGAATTAAAAAATATTGGATATAGAATCCTAAGGGTATTAGTTCACCCTGTATGTGAAAGGAATTAAAAAATATTGGATATAAAATCCTAAGGGTATTAGTTCACCCTGTATGTGGGAAAGGAATTAAAATATTGGATATAGAATCCTAAGGGTATTAGTTCACCCTGTATGTGAAAGAATTAAAAAATATTGGATATAGAATCCTAAGGGTATTAGTTCACCCTGTATGTGAAAGGAATTAAAAAATATTGGATATAAAATCCTAAGGGTATTAGTTCACCCTGTATGTGGGAAAGAATTAAAAATAATGGATATAAAATCCTAAGGGTAGTAGTTCACCCTGTGTGTGGAAAAGAATTAAAAATAATGGATATAGAATCCTAAGGGTATTAGTTCACCCTGTATGTGGGAAAGGATTAAAAGAGTTTAAAGTACGATTTGATTTGTTTACGTTACATTGGTTTTATTTAATAAAAATAGAAATTAGAAGGCATGTCTTATTATAAGAACATCCTGTATATGTATTTGTGTTGATTTATTTGAAATGAAAAATATAACTTGCTATAAAAGCTTGTGTAAAAGAGTTTGTAAGTAAGTTTGATTTGGATTAATCTGAATTTGCCGGTACATTTTCTGAATGTCCCCGGTTAGCACGTATTTAAATAGTCGAAAACGACATAGAATATCGAAGAGTGAAGGTTGTACTTGAGGTCCCCTAAGGGATATGTCATTTAGAGACAGGTTAGTTGTGGACTTGGCCGAAAAATCAAAGACAACTCTGGTTTGAGTCGTACTGTGGTCTTTGATTACACATAGGTGTGGTACAAAATATGTATTGAGGTTTAATTCGTTTACCAACGAGAAAGGAACTTTTTTGGCGTGTCCCAAAGTTATATATTCCAAGAGTTGATCTCTATATTGTGCAAAAAGTTGCGGATCATTATGCAATCTATTCTCCTGGCTGAGAAATCGATTTTTGGCTAAATAAAAAGAGTTACCTAGAGAGGTAGGAGATAAATGGTCTATCAGAGGCAAGTTTACTTAATACGTCCCATTTTGTAAAACCATTGTGGTTTCTGTGAACAGCTGTTCGGCTTGAGCGTCGTCAGACGATAGAACTTGTTACGAAGATGCAATATCTTCTTGTTCCCAAAATTTCTCTATTAATTGATGCGTGCTGTCATCAAGAGACACGGATTGTTTCCGATTGATGCTTAATAAAGCTTGTATAGGTTTATCAGGAGTAGATAAAGTTTGTATACAAAAATGCGGGACAGTTCCCGATATTACCCATCCCAAATGGGTATTTATGAGCGTAGGGCGGCCTTTACCTAAAGTTCTGTATCCGCCCTTGAGAATTTCGTAGTAAATGTCGGCTCCTCCTAAGAGGTCAATATCCGACGGTAAGTTGAAAGATTCATCAGCGAGATTATTTATATAGTATTGAGGGATGTCTAGTTTTTGTCGACTTATAGCAGTTTGCGGTAATTGTTTGTTTTGTTTTGAAATTTTGGACAATAGATCCCGATATAAAAATGTCTCACAATAAAGAACATTTTGTTTGCGAAAATGAAAAGTAAAATAGAAATGGAATGAGTGCCTTGCTTTAAAATGAAGGGCTTGTTGTGAAGATCGCCTTGTATAAACGAGAAGAAAATAAAGTAGAAATGGGTTTGGTTTGCTATAAATAACCCATTGTTGAGGGGTAGTTTTCCCTGATACGACAATGTCAGAAAAATTATTAAACGAAAGTAGAAAATTTGCGGAATGTCTCTTGTAAGTCAAAACTGCTGGGTATTGGCTTTTTCTAGATCTACTAGCGGAAAAATCCCAAATCATTTTCCTAGCCTTCTCTCTGTGAAACACTACCTTTGCCCAGAACTCTTCCTTATTGGAAACACCCTGTATGTAACGAAATGAGAAAATACCTCCCTTTGGACCCTAATATGGTGGTTTTTGACCTCTGACCACAACAGAGGATGGATTTAAAGGAGATTGAAGTAAAAAAATGGATGTCTTAGGATTAAAGAACACCCTGTATATAAAGAATAAACGACAAAAATAAAGGATTGTTTGCGATAAAGAGTATTTCGCTAAGATTTGGTAAGTTGAGGTTTGATAATTGGATATTGAATCCCTTGTGTTGAGAAATAGAATTTGTGGTGGCTAAGGGATGATTTTTCCCTTTGAACGAGAATAGTAGGTATGTCTATTAGCAGAGCACCTGGTATATAAAAAAGATGGATATGTCTTATTAGAAGATCATCCTGATTTAAACGAGAGCGGGTATGCCTTATTAGAAGATCACCCTGTATATGAGAGGCGGATATGTCTTATTAGAAGATCACCCTGTATATAGAAGAGGCGTGGGTATGCCTTATTTGAAGATCACCCTGTATATGAACGAGAATAGTAGGTATGTCTATTAGACGAGCACCTTGATTTATGAAAAAAGTGGGTATGCCTTATTAGAAGATCACCCTATATATAGAAGGGATTGCTTTCCCTGTATAAGAAAACAAACTAGAAAATGTATAAGACCCTTTGAACCTAATATGGTGGTTTTTGACCTCTGACCACAACAGAGGATGGAACAAAGGAGATTTACGTTCACCCTATAGAAACAAGGATGATATGAGAAATAGGCAGTTGAGCCCAATACAAGAAGTCTTGAGATAAAGAACACCTTGAGTGCAAAATTAGAAATGAATAGAAATAAAGGTAGAATAGAAGCCTTGCTTTAAAGCAAAAGAGCCTGCTGTGTGCAAAAATAAAATAATATATACCTAAGTATAAATGTAAATGTAAAGGTATGCCCCGCTCTAAAATGGAGGTCATCCTTTTGTGAAATTTGCGTAAAAACGCGGGTAAGGCGTCACTAGCCGTCGGTAACTAAATGAACGTCCGGTATGCAACAAAATTGTTACATATGTGTGGTAGATGCATATTTTTTGCAAAGCGAAAATTAAAATAATGTTTGGACTTACATAATTATACTGCCATAAGTTAAAATTTGTACGAAAAACCATTACCGTATTTACTTGGGTAATTTTCCAAAAGTTTTATTGAATATAAGTATATTTTTATTAGAACGAAAATCGATAAGTTATTTTATTTATTTGTTTTAAGTTTAAAGAGAAGATATGACTTGCCCTGTATGTGCAAAGGCGAGAAAATAAAGTTGAAATGTCTTATTAGAAGACAATTTATTTGTAAAAAATGAAATGAATTAAAAAAGCGATATGGTAATCAGCTGTTATGCGAAAAATTAGCTAAAGACTTTGTTTATTAGATTGAATTCGTTTTTTGTTAAAGTATTGATTTGCAAAAGTATTTACATTGTAAAATTGGTATTTTAAATGTTAGAACAGCGTCTAATTTAATTTATGCTGAGGTAGCGAAAGAATTTGCGAGATTTGTTTATAAATTGTTTTTGTACCTAGGTACACGATAATTTGATGTGAATTTGAAGTTTAAAAACTTATAAAATTGTATGCCAAAGTTGTAGGGCTTCGCATACGAGGGTAGTTGAGATATTTGTGAAATGAGAGTTGGTATTTTAAATGTGAATTGCTACCTATATTGAGGGTTAAAATTCAATGACCAGTGCATTGTTTGTTTTGTATATGACAAGAAAATTGATTTCATTTGGGTAGAATAGTTTTTATTTGTTTGTTTTAAAATAGAATTGTATTGTATTTAATTTTTGTTATAATTTAAGTGCGATTTGTGAATTGGTTACGAGTAAATTAGAGATAGGCGCTAAAGACCGTTGTGTTGAGATTTATACGAAACTTGAAGTAGAATGTAGCGTTTTGTCGGCGAAAGAAAACGAGTAAATGTTTCCGACGGAAAAAGAATAAGATTGCAATCGTCGCGTTTAGTTTCAAATAGATAAGTTTACTTAAGTAGGAAAGTTTTGAGGCTTTTAAAAATCCATTAAAAAATAAGCCTTGTAGAAAATGAGAAGTTTGGGACTTAAAATCCCTATAGTTTGTTTGTTTGCTTGGTTTATACCGATAAAGCGATAAAAATAGATATTGTTAGAGATTGAGATAAAGAGTAGATTGTTGAAGTATTTGTTTATTTATTATTAGCTTAGAGGCGCTAAGGACCCGGGTGTTGAACTTTAGAGGTGCCAACGAACCTAAATTGTTTATAAACCGTATAGCTTAGAGGTGCTGCCGAAAACCCTAGTGTTTATCTTTAAAGGCGAAAACGAAACCTATATTGTTTTTTTATGATAGCTTTGAGGTGCTACATAACCCGATTGATGAACTTTAAGAGGCGCCAACGAACCTAATTGTTTGAATAGCTTATTGAGGCGCTACAGACCCGATTGTTTAGTTTTTATAAAAATGGATTGTTTAAGATGTGCGATTTTAGTAAATAATTGTTGATTTTATTTTTATGAGAATTTGTTTGATTTAGGCACGAGTTTGTACCCGATTTTAAATAGACGAAGTTTGCGAACGATTGCTTAAGAGGGGCCTTGCCACTGCCGACCTCGTTTTCAGTTGGCAATACTGAATATGCATAAAAATTTGACGATTTTTTGGAGAGTTAATCTCGAGAACGGAATTTTTGTTTGTGGAAATATTTATACCCGTTATAGCTTATACCTTGGAATAGGACATCTCCTTTTTTGAGTCAATTTTAAGGATTAATAAAAAAGATATCAGCCATTTAGTGGAGGTGTGTTTTTGACAGTTTTGACAATTTGTGATCACCAATTTTAACGTGAAAAGGAGATGTCCTAAATGAAGGATACAGAATTAATTTCCGAGAATACCAATTCGCAAAACTTTATAATTTTTGAGATTAACTCTCCAGAAAAAAAAAAATTATGTAAGTTGCCTATATCCCAGTAAGATTTTCTCTTTCCATAGTTCAGGCGTTTTCCGCCTGACACTTTGAGACGGTGGCGCTTTTTGGTTTTATTTTGAACGATGTATGCAACCAGTTTTACGAATACGAAGAAAGTTTAGATGTTTAGAACTGACATTTTAGGTTATGTTGGCTAATTTATTCGTGTTTTGCAATTTTTTTTAATGAGTAAATTAGTATTAACTAAAACCAGTTCTTCAGTTTAAAGTATTTCAATTAATGGAGATGTCCTATTCCAAGGTGTAAGCTATAACGGGTAAAAATATTTCCACGAACAAAAATTCCATTCTCGAGAGGCTGTTCAAAAAATCTTCAATTTTTATGCATATTCAATGTGAAAAATTAGTGATTAGTAATATGGAGAATGTGCAATTCAACAGTTTTTTGTGATTTTTATTCGTGCATTCAAAATAGTGTCTGCATAGTTGGGAATCACAGACATTTGCAGAAATTAATATTTACAGTATGTCTCACATATTAACCCATCCATGGGACTCTTGATATAGGTTTGTTACACATTTTATTTGCTATTATGTCTTTTGTCCATTGCTAAAAAGCAATGCAGTTTTTTCATAGTGTATTGTTTTGTTTTTGTTTTAGTGAATAACTGTAATTAGGTACTTTTAAATAAAGAAATAATTATTAATTATTCAATTTATTTTCTTACAAAAATGATTTTATAATATTTAATGATTTACAATAAAGTTAACATTAAAGAAATGAGTTTACGATTAATACATGCAAGTATATTAGAACTAAAAATCTGAAATAAATTTATGATTAATAAATGCAAGTACTAGCACTTATTTATTTATTTATCGTATCACTGCATATGGTTGGATGGTTGGATTAAATGTCGCGTCAGGCATCATGTGCTTTAGCCGGGAGATCAAAAGATTGTCCGGCTGCCAAGTTTGTTAGCTCTTTAGCGTTACCCAGGGTGCACCACGTGGAGGCGAGCTAACTTTACACACCCCTGAATCTGAAATAAATTTATGATTAATAAATGCAAGTACTAGAAATAAGAATCTGAAATAAATTTCTGATTAATAAATGCAAGTACTCGAACTGAAAATCTGAAATAAATTTATGATTAATAAATGCAAGTACTCGAACTGAAAATCTGAAATAAATTTATGATTAATAAATGCAAGTACTAGAACTAAGAATCTGAAATAAATTTATGATTAATAAATGCAAGTAGTCGAACTGAAAATCTGAAATAAATTTATGATTAATAAATGCAAGTACTCGAACTGAAAATCTGAAATAAATTTATGATTAATAAATGCAAGTACTCGAACTGAAAATCTGAAATAAATTTATGATTAATAAATGCAAGTACTCGAACTGAAAATCTGAAATAAATTTATGATTAATAAATGCAAGTACTAGAACTAAGAATCTGAAATAAATTTATGATTAATAAATGCAAGTAGTCGAACTGAAAATCTGAAATAAATTTATGATTAATAAATGCAAGTACTCGAACTGAAAATCTGAAATAAATTTATGATTAATAAATGCAAGTAGTCGAACTGAAAATCTGAAATAAATTTATGATTAATAAATGCAAGTACTCGAACTGAAAATCTGAAATAAATTTATGATTAATAAATGCAAGTACTAGAACTAAGAATCTGAAATAAATTTATGATTAATAAATGCAAGTAGTCGAACTGAAAATCTGAAATAAATTTATGATTAATAAATGCAAGTACTCGAACTGAAAATCTGAAATAAATTTATGATTAATAAATGCAAGTACTAGAACTAAGAATCTGAAATAAATTTATGATTAATAAATGCAAGTAGTCGAACTGAAAATCTGAAATAAATTTATGATTAATAAATGCAAGTAGTCGAACTGAAAATCTGAAATAAATTTATGATTAATAAATGCAAGTACTAGAACTAAGAATCTGAAATAAATTTATGATTAATAAATGCAAGTATTCTATTTGAATGTACTTACTAAGGGTCACAATTACTATTAATATTTAATGGGCTTCAACTTCCAATTTTATAGACTGCATTCTAAAATAAAAGAATAAAAAAAAAACTAATTTCTATTTGAATGTACTTACTTAGGTATGTAAGGGTCACAATTACTATTAATATTTAATGGGCTTCAACTTCAATTTTATAGACTGCATTCTAAAAGATAAAAGAATAAAAAAAACTATTTTCTATTTGAATGTACTTACTTAGGTATGTAAGGGTCACAATTACTATTAATATTTAATGGGCTTCAACTTCAATTTTATAGACTGCATTCTAAAAGATAAAAGAATAAAAAAAACTATTTTCTATTTGAATGTACTTACTTAGGTATGTGAGGGTCACAATTACTATTAATATTTAATGGGATTGTTATTTATATTTCAATGAGCTTTTCAAACATCAATTTTGGATACTGAACTCTGAAAGATAAAAAAAATTAAATATTCTGCAATTTTTTCATTCAGATAGAGACTTACTTAGATTTGTAAAGGTCACAATTGCTATTATTTATATTTCAATGAGATTTTCAAACATCAATTTTGGATACTGAACTCTGAAAGATAAAAAAAATTAAATATTCTGCAATTTTTTCATTCGGATAGAGACTTACTTAGATTTGTAAAGGTTATATTTCAATGAGATTTCAAACATTAATTTGTATTCTTCACTGTTATGTATTTTTGTATTGTACTTTGATTATATGAAAATAATAGAAACAAGGTATTTTACCAGCAATATATAGGTCCCCACCCAAGTCCTACGACCCCAGAGTGGCTATATTAGAGCCAATCAACTATCTAATTTCTATTTTTTCCAAATAATATCAATTTGTGCATATAAATTCAGCCAACTGTTGCTAGTTTAGATTGTATTTATATTTTTATACTGTTTATCAATTATATTCATCCTCTAGACTTAAGTTTTTGACTTGTGCTATACATTGTATAATGTCTGAATGGATTAATGAATATTATTATTATTATTAACATTAAACACATTCCATTAATTATCATCATTTACCATTGGTCTAGCAACAGCTTTCTTCTTTTTCTTTGCTTCATATTCTAAAATTGCTTGTCTAATATATGGTGGGTCAATGCATTTTTGTCCTTTTCTTATACAATTTCGAATTATTTCTGGTGCTACACATTCATTATAAAATGTTTGCAGTTTTGGAAGCATTATTTCATTCCATAATTGAACATCCTTATGAATTTCTTCAATATATAAATTAATATCATCACTGATGTACACAACAAAGTAACATTTTTCTCTGTTGGTTATATTTAATTGGCCCTGAATCTAAAAACGGTTAATCAATTCATTAAAGAAGTTTCATAAATATTTTGAAAGATTTTCAATATTTTTTACTTACTTGATAGTAGTAATTATGGTTCCTCTTTAATTGTATTGTATTGTTGCGTTTTTCCAAACAAATTTTATTTTTCATTTTATCAATTACTTCATCAATTGTATTAATTGCCAGATCAAGTTTTGAAGCTGAATGGAGGCATTTTATTTCCAAAATTGCATCTTCACCAAGCAGTCCTAAGATTTAGTAAATAAATTTAATATATCATAATATTCATAGACTATGTAGTTGTAACTAATTGCGACCAGGAGGTCGTAGACATAAGGTGACTCTGAATTTTAAATTCTATTCACTTCAAAAAGTACCCATTTAAATTCCAAGTGTCTTAAAATGCACCAGAACCTGCAACCGGCCCGTTATTTATTAGCATAGCTTTTTGAGTAAAATATGTTACCATCAGGTGATGCTCCAAGATAACCATTTTGTATATCAACCCATAAACCAGATTCAATAACTTTAACATTTAGAATTTCTTCAAAAATTCCTTTTGCCACTTTCTCCTTGAGTATTCCATATTCCATAGCCTCTGTCATACAATAATTTTTCTTCAAAATTGTTTTTACAAGACAATGACAAGGGGTGTGATTCTTCCTTTTAATGACATTTCCAAATAGAGAAGCAGTCAATCTCAGTTGTCTTTCCGATTCATATATGTCATTGCCAAATTGTCCTATGGATTGTAGTTGTATACGGTCTCTTTCAATTTCAGTTACCTATATAGCAAAAAGTAAGTATTTGATATTTGATAACCTACTAGGGCATCCACCAACATGATTATTAATAAAAGCATTAAAAAATAAATATAACACTTACCCTTAACCTTTGCAAGAGCTCATTTACTTCCATTTTTATAACCTCGGTATTCTCAGGTTGCTCTGCATTTGGACCATAATCAACATTTTCAGTGCGCATCTTTTTCATTTTGGATGGTGTCTCATCTGAAGGTTCATTAGAATTATGACTAAATAACCGTTTGCGACAGTTCTTATTTTTGTTAATGTCTGCTTGTTGTGCTAAAAATTTTTTGAAATGTTTTCCTGGTGAGCACCCAGTAACATTTTTGTAAGGACTTGTATGCCATTGAGCTCCTGTATTATACCTCAGTCCAGATAATTGCACCCTTCTTTGATATGACCCTCTTTGAACTAGGTTTAATCTTTTTCCTTCATTAAATCGTGCTACAACATTCATGAGTCTTTCAGCAGTATTATTAATTTGGTTTTCAATAAGTAAATGGGATTTTCTAGTAAGAAGATCCAAAGCTCCTAAAATAAATTTGTTTAAAAAAATATATAAATTTATTTATATCTGCACTTACCACTCAGATGATTAAATATGGATGTCGACTTTAGTAGTGGAATCATATTATTGGTAATGTCTCCAACAGAATTGCATATGTCTGGACGACAAGACAAGTGGTTTCCATATACATGGTTTAAACCATTTCTTAAATCTGTTCTCAGAAGATGTACATTGGGTTTTTTTTGTTTGGCATGTTCATAGATGGAAGTTTTTGCTCTTTTTGTTAAGAGTTTGATTTTCTTTAATGTCAACATCTTTCTTCCTTCCAATTTGATTCTTGTATCTTTTTTAATTTCTCTAAGTCGTTTTCCGTAATTTTTCAGGGCATGGTTTGTGCATTCAATTTTTCTTACATCATTTCCATAACTAACTTTTTCAATAATATTTTTGTATACACTAGAATCGCCATCTGCTATAAATTTCAAGTATTTTACACCATGCATCTCTTGGCTAGAGTTAAATCCTTCGACAACCATGTCAGATTCCATGGCAGGAGCCGATTGATCCCAATTTTTGTAGCAATTGTGGTTTTTAGCAACAATATTGTGCTTAGCAGCTCTAGCGCAGATAGCACAAAATTTATTTCTAATTGCAATAAATAATACGTGGCCAGTATTTTTTCCTATTATTGCAACCATGCCAGATAGTGAATTGAAGTTTGTACCATATGACCGTTTACTCCATGATCCATCAACATAAACCGTTATCCAAGGAGTACCATCCATACAAAACTGCTTCTTTTGAATTGCAATCTCTTTTTCGGTTTCTCCAGCTCTTTTCATTGACCTGAGAAGAGAAGATTCCCATTCCTAAAATATGTATCATTTCATAAATATTTGTTAATTCTGTAAGTTACAACTATTTACCTGTCCTAATTCATTTTCAATCTTATAGAACATGTTCGAACTCATGGTGGGTATATCCATGGATGAAAGCAGTTCACTAGTATGTGAATATGTGCTTCCAGATGCAATAGTTCCCCACACTGCACCAATATTAGCAACGGATTTTATTTTATTTGGATTTTCAGTTTCATATTGATATTCTCTTTCACAGACAGAACATTTGTATACTATTGTACTAGTCAACCCCTTGCCCTTTCGGCGTTCTTCTTTAACACTTAGTTTTCCGAGAGTACATATTTTGGAATGATCGTATTGTAGATTAGTAGCCCAATCCAGTACATACCCAAGTTCTACAATTCTCATACCTGTTATCGGGTTCTCAGGTTTCGGTACTCTCTCATATTCTAGCTCATGTTTGTTTATGCTAGAAAATTAATGAAATATTAAATTATACAGGGTGTATCATAAGGAATGGTCAATATTCTAATCATAGGTTCAGGACCTCGAAATATTAATATTTTACTAAATAACTCTGGGTCAAATGTTATCTACTACTAAGATACAGGGTGTTGAAGATAAAATGTATTTTTCGTTTTTTTGCAATAATTTCTTTATTATTTAATATATTGACTTGAAATTTGGTGGTTATATTTTTAAGAAATTATTGCAAAAAACGAAAAATACATTTTATCTTCAACACCCTGTATCCAGGCCAGGATTCAGAGCCGTGATTTGGGGGGGGGGGACCTTCCGGGGGGTCCAGAAAATTTTTGAAATAATGTATTTATTACCTTTTAGTTATTTATTTGTATATGTGATTTTTTGCGTTTGACGGGGCGGTCGCCCCCATCGCCCCCCTTGTATCCGGGCCTGCCTGTATCTTAGTAGTAGATAACATTTGAGTTATTTAGTAAAATATTAATATTTCGAGGTCCTGAACCAATTATTAAAATATTGACCATTCCTTATGATACACCATGTAGATAGCTAGCTGGCCAAGAATTTTCATTATGGTTTATAAGTCTAAAGATAGATATAATGTACCCATGCATTAAAAATATTAATTCACCTAATTAGAATGCCTTGGTCAATACTGTCAACAAAACGGACACAAGAATTTCCTTGTTGTTATCTAGTTAAATTCTTGGTATGTAAAAACTCTATTTATGCAAATATTCTAATATTTCTTACCTGTCATATTCATCTGAAGAAATTATTCCAGGTTCTGAATTATTATATGATTTTAAATTTATTTCTTCTTGGCTCAGGAAATCCTCTTCTAAATTTTCTTGTGTGAAATCCTCTTCAATATCTTCTGTATTTCCTTCTCGTGGAAAGTCATTGAGTTGGATGACCTCTTCTAAAATATCCTCTTGCAGAAAACTCTCCTCTTGATTGTCGGCTTCTTTCTTTCTTTCTGTAATTCTTTCTTGTGGGAATCCCTCTTTTTGGATGTTCTTTTCTGGGACACTTTCTTCATTAAACCTAAGAAAATGTACATAATCAAAAAATTGAAATAAAAAGCTTAATAACTTATAAAAAATATGGCTAAAATATAACTTTAGAAAACTTACGATTCTTCTAATATTTCTGTGGAAATGTCCCTGTTTTCTCTATTTCCCCAATTCAATCGCGAAGCTGCAGTGCGTTTGTTCTTCTTTCTAGTTTTACGCGAACTTCGAGGCATCTTTGGATAATAACCTACCCTATATAAAAAATAATAAAAAAAAAATTGTGTCTTTTTTCACAAAAATGAAAATGGTGTCCTTTTTCACCGAGGAGGGTAAACAATCAGAATCTAAAACCTAAAACCTAAAAATACTGTTGTGTCCGTTTCACACCACTTTTGTACCGTAATAATATAGCTCTAATGGAGATAAAAGCAAAAATGCAATATGCGTTAGCGTGACCTACTCAATCAGAGACCAACCAAATCACGACTAATAACTAAATTGTAAAATCACGTCACAAAACGGATGGAAAAACCGCCAAAATCACAAAACATTAGTTGCAAACATTTTCAAAGAATCCCCGCTCGAAGACACAATAAGAACTGCTGCCGCTCTTTGTCTAATCATTAAAATTAGTAGTGTTATCTTATTTTATTTCAGAATTAGAGAGCGAATAGAGCGAAAACAAAGACAAACAGGCAAAAAACTAACAACTGTAATGAAAAAACACACCAATGTTGCCGTAATGCCCGCACCTCTAAATTATCAATGACTAAAAAGCTTTTTTAAAATAAATGTACATATTATATTTTCCATTTAAAATATTTTGGAATGTAATATAAAAACGCTTTTCATATAAATTCATATCGTATATTGATAATAAAGAAATATCTAGGTAGGTATTTTCGACACTGTTCTGATGCTGCGGTAAATAAATAAAGTATAAAGTTTAGAATGGATACTAAATACGTGTCACTGGTTTTTTGGGTAAAATTTTAAAGTAGGTTTATTGTTGTATATTATTCTTATATGAAAAATCACACTGAATACAATGGTGACATTAAAAAATTTATAAATAGCCGTCTTCATTGTTAAAAGCGATCGTTTGTGAGCATTTTAATTTTTCAACCCTATTTTTTGGACTTTTTAACGAAAATGGTGACACGGACAAAAAAAATTTCAAGGGATGAAACATGAACAATTTATCATAACCCATGGTTTAAGACTTGCAGCGATTTTTTATCTGTAACCGTTCAATTGTTATATACAAATTAATGCTCCAACATTAACAATTTTTTTTTATAAAAGGACTTGCAGATAATTTATTGTGGTTACAATGTTGCATTTTGTTCATAGAACGCAGTTTTTTGTGTCGATAACTCATGTATTCTGCAATTGTTTAAATAAATAGATATTGATAAAAACATTTTGCGTTTGGGGCCGCCAATTATTTATTAATTCATTTTTTAAAAAAATTCTTGCTTCACCTTAAAGATTATACATTTATATAATTCTCAATTTTCGTATGAATCCATTGATGTTTAAATATTTTTTTTATGTTAGAAATATTATTTTCCGAGCTCCATTCCTATCTGATGTATTTAGAGAGATTAGTCGCGTGGCAGCGCTATTCATATTAAAATAAACGGATTTATTCGAAAATAATTGAAAATTAATTAAATTATAAAATATAAACTCTATTTTGATGCTAGAAAAAAAATAGTAAACAAAAAAAATGACATTTCCTAAAAATAAAAAATAATATTTCTGTCGTGGCTGAAGCCGGTATCGAACTCATGACAAATGGATTATTAGCGCTCTCTGCGGTAAGACCAATCGTGAAAATAAAGAAAATTTATTCTCTCAGATTCCTTAGATATCCCAAATAATATATTATATTTTAATACTAGCAGCGCCACCTAGGATACAGGAGATTCACTGAAGTCTTAAGATATCTATCTCTCTTCATTATTGCAGAAAGACAGTGATAAAAGATAAAGATAAAAATGGGGATTTTTGGTGTTTGTAGTTTGGCATACCTGTCGCGACGCCCCTCTTAACGAGTGTTTAAAATAAGAGAAATTTGCGAGCGAGCGCGAGATAGTACGAGATTTGAAAGATTTGTTGATTGTCAAGCGACATGTAGTTTTATATTTTAATGTATCGATAATTTTAGGTTTGTTTCGTAAAAAATCTAGTTTACCTTTTAAAATAGGTATAAAAATATGAGTTGAAAATATGAGATAGTTTGAATTTTTGAGCAATTGTTTTCCAATAAAAGAGTTGTAGATAGGACAATTTTTCCATAATGGAATTAAGTATTTATAGTATGAGAAAATTGAATTGTAGTAGAGCTTATAGTTTGATTTGTAAGAAATTTTGTCCTTTCTATTAAAATACATGAAATATATGCGACAAATATGTAAAAAATCATAAGTATGTGCGACAAATATATAAACATGAAATAAAAGCGATATATAGTAAATATCAAAAAATATATATGCGACAAGTATGTAAAGAATCATAAGTATGTGCGACAAATATATATAAAGACGAAAAATGTTCATGAAATGTGTTTAAATGGGAAAATGTTTTTATATAAATACATAAAGTGAAAAATTAGTATCGAATGAATGACAAAATTGAATTCAAATGTTCAATTGGTTTGAGGCCAAAATATACTCTTCCAAAAACCAATTATTTGTATATGTAAAGTAGAAAATGTAAACTTTATACCTGTTTTTTCACTTTTACTCACGCACTACACTGAGGAGTTCCAGGTATATGTAGTTTGGCAGTTCGTTTTTTGTTGATTCCATAAAGATGGCTGGACGAATCCCAAGTTGAATTTGACTGGATCACTGAAGAAGTAATGTTGATTTTCTGGATATTTGAAGGTCTTGAAGATTAGCTGCTTTCAATCCGGCTCGAAGGACCATGTTTTGGGAAGTTCCAAATAATGTCAAATTTGGAGACCCAAACTTATTAGGCCACACCCTGTAGATGTGCCTGTCCCAACTTATTGTAGATTAAGTTGGCAGAGAGTTTGATGTGGACTGTATACATATTTAGGTTGTAGTGAAATTATACTCTGAGTACTTGGATTTTGTATATTAACGATAACGTAAAACAAAAACACTTTACAAAGAAAAACAAAGAATATAACAAACTCAAAACTAGGTTTGCAATTGCTCAAAAAGTTATGAATTGTGAAACGCAAGTGCGTATGTAGTAATATGCAATTTATATAAGTTGAGAGTGGTGAATTTATTACGTAAGAAACAGTCTGAGTGCGACCTGTTTCCCCGGAGATAGAAGTTCTACTGATTTTATTTAATTTATTCTAGTCGCGTGTGGTCCGCCGATATTCTTCCTTGGCCAATCACGGGTACGTGTTTTCGGCGCTATTGATATCCTTTTTTTTATGCAACTGCCAATCTTGCCCTTGGCCGTGGAGCCTCTGAAAGCGGCAGCCGCTAAAGAGGTAGCCGATAAGGCGGTTTTTAACTATTGATGTTTATATGGACTATTAATTACTTCCGGGTTCTTAGCTGTGCTCTGGCCTTGATTTACTATGCGTGCTTACACTGTTGCTATGTGCGAGGTTCGGTTATTTTATTTCTCTTGCTGCCATGGGCGTAGTTAAAAATGTTCGATTTCGAACAGTGTACTAGTAGCTCGATAAATATATTTAGATTATAAATCCGAAATTCTTTTCACTCGGTGCGAGAGCGAGTGAGACAAATCGCCAATCTTGAAACGGAAGAATCGTAGTGGACTTCCGACTCGAACCATTTCCATCGTTCCATCGCATTCTCTCACGTAGGCACACTTCCGGTTCCGTATGACGTACGCATGGACTCTCACGTACACCATGGTGGGCGTGGCTTAACAAGAAGGGACCTGAACGGGGTTTCCGAAGAGTTTTAATAATTTTTAATTAGTACGAACCAAGCAAGTCGTCTCCATTGTTCAACATAATGTACCTCGTAAATTCTCTGACAAATTGGTACGATTCTTGCTGCGCATCAAGCAGGTCTACTCAGATGTCACAAATACAACGTAATGTTACAAATTTTAGTGCCCTCTGAGTGCAAATTTGTTTAATTTTTATGCATGAGTTTAAGGTCACCATTTTAATTGACCAAAGCATTTAAAAATACAAGTGCTATTTCTGAGTGATTGGTAATACACAGTATAAACCAATATATGGTTGTTTTATGTTACTTTGTTCATGTTTAGTTGTCTAAAAAGTTTTAATAAACTGTTAAATACAAGTAACATGTGTGTATCATTTTGGAGTTCTGGGAAAGGAGAAAGTCAACTATAAAATTACAGTCCACTTTAGAAGCCTCAGACAATTGTTTAAAAAAGCGGTGTTGTCACTTCGAAAACGATTGCAACATATTGTAACGGTTAACTAATTGTAATAGCTCGAAAAGAGAATAAAAATAATATCTAGCATAAAGAATTAAAAAGAAACAGATAAGTTTATTAATATGAATTAAATCATTACTTATTGTATTTTGAGTAATCATAGGACAGAATGTAATTTAAAAACAATGTTTTAAACTAGTTCTAGAATGGGAATTGTAAAAGAATCTATAAAATTTGACTTACCATAATTTAACATTGAAAGCCCATAAGAGTTTTTTACTAACAGATTTAAGGTAGAGTTCCGGATTTCTAAAATTAAAGAAATAAAGTAAAAAAGGGGAATAATAATGAAGTTTCATGGAATTTAAGGAATCGATAATAACGAACATTAAAAGTCTGTGTATAAATTTATTATAAGTAGAAATAGTGAGAAAATTATATCAAAATTATTCTTTTTGTCTCTAGAATAATTTGGTGTTAACTAAAAATAGTAAAAAAATTAATAATTTTTGAATTTTATAAAAATTTACATTAAAAAACTGTCAAATTCCAATCAAGTAAGCTGTGATGTGATGGTTTATAAAAACTATTTCGCGCTGTCAAGCGAGGCTTTTCACCAAAATCCTTTGACCCGTTCACATCGATTCTCGTAATAAAAACAAAAGAAAATCAAATCAAAGCAATACTGATTGAAGATAAAAAAAATTAAAGAAATTTACCTGTCAAAATAAGTGAGGTTATATTTTTGTAAAACAATTATTTATCCTATTGTTGTTCCTGTTAATAATCCAGATCCAGTTGTATCCTGTATTAATTTATTGTACTAAATCCCATCTTGAATTGACTAGGAAAATAATCAAAGGTAATACCACGAGTCCTCCAAATTTTATCGATTAAATTTTTGGTTTTCACGAAAACGGCTTTATTTGGATAAACCACGAAAACAAACTGATTTTATCTCAAATCAGTTTGTTTGAGTGGTTTTGCCTAAAATAAAGGCGTTTGAGTATGAAGATCAAAAATTTAATCTAAAAAATTTGAGAGGACATGTGGTATTTGGAAGGTTTATTTTTTGAATTATTTTGTATTAAAAACAGAGAACATAGTCATTTATGCAAAAGACACTTTACACACAAATGTTGAAAATTTTCTTTATCAATTTAAATTGAAACATCATGATGAGCTGTTATAGTTTTAAACACAGGGCCACCAAGGCATACGTGATTGCGTTTGGCTTAATTCGGTTATAGACTTTGACATGTTTCAGTTTTAAAGAGATTTATGCATTTTTAAGTATTTGGGTATTCAAAAACTGATGTTATGTGTATGAATAAACGAATAAACAGGTTAGTTTACAAATAAATTTTGAAATTTAGGTATTAACATAGATTTGCAATACATTTTAGTGGAATAATAACTGATAATGCTAAATAAAATTTGTTAAATGTTTATATTTGACATTTCAAAAAAGGTAAACACAGTTTAATCAAGAAACAAATACGAAGAAGCGGTTTTATCAAAGGTAATACCACGAGTCCTCCAAATTTTATCGATTAAATTTTTGGTTTTCACGAAACCGGCTTTATTTGAAAAAACCACCAAAACAAACTGATTGATAAAATCACGAGTCCGCAAGACGAGTGATTTTATCTCAAATCAGTTTGTTTGAGTGGTTTTGTCTGAAATAAAGGCGCTTGAGTATGGAAACCGAAAATTTGATCTATAAAATTTGACAGGACGAGTGGTATTTTGAAAGATTATCTTTTGAATCATTTTGTGTTAAAAACAGAGAAAGACACTTTACACTCAAAAGTTCGATATTTTCTTTTACATTTAAACGCCAAATATTACAAACGTAATATAAGTTGCCTATCTGGTAGTAGGCATTTGTTTATTTAGTGTAACGTTTAGACGTTTTGACATTATGTCAGTTTTAAACGAATTTATGGATGGAGCTGTGTTGTGTGTTACAATAAACGAATAAAAACAGGTTAGTTTACAAAGATATTTTGAAATTTGGGTATTAACATAGATTTGCAATACATTTTAGTATAATAATAATTGATAATGCTAAATAAAAATTGTTAAATGTTTACATTTGACATTTCAAAAAAGGTAAACACAGTTTAATCAAAAAACAAAAACGAAGAAGCGGTTTTATCAGTATAAAACACAATGATTGGTTAGGATCCTGAGCTGTTATTGGCTGAAACCACAAAATCTTTTGTTTTGACAGATGAAAAAAATAATCAGAATAAAAAAGTCTAAGTCGTATTAAAGGTGCCAATTTACTATATTAAATATCGATATTTAAAAACGTTTAAAAATAAAAGGCCACAAGTTTTACAATTAATTAGGTTAGATTTTTTTTAAACTATAACTAAATTACTTAGATTAGAATATAACACTGGAGAGAAAAATATTACGCTTACCTTATTCTGGCAAACAACTCTTTCACATAAAATGAAAGGTTAACCGTTATTTATTTTGAATATTAATAAATGTTTACATATTTTTACTGAGTCGTTATTATCAATTTCTACAATCAAGCGGTTAATAGAAACACTTCCTGAGTTTAAGATTCTCAAATTTTCTACTTGATAGTAGGTGGCGCTCAACAAAATTATCCACAACAAATAATTACATTATGTCTGAGTTTACGGCGGAAGGCAATAAGAACAAAAAGATATAGGTAAAATTTAAAATTTGTTATAAATATTAAATTAACAACAAATCAAATTAAAGAGCTAAAGTCGAGGTTGGTTAATCTATTAATAAAATCAATAATAACATTATAGATTCGTGTTTTTCTCATGGAAGAAAATGACTTAGAAACTTGATTTTTTTTTCTCCGATAGATAGTCTTAACCCAAGCATTGTGTCCAAATTTCAACCCGCTACTTAAATTTGGGGGGGAGATGGAGGGCAAACACTGATTCATTTTTGACTCGAGGTAACTTTTTTAATTCTTGACCAATCCGGGTCAGCAAAATGGCAAACTCTTTCATAAGGACACTGCTACAGCATGTATTACGGAGATGATGGTTTTCGCGAAAACGGACAAATGGCGACCGAATTTTGGATTTTACCAATTTTATTTTTCGATTTTCGCAACGAAAGAGTAAAGTGGGCAAATTTTTTATACGTCATCGGTTGCGGAATTTTTTTCTCTTTCATTTAAGCCCTACAGGGACTCGATCCTATAATCAGGAAGTGAGGGAGGGGGGTAAACGCGTTTAGCCCTGTAGAAGGGCAACGGATAGGGTTAGTGACTTCGTGTTAGGCTCATTTTCAAGGGCAATCAGTTCTCTTTCAAAAATTTTTTACACCAAAGCTATATCTATATTAATGCTTGCGGGAGTGGGTTTTTTTTTTTTTTTTATTATTAAACACCCATAAAGGCATTTAGGTCAACAGTGACCAATGAGCAATTTAATTCTAACTTAATCTAATAGAGTTTGAAATTTAAAACTAAGGTATACTCATCAGCGTTCCTTAGGTTCTGTAGAAAGGATTGCACTAAACTTTAACGTGCACACTAAACTAACTCAAAGGGCTTGATCCTCTTAAGTCTTCTTTCTAACCCAGTATTGTCAAGGAGCTGGATAGCCTCGACATTGACATGATGATGAAGTCTTTCTTCATGACTCTTGGCTAATTTCTTGATGGTCTGGTCAACAGTGTCCATTTCCAGATCCCTGTGGAGGTCACTATTGCGAATGTACCAAGGGGCATTTACTATGTTCCTCAGTGCTTTGTTTTGAAATCTTTGGATGATTGCTAAGTTGCTTGCTTTGGTGCATCCCCATAGTTGGATACCATAGGTCCATACAGGCTTAAGTATCTGCTTATAAAGCATAAGCTTATGATGTAGAGACAGAGTGGAGTTTCTTCCAATTAGCCAGTAAATTTTTCTATATTTCAGTCCAAGTTCTTCTCTTTTCTTTTTAACATGCACTTTCCATCGGAGTTTGGCATCTAATGTAATACCTAAGTATTTTGCTGTGTTTGAATATGGAATCAGGTTATTGTTTATTCTGACTGAAATATGATCTATCCTTTTGTTTGTAAAGTAAATGTGGAGTGATTTAGTTTCATTAAGTTTAATTTTCCATCTCTTCATCCAGTCATAGATAAGGTGGACGGCTGTTTGCAGCTTGTGGGTTGCTTCTTCATTGCTCTTTCCTACCGCTATAATGGCAGTGTCGTCGGCGAAGGTGGCTATGGTATTGTTTTCTAACTCTGGAATATCACATGTGTACAGTAAGTATAGCACAGGTCCTAGGACACTTCCTTGTGGTACTCCAGCCTTAATTTCTTTAAGATCGGAATAGGCTTCTTCTTGCCTAATTCTAAAGTATCTTTCCGATATATATGATTGGAGGATATCTGTATATTGTTTTGGAAGGAAAAGCTTGAGCTTATGTATTAAGCCTTCATGCCAAACCTTATCAAACGCTTGTGCTACATCAAGAAAGATAGTAGCACAAATGTTTTTCTCTTCTAATGATTTCTCTGTAATGTTGGTTATTCTATGAACTTGGTCGATCGTAGAGTGCTTATTTCTAAATCCAAATTGGTGATCAGGGATAATTTCTCTTTCTTCGATAAGTGGTTTTAGTCTTTTGAGTAGGAGTTTCTCAAATAGTTTCGACATAACAGGCAGTAATGAGATCGGTCTGTATGACGATGCCTCATGTGGTGGTTTCCCTGGCTTGGGTATCATTATGACTTCCGCAATTTTCCAAAGGCTGGGTACATACTTCAATCTGAAGGCAGCATTTATTAGGTTAGTTATTTTAATTATTGCTTTTTTGGGTAATTGTTTTAAAATTTCTCCAGTAATTAAGTCAAAACCTGGAGCTTTTTTCGGATTGATATTTTCTTTTATTTCGGTAATTACTTCTTTGGGAGAGGTAAATTCTATTTCTTGACCAATCTGTGGCTGATCTTCCAGAGTAGGTTCTTCATCTTGATCTTCATGAGGTTGAAAGATTTTTTCTAGATGATTTGCAAATCTTGTTGCTTTTTGCTCATTATTTCTAGCCCATTTACCATCTTCCAATCTGACAGGTGGTATTCGCATTATGGGTCTTTTCAATCTCTATCTCTGAGTAGCTTTCCAGAGTGAATAATCAGTACTACTGTCGTCTGTCAATTCTCTTAGGTAAATACTAATCGATTCTTATTTAATATGTTGTATTTCTCTTTTGAGTCTTTGGGTAGCATTGTTGAGTGTAGTTTTATCTTGTGGGACTCTAGTTTGCTGCAATTTTCTTCTAAGCTTTCTTTTTTCAGAGATTAGTTCCCTTATTTCTCTAGGATAGTTGTTTCCTACCGTCCTTCTATTAATAGCAGGTGTAGTTTCCCAAGCTGCTTGTTGGATATTATCATTAAGCAATTTCACTTCGTCGTCTAGTTGTTGTTTATTTCTTAAAGGAACAGATAGATTAATTTTTTCTTCAAGAATGATTTTGAAGCTTTTCCAATCTGTTAATTTGTTAGTCAATGTAGGGTTATTTTCTTTTTTAATAATGTTTTCACTAAGTGTTAAGATGATAGGGGAGTGGGTGATATATTTATAAAAACGAGTGCGCTCGCTCAGCCGTCGTGAAATTAGATGCCGGAATAGTATTTGTGAGAGAGCAGAGAGATGATGTGAGAGAGACGAGATATAAAAGGGAATCCGAAATTCGGTCGCCATTTGTCCTTTTTCTCCTTAATAGATCCTGTAGCAGTGTCCTCATGAAAGAGTTGCCAGTTTGTTGACCCGGATTGGTCAAGAATTAAAAAGTTACCTCGAGTCATGTAACATTTTAAAAATCAAATTTTTAAAATTATTTTTAAATTTGGGCCACTTTGTATATCACAAAATTCCAGTTTAATTTCGATTCTACGCATTGAATAGTGGGGAATCATCTAACAACAGAGGCTTCGAATTCGAATTTAGGAAATATTTTATTCACTTCCAATTGAGAACTTAGTTTGAGAAGTCTCTTTAAAATTAGTGTACTGTGATATAGCCTGGTAAGCACATTATTTTTTCTAATCTGTTATTTGTAAAAAAGTCTAAAAATCTTTATACAAATTTAGTAATTATTCTTAAATTATTTTATTAATGTTTTCGAGTTTTTTATATATTTATTGTACCTAGATGATTGCTATTAATTCCTGTTTACAAAATATTATTTATGTCGAAAGGCCATAGTCAGAACAAAAATTATTTTTTCTTTAGTTGAGGCGGATTTCACACAGTCCATCCATCCACTCATTGTTCATTCTTCACTCATTCGATAGTTCATTTGTTGTTCTGAACTAAATCTATAGCGTCGGCCACTGCACTTGTTAATTTTTGGGAATTTAGTAACATTCAATTATTAAACCAGCCGAAAGTCCAGAACCTGGAATTGATCCCGATTCCTGGTAGCTGCCGATATATAAAAGTCGATTTAGACTTTTCTTCAGCGTTGGCCAAAAACTGTGAAAATGTCGGTAAATCTTAGTTAGTTTTATATTTGGGTTTTCTTCAACTGATTTAGTTTTTAAGAAATTTTGAGGTCACTTGTATTCTTACATTTTATATTTTGGTATTTCGTATTTTTTTTTGTAATGGCGTAGCTACAAGCTTTAATAAAATTGTAAAACTTTTGTAAACTATATTTCAACAAATAATTTTAATAAATAGTAAATCATTTTTTTATCTTTAAGTTTTCTTGCGGTGTGACAACAGTCTAAAATATCTTAATTTTGCATTGATGATAAAGTTCTGTATTCATATTATTTTTGATCAAAGCTAGAATATATAAAATTCTAAACTAGCTTGAAAAATATTAAAATAGAATTATTGGCGCCCTCTAACCCTTCAAATACTTCATTAAATGTCTATTAGAAAAGCTGGAACTCACACCTAAAAGTAAAAGTTTCATATGCTCAATTTTTTTTCTTTTATTATTAATAAATCACTTAAATCTCCCCCCCCCCCCCCAAATTTAAGTAGCGGATTGAAATTTGGACACAATGCTTGGGTCATGACTATCTATCGGAGGAAAAAAAATCAAGTGTCGAAGTCATTTTCTTCCATGCGAAAAACGCGAACACGGCTCTAGGTGTGTTCTGGCCGCGGCGAAAATCTATATATTTTCAAATCGCAATATCTTAAGAACCCCTAGACGGATTTTGACGGGTTAAAATTCAATTTAAGAGTTTTCGCGAGTACTTTATTTTATATATAGAAGTCGTTTCGATCCGAATAAAACTCAGCGAGCTACGTGCGAAAAACCGATTTTCCATATCTTTACATGTTAATTTACCCCCCTCCACACCTCCCTTAACTTTCATATAGTGATCACGTGAAAAGGGACCTCGAATCTATGAAATCACAAAAAAAAATTTCGAAAGGAGCGACTTCGTTTATCGAGTTTTTTTCCGCCAGATCGACTCCACTATAAATACATTTTCATAAAACATTCAAGTGGAACAGCTCCATTTTTGAAGGATCAACATCAGACGGAATCGAAGGTAGAATACATGTCAAACGATCTAAAAAGAAATATTAGTATTTCATTAGAAAATTGAACCACATGTATATGGAGATACAAGAGGGTATTAGAACTGCACTAAAAACAGACTGAAACACATGAAAAGTTGTATTGACCAATCTCGCTCATCTTTTAAGGAACTATATAGTTCATGGATATACCATACATTCAACAATAAAAGCGAACACATTTTTGATAGTAAACGTTATAATTATTGCCACTATAAAACAAATTTTGGGTACTTAAATTCCTGATATACTTCTTCCCCTCAATTCACTGAAAATTGGACTGACAGATTCTCCACCATAATGAAATCGCAGATCTCAATCACATATTGTTCGACTGTAAGAATTTTTGTAGTAATGAATTGTGAAATTATCTTATTAACAGAGTAGTTAAACTATACAGTTATTCTGCCAAGATGGCGGCCATTTCCGGTGACGTCATTTCCTGTGACTTCCGGTAACGTAATTTCGAACATGTAAGGTTTTGCATGATTTATTGGTCGATAATATATAAGTTAGATAGGGGGGGTAACACTTATGATCCGCACTGTATTATTTCTACCTATAGGTTTGTTCCAACATAACACAAAACCAGTTTTCGTAAGGTCGGGATTCTGCGCAGACTAGAATCGGTGTCACCAAATCTAGACTGCGCAGAATCCCGACCGTACGAAAACTGGTTTTGTGTTATGTTGGAACAAACCTATAGGTAGAAATAATACAGTGCGGATCATAAGTGTTACCCCCCCTATCTAACTCGTTACTGGAGTCTTGTTAGGAAAATCGCCGAGACAGGTCGGCTTTTGATTTCTACAATGTACATTTTTGTATGAATAGTTTACCCCCAATTTCATCCCTTACTGGAGGGGAGCAACCCTTTCGAAAAATTTAAATAGCATGGTGCGGTGAGTGATAGCTCATTTGAAAGGAGGTTTTATTCTCCATTCAACATTATTAATGTTTAAAAATAACAAAACACCACAAACAGGAAGGCAACTAAACTACAATTACAGTTACAATAAATGTTCAAAATGTTCCCCGTTGACCTCCTGGAAAAAATAAAGTCTATTTTTAGTTTCAGCTTTGACGTTTTGCAAAAAAAAACATTAAAAAAATAATATAAAAATTGGCTGTTGAATAGAGAATAGACAATAAAAAACCTTTCAAATGAGCTATCACTCACCACCCCATGCTATTAAAATTTTTCGAAAGGGTTGCTCCCCACCAGTAAGTGATGAAATTAGGGGTAAACTATTCATACAAAAATGTACATTGTAGAAATCAAAAGTCGACTTATCTCGGCGATTTTCCTAACAAGAGTACAGTAACGAGTTAAATAGGGGGGGTAACTCTTACGATTCTCACCCCATTACTCAACACGTAATGAAGCAAATTTAAAATTTTTTACACGGTTGAATGGAGAATAAACCCCCCTTTCAAATGAGCTATCACTCACCACCCCATGCTATTTAAATTTTTTAAAAGGGTTGCTCCCCTCCAGTAAGGGATGAAATTATGGGTAAACTATTCATACAAAAATGTACATTGTAGAAATCAAAAGTCGACCTTTCTCGGCGATTTTCCTAACAATTGTCCAGTAACGAGTTAGATAGGGGGGTAACACTTATGAACCGCACTGTATAAATATTTAATAGTTAAACTTAAGTCAATTTGTATTTTTCTATTAGGTCACGCTGAAGATGATTGTTGGAAGTGGCACAACTATGACACTGTGAAGGGATCAGACTGGCTTGGAGATCAGGATGCCATTCATTACATGACTAAAGATGCTCCAAGAGCTGTCTTAGAGCTTGAAAATATTGGATTGCCATTTTCAAGAAACAAGGATGGTCGAATTTATCAAAGAGCCTTTGGGGGACAATCTTTAAAGTATGGATCCGGTGGTCAAGCTCACAGGTAATTTTATAAATAGTTTCTAAATGTTTTATGTTACCACATCCTTTCATGCCATTTTTGTATTTATAAAAAAAGCATTAAAGTAGACTGTAATTAGATTATGCACAACAATATTACAATATTTACAATTTGTTGGTAAATTATACTTTATTACATTTATTGAATTAATTTTAGTATTTAAAATTTCGTTTAGAAAGGTATGTTAACTAATTTTTCATTTATAATAATTATTATTCGCTCTAGGTAGACTGGACAGCCTCCAAAATTTGCTGAATGATCCACATGTCAATTAAAGCACACTGCAAGCTTTTCTCTGGTTTTTATAAAGTCTTTTGTTTGATTTTAAAGTTTACATTTAAGGCAACGTGGAGCCCGAAAGCAATTCGATGTAACGTGTTCCCATCTTTGAGAACGATATCGTTGTATAAAGTTGTTTTACATTTAGTCGAGGCAATGAACTAAAAAAGATAGAAAACTAGTTGGAGTGGACGGATCGCGATGCGGTTTTCGGCATTATTTTCTAAAAAATAATTGTAAAAAATGTGGCAGGTCAGATTTCGGAGCAAATGAAAAATTGCATTGCTGCAGCCAAAAATGCATTCAAAAAATGCATTATTTGGGAGGCCGTTTGGAACTTGGTAAATAAGTGTCAGAACTGGCCCAGATCGGGTACTCGGGGGTTTTGGAGGTCGCTGATCACGAATATGATGTTCAAATTGACCCCCCGAACACCTGGAGCTCAGGAACACGCCGAAGAACGTCGTCTCCGTGGGACTCTCCCACAAATCACGCGAGAAAGAGGAGAAACTCAACGCCCGGGGGTTTTTTGAGTCGCTGAATCCAAATCTGGCATCGGCGAACACCCCACGGGCACCTGGTGCGCCGGACCCTGGGCGCGGACGTCATCTCCGAGAATTTTGCTGAGAGGAGTGCCAAAAACCACGGGAAAATCATAATAGGGGCGTTTTGTGGGCCGTTGAATCCGAATTTCACGTCGGAAACGACCCCCCGAACACCTAGTGCACCAGAACCTGACCCTAAACGTCATCTCCGGGGCGGTTCCTGACATAATCAAAAAAGGCGAACTGAAATTCGTCATGGGGGTTTTTTGGGGCGCTGAATCGGAATTTCACGTCGATAATGACCCCCGGACCCCTGGTGCACCGGAACCTCACGCTGAACATCTTCTCCGAGGGGTTTCCATGCACGATCGAAAAAGACGAACCGAAAATCGTTATGGGGGGTTTCTTGGGTCGCTGAATCCAAATATGACATTGGCGAAGACCTCGCGGGCACCTGGTGCCCCGAAACCTGGACGCGGACGTCATCTCCGGGAAATTTTCTGAGAAGACTGACAAAAACCACCCGAAAATCGTAATAGGGGCCTTTTGCCGGCCGTTGAATCCGAATTTCACGTCGGAAACGACCCCCCGAACACCTAGTGCACCAGAACCTGACCCTAAACGTCATCTCCGGGGCGGTTCCTGACATAATCAAAAAAGGCGAACTGAAATTCGTCATGGGTGCCCGCGAGGTCTTCGCCAATGTCATATTTGGATTCAGCGACCCAAGAAACCCCCATAACGATTTTCGGTTCGTCTTTTTCGATCGTGCATGGAAACCCCTCGGAGAAGATGTTCAGCGTGAGGTTCCGGTGCACCAGGGGTCCGGGGGTCATTATCGACGTGAAATTCCGATTCAGCGCCCCAAAAAACCCCCATGACGAATTTCAGTTCGCCTTTTTTGATTATGTCAGGAACCGCCCCGGAGATGACGTTTAGGGTCGGGTTCTGGTGCACTAGGTGTTCGGGGGGTCGTTTCCGACGTGAAATTCGGATTCAACGGCCCACAAAACGCCCCTATTATGATTTTCCCGTGGTTTTTGGCACTCCTCTCAGCAAAATTCTCGGAGATGACGTCCGCGCCCAGGGTCCGGCGCACCAGGTGCCCGTGGGGTGTTCGCCGATGCCAGATTTGGATTCAGCGACTCAAAAAACCCCCGGGCGTTGAGTTTCTCCTCTTTCTCGCGTGATTTGTGGGAGAGTCCCACGGAGACGACGTTCTTCGGCGTGTTCCTGAGCTCCAGGTGTTCGGGGGGTCAATTTGAACATCATATTCGTGATCAGCGACCTCCAAAACCCCCGAGTACCCGATCTGGGCCAGTTCTGACACTTATTTACCAAGTTCCAAACGGCCTCCCAAATAATGCATTTTTTGAATGCATTTTTGGCTGCAGCAATGCAATTTTTCATTTGCTCCGAAATCTGACCTGCCACATTTTTTACAATTATTTTTTAGAAAATAATGCCAAAAACCGCATCCCGATCCGTCCACTCCAACTAGTTTTCTATCTTTTGGCCTTTTTACTAGTTCATTGCCTCGACTAATTATGACGCAGCTCCCACGTTACCTTTATACAGGGTCCTGCAACAGTGGCGCCGTGTTCCATATCTCTATTTAGGAAAGAGATAGGAATACAATTTTTTATAATGTTATCTTATTGATCGAGCTCGACAAAATTAAAAAAAAATCAGTCACACAGGATGTTCCATTTTTCCGGGGCGGGTCCCAGGGCCGGTTTAAAGCATACGCGAAGGATGCGGCCGCAGGTGGGCGCCACAGCTGGAAAATTACTTTTTCTGAATGTCATGTAATAAAAAGTAGTCCAAACCAGCATTTTAGGCTACTCAAATTTTAAAAATTTCCCCAGGCCCAGTGGCGGTTCCAGAAATTAAGGACGGGGGGGGGGGGGGGCACACACATCGCTAGGCGCCGAGTATTCGGTAAAAGAGGCATATGTATTTAAAGTAATACTGTATTTATCATAAAAAAAATAATAATAAATAATAGAGTATATACCGGGTGTATCAACGATGCGTGCGTGGAGGATAGCTGCTTCCCTTTTGAAGATAGGAAAAAATGTTTCAAATAAAAGTTGTAGGTAGCAATGAAAGCTATGTTCCAAAAATAACTACCAACATACAGGGTGTCCCATAAATGTGTGACTTATCAAAGTGATGTTTTTTTAAATGGAACACCCTATATATTTTTACTCGATTGAATTCCTTCGGAAGAGTGCTTTTCAAAAATATAGGGTTGTATGGGTTTATACCAGGTGGTTCTGAAGTTATGGTGGTTCATTCAACACCAAATAACTCAAAATCAATAACTAGGAATAACAAAAATTTTTCACCAAATATCCTCGAAAATGGTGTATTTTGATTTCATATTCATAAATTTACCGAATGGCACTTTTCCCATACAGGGGGCAACCAAAACTCGGGATCATTTTTTTCTCAGTTTTTTCAAATGGAACACCCTGTATATAGTGCCATACCAGAATAGTCAACACTATAAGCTTCCAGAAAATGTAGGGTTTGCCTACTTGATTTTCACCGGAAATGCATCTAATTCTTAAGGAAAGTATGAAAAATGTCATAATAGCAATAACGATATTTTTTTATTCAATGATGGACAAACATGGAACAAAATAAACTCAAAAAAATATAAAAAACCGTCATTTCACAGTAGATATTCAAACAATCACCCGTTTTAAGCTATGCATAATCGGACACGGTGGCCTAGTTGGTAAGGCGTGGTCAGTGTTCGGGGAGATAGACTTTGATAAGACTTTGGGCAAGTGCAAAAAGTTATTTGTGTCATACGCAGTTTCATTCACGCCGGTAAACAGACCGGATGAGATCGGATATCTCGTGGAACTGATAGGGGTTGGTGACACAACTACACACTTGTTAGTCGGTAGATCACCTGCATGACAAAGGCATAGTCCTGGGTTTAAGGTGATTGAGGACCGTGGTTCGGAGCCCACGATAAACTGTAGGTCCCGTCCAGTTTAGGCCATTAGGCCAGAAAAGAGACGGTAAAATTAACAAACAAACAAGCTATGCATAAATTAAGTCTATCTACGACTTCAGTTAAAGCTGATCTTGTAGTAGAGCGAAGAAATCCTCTAATTCTATTTTTCCTTCAGCGTCGTTGGTTTGCCGCTAATTTATTTTTGTGCTCACTTCTTGTGTTTCACATTTTCTATTTCCACAAACCTCTTCTTCGGAAACTCTCGAGTCGCATACATTCTACTGGCTAAAAGCAGTTTCTGTAACATCTATCCGGAATGTCGATCATTTTATCAATTATATCAAATCACCCTTGGAATATTTGAATGTTACTGGAACTGTCAACAAACATGACATTTTATTATAGAAGTGAATTTATAGTTTAAATCTAATATTTTCTCGTTTCGAAATGAAATTATCCACCGAAGAAATGATAAACATGATCGACATCAGGTTTAAATCATAAATTCACTCACAGTTCCTGAAACATTAAAATGTTCCTTAAAAAAGGTGATTTGATATAATTGATAAAGTGATTTACATTCCGGATAGATGTTACAGAAACTGCTTTTAGCCAGTAGAATGTATGCAGTTCGATATGCGATTCGAGAGTTTTCGAAGGAGAGGTTTGTGGAAACAGAAAATATGAAACACAAGAAGTGAACAAAAAAATAAATTAGCGGCAAACCAACGACGCTGAAGGAAAAATAGAATTAGAGGATTTCTTCGCTCTACTACAAGATCAACTTTAACTGAAGTCGTAGATAGACTTAATTTGTGCATAGAGCAAAACGGGTGATTGTCTGAACATCTACTATAAAATGACAGTTTTTACATTTTTTTGAGATTATTTTGTTCCATGTTTGTCCATCATTGAATAAAAAAATATCATTATTGCTTTTATGACATTTTTCATACTTTCCTTAAGAATTAGATGCATTTCCGGTGAAAATCAAGTAGGCAAACCCTACATTTTCTGGAAGCTCATAGTGTTGACTATTCTGGTATGGCACTATATACAGGGTGTTCCATTTAAAAAAACTGGGAAAAAAATGATCCCGAGTTTTGGTTGCCCCTGTATGGGAAAAGTGCCATTCGGTAAATTTATGAATATGAAATCAAAATACACCATTTTTGAGGATATTTGGTGAAAAATTTTTGTTATTCCTAGTTATTGATTTTGAGATATTTGGTGTTGAATGAACCCATTTTGGGACATAAATGTCACCATAACTTCAGAACTACCTGGTATAAACCCATACAACCCTATATTTTTGAGAAGCACTCTTCCGAAGGAATTCAATCGAGTAAAAATATATAGGGTGTTTCATTTAAAAAAACATAACTTTGATAGTCACACATTTATGGGACACTCTGTATATTGGTAGTTATTTTTGGAACATAGCTTTCATTGCTATCTACAACTTTTATTTGAAACATTTTTTCCTATCTTCAAAAGGGAAGCAGCAATCCTCCACGCACGCATCGTTGATACACCCGGTATGTTGTTATTTACAGTAGTAGACTCCTTGTTTTAATATTTTTAAACTCGTCCAGTACGACAGAATCTACGCAATGAGAGGTTATTTCTCATATCTGCGTAAACAAAATTTTAATTTTTTTGAATTTTTTTTTGTAGATTATAGGTCCATTTATATCCTAAAAATCTCCATTTCCCCTCTAAAATGGCCCAAACATTTTTTTTCGGTAATTTTGGCATTGTCAATCGTTTCTTATACAAAATTCATTCTGCGTAAACCAAATTATAATTTTTTTGAGTTTTTTGTAGATTCTAGGTCCATTTATATCCTGTAAAACTCACTTTTTCCCTCAAAAATGGCCCAAACATTTTTGTCGGTAATTTTGACATTGCCAATCGTTTCTTATACAAAATTTATTCTGCGTAAACCAAATTTTAATTTTTTTAAATTTTTTTGTAGATTCTAGGTGCATTTATATCCCAAAAAACTCATTTTTTTCCTCGAAAAATGGCACAAACATTTTTTTGCGGTAATTTTGACATTGCCAATCGTTTCTTATGCAAAATTCATTCTGCATAAGCCAAATTTTAATTTATTTGAATTTTTTTGTAGATTCTAGGTCCACTTATATCCTAAAAAACTCACTCAAAAATGGCCCAAACATCTTTTTTTCGGTAATTTTGATATTGCCTTCCGTTTCTTATACAATGTGTAGATTCTAGATCCATTTATATCAACAAACGTTTAATATTTTAAACTTTTAAATATATATATAACTCTAACACCCGACGACGTTGCCCCTCACCCCCCAATTATCTGGGCTGTAGCCGCTCTTGTTTTTCTTATTGTATATATTGTATGAAGGGGTTAAGTGGAGTGGAGTGGAGTGGAGACTTAGCCTCTTTAAATTGTTTACTGTATTGTATATCACAATACTAAATAAAGGCATTTTATTATTATTATTATCTTTAAGTTCTCTAAATAATAAACTAAAAGACTGGTATTCAGCAATTACATCACTAATTATAAAATCGAAGGGGGCGCTTAAAACGACAATTTGCGGGAGGGGCATACTGCCCCCTTTGCCCTCCCTTGCATCAGCCGGCGCATCAAACAAACTGTCATAGTCCTGCTCGCGTACCTCCTGACAATGTCTCACGTACGGTACGCGTACCACAGTTTGGGAACCCCTGGAATATACAAACGACTGATAAGAATATACAAACAAGTGATAAGAATATACAAACGAGTGATAAGAATATACAATCGACTGATAAGAATATACAAAGATATCTTGTTTCAATTATGTACATTATAAGGTGTCCAAACAAATATTTATTTTTATGTATTGGTGTATATTCATAAATTAAAGTCTGAGCTTAAGTCCCAGGTATTTATTAATTATAATGTAATTGAAACAAGATATCTTTGTATATTCTTATCAATCGATTGTATATTCTTATTAGGCCAGTCATATCGTACAAATAAAAACGATGACAATAATTGCGGTAAACTTGCTCTTTCGGTATGTTGTTTGTGTCCACCTAGATAGTATTTATCCAGATTTGCACTCTGAAATTTTCGCGCGCTGAGTAGTTGCTGAAAAACCACCATTTTTTTTCTCTTTTTTTAGTTTTGTGCCAAAAAACTGACATTGGAAGGCTCTGACGACAAAGGTCACTACTACTTTTTTAAAATGTATAAAATTCCTGACAGTTTGAGCCCTAATTCAATTGTCTAGGACTAATAGGTCACATGATACAGGGTTCCCAATGTTCACTATTTTCCCCAAAATGTTGAAAAATTGGACCAAAATATCAGGTATAATAAGGTATCTCAGGGGAAATTATTGAAAGGTGAAATTGTAGCAAATTTAATTACCTTCATTTTGAGGCTAAAGGTGCGTCCGTAGGTGTGATAGTTTGTTCAGTGACGACCATAAACCAAACAAACCTAAAAATCGAGTGCTATAATAAAATTACTAGAATTCTTTTCTATGTGTTTATTATCTAGTAACAAAATAATTATGCCAATCTAAATTAAATTTAAATGAGAAAAGAGAGACAATATACAAAAATATTCTTAAAAACTATCATTTAAAAAAACCTTGTTATTATTAACTGTAACTAGGCTCATGACCACTTTTGGGCTTAAATTAACCTACGCGTCTTCTTTGAGGGCCCAGGAGTATCAATGTCAACTTCGACGAGAGGGTCTCCCCCTTCGTTGATGTCGTTGGGGAGGTTGATGCCCATTTGAAGTCCAGAAGAGACACCAAACTTTTCTCCAATAGGGGTCATCACACACGTGTTCAATAGCATCATCGCGGTCGTCTCCACCTTCTTCTACATCCTCGATTCGTGAGACATTCATGCACTCACTCCCCTTACAGTATTTGCACAGTGTAGAGCACTTCATCCCAGCCTTCATGCAAGAGCAAGACCCAGTACAACCTTTCTTGCACTTGCAGGAGAGGCTTTTCAGAAGTAGTTCAGGGGCTGGGGGTAAAGATGTCGTGGTTGGCATCAAACCCGATTCTGTTTGATGCCATCCCCAATCAGTTGGGTCTTGTGCACCCCTAACCACTCCTGAATCTAGTAGTAGGTCCTGAATGAGTGGAACTTAGCCGCGTCTTTGGTAGGTGGAAGGCAATCTAAATATATTTTCTTGTTCGCCAAGGCTTTCACAAATAGGGTATAGCGCAGAGTGTTGAGAGCTTCTTGGCCAATTCCATACAGAGCAATTAAAAATGCCTCGCCTGCACTCTTGATCTCCTCTGGAAGGGAATCTGGCTGCAAGAACCCTTCCAGCTGGTGAACTAGGTCGGCGTTTTGTTTGAGGACACGAATAACTTCATCTCCCATTAATTTCCCCTTAGATACCTCATTATACTTGATATTTTGGTCGAAAATTAGACATATCCAATCCAATTTTTCAACATCATGTGACCTATTAGACTTAGACAATTGAATTAGGGCTCAAACTGTCAGGAATTTTGTACACTTTAAAAAAAGTAGAGTGACCTTTGTCGTCACAGCCTTCCAATGTCGGTTTCTTGGCACAAAACTAAAAAAAGAGAAAAAAATGGTGGTTTTTCAGCAACTACTCAGCGCGCGAAAATTTCAGACTGCTGCAAATCTGGATAAATACTATCTAGGTGGACCCAAACAACATACCAAAAGAGCAAGTTTACCGCAATTATTGTAATTTAGAATGTAACAGTCGTTTGCATATTCTTATCAGTCGTTTGTATATTCTTATCAGTCGTTTGTATATTCGTTTAGTGGCGTCTGTGAGTCGGAAAAAACCATGAAAAATGGACCAAAATTCATCAGGATTGAGAGTACCTCCTCCCCCCATTTTCTAGGATGCTGAACACGATGGCGGTATCAGAATTACTGTTTTCTATTGCTGAACCCCCTAAAACGGCCAAAAACTACCCCTTAAGGGGGTTAAACGGGCAGCGCATCATTTCCCTATAAAAAACATCTTTCCCCCACGTTTTAGAGGATGCTGAGCACGTTGGTAATGTTGAAGATTACTTCCGACCCTGACCAACCCCTCCACAGGCCAAAACTCACCCCCGACAGGGGTGTTTTTTTATTTTTTACATCAGCGGCAAAACGTCTGTTTTCGAGGATGCTGAACACGATGGTGGTGTTCAATATCACTTCCGACCCCCACCAACCCCTCCACAGATCAAAACTCTCTCCCAAAGGGTCGTTTTTTTAATATCAGCGGCAAAACGGATGTCCCTCTGTTTTCGAGGATGCTGAAGACGATGGTGGTATTGAAGATTACTTCCGACCCTCACCAACCCCTCCATAGGCCAAACATTACACCCGACAGGGGTGTTTTTTATTTTTTATATCAAAACGTCTGTTTTCGACGATGCTGAACACGATATTAGAAACAAATTCAACCCTTTCGAGGGTGAGTTTTGACCTGTGAAGGGGTAGGTGAGGGTCGGAAGTAATCTTCAACAACACCATCGTGTTCAGCATCCTCAAAAACAGACGTTTTGCCGCTGATATAAAAAATTAAAAAACACTCCTGTCGGGGGTGAGTTTTGGCCTGTGGAGGGGTTGGTGAGGGTCGGAAGTAATCTTCAACATTACCACTGTGCTCAACATCCTCGAAAAAGGGGGGAAAGACGTTTTTTTACAGGTAAATGATGCGTTGCCCGTTTAACCCCTTTAGGGTGTAGTTTTTGGCAGTTTTAGAGGGTTCAGCAATCGAAAACAGTAATTTTGATACCGCCATCGTGTTCAGAATCCTCGAAAACGGGGGAGAGAGGTACTCTCAATCCTGATGAATTTTGGTCCATGTCCTTCCGACTCACAGACGCCACTAGTTTGTATATTCTTATCAGTAGTCAAAAAACTCTTTCATTGAGATTATAGCGTAAATATATATTTGCCATTTTTCTAAAAAAGAGCTGTTTTAAACTAGTGAACTTGGCCATAGGGAATACTTCGAAATTTGTAGAGCCTTTGTTGGCGCTTCTTATGGATCGATAATATACAGAGTGTCCCATTTGAGAGCTGTTTTAAGAAAAACTAGTGAACCTATCCATAGGGAATACTTGATGAAATTTGTAGAGCCTTTGTTGTCGCTTCTTATGGAACGATAATATATGTTCCATTTGAAATAAGGAAGATTTTGCAAATTTTTATTGACAATGTGTGGCAAGATGTTTTTCATACCCTGTATGTCGATTTCAGATACATCGTTTGAGAGAGTCACCAATGTAGAATATTTGACCAAACATAAATTTTAATGGGACTTGGTATAACTTCATAATTTCAAATATTCTGAGTGACGAATATTGAAAAAAAAACATACATAAAGTATCTTTTATTTTTCATGTAGAAATCGAAAAAGTGATAAAAAATACAAATTGCCATTTAAACAAACAAAGTTGGGACCCGCCCAGAAAAAATTGAACACCCTGTGTTTTTTATTTTGTAGAGCTACTAAATAGAGATATGGACCACGGCGCCACTGTTGCAGGACCCTGTATATAAGAAGACAATGATGGGGTTAGTGGTGATCATAAAAAGAGCTCTTACGGTTGTTTTCACACCGTAAATGTCTCTAACCTCAATTTAATAACTTTTTTGCCAGTCTTCTGTAATATCTTTGGTTGTGGAACTTTTTGTTATGCGGTGTGTAAGTGTGAGACACCTTGTCTGTTTTCATGTCTGCAATTATTTTCGTTGAATTATCCTCCTCCTCTTCCTCCTCGGTAAAGACAGAATTCTTAGTATTCTTGTAGATGTAGATATCAATTTATTTTTAAGGTTATTATGCTTGTTCTTGTTAGAAACTTCTCCGTCAATAACTATAGGTGAGAAATTCTCCAGTTTTCTGAGGGTTGATTTGATATGGGGCTGTCTCTGCGATTGGGGCTGTGATTCTTGTTGAATTTCTTCATTATCGTCTATCTTGCAATCGTCGGGGTGGGTTATCCCTACTGGCCGAGATGATCTCATCGTCAGAATCCGATATAGGGTCAAATCTATTTTTCTTGTTGAAACAGTTTTTTTAGAATGAATATGAATCCTTCGAGGGCTTTAGTTTCTGAGATACTGTGTGTTGTAAAATCAAAAATAAAAATAAATTAAAAGCGGCTTTAAATATTTTTTTTGAAATTTGTTGAATAATTTAAGAAAGTAACCTTTTGACAAATCAAACGCTATCAGGATAACTTATACCCCCTATTTTTTACACCATTAAAGGAATTCAAAAAGTGGTATGTTAACGTAAAATGTCATTAGAAACAAGTTTTTTAATAACTTTTTTTCATATTTCAAAAACAAAGGTACTTTTACTCTTGAGCAAAATTCATATTTTTTGACAAACCTCGTATACGCCTGTAAAAATTTGATATCTGATAGTTGCATTTTAGTAGACCATGCACGACTTTTTTCCTAAAACAAATAAAAAAAAAGTTTTCCATATGGTTGCCGACTTAATTGGACACACTGTATATTCACCCGTTTTCGAGAAAAACGCAATTGCACATTTCTCAGAAGGGGTGCCACGAGTTATTCTCGGTTAAAGATATTCCTTCGTGGGATTATGTAATCCGCTTTGGATGCCGGCTAACCACAGTGAAGTGGGGTGTGGATTGATATATGTTGTTAATTAAAAAGAAAAATGGGCGCCAGGAGATTGTTTTACCCTTATCCAAAATATGGTCAATTTAGTCACTCAACCTCCAGAATGGATCTAAATGGAACCCACAAATAAAAAAATAAACTACGTCGCAACCAAAAATTTGCTTACCTTAGTTCGGGTCAAGACTATTTGTGAGTATTAGTAAATGAAAGAAAAGTTATTAATTACTAAATAACTATTTAATGTTTCCACTTACACAGGTCAAAAAAAAGAAAAAGGAACCCAAGGGGTCCCACTAAAATTGTAAGAAAATTGCGCTAGTTTAAAAAAAAAATGATTAAATTAATTAAATGATTACGAACAATATGGGTGTTACACCGTCCGCGAGAGATCTCAAGGTCGTTGGAATTGGGCGTAAAAAAAATACCACTCGCCCCTATAGGTCGCTTACAAAATTCCAAAAAAAAATTAGAGAAAATATATGAAAATATTAATTTAGAGACCTTTAAAAATTACTAATTAACAAATAATGTACATGAACAAATATAAAAAAAAATATGAAAAACTTGCGGTTGTTCCAAAACTCCCTCGCTTTTAAAAATGGATTTTTTCCACCAACTCAAAAATTAAATTTCGGCAACTTGATTATCATCCGCCCAGTACGAGAATCTGGTCAACAATCTGCCCAACACGAGAAGGTGGTTAACACTCCGCCCAACACGAGAATGTGGTCAACACTCCGCCCAACACGAGAACCCTAAAATAATATACATTAAACCCCTAATCGAATACCCCTCGGCCCAGAAAGAAATTTACAAACTCTAACAGTTTATACAATAAAAACATTTAAATATCTCAACATACCCTTTTATACAGTAAAGGGGAATTCTCGGCGAATCAGGAACTTTCCTGACAGATGCTTCCGTGGAAGGTGAATCCTCGGAGAATCAAATCGTCTCCCGGGGAAGGTACTATCCCTATAATATTAATAGGCCTTACACACTTGCCAAATAACATAATACTCGACTGTCATGAAAAACGCCTTACCGACAAAAATGGCGTCGTTACGAACGTGGCTTGGTTTGGTACAATATATCAATTCCTCTTCGAGAGAATCAGACCAGGGTAAACACACCAAATCAAATAGGCACCCTGCAAGTCTAACAATACGGGAATCGCTCGTCTATCCCAATCAATGGTACGAAATAATCTTCATAAAACACCGGGCGATTCCTCAAAATTTTGTCTAAACCACGTTACACTATCACCCAACAAGAAAGAAAGACAACCCGGCCGAAATTTCCTTCTAAATCCTTCTAGAACGAATTCAACCACGCAAGTCCAGAAAGAGATTCACCTATTAAACGCCACGGGTCACTAAAAACGACTTGACCAATCATATAACATGACTGGTCAAATTCTGCGACTTGACCAATCATATCACAGGTGACTGGCTAACACAGCCGCACAGTACCTCAAATTTAACAGAAGAAATGACCGGAACGACAGATCGAAACATGACATCGATAAAATAGACGTAAACAACAATCTATTTTAATGTTCGAAATACTTTATACGAAACTAACTAGCTCGTACAAATGGATATAAAGTGAGTCAAAAACTTGAGGCTAAATGTAAAATATGTTATGTGATATATGGTTCCTAAATAATATAATTCGGTCCCTACAGTGGCTTACATCTACCCAAGAAAAACAAGGTATGGAAACTAATTAATGTAGTAAGGTCTTAATACCGAATTTAAACGTTACAGGGGATTTCAAATAACACAATAAAAAAACTAACTAACTAACGTAAGGGTATTTCTGGGGTAAATCAGAATTTAAAACAATTTAATATAAAAAGAGCAAACGTAAATTAAATGTTTTATGTGGCCTCCTCCGACTTCTAAGCCTTTTCTAATTCTTGTAATAAAGGATGCAGGGCCGCCCAGAGCTGAGCAGGGCCCCGGTGATAAAGTCTCATCGGGCCCCTCCCCACACCAATTCAACAGAAAATTGGGAAAAATGTATAATGTCATCGACAAGGGGACAAGCTACCCTTTCTAATGATGTGCGTTGAAAACCGATATGGTCCTTGATTATCTATTAATTCCCGATAGACCCGAGCATTTTCGAATACTCTGGAAATTCAAAAAAACGCCCTAAAAAACATGTTGTTTATGAAAATACACAAAAATAATTTATTGAATCTTTCTGAATATATTTAACACCTTACAAAGCCCCATTATCCAAAATGATTCGGTGAAATTAGTCTAGCAAAATTAAACTTTGGCCCGGTTTTTCAATAATCCAGAGAAATAGATAAAAGGAAAAAGTAACATGATATTTCTTCTTTCATCTGAACGTTGAATTATGAAAAAATATTAATCTTTACGTGATTTATTGAGCGTGCTCTCTAATCCAGGGCAGGAACTAAAAATGGGGGTGCGTTTTGGAGCCGGTTACGTCGAAAAGTATCAAATTTTTGACAAAAAATATGAGGATCATTTTTGTAGGTAACGAACTGATCTTCATTTTCGTCCAAACAAAAATTCTCTAAGTGTCATATTTTCGGAAATATCGGCAAAAATAGGCAAAAAGAAACACATTTTTGAGACCAATGGGCCATTTTCCCGCCCTTCCACACGTCAAATTTAAACTTCCCACCGGTTCTGTTACTCGTTTTTTGTTTTATTGTTTTCCGTGCGTCTATTCCATTTTATTTCTTCAGACAATAAAGTATTGATATTGATTTTGATATTTGTCCGTCAACATAATTATATTTTTTCCCGGAATTGGAAATTTTCATTTAAAATAGAAAAATACTAAAATTGGGCATTGAACACATGATAGATGAATATGACGCTTGCTTATGTTGCAATAGTTTAGATTCTCGAATATTTTTTATTAATAGGAAATTTAGTTGAAGAAAATCTACTTATTTAATGGATTTTTTGTGTAAACTTACAAAATCCAAAGGTTAACTGAGAAGAAACCCCAGAATATATTTTCCAATCGAATTGATTAACTGAAATATATACTGAAAGTGGGTGCGCCTAAAACTACATTAATTTCATTCATTGATGCTCTTTTATAAAAGGGAAATTTTTTGTTTGCATAATAACTGTAAAAATGGGGCCCGGGCCCCGGGGATTTTGCCCCCCCCCCTCTGATCGGCCCTGAAAGGATGTCAAAGTCACCATTAGTCAACTGTTCAAATTTCAACTTTAACGCCCTGTATCTTATTCTACAGCCACATTTTATTAAGGTCCCAATAACCTGCCCTTAGCCTATGTCCCAATAGTAATGAATCACCCTGTATTTATAAATTAGAAATCAGGTTTGTCCGTTTTCGCGAAAATCATCTTCTTAATACATCCTGCATACATATTTTTTATACTCCTTAGGTCCCAACTTACACAATTGTGAGTATCCTGAAATTCGTCCTTTGGATTATAGAAAAAATATGAAAAAAACTTGTTGTCTTTCTGGAGACTGTTCGAAATCGAACATTTTAATCTACGCCCATGGCAATAAAAGAAAATAAAATAACCAAAACGCACGCCTATGTACCTGCTTGGTAACAAGGAACACTATAACACGTGTCGTGAATCAAGGCCATCGCGCAGATACAAATTAACGCGGAAGTAAGTCATCGACGAACAAGGATATAAAACTTCAATGCGGAAGCCACTTTGGTGGCGTGCGCCTTTTACGTATACCGCGCCTAACAGACGCGACTACAGGTCGCCAAGCAAAAATAAAAAGACACATCTAGAAAGCCGCAAACGGGTAGCGGTGATTGGCCGAAAGGATTTCGCCCAACGGCAGGCGTTTCAAATAGATCAAAAATTAAACCAGTACAACATCAAACTCCGCGTGGATCAGGTCATAATCTTGGGACTGTCCACGCGTAATAAAAATCAGTAGAACTTCTAACTCCGTGTGAACAGGTCGTAATCGTTGGACGGTTCATACGTAATAAAATCAGCAATTTACATTATACAAATCGCGTGGTATTACATACATACCCTTATTTAAACTCACATATTTCTTGAGCAATTGCAAACCCAGTTTTGAATCATTGTTAAATTCTACGTTTGTTAAAAAGTGTTTTTGTTACGAAAGTTATTGTTAAATATAAAAATTCAAGTAACCAGTGTATAATTTCATTACAAACCACAATACAGTCCACAATCTACTCAGCCAACTTACTCTACAATAACTCTATAATAACAGAGACTGTCCTTATAAGAAATTAACATCCTTTTTCCGGTGTTGTGCCTTAGTCCGGGTCTGTAAGGGTTATCGGATTTTTTTCCGCCAGATCGACTCCAGTAAAAATACTTATTTAAAAGCACTCACTTTTTCAAAATTTTGAAATTCAAGAACGCTACTGTAACGTTTACATTATTTTAAAATTTTAGTTTTCATAGGTATTTTATTGATTTCAGTTTAATTCAAATTACTCGCTACAACGCAACGTTCGTATATTCTACCTACATAATAAACTTAATTTCGTGAGAGTGTTGTGAGTTCAGTAAAACTAAAATCAAATAATATTTAATGGAGTTTGACCGATTAGAGCTGGTTATGTTTTTTGTTTCAATTTATATATTAAATTTTCCGTAAATACACCAAAGTTGATTTGTAATTAAAAAGTAATTTGCTATATTTTGCACAATTTGCTGTAATTAGTTTATTATTAGAAACCAAAGCTAATTTAAGGTTTTGTATAAACCACTAGAAACTTGTTCGGTTCAAATGCTGAATAGCTCGATCGTATTTAAGTACTTTTGATTTTTTTGGTTATAGTTTATTAAAACTTAGTTGAAAGAGCAAAACTGGCTATAAAAATCTCTTTTGAATTAGTAAGTCATAGATGGAGACATTCATTTTGGATAACTTATACAGGATGGTTCTTAAGTAATTGTACATAGAAGTATGGTAGATTTCTCTCTTTAAAATATTATGATCTGAACCAACTTGCTCTAATAAAATGTTGCTGATAAGGAATATACGGGGTGTTAAAGGTTAAATTTTAAGATTTATTTTTTGCAATAACTTTAGCGTTTTTGGATATTGGGGGTTTTTGGGTACGAGAAATCAGAAGCTGGTACCTACTTCGATGTAATTTGTAGAGGTCGCTAGTTAGGACACATTTGTGGCATAAATGTGCGATAAACTTTTTTGCTCTTTAACTTAGCGCTATTCTTGTAAAAGAATATTAAAGCTACGTTATTTTAGTAGAAAAAAGCATACTTGTCATTAACCTTAAAACTTTACGGTTTAAGAGATAATTGCATTTTAAGGACCAGCTGCATGATTACACTGGTCGGAAAAAAAATTGTTTTTTCTGACCCTAATACCATTCTTGCTGATTCTTATGAAAATGACCTCCTGAATCCGAATGTGACCTCAGTTTTCCCCCAGCACCCATCTAAATGCCCGATCAATTCGTAGTAAAATATCTAATGTTGAAATGTTGTTGGAATACGTCGAACCAGATATGGTAGTGACGGCTGAAACATGGTTACAATCAGATGAACCATTCATACTTTTCTTACTATGTCAGTAGAGAAAAACGAGGAGGAGGTATTGGGATTTTAATAAACGAGTGTCGTAATCATAGAGTAACATCACAATTTCAACACAACTGCTCGATGCTGTATATACATCTATCTATCTATCTATCGTCCCCCTGATTATGATTTCAAGAGCTTCATGTGTTGGATGTATTTAATGTAATTGGAAGAGACTGCGTAGTAATTGGGGATTTGAATGTTGATTATTTGTCAAATACTTCTCAAAAGGAAATTCTTGAATCTACTATTACTTCCAATGGCTTCAGGAATTTGAATGATAATATTCCCACAAGATACCTCAGAAACCTTAATTGACTACTCATTTTCTAATAGTAAAGAGAAAATGAATTTGGCTATAGTCGATGGGACGATTGGAGATCAGCGATTTCAAATTATGCAGTATCACAAGCCAGTCATTTCCTGCAGGAAACCATTTGTAGTGACCACTATCGATAAAAATAAATTTAAAAACAGACTTCAACAGATTAACATTTCAAACTGGGATAATCCTGATATTCTATGTGATGAAATCTTTAGATATCATGGTGAATGTGTTCAACAAAAATCGTTTCATAATAGTTTCAGGAAGAAAATTGCTCCTTGGTTTAATGTAGATATTTATTTACTTCCCTGGGAATGAACCTATTTCTACAGGGCACACTCCAGAACGGTATAGTAGACCTACCAGAGAAGATACGGCAATGGCCAGACATATCTGCAGCAATAGACGCATAAGATGGGCCTTGAACACCTTCCAACACTTTAAATCATCAGGAGCTGATGGAATATTCCCCGCCCTACTCCAGCGCGGGTAAGATGAAATCTTACCACACCTAGTGAGTATGTGTCGTAGCAGTCTAGAACTGGGATATATACCGGAAGTATGGAGAAGGGCCAGAGTCACCTTCATTCCTAAAAAAGGGAAAAGGGATACAACCAATCCTAAATCCCTTCGACGAATTAGTCTCACATCGTTCGTTTTGAAAACGGTGGAGAAAGCAACTGATAACTATATCAGAACAGAAATCCTGGAACGGGTGCCTCTGCGTCCCCATCAGCATGCGTACCAAACGGGCAAATCTACGGAGACCGCATTGGTGCAATTGACAGATGAAATACAGGATGCACTAGAGAACAAAGAATCTGCAGTGTGTGCCTTTCTAGACCTAGAAGGGGCTTTTGACAATACACCACACGAAGCTGTCAAAATAGCACTAGAATAAAGAGGGGTAGACAACACGACAACCAGATGGATGTCGCGACTACTGTCTACCAGAATAGCAGTGACTAAAATGGGACAAGACACTATTTCCATCTGCACAACCAGACAACCAGAGGATGCCCACAAGGAGGAGTGGCCTCCCCTCTTATGTGGAGCTTAACAGTGGATCGACTCCTCTGCGATTTGACCGAGATTGGTATATCGTGTCAAGGCTATGCAGATGACATAGTCATAATCGCAAGAGGCAAATTCGAGAATACCCTCTGCGATATAGTTCAAAGAGGGCTGGACTATACTAAAGAATGGTGTCAATGGGACTTAGCGTCAACCCCATCAAGGCTACCTTAGCTGCCTTTACACGGAAAAGAAACATTAACCTCAAAAACATCGAATTGGACGTGAAAGTTACTGATTGGAAGCCAGATGTCAAATATCTGGGACTAATAGTAGATAATAAACTAATCTGGAATAAGCACGAAAAAGAAGTAACCAGCAAAGCTGAAATATACGCCATCGGAAAATGTGTCCAGTTCAACATAGAAAGAAATTTCCCAGGTAATCATAGTCAAGATAGTTTGGGAGTGCCTAGAGAATCTGAACGAACTGGGCAAGAACAACACAGTTACCCTCCTATGGGTTCCGGGACACACTGCAGTGGAGTGTAATGAACTAGTAGACGTACTCGCAAAAAAAGGGCTGAAACACCATTTGTGGGAAAAGAAGTAAATAAGAGAAGATCCCAATACTGGATAGGACTACAAGGAATGAGGCAGGCCAAGACACTACTGGGGAACTATAACTAGAAGAGATCTGACGACTGCATCAGTAAAAGTAAAAATAAGCTCAGAATACTAACGGGTATCTTAACAGGGCACTGCCGTCTGAGAGGCCACCTAAAGAAACTCGGATTAGTAGACAAAGAAGAATGCAGATTCTGCGAGGAAGAGGAGGAAACCTCTATCCACATTCTCTCAGAATGCATTACGCTGCAAAATCCGAGGGTACAATACCTTGGAGAATATCAAATAGAAGAGGAAGACTGGGCAGCAGAAGGGGGCACTTTATATCTTATAGGTCGCAGTGTATAGATACCCCCATCACAGATAGATAGATAAATAGAATGTAGATATTTACTAGCTGATTATTAAAAGGGTTTTTCACTATAAAAGACACAAGCAATTTCCTGGTAGTGCTTACCTTCATAGTCTGTATAAAGCAGCTCAGGATGTTGTCACTACTGTTCTTAATCTTAATAATATTATCGGAAAGACAAAAAAGGGAGAGTTGAAATAAATGAGCTGATGGTTGGTGATGTTAATTTGGTAGATGCCAGAACCATAGTTGAAGAACTTAAAGACTATTTTATAAATATAGGACCTAAACTAGCTCAATCTTGCAACTCTACTCAGATTACACCACAATGGACACATTATGTAAACTTATGTACAAAAAAATGTTAAGATATATAAATTTTAGATAATTTTCTCTTCTTTATTTTACAACAGGACCACTGTGACCACAATGATTTGCAAGTTATTAGCTGAAAATCACTAGGAAACATTTTTTTTTGTTGATTTTTGATGATTTCTCATATTTGCTGGAAAAATTTTTGTTGGAAAACTTTAGATTCGTGTTCAGCTCCCCAAAAAACATAAAATAAATAACTAAAACAATTAGACCAGAATTCTCCACTTCAAACCCTCCTTATGTACCATATGTCTGAGCTAATAGATGCAAATTAAATGATATTAACTCCAATATACAACTAACTTTAAATCACGAAATTTATAATTAAAAATAAGAAATAAAAATGACTTAAGATCGGTGGCTATGAGGACTACTACAGGCCAAAGAAGCAGGTTATATAGTGGAATCAACATCTACAACAGAATCCCTCTGGAAATACGACTTCTCAAGAGTTCATTATTTAGGATCCGACTGAGGGAGCTTGTGTTTTCTGGTTTTTTTAAGACTGATAATTGTGAATGAGTATCTGTTGTAATAATATTTTATTTTTATTATAAGAAATTTCTTGTTTTTCTAATTTAATTTATTTAATTTATTAATTTAGTTTTAGTTTTTATTTAATTCAATTTTAATCTTAATCTCAGGGTTAGCGAGTTCAAAAAGATTTGTGATTAGTTACGATTTTTATATTCTTTATTTGCAAATTATTAGAATAAAGTCAAACAATTTTAAACAAATAACTCTCAGTTATATTATAAAAATTAAATTATCCATTCATACCAACTGCACTAATTACACCTAGAACTACTTAAAATTATTTTTCGCCTACCATGTCTGAAAATGAATCATATCAACCTTAAAAATCAGACCGAAAGTAATATTTCCGGCCCTTGGGCCGCAAAAATCAAAAAGAACACGATATTCACTATCAACGTACCTTTGACTTTGACATTTCACATACATTTTCATTAAACGTCAGTGTAGAATCAAGAGAATTAAACTTTAAAATAAAAATACGTTCTGATTCTCAATAATTGTGATTATTTGAATTAGTGAAAATGAATAGTACCTAATTCAGGCAGTGATGAAGAATTTACGAATACTCCACCAGACTTGCAAGAAGAAGGTAGGTAGTAATGTTTCTCTAAATTTGTTACTTAACAAGACAACGCGCAATGGTACGAAAAGTCCTATGAATTGTTTAACAACTGGAAATAATATATAATAAATAAATTGGTACATTTTTATTACTTAAGTTGCTCATTAAATTCTGTCTGTATTTATAAAATTAAAGATTTTTGTTATATTTTCCTATTTTTTGTTTTTTTTGGTAGGCGAAAAACAGTTGTGTGTCACACATGCAGAAAACGCTTTAGCAGCCCTTAGGTGCCCTCGCTTCGTTTCTCTCGCTCATGCAGCTAATAGCCTCGGGCTGCTAAAGCTCATTTTCTTCCCTTGTGACACAATATACTATTTAGTTTCAATTATAAAAAAAACACTTACAAAAGTTCTTCTATTTCGTACACTTATTTGTGCAACCTTTGTGTTTGATCCAATGTAAGTTCCTCTTTCTAAATTAAATTCTATTCATATCCTCTTCTTTCTTAATTTATCTATACCATTCAGTGTTTCTTCAATTCCATTTCTTTCTAAGCTAAATCATACTCCTACCTCTTCTTCTTAATTTATTAATATCATTCAGGGTTTCTTCAATTCCATTTATTTTATTATTTTAAATACCTCACCATTTATCTTTGTTTAACACATCTTATTATTATGTTTACAATTTAAAAATTAAAATTTCTAAGTAATTTGTTTAAAATTTGAATTGTTTTAAAATTAATTTTCCTTTTTCTTACTAAATTTTTCAATAATCTTTTTCTGCTTTTCTTTCGTAACTAATCAACAACAACCTTCCATTTTTTCCCTTTTTTCAAATCTTTTAAAAACTAGTAAGACAATTTCTTATTACAATTTATGTTGGCAATTATGTTTTTTTTTAATTTTTTTAAAGTTGTACTTGTACTTAGATCATAATATGCTTTCATAATTTTGACATTTCTTAATTTTATAGGCTATGTTTACTTTATTTAGTTTCTGTGGTTAGAATATTTTATTTAAGGTACTGTTTATTTTAATTTTGACTATTATAAATTTTGATAATGTACCTACCTAAATTCTTTAAAATGATGTGTTACTGAAATTCCATTTCACTGTGTTTTGTTCTTTTTTTTGTGATTTTTTTGTTTTTTTTATGTTCTTTTTTTATTCTCATAGAAATAATGACAGTTTAATAGCTTAATAGTTTGAGAGTACTGTTGTGCAATATTTTATTGGTATTATTCTTTACATATTATAATATTAAGTATTCTCCTTAGAATGCATTTAAAGTACATTACTTCTGGTTGGTGATTTTCGTAAGTAATATCATAAGGGCATCTAATTTTTTTCACAGGAAAAATTAAATGCCCGAATGGTATTTGACAAGACTATTTCACGAGTAACAGATTATTCTGCATACACATAGCTTACAAAACATAGTACCTATTATACAGGGTGTTTCATAGTTAAACCGACATACGTTAACTGTAAATAGAGGGTACTTAGGTGATTCCAAATAACCTTAGTGAATGGGTCTAACGCCTTTAATAACCGAGATACGGGGTGTTTCATCCATTTCGGCCAATATTTTGATAAGCCGTAACTTTAGAACCACCCTGTAGATTTCTCTCATACTTTGTACAGGTATAGTGTGTTAATAGCCCAATCCTATAATGTAAGAATTACAATTAAAATCCAGATCCGGATTAAGAAAAATTTGCAAAATTTGAAAATCCCCAAAACAACACCCTGTATATCAGATTTTTTAAAAAATTGGGATTGATATTTGAAAAGAACGGAAAAAAATGAGTTAAAGTGAAAATTTTTTTTAAGTGCACATCCCATTCTACTATTAGAGTTTTAACGTCAAATTACATCAAATGCATTTTTTTCATTTTCACAAGCAGTAACTTTCGAAATAGCTGGTAGATTTCTTTCATATTTGGTACAGCTATCATTTTGTAGTAGCCCAATCGTATAATGTAAGGACTATACTACAGTTAAAATCCAGATACGGATTAAGAAAAATTTGTAAAATTTGAAAATCCCCATCGCAACACGCTGTACATATTTTTTAAATTGGATCAGACATTCGAAAAGAATGGAAAAAACTGAGATATTCTGACATATTTTTATAAATGCACATCTCGTTCTACACATTACTAAACTTTTTAAGTAAATTCAATTAATGCAATACATAAGCCATAACTTTGGAAGCACCCTGTAGATTTCTTTCATATTTGGTACAGGTAGATTATTTAAATAGCCCAATCGTACAATGCAAGAACTAAAGTTAAAATCCAGATCCGGATTAAGAAAAATTTGTAAAAGTTCGTAATCTCTAAAATAGCATCCTGTATATCAGATTTTTTTAAATGTAATCGGATACCTATTTAAAAAAAGAAAAAAAAGACAAAAGATGTGTTATTATATATATTTAAAATATTTTTATAGGTGCACAAGAGCGTTCTACAAACAAAAAATACAGATTTAATTTTTCGGAATCCCAATTCTGGATACAAAACTCATTAAACTATCAAGTAAGCTTCGGCAATAACACATCTTTTTTCTTTTCTTTTTCAAATAGGTATCCGATTACATTTTAAAGAATCTGATATACAGGGTGCTATTTTAGAGATTATCAACTTTTACAAATTTTTCTTAATCCGGATCTAATTTTTAACTTTAGTTCTTATATTGTACGATTGGGCTATTTAAGCAATCTACCTATACCAAATATGAAAGAAATCTACAGGGTGTTTTCAAAGTTATGGCTTATGAAAATGACAATATGTAGTGTATTAATTGAATTTACTTTAAAAGTTTAGTAATATGTAGAACAAGATGTGCATTTATAAAAATATGTCAGAATATCTCAATTTTTTCCATTCTTTTCGAATGTCTTATCCAATTTAAAAAATATCTGATGTAGAGCGTGTTGCGATGGGGATTTTCAAAATTTTACAAATTTTTCTTAATCCATATCTGGATTTTAACTGTAGTATAGTCCATAAATTATACGATTGGGCTACTAAAAAATGATACCTGTACCAAATATGAAAGAAATCTACCGGGTATTTCGAAAGTTACTGCTTCTGAAAATGAAAAAAATGCATTTGATGTAATTTGACGTTAAAACTCCAGTAGTAGACTGGGATGTGTACTTAAAAAATTTTTTCACTTTAACTCAATTTTTTCTGTTCTTTTCAAATATCGATCCCAATTTTAAAAAATCTGATATACAGGGTGTTGTTTTGGGGTTTTTCAAATTTTGCAAATTCTTCTTAATCCGGATCTGGATTTTAATTGTAGTTCTTACACTATAGGATTGGGCTATTAACACACTATACCTGTACAAAGTATGAGAGAAATCTACAGGGTGGTTCTAAAGTTACGGCTTATCAAAATATTGGCCGAAATGGATGAAACACCCCGTATCTCGGTTATTAAAGGCGTTAGACCCATTAACCAAGGTTATTTGGAATCACCTAAGTTCCCTCTATTTACAGTTAACGTATGTCGGTTTAACTATGAAACACCCTGTATATGCATACATAATAAATATATAGGTATTAATTTGAAAACTGAAAAATAGGTAATTTATTTAATCACAAAATACTACAAATTTAATTATTTATGGTACAATTAAAATATAAATTGCAATTTTGGTACACAGTAGGAGTATTGTTTGAAATCTTTGTTAACTCATTGATACCGTTGGGTGTAGGTAAATCATTAATGATCTTGATGGGTCCAGCTGTAGAGTGAGAAGCTCGAGGAGTGGCTGCAGGATCTTCTGTTTTCTGTTTTTAGCTGGAGGTTCTGAGGCGTCACTTCTAAGGGTGTTCATGATGTTGGGATAATGCTCATTATCAATTTGCAGATAAGGCTTAATTGAGTTGGCTGAACTGTGGCCAGTAATTTTAATTAATTGTTGTTCACCCATCCCTCCTTTAGCCAGGTTACTGACGGCTGTCGAGCGCATAGAGTGGTTTGTTATTTTTATTTCTTTTGTATTTAATCCTGCCTTCTCTGCTGCTTCTTTAGTCCATTTCGAAAGTTCGTTTTTTCCCACTAGAGCGTTTTTGTACCATCCACTTGATTGTTCTTTGTTCCATGATGGGTTTACTGTTACAGTTGTTATTCTAGATGAACGTTTAACCATTAGAATTTTAAAAAGACGGACTGGACAGAAGGTAGGGTTCTTCGTGTTGGGGGTCAGTCATTTACTATCGGCCATTTTTTTTCTCCACCCTGGGCTGTTTTATTGGAGTAAGAAGTAGGATTTTTGAAAATCAGTTATTTTAAAAAATATGTAACTATGTTATCTAACCAGTTTTAATCCCAGAATTATCCACTTCCTCTTTAAAATAATTAACTCTGAAACTGACTGCTTCTTCACCTCTCCAGGCAAGTTCTACTGAAGCGATATGGTAAAATTTTCACTGGAGTCGTGCCGGAGTGTCTTCGTCCCATAATCAAACCATTGCGTAGTATTCTTCCAATTTTAATGAAGCAGAGCTCGATTTCCTTTTATTGGCGCACATCTGCAAATTCCTTCGTTTCGCATTACGAGCTTCCCTACTAGACTTGAAGATAATATCTTTAAATGGATCAAAAATTATTTTCCACTTCATAAAATAGATCTCTTGCTTTTTTTTTGCAACGGTGTTCCACATTGTCTTCACAACTAGTTCTTTGTAATTTTCACCGTTTTCTTTCTTCATATTCCACGCCCAATCTTTCTGGATTAGGTTTAGTTGATCTAAACTTGTAGTTTCTGAATAAACAATAAACTGTTTCCATATTGACGTATGGGTTTTAATTGTATTGTACGGTACACTTTTCTCAATCGCAAGATCAATATTAGTCATAGAATCACTTCCAAAGCGACTCATTTTCACTTCATAAGCTGACTAGCACTGTTTAAAAACAATATTACAAAATTTATTGACAATAAAATCAGAAAAATTGTTTACCGTCGTTTTCTAGTGTCCTAGGAGATCATAATTACTTGTTATCAAAGGTATTGTATTTTTTGGTAACCACAGCTGTCAAGTATTGCCAGTGCCGGTCCTAGACATTTTTCTAGTGGATGCGAACAATTCACCATACCAGCGGCGTAGCTTGGGGGTTTTTTAATACCGGGGGGGGGTGTGGGAAAGTTTTTAAAATTTGAGTAGCTTAAAACGCTGTTTTGAACTACTTTTTATTACATTACATTCAGAAAAAAAAGATTATCAAGCTGTGGCGCCCCCTGGCATCGGCGCCCGCCTGCGGCCGCATCCTTCGCGTACGCCTTAAACCGGCCCTGAGTATTGCCGCGGGTAAACTCGAAAAAACTATTGAGAGGAGCTGTCATACAGTTTTTTCATCTAGAAACCATTTGTAATTCAAAATTGCGCGTTTGTGATTGGTGGAAATTAAGACGAGGGAAATAGTCGAAATGATCGTACTACTTTCCGTACCTTTAAATAGATTCGACACAAAAAAAATAAGTAAGTCATAATAGAAGTAATTTTTTTTTTTAAGGTGAGGTTGTAAGGCTTTTTCTTGCCACTAAGAAAAAAATATTGCCTTACAAAATGACGCTTTAGTACGGAGATTGCTCGAGCGCCAGTTTTTTTATGTGGTATGCTCCACAACCCTTAGAAACGGCCTCTTAGGGGCACAGGTAACTTCAGATGGAGATACGGTATTCTCCAGGGGTCTAGTTGACTTCAGACTTAATTATTTTTACTTTATTATATACCTTTAATATCCCTGAAAAGAGGTAAGGTTGGTGAATATAAACCAGGAAATAAACGTGACACTTATATTGTTTTTAGCTACGTTACACTATAAAAATTTGTTTTATTTCAAAGCCCACCCACTTTAACCCTGAACGAAATAATAATTCTTTAAAAGAAAACGTTCGATTCGACTCTATTAAATACCGTAATGACGGAGTGACTCAATCAGACTTTATTGAAATTTATTTAAATTTTGTAATACACCGGAAGAGTTATTAAATAAATTAAATGATTAATTTAATCCGCTTGAATGTTATTAACCCCTCGTAAGTATTTGAAGTTAACGGGCAGCGTTAATTAATTCTATTAATTCCAATAACGGAGCAGGAGAGTTACTTAATACTATTATTCGGGAAACTGACTGATAAACTAAATAATCCTAATTAACCGGAAGTGTTAATTAATACTATTAAATTATTTAATTTAATTCGGGTGAGTTAGTTAGCTTTCTTATTTTACTAAAATAAACAGGGTAATATCAGATCGCGGGGATGGGGAGCTGATATTGGACAACGGCAATGCCGAAGCAACCAACAAGGCCAAGATCAGTCCGGAAGCTGCAAACGCTAAAACAACCCGCTCGGAACACAGGTAGATATTGGACAACGGCAATGCCGAAGCAACCAACAAGGCCAAGATCTAATCCCAGAATTCCGAGTAACGCGTCGACCTATACTTGCAATTGGAGAGATATTGGACAACGGCAATGCCTAAGCAACCAACAAGGCCAAGATCTGATCCCAAAAGCGGCGCAAACTAATAAACGGTCCCTAACTTCGCAATCGGGGAGATATTGGACAACAGCAATGCCTAAGCAACCAACAAGGCCAAGATCTGATCCCGAAAGCGGCGCAAACTAATAAACGGTGCCCTAACTTTGCAATTGGGGAGATATTGGACAACGGCAATGCCTAAGCAACCAACAAGGCCAAGATCTGATCCCAAAAGCGGCGCAAACTAATAAACGGTGCCCTAACTTTGCAATTGGGGAGATATTGGACAACGGCAATGCCTAAGCAACCAACAAGGCCAAGATCTGATCCCAAAAGCGGCGCAAACTAATAAACGGTGCCCTAAGTGGTTAGTATTATAATCAGGATTTAATTGCGGACGTGAAAAAAAAAAATAAAAGCTAAATTGAGATTTAATCAAAAGCAAACTAACTCAAGAAAACTATAAATAAATGAATTACTTTCGGTTAATTTTTCGGAAAAGATCATTAACAAAATTATAAATTAAATCGTACGTAAAATTCTAAACTGAGAACTTAAATAACTCTCCTAAAATTCGGCCACGAAAAGAAATACAAATTAAATGAATCCCGTTTAATTAATTTTTCGGAAAAACAAATTAATAAAATAAAACTAAATCGGAATAAAAATTCTAAATGGTTTTCCCAAAATTCGGACACGAAAAGAATCAAAATTAAATGAATCGCGTTCAATTAATTTTCGGAAAAACAAATTAATAAAATAAAACTAAAATCGGAATAAAAATTCCAAATGGTTTCCCCAAAATTCGGACACGAAAAGAATCAAAATTAAATGAATCGCGTTCAATTAATTTTCGGAAAAACAAATTAATAAAATAAAACTAAAATCGGAATAAAAATTCTAAATGGTTTCCCCAAAATTCGGACACGAAAAGAATCAAAATTAAATGAATCGCGTTCAATTAATTTTCGGAAAAACAAATTATTAAAATAAAACTAAAAACGGAATGAAAATTCTAAATAACTTTTCTAAAATAAAACAATAACGAATCTCCGAAGTTGAATAGACTGTTCTCGAATTCCTAATTGATAAACCGGATCAAAAAAATATCAGAAAAACCAAACGTAAATATATAGTTCGCTTCACTGTCTTAAAACGTTACCAAAATTAAACGCGTTTTCAAAACAAAATACGACGATTCTAATATCACGTCAAATACGGCTATAATTAAATACGGAAACTACGGAAAATTACGGAAAAATTACGGAAAATTATTGTACCTCAGCTTTTATTAAAATTTGGAAATAAACGGCGGCTCTACTTCTACGCGACTGTTAATTTCGGAAGTTAATTAAGGAATGATTTTCTATTTTAAAATTCTTTCTCACCTAAGCTCTGAAGAATTCCTACTACCGAAAAATCCCTTCCAAAGCGACCGAATTCGCATCGCGCGCAATATCATCTTTAAACGGCGTTAGCTCGAGACTTTGAATATTTACATGTACCCGGTGAGCCAAATAAAAATCGAACGTTTTATTTAATTTTAAATAAATTTTCATTTGATTCCGAAATTATTCAAATTATTTAGTTTGTGAAAAATAACTTCATTACATCTCCCCCTTACTTCGGTAAGAAAAATAAGAGTGAACTTCGTTTACGCTTATTTTTCTTCCAAACCTACCTACCAAAGTACAATTTTAAACAAAATTTACAACAAATTCAAAATTTTTCGGCGACTTCTTCTTTACGGGACAACTTCCCTTGGTATTACCATTATCATTACGTAAACTTTTCCTAAAATAAAGATTATTATTGTTACCATGGGTGGTAACATCGAATTTCGACACTCCGGTGTCGGGTCTGCAATCTCGTGTCATGGTGCCTACAAGGAACCCTCGACGGCGGGTTTGAGGTCTTTGATATGGACCTGATTCAGCCTCTTCCCAGTTGCATCTTTTAGATTGTATATGACGGGAGTTAAAACTTTGACAACGGTATACGGACCAGAATATTTCGGAGCTAATTTAGCAGCTACATGATCGACGGCGGACGAGAGGGTGTGCTCCTTCTTCATTACCAGATCTCCAAGGGCACATTTCCAGTCACGTCGGCGTAGATTATAATAGTGACTCTGGGAAGTGAATGCACGGGAGAGGTTGAGCCGGGCAAGATCATAACACTCTTTGAGTTTGTCTAGCCTCTGTACAAAGTTTTCGGGAATGACGTTATCAGTCTGTTTGGTGTTAGTTTGCGGATCAGCTGCTTCAACTTCTTGACGTAGGGAGTTGGGGACGACCAATTCTCTCCCAAAATTTAAAAAGGCTGGCGAATAACCGATGGATTCGTGCCGCGACGTATTGATAGCAAACTTGAGATCGGACAAGTGTAAATCCCAATTTTGGTGGTCCTTGTCGCAGAACTGTGCTATCATCGTCTTAATCGTTCGGTTTGCACGTTCCAGTGGGTTAGCCTGCGGCGTATAAGCTGGCGTACAACGGTGGCGGATTCCCAACTCTTTTAAAACAGATTCGAAGAGTTTGCTGGTGTACTGAGTTCCATTATCGGTAATGACTTCTTTCGGGCACCCAAAGGTGGTAACGACGTCGTCGTAGAAAGCGAAACTGACACTCTTCGCGGTTGCTGATCGGATAGCTTTGCATTGAACCCACTTAGTGAATCGGTCCATGAACATGACAATATATGCATTACCCTTCTTACTTCGGGGTAAGGGTCCTACCAGATCGGTACTAACAACTTCCCATGGCTGTCGATTCGGAGACGGAAACATTTTTCCTGGTGTCTGTTGTTGTGACGGTTTGTACTTTTGACAAGTTATACAACTTCTTACATACTTCGTGATGTCTCGGAACATACCAGGCCAATAATATCGTCGGGCGATACGGGTGATGGTTTTTGCAATTCCGGTGTGACCGGCATTTGGTGCGTCATGATTCTCTTTCAGGACTCTGTCTCTTTGCGGCTTAGGTACACACAATTTCCACGGATCGGAGAATTCAGGCTCTTTGTAATCGTTGATGTTCCAAAAATGGCGGTAAAGACGGTTTTCTTTGATACAGTAGTCTGGGTGGTCTAATGGATTTCGTTCAACCTCTGCCTTCTTGGTTAGATACCATTTGCAATTAGTATCTTCCTCCATAGTGCAAACATCAGGAAGGTTGGACGAATTTTCGCTGTCGGGTAACGGATTGCGAGACAATGCATCGGCTATTCGGTTAAGAGCTCCTCTACGGTATTGGATTTCAAAATCGTATTGTTGCAGGAAAATACTCCATCGTGCTAAGCGGCCGGACGGACTCACTATAGAATGTAACCATTTAAGTGATTGATGGTCAGTGATCACCGTGAAGTGGTAGCCTTCTAAATATGCCCTCATCTTTTCAATTCCCCAGACTATCGCTAGACATTCCTTTTCTGTCACAGAATAATTTCTTTCGGCAGGACTCAGCGTTCTACTGGCATATGCGATGACATAATCGATGCCATTTTTCTTTTGTGTCAGAGCTACTCCTAAGCCATGGTCTGAAGCATCTGTTTGTAATGAAAACGGAATGTTGAAGTCGGGACAGCTGAGGATCGGAGCTTCAGTTAAAATTTTCTTGATTTTCAGAAAAGCGGTTTCTTGTTCTTCTAGCCATCTCCAACGGTAAGATTTTCTCAGTAGTTTGGTAAGCGGCGATACTACTTGTGAAAACGACGGCACAAATCTGCGGTACCAGGAGGCTACACCCAAAAATCTCCTGAGTTCTCTAATATTTTTCGGAGCCTCGAATTTAGAAATCGCTTCAATTTTCTCGGGATCAGTACTGATTCCATCTCCGGTTACTATGTGTCCAAGATACTTCATGCTGGGCAAACAAAAATGACATTTTTCAAAATTGATTTGAAGTTTAGCCTCTCTCAGGCGTCGGAAAACTTCTTTCACATTTGCTAGGTGAGATTCGAAAGTCTCGCCAAGAATAATGATGTCATCTAAATACGCGAATGCGTGCGGATCCATATCTGGACCAATAATTCGATCAATTAGTCGTTGAAAAGTAGCCGGCGCAGAATGTAGGCCAAACGGCATAACCCGGAATTGAAAAAGCCCTCGTCCTGGTACGGTGAATGCAGTGATCGGTTTACTACGAACGGACAGCGGAATCTGCCAGTAACCACTCTTCAAATCGAGGCTGGTAATAAACTTAGCGGATCGTAGTTTATCCAGGATGGCATTCATATACGGTAGTGGATATGCATCTTTCATCGTAACCTCGTTGACTTTTCGGAAATCGATGCAGAAACGGTGTTTGCCATCCTTTTTCCTCACAATTACTACTGGGGAACTCCAAGGACTTTTTGAGGGTTCTATTACCCTTTCGTCTAACATTTTGTCTACTTCCTCATTAATGATTTCCTGCATTCTCGGATTCTGTGGTCGGTATCTCTGTTTGATCGGTTCTGATTTGACTAAACGAATTTCGTGTTCTACCAAATCTGTAGGTCCTTGGATCATTTCAAATGCGGGCAGCTCAGTTTGTAAAAATGCATCCAATTTTCGGAATTGTTCGGCGGTTAACGTTCTCTCAGAAACAGGTGTGATAGCTTCTAACGGACAGCCTAAATTCCTAGTATTTTCTCCCTCATCATCCTCATCACAACTTTCACTGAGTTCGGAGTGGTAAGTTTCGTCTATTTCTATTTCGTCCAACCCTGACCCGAAGTCTTGTATCTTCTTGCTGGTCGTTGGGGTTGTAGAACAGATAGGGACGGAACGGATAGGGAGAATCCTCGGAAGGGACTCTTTGTCCTTTTCGCTTTCTGTTTCTTCTTTGTCTGGAAAATGATGGAAATCCTGCGGTCCACATTCGGCATGGATCATGGCTCTAACAACAAAGGAGTTTGCGACTGCTGACGGAATTGGTTCAACAACGAATTCATTTTGTACGGCTTCTTCTACAATTCCCATCGGGTGACAGGATACGGCTTGCACGATAGGTGGCATCGACATCTCACCTATTGCTATTTTTCATCTTTACGGAATAAGTGTCTTGAATACGGATAATTATTCCATTTGCTAACCTAGCAGTTGTCGGAACTGCTTTTCTGGGTTGCTTTTTCTGGGAAAGATGTTCCGCCAATCGATTTCCTAAGTATGATTTTGAAGCTCCGGTGTCTAACAATGCCAAGAAATTTTCACCTTCTATTTCCAGTGTTAGGTGCGGGCGGACGTCATGATCGGGTAGTGCGATGGTTTCTTGGGCGGCTAGTGTCGGTTGGAGCTGTTGGGACCTCCCTTCCGTACAGCTCCGGTCTCGTTTCCCGACTGGTTACACGGACAGTTTCGGGAATATACACCCTCTTTTCGGCATCGTGAACAGAAAATTTTCTTCGGATTTTTGCAGTCCGATCGAAGGTGTCCTTTTTCTCCACAATTCCAGCACAACACTTCTCCACGGGAAGTGGATGGTTGTGGTTCGATTCTTTGCGGTTCCAGTCGTTGCGGTACGGCGGCGGTGGGAGGAGCGGTTCTCTGAGGATAATCAGGACGGGAATATCGGGGTGAGGTGGTCTGAGGAAAACGAGAAGGGTTTGGTTGGGAATAGCGGGGTTGTATGGGTGGTGGAGGAGGGAATGATTCAGAAGGTGGGTGACGGGAAACGGTGTTTCTCGGAGCAGAGCTGGTTGATGGAACATTCTGTAATTCTTTCCTCAATAGTTCATATTCCCTGACTACTTGACAGAATGTAGTCATATTGGAATAATCGGTCTTGCGGATCTGTTGTCGGTATTCTGGCAATAAGTTTCTGTAAAGCCAGAGTAATTGTTGGTCGGCTGTCATCTTCCCATGTCGTCTCATGAGAGTTTGGAGATCGGTTATGTAACTTGTAACAGTTTCATTCCGGCGTTGTAACCTTCTACTTATTTCAACCTCTAAATCTATAAGGTAATTTACGGGGAAGTAGAAAGTACGGAAATCTGCTTCGAAATCGTCCCAGCTATTCCAAAAGGGTCGGTTATTACGGAACCATAATGCGGGGTCTCCAGACAAAAGTTCAGGTATATTTGGTAGCAAACGGTTTTTATCAACGCCTTTAGAAAGGCAGATTTCTTCTAGTCTTTCTAGAAAAGATACTGGGTCGTCGCGGTTATCAAAAGAAATTTTCCAATCATGGACACGGATGGGTTCGGAACTAGCATCACGCGTGTTTGGCATATTTTACTGGTTCGTTTCACGAGTGGTCCAATACCGGAACAACACAACACAGGTAAATCGCGGACACGGGATGGCTTTGAAATCCGGTTAAAATCTACCACGGTTTACAACTAACTAGTTTTCGGCTGGTTTATATTCACTGCTTTAGGGCTTATTCGGAAAAAAAAAATTTAGACAAATTTTAATTAAAATACTAGAAAAAACAAGTGTATTCTGGAAATTAAAATTTACGGAAACAAAGAAACGGGCTTCTAGTGGCAACGGAACTACCCTAAACTGAAAATCAATACGGTCCCTGCTCGGGCGCCAATTTGTAAGGCTTTTTCTTGCCACTAAGAAAAAAATATTGCCTTACAAAATGACGCTTTAGTACGGAGATTGCTCGAGCGCCAGTTTTTTTATGTGGTATGCTCCACAACCCTTAGAAACGGCCTCTTAGGGGCACAGGTAACTTCAGATGGAGATACGGTATTCTCCAGGGGTCTAGTTGACTTCAGACTTAATTATTTTTACTTTATTATATACCTTTAATATCCCTGAAAAGAGGTAAGGTTGGTGAATATAAACCAGGAAATAAACGTGACACTTATATTGTTTTTCGCTACGTTACACTATAAAAATTTGTTTTATTTCAAAGCCCACCCACTTTAACCCTGAACGAAATAATAATTCTTTAAAAGAAAACTTTCGATTCGACTCTATTAAATACCGTAATGACGGAGTGACTCAATCAGACTTTATTGAAATTTATTTAAATTTTGTAATACACCGGAAGAGTTATTAAATAAATTAAATGATTAATTTAATCCGTTTGAATGTTATTAACCCCTCGTAAGTATTTGAAGTTAACGGGCAGCGTTAATTAATTCTATTAATTCCAATAACGGAGCAGGAGAGTTACTTAATACTATTATTCGGGAAACTGACTGATAAACTAAATAATCCTAATTAACCGGAAGTGTTAATTAATACTATTAAATTATTTAATTTAATTCGGGTGAGTTAGTTAGCTTTCTTATCTTATTAAAATAAACAGGGTAATAACAGATCGCGGGGATGGGGAGCTGATATTGGACAACGGCAATGCCGAAGCAACCAACAAGGCCAAGATCAGTCCCAAGATGACGGATTTCACGGACCTAAGCTTCCAGAAGCTGATATTGGACAACGGCAATGCCGAAGCAACCAACAAGGCCAAGATCAGTCCGGAAGCTGCAAACGCTAAAACAACCCGCTCGGAACACAGGTAGATATTGGACAACGGCAATGCCGAAGCAACCAACAAGGCCAAGATCTAATCCCAGAATTCCGAGTAACGCGTCGACCTATACTTGCAATTGGGGAGATATTGGACAACGGCAATGCCTAAGCAACCAACAAGGCCAAGATCTGATCCCAAAAGCGGCGCAAACTAATAAACGGTCCCTAACTTCGCAATCGGGGAGATATTGGACAACGGCAATGCCTAAGCAACCAACAAGGCCAAGATCTGATCCCGAAAGCGGCGCAAACTAATAAACGGTGCCCTAACTTTGCAATTGGGGAGATATTGGACAACGGCAATGCCTAAGCAACCAACAAGGCCAAGATCTGATCCCAAAAGCGGCGCAAACTAATAAACGGTGCCCTAAGTGGTTAGTATTATAATCAGGATTTAATTGCGGACGTGAAAAAAAAAAAAAGCTAAATTGAGATTTAATCAAAAGCAAACTAACTCAAGAAAACCATAAATAAATGAATTACTTTCGGTTAATTTTTCGGAAAAGATCATTAACAAAATTATAAATTAAATCGTACGTAAAATTCTAAACTGAGAACTTAAATAACTCTCCTAAAATTCGGCCACGAAAAGAAATACAAATTAAATGATCCCGTTTAATTAATTTTTCGGAAAAACAAATTAATAAAATAAAACTAAATCGGAATAAAAATTCTAAATGGTTTTCCCAAAATTCGGACACGAAAAGAATCAAAATTAAATGAATCGCGTTCAATTAATTTTCGGAAAAACAAATTAATAAAATAAAACTAAAATCGGAATAAAAATTCCAAATGGTTTCCCCAAAATTCGGACACGAAAAGAATCAAAATTAAATGAATCGCGTTCAATTAATTTTCGGAAAAACAAATTAATAAAATAAAACTAAAATCGGAATAAAAATTCTAAATGGTTTCCCCAAAATTCGGACACGAAAAGAATCAAAATTAAATGAATCGCGTTCAATTAATTTTCGGAAAAACAAATTAATAAAATAAAACTAAAAACGGAATGAAAATTCTAAATAACTTTTCTAAAATAAAACAATAACGAATCTCCGAAGTTGAATAGACTGTTCTCGAATTCCTAATTGATAAACCGGATCAAAAAAATATCAGAAAAACCAAACGTAAATATATAGTTCGCTTCACTGTCTTAAAACGTTACCAAAATTAAACGCGTTTTCAAAACAAAATACGACGATTCTAATATCACGTCAAATACGGCTATAATTAAATACGGAAACTACGGAAAATTACGGAAAAATTACGGAAAAATTACGGAAAATTATTGTACCTCAGCTTTTATTAAAATTTGGAAATAAACGGCGGCTCTACTTCTACGCGACTGTTAATTTCGGAAGTTAATTAAGGAATGATTTTCTATTTTAAAATTCTTTCTCACCTAAGCTCTGAAGAATTCCTACTACCGAAAAATCCCTTCCAAAGCGACCGAATTCGCATCGCGCGCAATATCATCTTTAAACGGCGTTAGCTCGAGACTTTGAATATTTACATGTACCCGGTGAGCCAAATAAAAATCGAACGTTTTATTTAATTTTAAATAAATTTTCATTTGATTCCGAAATTATTCAAATTATTTAGTTTGTGAAAAATAACTTCATTACAAGGTGAAATGCAATTACGCACCCCAAGCTAGTGGGAGTGTGGGACTCCAGGTCCTGGCCCGGTATACCCACTAAAACACCTCACTTTCTCTAGCGGAGAGACCGGTAGCGTCGTATAGGACATTTCGTCATCCTTCCGCCTGTCTTTTCTATGTCTCGTCTGCTCTCCTTCTGTCCTTCTCTTTTTTTCGCATTATTTCCCTTATGTGTTTGTGGATGGTGTTAAATTTGTTTTTGTTTGCTATCATTTGGCTTATTATGTTAGTGACTGTTAGTGCTTCTCCGATTTTTATTTCAATGTCGGTCCTTTCGTTTCGCCACCTTACACAGTTGAAGATAGTGTGTTCCACTGTATCCTCTTCCCCGCAGTACGTGCATAAAGATTCATTGGATTTTCCCATTTTCATGGCGTATTGCTTGAAAGACCCGTGTCCCGTTAGAAATTGCGTGGTAAAGTAATCTGTTCTGCGAAACTTGCAGTTAATCCACGTCTTGATATTTGGGATCAAACTTTTTGTCCATTGGCCCTTATCCCCGTTTGCTTCCCATCTTGCTTGCCATTTTTCTATCGATTCCGATCTTATTGCTCTCCTAGCTTCTATGTTTTGACCTACTGCCATATTATGCTGTATCTGTCTTTCTGTAATCATGATGTCTATTGGTGGTGCCCCTGTTATGACTTGCAAGGCCTGGTTAGATACCGTTTTATAGGCGCAGGCTACTCTCAGCAGCATCTTCCTTTGTGCCCTTTCTAGCATATTAAAATATTTTTTGGTTTGTATCACGTCCCCACATATTGGTGCGCCGTACAGTAGGATCGACTGCGTGACTCCATATAGCATTAGTCGTTTGTAGCTGTTGGGTCCGCCCATATTTGGCATCACTCGCATAAGCATTGCTGTTCTTGTTTCTGCCTTTCTTCTGATTTCTTCAACATGTTTCCCAAATTCCAGTCTTTCATCCAGTACGATTCCAAGATATTTTACCTGTTTAGCTGGTTTAATTTCTGTGTCTTTAATTCTAAATGTGATTGTATCCCTCTTTCTCGATCCCTTAAGTACAATTAGTTCCGTTTTATGTTCAGCTATTTCTAATTTATGTTTCTCCATCCACCTACAGATGCTGATAAGCGCGTCGTTTACCACGAATTGGATGTCGTCTATATTTTCTGCCTCACATAGCACTCCCAGGTCATCAGCATATTCAACTTTTTTGATTTGGTCGCCTAGGTCTAAGGTCAGGATGTCGTCATATAGGATGTTCCACAATGTGGGTCCTAGGACTAATAGAAGTAATAAAAAAAATTATATCACAGATCTAGAATTTCCTAATTAAAGCAAAGGGCAAGCGCCTCCCGACCCCCGTTACAGACGCCCATGAGGAATGGTCTAAACAGATCATGTTAAAGCAAGTCAAGTTCCTCATAAAAGGGTCTTGTCTAACAACTTAATCACACGAACCAGGCTAAGTAGAAATAGCATTAGAATTAGTGGAAGGGTGATTTTTTTTAAATTCTTAGTTCAAAAAATTTTAAATAACTTCAATTGTATTGCAATTATCAAATTTAATTGTTAATTTCTTTGACCAATCATAACTTTCCTAACTCCGTAACTTTTCAACTTAGGTACCTGATGATAAGATTGATATGTCGAAACCGGTCGTAGAAAATAAACAGTAACTCTGTGAGACATAAAGGTCTTTTCTTCTCATCACCCTTCCACTAATTACTACTACTCACATATGGCTACCCCTAACCTAAAAGCATTAGAATTGTCAAAGGGCTACTTATTGTTAATAATCATCTAAATAAGCTGAATAACATTTATATTAGTGGCACTAAAATGTGCAGACTTTGTAGCAACTACTACTACTACTACTAGTTTTTGAACGTAGCACTGGTTTGTTCCGAGTTCTGACCACCGACATAACCTTAAACTAGACGGCTAATGCCATATGATAGAAATTGATCAAATACGAGGATGACTGGTGTCCATAATGCATACGCATTGTGTTTGTCATATTCACCGACATAACCTTAAAGTCTACGTTCCGACATTGGCGTACCTTAGGGAAAATGATTGGGTCTAGAACGAAAATAAGTGGAATGATGAAAACAATTTATGATTTAGCTTGGAGTTTTCATTTACTGATTGGAAATAGTATTATTTGTGAGAACAGATTGCAAAATAGTATAGTATAGGTATAAATAGCTGTATCGTTCGAGTAAGACATAGTATCCTCAATTTATATCATTGAAATAACTTTCTGAAGCAAAATGCTCTGAACATATTCTTGTTGACGAGTGCCGAAGCGGTTCTAAAGGTCTTCCGATTGCTTTCAACCATTCATTACGATGGTCCTCAGGTATTCTAAAATATCATTGTGAAGCAAATATACATTCGTTCGCGTAAAATAATTACTTTTTGGTATAATAAATGTGTGTGAATCAAAGTTGTATGATTAGATGCATGGTATATAACAATTTTATTGTGTGTTTCTTATATTGACTTACCTATGAAACATAACACCTTTGGGATGGTTTGTTGAACGGTTCTTACACCAGAGTACAAAACACTTCATTATTACAATAAATTCACTATTTCTCTATCGAATATCGGTCAAACACCAAACAGAACATTGGACGCCTATGAACCAAAAACAATATGTCTCGTCTCCTCGAATCGGCAAAACTCGAGAACTGAAACCCAGATGTCAAACGTACTGGTGTCCATTGCGCATTGCGCAGAGACGTTTTCGGAATGTTCAATTGGATGAGTTTCTTGTGTGGTGGGATTATGGATATTAGCTGTCTAGTTTAAGGTTATGTCGGTGGTTCTGGTGGTTCTGTAAGCCTTCTTTTGCGTGTAAAAGTAAAGAGACATTTTTTTAAGAAATTTGTTTTAAAATTAAACTGGCAGATAATTCGTTCACATTTTGCGTTCGATACAGGAAGGCAGAGCATTTGTTTTTAGCATTATCATGTAACTTGCTTACTTTATCCCAAAAAGTAACTACCTTTTAAAATCTACCAAAAATCTATTAAAAAAAGTAACCTACTAAAATTTCTTTGCCAAAATCTACTAAAAAAGTAGAAATCTACTAAAGGTGGCTACGCCAACGAACGATTCATTCTGTGCCGGACTGTGATATATTTTTTCCGAATCCACTATTAATTTACTCTTATGGCAAAATTTTCATTACGTATACAGTATACAACTTTTGGATAATTTTATCGTACAATTTTTTTAGAACTTGTGCCGCAGCAGATGCAACTGGTCACTATATGTTACATGCACTTTATGGACAAGCAGTCAAATACAACTGTAAATTTTTTGTTGAGTATTTTGTACTTGACCTCTTAATGAAAAACGAGAAATGTTATGGAGTGTTGGCTTGGAATTTAGAATTGGGAACATTGCACAAGTAAGTTATTATTTGCAACTTAACAAAGTATTAGGATTATACAGGGTCTATCTATCATTAATGGAAAAATATTTAAAAATGCAATAGAACACGCCATACTAGATCAAAAAAACTCCAAATATACATCTTTAAGTCAATGATTTAAATATACGTATAGATCAAATGATTATTGATACAATTTCAATGCACAATATTTTTTCAGCCAATTCACTAGACTTACTCATATGTAAATTTTAAAGTTAAATGGGGTTTAATAAAGATAGTGATTTCAACTCTTTACAAATTGCCGTAACCAAGCTTAAAATTAGTGTCGTATTAGAATATTTTCAACATTTTAAGTTTTTCTTATATAATTACTCTGTTTAACGTTTTTAAAAACTTTTAATCAAAACTATTCGTATATGTGCTGATATACAGGGTGTCCCACGACGTACTGTACACAGTCCAACCATAAGTACTATGGACCGAGGCCATTTCATAACTGGTATTAAAAAATGCCTTGTTGCGTTTTTGACGGATATACAGGGTGATATTTGAAAATATGTTAATTATTCTACGTTAAGTATATCTAAAAGTAAAAATCTCAGATCAATCAAATTTGGCACACTGAGTGTGCTCCCTGAGCTCAATAAAATAGGATTTAAAAAAATTTTAATTTCAGGTCCGGACTTAGTTTTTTTTAGATTTTTATTGGTTTTTTGAAAACAACACCCTGTAAGCCAGATCAGACAATTTTTATTTTTCTCACTTTAAAGCTTAAGGATGATACTAAGCAGCAGTTAAAAAAAATTGAACGCCCAACTTTTTGTTTTCTGCAGAAAAAAATAAAACTTTGAAAAATAGTATAATTTTAATGGATTCACATTCCTCTTATGACTGATGCGGCACTATATTCATAGCACATCATCATTTTTCAACAAAAATCATAAGGAAAGTTCATTTTACTCGATATAAAGTATTATTCAATCAACCGTTGAAATTCCAGGGCCGTATTTATTTTTTTCAGTCTCTCTACCAGTTGGGGGTGATATGGATGGAGGAGATCTTTCGTTAACGTCCTGAAAACTGTGGACTTAGAAATATTCAAAATACTGGATATTCGCGGGTACTTAGCTTCTCATTTTGATTTACCATTTCCAAAATACCCTCTTTTTGGTCTTGTCAGTCGCTCACCACGTTCTGTCACAAACTGTCAAAATTGACGTCAAAGCGAATTCAAAGCCTACTTGCATTTGCACAATTATCAAAAGTAATATTTTTTTCTTTGACGTTACAGAAAGAAAATTTGTACAACTCCCTTTACAGGGTGTTGTTTTTACAGGATCAATAAAAACTTAAAAAAATAAATACGGTCCTGGAATTTCAACGGTTGACTGAATAATACTTTATATCGAGTAAAATGAACTTTCCTTATGATTTTTGTTGAAAAATGATGATGTGCTATCAATGTAGTGCCGCATCAGTCATAAGAAGAATGTGAATCCATTAAAATTATACTATTTTTCAAAGTTTTATTTTTTTCTGCAGAAAACAAAAAGTTGCGCGTTCAATTTTTTTTAACTGCTGCTTAGTATCATCCTTAAGCTTTAAAGTGAGAAAAATAAAAATTTTTTTAAATCCTATTTTATTGAGCTCAGGGAGCACACTCAGTGTGCCAAAATTGATTGGTCTGACATTTTTACTTTTAGATATACTTAATGTAGAATAATTCACATATTTTCAAATATCGCCCTGTATATCCGTCAAAAACGCAACAAGGCATTTTTTAATACCAGATATGAAATGGCCTCGGTCCATAGTACTTATGGACACCCTGTATAAGTAAAAGATTTTAACTATACTCTGAATAAAAGAGGAGTTCAGTAAAAGTGGAGATATAACGTAATATTCCATAGGCGTACTTACAACATATTGTTAATGGGATTAAACTTTTTTTAATCTATTGGCGTTAAAACACTTCAGTACCTAAAATCAAAGATTAAAAAAAATAAAAAGAACTATCTTTAGAAGTCACTGTCTTCACTATGACTACTGGTATAATTATCATTGTCTTTTTTAGTTTTATTATTATAGGGTCTATAAAGTTTTATCTCCTTATGTGAGCCTGTGTGATTTCATTTCACATCATTTGTGCAGTTTTGTCACTCAAGGTACTGTTTTGGAATTTTTATGGTTCAAAAAAATTCCACCTTCGTGTAGGTTTATTACAGTAAAAACCATGGAAACATGATTAAATCAAACGAAATCTTTTATTAGGCCAATCAAATGTATTAAAATTTTCATTTTAACTACAAATAAGCATTGAAGGTTGAGGTAAAAACAAAATTTCTACCTCTTAAACCTGCACTACTTCTTCAAATTAAATTACTGCACTCCTTTCTTCTCTAAACTATAGGAGATTAAATTATTTGATTTATAAACTAGAAGTAGGCCTGAATCATCAGTGATTCTGTTTTAGATTTCTAAAAGTCCAAATAATAAGTAAGGTCTTTCTTTAAATTATAATATAATATAAATATCAATTATTGATATCCTAAAATAAGTTTATGCCTTTCGGCTTCCTCAGTTAGGCCTTTGTATTCAATAAATCAAATTCCAAACATGCGTAAGGTCAATAGCCAGATCAGCTAAAAGATAAACTACGAATGATTAATAAACGAAAGCCCGGCTGACGAAACTTCTTTCTCTGCTTGCGCTGATAGATTGTAGCACACGTTATAAACAGCGAAGAAAAGTTTTCTTAAGCCAAGAAGGTAATAAAAGTTTGTAAAGTGAAAAACTGATATACTGTACTTATTTCACTTCCAAAGAAGATAAATAAATAAATACAGTAAAAACATACAAACATGTATCGGCTGCTCTAAGGAAAAACCAAGTATGTGCATCCACACAAATTTTACAGGAGAGCCAAAAAACGTTCTGCGCCAGTCACTTAAGAGTCCGTACTCTGGTCAAAATTTATGTGCCTGTAGAGTGCTAGAAAATGTACGATTACTTCAAAACGGTGTTATTTAAAAAAATAAGATAAACACTGGAATGAAGATAAAGACCTGTTTTAAGATCCTACTGTAATATTTTTTCAAAATATTGTACCATTTTTTTTACTATCAGTAGTGAAAGTATCCCAAATAGACAAACTTTGAGAATTTTTTTTATAAAATTTGGCAAATAAATTTAAAATATATATATATATATATATATATATATATATATATATATATATATATATATATATATATATATACGATCCTCACTTGCACATTTATCTTTCATTTGACACTAGGTTGAAAAAGATTGAACAAAAATTACTCAAAAATCTATGTCATGCACGAAACCCCTGCATGAGTAATCAACATTATAAATATGAAAATATTTTGTAATTTCTTATCGCTACTCCTTTAAATTTCGGTGTTTCCACGCCCACTGCATATTAACAGGGTCGGATTCGGTTCTGTGAGTTTATATAAACATTTTCAAATATGTGTAGATTGTAGATAGTTGTAATTAATATCGAACTATATTATTATGTACTGCAGTGATGTGAGATTTGGTGTATTAAAAAAGTAATGTTATTTGAATGAATTTGACATGAAAACTGAAAAATGAAAAATGAAAAATGAAAAATGAAAAATGAAAAATGAAAAATGAAAAATGAAAAATGAAAAATGAAAAATGAAAAATGAAAAATGAAAAATGAAAAATGAAAAATGAAAAATGAAAAATGAAAAATGAAAAATGAAAAATGAAAAATGAAAAATGAAAAATGAAAAATGAAAAATGAAAAATGAAAAATGAAAAATGAAAAATGAAAAATGAAAAATGAAAAATGAAAAATGAAAAATGAAAAATGAAAAATGAAAAATGAAAAATGAAAAATGAAAAATGAAAAATGAAAAATGAAAAATGAAAAATGAAAAATGAAAAATGAAAAATGAAAAATGAAAAATGAAAAATGAAAAATGAAAAATGAAAAATGAAAAATGAAAAATGAAAAATGAAAAATGAAAAATGAAAAATGAAAAATGAAAAATGAAAAATGAAAAATGAAAAATGAAAAATGAAAAATGAAAAATGAAAAATGAAAAATGAAAAATGAAAAATGAAAAATGAAAAATGAAAAATGAAAAATGAAAAATGAAAAATGAAAAATGAAAAATGAAAAATGAAAAATGAAAAATGAAAAATGAAAAATGAAAAATGAAAAATGAAAAATGAAAAATGAAAAATGAAAAATGAAAAATGAAAAATGAAAAATGAAAAATGAAAAATGAAAAATGAAAAATGAAAAATGAAAAATGAAAAATGAAAAATGAAAAATGAAAAATGAAAAATGAAAAATGAAAAATGAAAAATGAAAAATGAAAAATGAAAAATGAAAAATGAAAAATGAAAAATGAAAAATGAAAAATGAAAAATGAAAAATGAAAAATGAAAAATGAAAAATGAAAAATGAAAAATGAAAAATGAAAAATGAAAAATGAAAAATGAAAAATGAAAAATGAAAAATGAAAAATGAAAAATGAAAAATGAAAAATGAAAAATGAAAAATGAAAAATGAAAAATGAAAAATGAAAAATGAAAAATGAAAAATGAAAAATGAAAACTGAAAAATGAAAAATGAAAAATGAAAAATGACAATAATTAGTAAACCATGTGAAGGGGAACGGGAACGGGCAGCTAGATTGGAATAAAAACAACCCTTATGATTTTGCCCAATAGTTATATTTACAAAAATAAACCGCAATCAAGTTAACAATTTCTTTCTCAATTGCTTCCATTGAGAAGAGTATGCCTGTAACCTCGTGCTTTCTTCTATTGTTTTAAGCTCATTTTCATTTTTGTTAAACAATTCCTTCAAGAACATATCTTTGAAACTATTGAACGTTTGATCATCCATGTCTGGTTTAGTACAGTGCTCACCGTATTGATCATCAGGACCATGTTTTTCTTTAGGGAAAATAAATCTCTTTCGACTTTTTACATTTTTTTTGTTTTGTTTTGTAACATGACATTTCGACGATATTTTAAGCTTTAAAATTGTATTTCTGGTCACTATTTTCGTTCCTCTCTTTCTAAATTTGCAATGTTCGCCCTTTAATTAATATTTACCAACCCCAAAAACATAAATAATGATAGTAACTTAAATTTATATTCCTCCAGGTATATTGTAAATATATTTTTTTAAATATAACTATTGTGCAAAATCATAATAGAGTTGTTTTTATTCCAAACTAGCTGCCTGTTCCGGCTTCGCACGGTTGTACGTCTATAGATTGATATTTCTTATTTCATCCTACAAAGACAACGCCAACGATTGTTTGTACCCGTGCCCGACTAAATTAAATACGTATTACGTATTCGATATTCGACAATCGTCAAATCTTTTGAATACGGTCTCCAAAAATTTGCGGAGTAGGAATAGCTTGCGATCCGCCCACCGCGCTGCCCCTCCTCGCGCCGACCCAGGAGAGATCCCCGAGCAGTGTGCAGGTGACGGACTCTTAAGACTGTGTTTTGGCATGCGTCATATACTTAGATCATATATGCTTCGCTAGATACGGCATCCTATAGTGTTTGTTTGGCTGTGGTGAAGGGGGCAATAGCGTACCATTCGGAATATTTTGATACAGTGTAATATATTGTCATATTTATACAACACATATTTCATGTTCTAAGTATTGAGTAACTGTAGGTTACAGTAAAATGGGAATTAATGTGAATCTGCGCTTACTTGGTATTTCTCAGCTTTAAAAACTCAACTTCCAGTAAGGTTTCATGTATTTATTTTGTTTAGCTGGATAAAGGGGGTACTAATTACACTATATATGTAAAAAACCAAATTTAGGAAAAAATGGCGCTTGCTTGGTTTTTCCTTAGAACAGCCGGTATGGATTGATTATAGCAAAATTGTGCTTGTTGACATAATCATTATTATGAAACGTAGCTTCGTTTCTAAATAGTAGTCGGGAATCTGAGGTGCTGAATTCGACCACCTCTATACAACTCGCGAACATCCACCTAATAAACATGAAATCCTATGTAAAATGACCTGGCGGATTCGAATTTTTTGTCCGTCCTTTGATGGGAATTGCGAAATGTGTCAAAACATGACATTTTTGAAAAAACTGAAAATTTTCCTTAAAATAATATTTATTGCAAACTAGTGCGTTACTTTGTTAAATGATGTCCGATCGCTCTGAATTTTGGATATATTTTTCAGTACTTTCCTGAACTAGTATATAGGACGTCTCATAAAAGCTACGTAATTTTTTTGGCTAGAATACAGAAAATATCGTCATTTTGCAGAGTAAAAATGGTTAGTCGAGAAAACTTTTTTATCTTTAGAGATAGTTAACTAGTATAAGCGAGAAAAATGTTGCCAATAGAGCAAGGAAACTTTTTTACTTTAACTTTTTTTTCATACGACGTTTAGTTTGGGTTGTGTACTTTTTTAAAACCGAAGGAAATTGAATCGCGCGTCGCATCTCTTGGCATTGCAACTGTTAGGATGCTGTGGAGCGAATAAAGCGATCAGTTTTCCTCCTTTTCAGGGTGAGGCCCTGATTACAATATTAGTAACCTAGCTAGCTAATTTTTTTCCTAAGGTTTCTATGCGCGCTGGTGTGTTATGTTTTGTGAGTGTTGGTTGGGGCCTGTGTGGGCAGGAGCTGTTTCCCAGTTTTTTATCTAAGAATCGCCAATTTTGCTATTTCCACCCTTATGTTTGGGGAAAACGGTGCCCAATCTAAGGGGGGAAATATGATTTAGGAAAACCACGAAAACCTAAATCACGATTCTGTACAGGTGGTTCTTATGTTCTATTTATTATATTATTATATTATTATGGTAGTATGTTGAGGGAGTTGGGGTTTGTGGGGGGGGGGGGGGTTACCTTATGGTGAGGGGGGGCGGAGTCCATTAGATCCTGGTGTTCGCGGGGGAGGGGGAGGTCTTGGGCGTCAGTCAGAAGTCTGAGGTTGGGCTGAGGGAGTTTTGCTTTGGGTTTCCTGAAGAGGGGGAGACGACGAGGTCGCCATGGGGTGAGGAGGGTGTTTTGGGCGTGGGTGTGCGAGAGACGTATTTTTTCCGTAGGAGTTGGAAACGAGAGAGAATTGGGGCGCTGGAGACGTTGTTGTAAACTTCTCTAGAAGGAAACAGATAGGGGAGATATTGACATCGTCGTAGGATACGTCTCTCGAGTGAGGAAATTTTTCCGGCTAGATGGGGGGGGGTTGTACGCCATATGGGACTGCTCTGTATTCGGCAACGGGGCGGATGAAGGAGTTGTAGTTGTGTATGAGGGTTTTGGTGTTGCACCGTCCAAACCGGCCACACAAAGCGCCAGGGAGGCGGGCTTGTTTACGCATTCGGTTAAGCGTGTTGTCAAGGTCAGGAGACCATTTAAGTATTTGAGAGAATCGAACACCCAAATACTCTACTTCCCTTTGTTGAGCGAGCCTGACTCCCTGGAGGTTTACAATGGCGTCTTGGGGGAGCTGGGTGGGTCTTTTTGAATTCGGATGTTTAAAGATGATGAATTGTGTTTTTTGAGGATTCAATGAGACCCTCCACCTATTGCTCCAGCTGGTGAACTGATTCAGTAGGTTTTGGATTCTGATGCTGAGTTGGTTAGTTTTGGGCTACCGAAATAAGAGCAGTGTCGTCGGCGTATAGAAGGCGGGTTGATGATGGGTGGTTTGGGGCGGGAGGTCGCAGGTGTAGATGAGATAGAGGAGGTGGGCCAGGACGGAGCCCTGGGGCACTCCAGCGAGGGGAGTGAAAGGTTCGGACAGGGCGTTGCCTACTTTGACTTTGATGGTACGGTCCGAGAGATAAGAGTGGATGAGTTTGGTGATGTTAAGTGGGAGACCTATGTTCATGAGCTTTTTGATTAATCCGGCATGCCAGACTTGGTCAAAGGCTTTTTGAACATCCAGAAGAACGGCTGAGGAGATTTGATTAGAGTTATCTGCCGTGACGGCAATTGTGTGGAGTGAGGAGATTGCGTCCTGAGTGGAGTGGTGGTTTCTGAATCTATGTTGGGATTGAGGAATGATGTTTCTCTCTTCACAATAGGTCCATATTCTCTCCTTGAGCAGAAGTTCAAGGAGTTTTCCAAGGACTGATATGAGAGAGATGGGACGGTAGGAATGTACGGATTTGGGGTCCTTGCCTGGTTTTGGAATTAGGATAGTGTTTGCGGATTTCCAGGCAAGGGGAAAGTAGGATTGGGAGAGGCAGGCGTTAAGGAGAAGGGTTAAGATCGGAAAAATGGATTCAGGTAGATGTTTTAGCGTTCTTCTGTTGATGGAGTCAGGCCCTGGGGCCGTATTTTTGCCTTATTGACAGGCAGCTTGGATGTCATGGGGGGTGAAGGGGGTTGTGAGGGGGTTTTCGACATCCAAGGGGGGTGCTGGATTGGCAAGTGTCTGATGGACAAAGTGTTCGGTCTGGTTGCGGAAGTTTTCGTCAAAGTAGGGGTTGTTGGGGGTTCTGAATATGGCTTCTAGGTAGGTTTTGTGGGCTTAGGCTTTCTCTTCAGGGGAGGTGTGAGTTACGCCGTCGATTTCGAGGTGTGAGTGGGTTTTGGATTTTTGACCCGTGAGAATTCGGAATTTGTCCCAATACTTGAAACCGTCTCTGATGTCCAAATTAGAGGTGGTATTGATCCATTGTTGTTGTTTGTGTTGATTAATTTGGAGCATTGAGACGGTTCCATTCAGTTTTAGTGACAGCGTCGTGGGTACGGACATAAAGTCTATACAATCTGCGCTTTTGGCGGATAAGGTTCAAGATTGATGGGGGGTGGGCTTTTTGGGCTGTGTTGATGGAAGTGAGGGGGGGCGGATGTTTCGACGGCGTGGGTGATGGCTGTTTGGACCTCGGTCACGAGTGTGTCGATGTCCAGGGGGGTGTTGAGCGGGCGTTGCTTTGGAAGGTTGGCAGAGATGGATCTCTGAAATAAAGGCCAATCTGCTTTTTGAGGTTGCGAAAGGTGTGGATTGTGGCTGGTGGTGGGATGGGGGTGAAGAGAGATGTATATAACATCAAAGGGAGGTGATCAGAAGCAACTATCATCAACCAGTTCCGTACAGGGGTCTGTGAGTAGGATGTGATCATTGATAGAAGATCCATTGTGGGACAAATAGGTCGGACAAGTGTTGGAGGCTCTGAAGACGGGGAGATCGATGAGCAGATTGGCTAGTCTGTGGCCATTTGGATTGGAGGCATGATCTCCAAACATGATATGTCTGGAGTTCAGGTCTCCAAGCAAAATGGCTCTAGGAAATGATGATAGGTATTCTATCAATAAGAAGGAGATTATTTGGCCTGGGTGGTTGTAGTACGAGGTAATTGTTAATGGTCTGCTAGATGAGCAGGGAGTGTATGATTGTTGTAGGGAATGGAGTTCTTGATTAGAATGGCATTCCCATGGCAAGTTTGGGATTTATTGTTATGGACGGTTTGGTACCCAGTGAAGCTGGGGGGGTTTTTGGACCTAGTGTCCGTGAGGGATATTATTTGTGGTGAGTGCTTCTGAAGGAAGTTTTTCACCATGGGCCTCTTCCGATTAAGGCCACAGCAATTAATTGTTCCTAACAGACAATCCATCAACATTCGGTGTGTATGGGGGAGAAGGTGAAAATGGCTTGGTTTCCATGACCTGTGATGTACATGTATGGCCGAAGATGGCTGGGACCAAGTACCCAAGGGTTTTGGAGATGTGTTCGCGACTGTTGGGAAGAATATTCATCATCAACGTCGCGAATAATTGGGTAGTGATTTTGAGCTCTGATGACAGCTCAAGGGGGGGGGGGGGGTGACCGGTGCTACTTGCTCCGGTTTTGGGGGCGTTTTCTGTCTTGCGGGGCAAGAGAGGGTGTATGCAGGGTGGTTGCCCTTGCAATTAGGGCAGATGGGCACCTCTGATTAGGACAGGCGGGTTTTTTGGGGCATTCTAAAGCCGAATGTCCAAGGCCGGTGCACTGCGTGCAGTATTTGGGGATTGGGGGGAGGGGGTTTGCATTGGAGGGTTCGCAAGGGTGGATTCGACCGAAGATGCCGAATCCTTGTCTTAGGAGTACGGAGTAGTGCGATTCTGAAGGAATCAGCACCCGGATGAACGAGGTAAACTCTTGAGTTTTTTGGGTGCGTATCCTTTATATTTTGGTATGGGGGATGCTCCGGGAATCGAGGGCCGCCTGGATTTCAGCGGTTGTGATGTTCTTGTCGACCTGACGGATGACAAGAGAAAATTGGGGGGTGGGGGGGTACTAGTGGCGGGTGTGGGTTTGGGGGTTTTTTGTCTCAGATTGAGGACAATTTTGTTGTCGCCCAACCTTTGACGGAGTTGGCTTTGGGGCTGAGTGGGGGTTTTATTAGACGAGGTTGCGATGAGGGCGGTTTTGTTAAAGTTAGCTTTAACGATGGTCAAGGTGTTTCTTAAAAGCTCCTGGGTGTTGAGGATATTGAAGAGAGCTTTTTGGGTGGCATATTCAGAGGGGATGTTTCTCAGAACGTAAGTCGAGATTTGGGGTTGGGTGTTGGTGGCGTTGGTGGACGGGGTGGCTTCTGGCTGGGGGGAAGCAGTTTTTAGTCTGCTGAAGATGTTGGGGTTGGGACGAATGGTTACGTCCATGAGGGAGGGGATCTCTGACGAGATCGAGCTTGGGGGGCTATGGGGGTCTGAGGTGGTCCGTGGACCGTTGCCGTACTGCGTCGACGATGACGCAGAGGGGCTGGCATTAGAGAGGGATCTCGCTTGGTTGCGAGTGTTCAACATAGTGAACAATTTTTGGGTATTGGATTGTTAGTGGGGGTCCCTAATCCAACTAGTGAGTGGCAGACTCACCACCTAAGGGCTGTTAACCCCTGCAAATTAGGCTTGACACTAGAAGGATAACGTTTGTTAGTTTTTTTGTTATGTTTCTTACTCTTTTGGTCCGGTTTTTCTTTCTTGGCTGAAATAAAATTTATTACTGTTATGAATTCTTCCAATGGATACCTGAAAGAGAAGGGTAGAAATTCTTTTTCAAATTCTTCCACTAGTATACCTAAAAGAGAATTTGTTGTGTGGTTGGGTTGATCGCTCCGGCTCGGCGGCTTGTATGTATTAGTGTGCCGGGGCAGTGACTAATACTAATAGCCCACTCGAGTTAGATCAAAAAAGGGGCTAACCCGGACAAAATTGAAAACGGCAATTTTTCTTCGGGAATCGTTAGGGGGGGTCACTGGCAGTCTAAATTTCGATTTGTGTATGTTCAAGTCCATTGCGTCAGCCGCCATATTGAATTTAAGGGTGCATATTTATTTATTCAATAACTCGTTCATTTGCAATTTTACATGAAAAATGGTAATGACCAAAGTTGTCTGGAATTAAATTTCCTACAATTTTGGTCGTTATCACTTTTTCGCAAGGATCGATATTTTTCGACTAAGAGCCGAAAGAGGGGGTGAAATTTGAGAAAGAGATAAATTAAGAGAGAAAGATAGAATAAATTGATGAAAATGAAGAAACAAAACCAAAAAATAAAAATTCAAAGATAGAAACCAAAAATGAAAAAACCAAAAATGAAAAATGAAAAACGAAAAACGAAAAAAAAAAAAAAAATAGAAAAATGAAAAGCGAAAAATGGAAAACGAACAATGAAAAATGAAAAATGAAAAATGAAAAATGAAAAATGAAAAACGAATAATGAAAAACCAAAAACGAAAAATGAAAAATGAAAAATGAAAAATGAAAAATGAAAAATGAAAAATGAAAAACGAAAAATGAAAAACCAAAAACCAAAAATGAAAAATGAAAAACCAAAAACCAAAAATGGTTTTTCATTTTTCGTTTTTCATTTTTCATTTTTCATTTTACGTTTTTCATTTTTCATTTTTGGTTTTTGGTTTTTCATTTTTCGTTTTTCATTTTTCATTTTTCATTTATCATTTTTCATTTTTCATTTTTCATTTTTCGTTTTTGGTTTTTCATTTTTCGTTTTTCATTTTTCATTTTTCATTTTTCATTGTTCGTTTTCCATTCTTCGATTTTTTTTTTTTTTTTCGTTTTTCGTTTTTCATTTTTCATTTTTGGTTTTTTCATTTTTGGTTTCTATCTTTGAATTTTTATTTTTTGGTTTTGTTTCTTCATTTTCATCAATTTATTCTATCTTTCTCTCTTAATTTATCTCTTTCTCAAATTTCACCCCCTCTTTCGGCTCTTAGTCGAAAAATATCGATCCTTGCGAAAAAGTGATAACGACCAAAATTGTAGGAAATTTAATTCCAGACAACTTTGGTCATTACCATTTTTCATGTAAAATTGCAAATGAACGAGTTATTGAATAAATAAATATGCACCCTTAAATTCAATATGGCGGCTGACGCAATGGACTTGAACATACACAAATCGAAATTTAGACTGCCAGTGACCCCCCCTAACAATTCCCGAAGAAAAATTGCCGTTTTCAATTTTGTCCGGGTCAAATTCTAACTCGATTGGGCTATAAGCTACTGTTTAGCTTTCGCTCTTCCTGCGCGCGCACGCTGCTCCGACTACTTGCGTCTTACGCCGTTCTGCAAACTTAATATAGTCCTTTTAAAACAACTTTGGTTGCACGTCATCAACTACGTCTTAAATGTTATTACGTGTTAGATGCAAAGCGTTGCCAAATCGAAAAAAAGACATGTAAATGCAATAAATACCAAAAATGCATTGTTATTAAATTTATTCTTCTTATATAACATTTCTCTAAACTATTTATTACAAAAATTCAAGTATACTTTCTTTATACATATCATAAATAACATCCCTAATAGTACTTGTATCTAATATTAGTGTATTAGTAATTCTCTTTTGTAATAAACGTTTTTTTGGAGGAGATTTCAAAACTTCATTACGTTTTCTTGTTTGTGAAATAGAACTAACAGTGCTAATACTCAAATTTAGGGCTGCTGCAACACGCTGAAAAAACAGGAAATTTAATATATGTTTTTTAAACAAGCTATTATGTGTATTCTAACTTACTTCTCTAACAGCATCTAAAGGTAACATTGGCCCATTATTATCACGTTCTTGTTCAAAATATGTAAATAAGTTGTTTACAACGACTATTCAACTGCTTAGACATTTTCTTTGATAGTAAATTTGCTCTTAAAAGAACAGTTTTTTTATAAATTCACGAAAATATAAGTACACAATTCACAAGAACAATATTTAAATAGAATAGCAATACGATGTCAACGTAACCTCACTTAATGACACTTTTAAAATAATAATAGCGGCAACGCTGTTTTTCATCAAGCAGCTTCACCAACATTGAAAAATGCAGCAATTTTAACAAATATTTACTGTGAAGTAAGATCTTTTGAGTATTAATATTAAGGAAATGTACGTTTAAGATTTAAATTTAATGAATATTCAAGTGCATTTGTGACATTTAAAATCAATATCGCATGATTAGTTTTATTGTTAAATATTCTGTAGGTGGTAGTACTTTTAAATTATTGTTACGTCATTGATGACGTGCAACCAAAGTTGTTTTAAAAGGACTATATACTATAAAGGAAAATTTTTAGTTTTTTCAAAAATGTCATGTTTTGACACATTTCGCAATTCCGGATCAAAGGGCGAACAAAAAATTCGAATCCTGCAGGTCATTTTACATAGGATTTCATGTTTTTTAGGTGGATGTTCCCGAGTTGTATAGAGCATCTTTAAAACGCTTCCTAGAAGACCTCAGGGTCCCGATGTTTCAAATATGTGGGTACAACTCGTCTGCGAGAATGTACCACGTGACCATCTCGAAATCGGTCAACGTTGCCAAATTTAAATTTAGACAGTTCAACAAAAAGTAGAGCAAAACATATATTTTAGTTCACTTGAAACCTTCGTACATGAAGAAATAGAAGAAGTGATTAAGACAGACAGCCAAATTATTGGATTCAGACCAATTATAAGCTCTTTAGATCCGTTATGGAAATATTAATTCTTTTATTAAAAATACAAAACATTTTTTAGAAAAATTATCAAAAATTAAAATGACAATTTTTCAAAGCAAAATATCTATTTTTCAGTTATACGAAGAAAAAGCCTAATTTTCAATCGAAAAAAAAGTTAGTTTATAATAATTAATAATTTAATTAAATAATAATTAATAATTAACAATATATATTGTTTAAAAAAAGTTTAATAATTATAATATTTTTTTTAATATAAAATCGAAAATTCAATGTTTTGTCTTGGCAAAATTACAGGTTATTTAAAACACAAAAAAGAAATTTCCAAATGTTGCTGTCTCTTAATCTTATGAGAAAAAAGTAGACAAGTTATAACATTAAAATTATAATTGAAATTGAAAATATACAAAAATTACCGTTTCTTGGTGTACTAATAAACATCAATAACAATTTGTTTTAAAACATCAGCCTTTAGAAGATAAAATACAAATACGATAAAACCATGTTTTTCGTTTTTAATTTTTATCTCTTGCAAAAATAATTTTTTTATGAAACCTCTGGTGAAAACGTTCTTTTTTGTGTATTAAAGTAGTAATTTTTTCAAAGCAAAATATTTAATTTTCAAATTTATACGAATTTAAATTAAGAACAAGCCTAATTTTCAATCGAAAAAGTTAGTTTATAAATTTTCAATTCGTGTGCGAGAATGTAGCACGTGATCACTCCTCACTCTCTCAGCGTCACAAAATCGGTATGTTTGAAACCAAGAGAAATCATCTACAAGTTCGCATAGAAGTGCTCTACTGGGTTGTACCAGTAGAGTTGAGTTTAGTAAGAGAGGAAACATGCGCAATAGCGCCGTGAAGGCGCTAAGTGCAGTGTTGCCGATGCCAATTTATTATATTCCCCAATATCCCAAGTCAAATTCCCAAAATTTGGGGACAAAAATCTGCTGATTCCCCAAAAATTCCCCTCAATAGGTTAAGTACCTTACCTTAGGATTATCTTCTTTGTTTTGACCTTTTATTAACCATTTATCCATATTTGCACAAAATCGTATCGTTATTTCGCGACAGAATACAAAATCAACTTATCTAACGCAAAGCTAGCAAATTAGAAGCGTCTAAAACTAAGGGAATCACAGAAAGGTTTTCTCTGTGTTCGCGTTCGCACCGCGCGGAGATAAACGAACTTACCCGATTATAATATGATTTATTATAACAAAAGTAGGTACAATGGACAAATGATTTGCTGCTGTGCAAATGGTCTTGAGTTCTATGCCCAATCTGAACTGTTTTTTTATTTTAATTTTAATTTTAATTTTAATTCCTGCATGATTATTTATTATATTGTTTAATGATGAGATTTCAAAATCCCCGCATTTTGCCAATCCCCAATAAATCCCCAATCATCTTGAGATTCCCCGAAGTTTGGCAACGCTGGTTAAGTGTCGAGACTATCAAGTCAAATTTATATTAATTATAACCTATATCTTTGATATTAATAGTTTGGTATGTGATTTGTAGTTTGTATTTTATTATATATATATATCATAAAAAGAATAATTATATAATATTTAATATTAATAAAATCTATAAAATGAAAAAGTTCTATTTGAAAAACAAACACCAAATAAAAAATATATTAAAATATTTTAACTTACCAGACTGAATCTACAAAACTGGAAAAATAATGGTAAACACAAAAAAAAATATTTTTATTGGCTGCGAACTTCACTAAACACTATTTGTTTTAGGAATAAATAAAATATTTATTGGAAAAGAGAATTTACAGATTTCTTTCCTTTAAAGTAGGGGAAACCAGGACTATTTTTATTATACTAATTTCCGTGTATACAAATAAGCCATATTAAGCCATCACTGTTGTAGACTAACGCCGATTTACCCTAAAATTTCAAAAGGTCCCATTTATTATAATCCTAAACAGATTTGAATGTACTTTATTGCCAACATATTCAAAGATTTCCTGTAATATACTTTTATGATCAATTCTGATGAAATTTGAGATATCAAAACCGGTAACCAGAAAGTTCATACAAAAAAATACTCTTATATTAGAAAACGAGTAAGGAATTTAATTTATCAGATTCGACATCCTAAGACCGGTTTCTGCCTTTCGGCTTCGTCAGTTAGGCTTTTCGAATCCAATAAATAAAATTCCAAACTCGTACAAGTCCGCTATAAGATAAAATTTTTTGGATGTGCTGCCATCTATGATTAGAAGAGAGTATTGACAATTATTAAAAGCAAAAAATTCCCGGTGTATTGGGGTTGCATACACAATTTGCATTGTGTGTTGCAAAGCTTTTATTTGACTGATTCTAGTCAAAATGTCACTCTCTTCTTTCGTATCCCTTTCAGAGATTAATACAAAGTTAGAAAACGAGTAAGGAATTTAATTTATCAGATTCGACATCCTAAGACCGGTTTCTGGCTTTCGGCTTCGTCAGTTAGGCTTTTCGAATCCAATAAATCAAATTCCAAACTCGTACAAGTCAGTAGCTATATCCGCTATAAGATAAAATTTTTAGATGTGCTGCCATCTATGATTAGAAGAGAGTATTGACAATTATTAAAAGCAAAAAATTCCCGGTGTATTGAGGTTGCATACACAATTTGCATTGTGTGTTGCAAAGCTTTTATTTGACTGATTCTAGTCAAAATGTCACTCTCTTCTTTCGTATCCCTTTCAGAGATTAATACAAAGTTAGAAAACGAGTAAGGAATTTAATTTATCAGATTCGACATCCTAAGACCGGTTTCTGCCTTTCGGCTTCGTCAGTTAGGCTTTTCGAATCCAATAAATAAAATTCCAAACTCGTACAAGTCAGTAGCTATATCCGCTATAAGATAAAATTTTTTGGATGTGCTGCCATCTATGATTAGAAGAGAGTATTGACAATTATTAAAAGCAAAAAATTCCCGGTGTATTGGGGTTGCATACACAATTTGCATTGTGTGTTGCAAAGCTTTTATTTGACTGATTCTAGTCAAAATGTCACTCTCTTCTTTCGTATCCCTTTCAGAGATTAATACAAAGTTAGAAAACGAGTAAGGAATTTAATTTATCAGATTCGACATCCTAAGACCGGTTTCTGCCTTTCGGCTTCGTCAGTTAGGCTTTTCGAATCCAATAAATAAAATTCCTTACTCGTTTTCTAACTTTGTATTAATCTCTGAAAGGGATACGAAAGAAGAGAGTGACATTTTGACTAGAATCAGGCAAATAAAAGCTTTGCAACACACAATGCAAATTGTGTATGCAACCCCAATACACCGGGAATTTTTTGCTTTTAATAATTGTCAATACTCTCTTCTAATCATAGATGGCAGCACATCTAAAAACTCTTATAGTATTATTATATTAAAAAGACTTTTATAACTAACAGTTTTTTATTTAAAAACCTAAAATGCAACTATCTCATCAAATTTTTTTAGTCGTATACGAGATTTGCCAAAAAATATGAAATTTACTCGGGAATAAAGTACCTTTATTTTTGAAATACCGGGTGTCCCAGAAGTTTCTGACCCATTTTAACTGCAAATATCTCGGAACTCAGAAATGATAAGAAGGTGCGGTTTTCACTGAACAGTTTCTTTTTATATAAAGTTTTTTTTCAGTATAAATGTTTATTTAGTAAAATCTTATATAGGGTGTTTTAAAAAAGCGGTCTTTTTAAAATGCAAATAACGTCGATTTTTTTAACGACACACCCTATATATTTTTATTCTATCTGAAAGGTGAACTCTTTGCCTTTCCGAAAATGTATAATATGTTGAAGTTTAGATGAAAAATAAGTGAGTTATTTGATTTTTAAGGATAGGCAGTTATGTAGACATAATTAACAAATGAGCTCTGGATAAAATTATAAATTGAAAATGTATAAACTAATTTTTTCGATTGAAAATTAAGCTTTTTCTTAATTTAAAATCGTATAACTGTGAAAAATAAATATTTTTCTGAAAAACGTTTTATATTTTGAATTAATATTTCCATAACGGATCTAAAGAGCTTAAAATTGGTCTGAATCCAATAATTTGGCTGTCTGTCCCCTAATCACTTCTTCTATTTCTTCTTGTACGAAGGTTTCAAGTGAACTAAAATATATGTTTTGCTCTACTTTTTGTTGAACTGTCTAAATTTAAATTTGGCAACGTTGACACGATTTCGAGATGGTCACGTGGTACATTCTCGCAGACGAGTTGTACTCACACATTTCAAACATCGGTGCCAAGATTCCTAACTATAGTATTTATTCAAAAAAGTCTGTTGAATAATATTTTATTGAGCCTTTATTACGTTATCTGCTATTCCAGTCTCTCATTATTATAATTTATACTAAAGTTGATCGCCTTTTTTTATTACTTTTTTATTTAGTCCATGACAATTATTCCTACCTACTTTTTGTTCCTTGTTTTGGTTGTGCAGCCGAGTAATACAATATCTTTATTTGTTAGCTCTATACATTCTTCACCTATCTTGGATTCGCTTAAACCTAAAATTTGTATATCGTAACATAACTTATCCATTGTTTTCCAATGTTATCATACGCATTCTGAAAAATAAGAACTCACTAATAGAAACAATTTTAGGAAAATTATTACTTTATTGACATAAGTAAGACTAAATGACTGAAGAGACCCTTTAACCATTATTAACAGTTTGGTGGAAAATATAACCATTATCCTTTAAGTATTAAAGCCAAAACTCACGTTACCGCTTCAATAGAAAGCATTCTCGGTCAAATGGGCTCATTGTGACTGATTCCTAAATTACATAAATAAACATATAAATCCTCCCATAATGATCATGCGACCGTTGTCGAGAAAGTCATCTTTAATCCCTGGTAAATCTCGCACCTCTGTGCGCTCGTACGTGCTTAGGGACCAGAGATTTTGGTCTGTTTCATACACAGATCTGGCTGTAGGGGTAAACCGAGATTGTTTGATGTTCACAAAATTATTCTAAAAGGGGTCATTTTCGTTTAACCAGTAAATTGCATAATAATATAATGGACAACGTTTCCTTATGATAACAATTCTGGACAGTAATTTGAGAAAAGAGGCCCTTATATTAATGTAAATGTAAGAAAGTCCTTCGAATACCGTCTTTATTTTTAAAATACATAATAATAATAATAGTAATAAGATCCCTACTAAAAAAAATTGCCAACGGCACTATATCTTTGGAGTTTCTCTAAAGTCTCTGTAATTTTTTCTCAGAATGTTCGCCAATGGCGCTATTTTTTCTTTTGGAGTTTTCCAGTTGTTCTGGTATCCATCATATATACAGGATAATATGGACCAGGACGGAAGATAATGCATTGATATAGATATGTAACTCAATAAAAATGGTTTTATTATAGTCAGATTATTTTCCAGGCATAGAAACAATACTAAATATAGCAGTTGTTTATATGATTTGATTTGGATGCGAATGAAATAACAGGACATTACTTCACATGTTGGTCGGATGCCAGGGTGGTGGAAATGTGCTATCATGTGGAGTACTATTTGGTACCTCAGCTACAGTGGGCATATTATGGAAAATATAAATTTTCCAACTACCAATACTTTGGAATACGTTCAAGATGTCGCTATTCGTGAGGTTGCGGAAGAAGAAAATCAGTTTCCTGAAATACTCTAAATTATTATTACATGCACATCAAGTAGTCATATATACAGGGTGTCCCACGACGTACTGTAAACAGTCCAATTATAAGTACTATAGACCGAGGCCATTTCATATCTGGTATTAAAAAATGCCTTGTTGGGTTTTTGACGGATATACAGGGTGATATTTGAAAATATGTGAATTCTTCTACGTTAAGTATATCTAAAAGTAAAAATCTCAGACCAATCAAATTTGGCACACTGAGTGTGCTCCCTAAGCTCAATAAAATTGGTTTTAAAAATATTTTAATTTCAGGTCCGGACTTTAGATTTTTATTGGTTTTTTGAAAACAACACCCTGTAAGCCAGATGAGACAATTTTTATTTTTCTCACTTTAAAGCTTAAGGATGATACTAAGCAACAGTTAAAAAAAATTGAACGCGCAACTTTTTGTTTTCTGCAGAAAAAAATAAAACTTAAAAAATAGTATAATTTTAATGGATTCTTCTTATCTAAAAGTAAAAATCTCAGACCAATCAAATTTGGCACACTGAGTATGCTCCCTGATCTCAATAAAGTAGGTTTAAAAAAAATAATTTCAGGTGCGGACTTTTTTTTAGATTTTTATTGGTTTTTTGAAAACAACACCCTGTAAGCCAGATCAGACAATTTTTATTTTTCTAACTTTAAAGCTTAAGGATGATACTAAGCAAGAGTTAAAAAAAATTGAACGCGCAACTTTTTGTTTTGTACAGAAAAAAATAAAACTTTAAAAAATAGTATAATTTTAATGGATTCGCCTTCTTCTTATGACTGATGCGGCACTACATTGATAGCAAATTATCATTTTTCAACAAAAATCATAAGAAAAGTTCATTTTACTCGATGTAAAGTATTATTCAATCAACCGTTGAAATTCCAGGGACGTATTTATTTTTTGCAGTCTTTGTACCAGTTGGGGGTGATATGGATGGAGAAGATCTTTCGTTAACGTCCTGAAAACTGTGGACTTAGAAATATTCAAAATACTGGATATTCGCCGGATACCTAGCTTCTCATTTTGATTTACCATTTCCAAAATACCCTCTTTTTGGTCTTCTGCCAGTCGCTCACCACGTTCTGTCACAAACTGTCAAAATGGACGTCAAAGCAAATTCAAAGCCTTTTTCTTTGACGTTAGAGAAAGAAAATTTGTACAACTCGCTTTACAGGATCAATAAAAACTTAAAAAAAAATACGGCCCTAGAATTTCAACGGTTGATTGAATTTTATATCGAGTAAAATGAACTGTCTTTATGATTTTTGTTGAAAAATGATGATGTGCTATCAATGTAGTGCCGCATCATTCATAAGAAGAATGTGAATCCATTAAAATTATACTATTTTTCAAAGTTTTATTTTTTTTCTGCAGAAAACAAAAAGTTGCGCGTTCAATTTTTTTTAACTGTTGCTTAGTATCAGCCTTAAGCTTCATAGTGGGAAAAATAAAAATTGTCTGATCTGGCTTACAGGGTGTTGTTTTCAAAAAACCAATAAAAATCTAAAAAAAAACTAAGTCCGGACCTGAAATTAAAATTTTTTTAAACCCTATTTTATTGAGCTCAGGGAGCACACTCAGTGTGCCAAATTTGATTGGTCTGAGATTTTTACTTTTAGATATACTTAACGTAGAATAATTCACATATTTTCAAATATCACCCTGTACATCCGTCAAAAACGCAACAAGGCATTTTTTAATACCAGATATGAAATGGCCTCGGTCCATAGTACTTATGGTTGGACTGTGTACAGTACGTCGTGGGACACCCTGTATATGTAGAGTTACTTTTCGAAGAGCCCTTGTATTTTAAAAATATAAGTTTGGCTAGAAGTTTTTCACATTTTACATATGGTTCTTTATGGTTTCTATTGAAAGAATGAAGTGAATAACTTTGTAATAGAATATTTTAAGTATTTTTCTGATGACGGCGATATACTAAAATACTATATTTGTATAATAATAGTATTGCTTTTCCAAATTGTCAACACTTCTCAGACAAATCTCGAAATTAAAGAAGAAAAAATCTCAATCCTGATAAGTGAAGTAAACAAAACGACGAAATATGATTTTTTTGAGTACGTTTGTGATGACCCCGGTACACTAAATACTGATTTGGATCATAATAGTGTTGCGTTACCAAAGTCATGACATATTTTAGCCAAATCACAAGAACAAACCAAAAATAGTCTCAATTTGTGATAAATTACCTTTATTTTCTGTTTTTGTAACTACTTTTAAAATCACCCTGTTACTCCGAAACTAATGATACGATTTGATGATTTGATTATGGTCCATTTAAGGTGTTACCGACAGGTCATGATCTAGAGTTTCATTAAATTCCGCAATCAACCAAAATGTATTCCGTGCAGGGTCCTTTGTTCGGTGAAAGAAACCAGTGTCCATAAACACACACACAAAGAATTTTTAGGTAACCTTCTCTGTCTCCAATTTTCCATTCTCTACTTAAATATTGACGAAAGCCATTAGCAGTAATTTTAGAAAGGCGTATAATCCTATTAATATCTGGTCACCGAGCTTCGCTCTTAACATTCAAATCTACATTTTTAAGCAGTCCAATGAATATATAATTTAAGTATTTTTATAACATGATAAATTATTAATTAATTCGCGAAAATCACGGAGTGGGCGACATCTACTTGAACTACTGAAAGGGAGATAAATAAAAAGTTGATTGGCGATTGGCTTGAAAGTAGGCGGGAAAATTAAAAAAGCTGTCAGTGTTAATTTTCAATTGGCTGCAGCTGTTGTTGACGTTTATCAACTGCTTGTCACAGAGGTTAATTAAATGCATTAAAAGTTGCCTAGTTTTTGGGGATTTCACCCTTTTAGAGCAACATCTACTGACGCTTGATCTTCGCGAATTGTCACGGTGGACAGGCCCCGTTTCCGGGACGGCAACAGCAGCGTGTAGGGCACACGTCCCGTCAACAGAAGATCGCTCAGCTCACTCTATTTATCACTATATAAGAAAAACTCTATGTTCAATTGATTTTATTATTTATTGATCTGCAGTGAAGGAAAATTATAGGTCTGATATTCATACTTGGGTAAAAACCTCTACAAAAACCTGTGACCAGACTCTCGACGTGTGGCAGATCAGTTACAAAAATAGTTCATTCGTACATTACATTACAATTTGTTCTTGGAAAATACAAAGTCACAATCAACCTTAAAATGTACTATGAAAATAGAGAATTTTAAATGTCTCTTTAAAGTTTCTTGTAAAATAAAAAATTGAAATCTATGTTAATAGTACACGTGTACAAGCATTTATGCTTTTTCTCTCTCTCTCTATGATAGTGAAAACTTAAATATTAAAACTGTCCGCATAATAAAATAGTAGCCGTAAGGGGTAGTCTCACACTATCGGGGAAGGGAGGAACCTTTACCCGATGTGCATAAAGCATTTCCACCCGCCAAAAAAAAAAAAGATTAGCTTTAGCTTAGGTTAGATCTTTGTAATAAATAAAGAAAAGTACGATACGTGTGACATTTTGACATTTGTTACATTCTGACAGGTGTCATATTTTGACATTTGTTCATTTTGATAGTTGTTACATTCTGACACGTATCACATTTTAACAGTTGTCACGTTTTTACAGGTGTCACATTTTGACAAGTGTCCATTTTACCAGTGTTACTCAACGTTCCTATAAATATTTACCTAAACCCATGATTTCTGAAATTGAATTGGCAACGTTGTATTTTCAACTTTGAATTTATGAGATGGCTGTCATTTGACAAGCAAATTATTTATATCCGTCAAATGAACCTTTCCTTTTTTATATAAAGCGGCAAATTTAAAATTGAATTCTTTCAGATTAAAACGCCAGAAATTAAATAAAGTCAAACCTTTTTACTACTATACTATACAGAAGAAAGGAGTGCAGTATTTAATTTGCAGAACGTAGTACAGGTTCAAGAGGTAGAAATTTTATTTTTACCTCATCCTTCAATGCTTATTTGTAGTTAAAATTTAAATTTTAATACATCTGATCGGCCTAATATAGTTTTTGTCTAGATTTAATCTCGTTTCCATGGTTTTTACTCTAATAAACCTGTTCTTTTGACAGATAGGTCAGACTTTATTTATTCATAGCCGTATCGTATGTATTTTAATTGATTCAGAATTTTGTATTAATATATATTTCAAAATGGCTTCATTCTAAAAATATTATCAGTCCTCCTACATCCTTGAAGGCAGAATTATTAGTAATAGCAAGGCAACATAAAAACAAATTCAAAAAATATATTATAGATGAGATGGCCAGAGAAAAAGGAATTAGAATTCTCAGATTGCCTCCGAACCACGCAGAGTTAAATTCAATTGAACTGATCTGGTCACAATTATTAAAACGTTATGTTTCTCAAAACAATAAAACATTTAAATTTCCTGATGTGCGAAATTTGTTTTTGAAGGCAGTTTCAGATGTAAATAGAGAACATTGGGGAAAATGCATTGGTCATGGTAAAAATGTGGAAAATTCATTTAGGAAAGTGGATATATCAATGGATAATTTAATAGAACCTATAGTAATAAATCTCAGAAAAGACAATTATAGTGATACCAGTAGTTTTAGTGAAGACAGTGACTTTTAAAGATAGTTCTTGAACTAACTTTTTTTTTAATCTTTGAGTTTAGGTAAGTACTGAAGCGTTACTTTTAATGCCAAGAGATTAAAAACAGTTTAATCCCAACATATAATCCTCCTTGTTATTTATTGGTTAAATTTAATTCGTTCAATGTTAAAGTGTCAGATGCATAAGGTTTATTTTTATTTTTTGTAAATAATAGAACTTCAAAATTTAATCTACGAAGTGGGTATATATATTTTATATGCTGTGACCTTATTTATATTATAGAAACTTATTTTGCAAAGTACGCCTATGGAATGTGACGTTATATCCTCTCTCCTTTATAGTATATTACTATAGAAACAAGTTGCCGTTGCTAGGAAATAAAACTAAAAGCTTAACTTTTCTTGTAAATATCTCGGAAGATCGAATTTTCACAGACATGAGACCTACATTTTCTGTCGATTTAGATAGGAATTAGTCTACCCTGAAAGTTTCATTGAATTCTGACGAGTGGATTTCGAGATCCTCTGGACACACACACATACACACACACATACAAACCTTGCTCGTTTAATAGTATTTGATTTTAGACAGATAGTATTGATTGGATTACTTTTTTAGTTTTAAACGACGCTACGTTTAGTATTCATAGCTCTATAATTTTGAAGCGAAATTAGATTAATAGAAAAAAAAGCAGCTTTTCAATGTTTAATATGTTTTTAAGAGCAAAACAAGAATATACTTATTCGACTAAATTATTTTAACGAAACAATACCGAGGAAATATTTCATAAAATGGGAAGATTTCAAACCGAGTCGCAATTTAAAATAAACTAGATTATGTTTGAAAGCTAGAATTCACTAATACTATTTTATTTGTACGGAGAATTATTCAAGTTTGATCTTGATAAAATACACTGTTGTGTTTTAAAAGTTAGAGAATTGAAATAACTGCAATAATATTGCATTGTTGTCCGGGGGGCATTTTTACAAATCCTATATCGTTTCTGAACCTTGAGTCGCACATTAAATGATGCAGTTTCTGATATTACAAACATTATGCAGTTTTGGCATTACTCACGAATGCGCGGTCAAAATGCGCAGTCAAAATCAAAATCAATCAATCAATCAATCTTTATTCGTCCTTCAAATTTTAGTTACAAAATATAATTGTATAAAATATACAAAATAATAAAATAAGTGGATAATTTATGTATATAGAATTAGTGGAAAGTAGTCAATAGTAGATAAATTAGTAAGATTTCTTCGTTTTTATGTCGAGCTTTCGAAAATGTTTATTTTCTTTATCAAGACAAATAACATGAAATTCAGATAAAATTACATACAAAAAGAAACATCAAGGTTAAAATTTAAAATAGCAAAATGACAATTACTAAGAAATCAATATACAATTGAAACATACAGAGTGAGTAAGTTGAAAAACTATCGTCGACCACTCAACCAAAACACAATTTTAACACACTCTACGCGCGTTTCGCCAACTATGTTGGCATCATCAGGAGTTGATGATAGACTAAACAATTAACTGTTTCTAACAGCTATTTATACTAAATGACTAACACCCCCTCCCCCCGTCGGTGCCGAGTACCGTCATCCCCGGTGACCTAATCAGCCAGGGGTGACTAATCAGCCAAGGATGACTAACCCGTCCGTACTTAATGGATTAAACTAAAATTCAAGAAACTAAATTCAAGAAGGCGAAATTTTAATCTCGTTTGATGTAAGTTCATTGTTTCCTAGTGTACCGATTCCGCAAACCTTGGAATATCTTCCCCGGTGACCTAATCAGCCAGGGGTGACTAATCAGCCAAGGATGACTAACCCGTCCGTACTTAATGGATTAAACTAAAATTCAAGGAACTAAATTCAAGAAGGCGAAATTTTAATCTCGTTTGATGTAAGTTCATTGTTTCCTAGTGTACCGATTCCGCAAACCTTGGAATATCTTGAAGAATTACTCAAATCAAACGACTTGGGAGACGAAATTACTCAAGAATATTTACTTTTGGCTAAACTTTGCATGGATCAAAATTATTTTCAATTTAGAAATGGATTTTTTTAACAGCATGAATGAACTGCTATGGCCTATTGTCTATCACCGTTCATGGCAAATCTCTTTATGAGTAAATTCGAAACCAAGATTAGTCAAAAATTTGAGTATGTCCCAAGGATATGGTACAGATAAGTGAATGATGTAAACATGGGTAACGAAATAACTGACATTATAGTTTTGTCAGAAACAGGCAAATTGGACGTGAGTAATTTTCATACACCAAACTTCACAGCATATTCCAATAACTCTTTGATTAATAAATGCGATGGAACTGTGGTTTATTTGAAAAATAATATTACGCCCTCAACTACCATAGTTGAAATAAATGTTACCAAATTTTTGCGTATAACTTTTACTACAAATTATTTAGACACAAATAACAAAATAGGAGTAACTGCTTACTACAGACCTCCTTCAACAAACATTCAAAACTTTTTAAATGATTTAGATATGTATTTGCATCAAATCGAAAAACAAGATCCTGAAATATTTCTAGGAGATATCAATATAAATATACTAAGAACAGAATGTAATGATACAACTAGATATCTAAACATATTAAATTTACACGGATTCTATTCCTACATAAATAAACCAACAAGAGTCACTTTAACTTCTAAATCAACCCTAGATCATATATTCATAAGACAACACGCTAGATTAAGAAGCCAAATTGAAATAGATTCTGCAGTATTTCAAAGTGATATTACTGATCATTTTACACCCTTCGTGTTAATTTCCTTTAAATGTGACCTTAACAAAACTGATAATGAAAATAAAAAAATATATAAAAGAATTAATTTGAAAAAAGTAAACAATTTGTTAAAAAATGAGCATTGGGGGGAGGTATATGAACAAAATGAAATTCAAGACATATACGACATTTTCATTGATAAACTGCATAAATATATGGATAAATGCTTAGAAATTAAAATAATAAATAATAAATATAGAAAAATAAAGCCATGGATTACCGCTGCCTTGATTACCTCTATTCTAAAAACCATACCGCAGAACTTGAAATACAGTATAAAGAATATAGAAATCAACTAAATACATTGTTAAAAAAAAACAATTATTATAAAAGTAAACTAAACGAAGCAGCTGAAGATTGCAAAAAAATATGGAATATTATTAAAGAGGTTTCAGGAGGTAAAACTGTAAAACAAATTTCAAACACAAACATAATCAATGAACACGGAGTTGCTGTTAAAAATAACATTGAAAAAGCAAATTTGTTTAATAATTTTTTTACTAATTTAGGACTTAAAATGGCAAATGATATAGAAGAAACAATTCTGCCTGAAAATTTTTTAAACGAAAATGCAGTACAGTCTTCACTCTTTTTGGAGCCAGTATCAACAGCAGAAGTAATCATCCTGATTTCAGAACTTAAAAACAATTGCTCTTTGGGACCTGATGGAATAGATACAAAATGCCTAAAAACTATACATCCACATGTTGTACACCCCTTGGTTCACATTATAAACCTCTGCTTCACAAGCGGTAAAATACCATTGCAATGGAAAGAATGTCTAGTAACGCCGATTTATAAGGCAGGAGAGCATAATAAAGTTACTAACTATCGACCTATATCGGTTATAAATAACTTAGCAAAAGTTTTTGAAAAAGCGTTAAAAAAAGGTTAGTTGAGTTTTTAGATGACCATCACATTCTTTCAAAAAATCAGTTTGGTTCTATTAAAAATGCGAGTACTGAAGATGCCATATTGAGTATGCTAGAACCTGTGATTGGAGCCTTGGACAGTTCAAGAAAATGTACTGCAATTTTTCTGGATTTAGCTAAGGCCTTCGATACCGTTTCACATAGTAAACTTATTGATAAAATGAGCAATTACGGTATTAGAGGAATACTATTAGACCTCTTTAAACATTATCTATCAAACAAAGAATAAAAATAGGGGAAGTATTAAGCTCCGAATCGGTGGTTAAGATAGGTGTACCACAGGGGACCGTATTAGATCCGGTTTTATTCCTAATATATGTAAATAGTATTTTTAACATAAAAAACTTCAAAGGAAAATTAGTTTGCTATGCTGATGACACAACACTTATCTTTTCCGGGAACTCTTGGAATGAAGTTCAGGCTACTACAGAAACATGTCTAAAGAGTATAAAAATTTGGTTAAATCACAATTTACTTAGTTTAAATATAGGGAAAACAAAATATATAACTTTCTCTCCTACATCGACAGATCAGCCCACATTAAATCTCAAACTACATAAACCTACATGTGATGAAAATAAATGTTCCTGTCCTGTATTAGAAAAAACCACAGTGATTAAATATTTAGGAATCATGATTGACCAACATACTAGATGGAGTGAACACGTAACAAATCTCACCAAGCGAATAAGAGCGCTAATGCACAAATTCTATGTTATTAGAGACATTTTATCTAGGAAAAATTTAATGATGACGTATAATTCGCTTATAGAATCTATGATTGGGTACTGTATTACTAGCTGGGGAGGTACTTTTACCACATTACAAAATTTACAAACCACACAAAACACACTTCTAAAAATAATACTCCACAAAAATAGACTGTTTTCAACTGAAGAACTTTATCGCGAAACAAAATTATTTAATATCAGACAGATATGTTCTTATAGATGTCTCTTAAGGATGAAATTTGGAAAAAAACAGTTCTCAAAAAAAATCTCAAATACTAGAGCTGGACCTAACCTGAATTTAAATATTGATCTATTTAATAAATCGGTAACCCAAAGAAGTTTTTTTTACTATGGCCCGAAGCTTTTTAACTTGCTTCCTATAAATATAAAACAAATTTCCAAACCAGTTAATATAAAACTGAAGTTAAAAAACTAATTCTAAGAAACCTTGATATTTTCAAAGTCTTTTAATTATATTTTATTATAATACAATTAGCTTTCTAGTTTTGCTCCTCTCTACTGATGTTAACAAAAAAAACTGTAATTATTACTAGTTTTATTTGTGTCGTTTACATTGTATATCTATTTCTTTTTATATGGTACCTTTGGATGAGGACTACGACAAAACAGACACTCGTGTCTAGGTCACCCCTCCTCCGAAGAAGTTATATATATCTATTTGAATATTAATTGTAACATTATTTAGGTTTATTTAATAATGTATATAAACTTTGTGATGTAAGAATATAATTGAAATTTGAAAAATGTATGCCGTATGCTAATAATTTCTATGTATTTGCTGTTTTAGATACTAAGAAAACTAACTTAGTTGCCTTCGTGACAAAATTAAACTCTCAATTTCCATCCATAAAGTTTATCTATGAAATAGAAAACAATGGACAACTACCATTTTTAGACACATCACACCTGCTGCATGGAATTTCATAGATTATTTTTTTCATCTGTCAAAACAGTCAGATTTTGTGGTTTCAGCCAATAACAACTCAGGATCCTAACCAATCATTGTGTTTTATACTGATAAAACCGCTTCGTCGTTTTTGTTTATTGATTAAACTGTGTTTACCTATTTGAGATGTCAAATGTAAACATTTACAATTATTATTATACTAAAATATATTGCAAATCTATGTTAATAACCAAATTTCAAAATGTATTTGTAAACTAACCTGTTTTTATTAGTTTATTTCAAAACATTTAACATTTTTAGATACCTCACTTTAACACTAAACTTAAAATTAATTAAATTAAGAAAGACTTCATTTCATTCTTCTTCTTCGCTTTTATTTAAGGCGCCGTTTCGCGGGGTAGCCAGTCAAAAAATCGCCTTTGTGGCCCTGTATGTAAAACTATAACAGCTCAGGTTTCAATTTAAATTGGTAAAGAAAATTTTCAATATTTGTGTGTAAAGTGTCTTTGGCATAAATGACTATGTTCTCTGTTTTTAATACAAAATGATTCAAAAAATAATCCTTTCAAATACGACTCGTCCTCTGAAATTTTATAGATTAAATTTTTGATCTTCATACTCAAACGCCTTTATTTTAGGCAAAACCACTCAAACAAACTGATTTAAGATAAAATCACTCGTCCTGCGGACTCGTGATTTTATCAATCAGTTTGTTTTCGTGGTTTTTCTAAATAAAGCCGTTTTCGTGAAAACCAAAAATTTAATCGATAAAATTTGGAGGACTCGTGGTATTACCTTTGATTATATTTGATTTATGTTTGACTGGTATAGGAGTTTTCAATTTAGAATGTATTTGGATACAGTTTTCAAATTGGTATTAGCTATTTTAATATTGTCTTCATTTTTGAACAAATATATGAGTTTTGATGTCAAACCATCTATATGTGGTAAAGATTTAAAAATTGAAATTTGGTCAGTTGTTGGTGGATGGTTTGAATTTGAAACAGAAATGGAGATACTAAATACAATTTTATTCACTAAAGATTTGGGATATGAGTTTTCTAAAAGAATGTTTTGAAGTTCTTTCAGACACTCATCTCTCACAGATGGATGAGTGACCTTAACCACTCTGTTTTTGAGGTTATTAACTAAATTTATTTTGATTCTCATGGGATGGTTTGAATGAAAATTTAGGAACCGATTACTATTAATTGGTTTTCTGTACCATCTATTAATGATTTTATTGTCGTCAGTTTCTTTTTCAATAGTAAACTGAATATTTGGATCGAAACTGTTAAAAATATTTAAAGTTTCATCGATACAGTTTCCTGGTACAGAGAGGATAAGATCATCTACATATCTCTTGAGGAAAGGAATTTCGAATGTGATTTTATTTGTGCAATATTCTATGAGTTCATCTAAAACGTAACTTGATATTATTGGAGAGATATTACAACCCATCGGAGTACCGAAAAGTTTGTAGAATTTTTGATTGAAAACAAGGCAAGTAGAGTCAAAAATGAAATCAATTATATTCATTTTGTCATTTTAAATTTTAACACTGATGTTTCTTTTTGTATGTAAGTTTATCTGAATTTTATGTTATTTGTCTTGATAAAGAAAATAAACATTTTCGAAAGCTAAAGCTAATTTATCTACTATTGACTGCTTCCCAGTAATTCTATCTACATAAAATAATAAAATCTATCGGACTTGTCAATAAATTACAAAGAACTTAAACATCCACATTACGAAATTAAAATTAAAAAAATAAAAAAAGTTCAAATAACTTTATACGCGTAAAAAGTCCTCGTATGTGTAGAATGCTTTAGTGGCCAGGTATGTAAAGAGTTTATCCCTAAATAAATTCAGATTGTTAATATTTCCATGTGACTTAGTAAATTTATTAAAACAAGCTATACCTCTATAGGTATTCGTGGGACTTATGGCAAATTGACGATCTGGAAAAAGTTTGAAAAAGCGCATTATATGAACGACTATTGTGACTATGTATATCACTGTTTAGTTTGTACTGATCTTGGTTCTTTTTTATATTCATAATTAAACAGAAAATATAAATGGAAGGTACCATCAGGATGGAGAAGTCAACAAATAAGTCCTTACAACTAGTTCTTGCAGACACGCCTGTCAAGCATCAGATAATTTTCTTCTGTATGCAAAACACCTTATCTATATGTAATGAACAGCCCCTCTGTATACGTATCTGTAAATCTAGAAGGGTGGGTCACCCCACAGCACGTAGGCCACATTTGGCCCATTGTGCGTCCTTCTGAGGTTGAGCCTTCCTTCTAGCTCGTCAGCCAGCCTACTTGTTTAAAGTAGGCGATGAAGTCGCCTGAAGGTAGCTCCCTCATGTTGGCATGTGTTAGCCACCGCTCGCCGAAAAGAAAATGTCTCATTTGTGAGAGTGTCGGGCATTCGCAAAGAATGTGTTCGACAGTATCGTCTTCCTGTTCACATCCTCTACACAGTGGAGTGTCAGATAACCCCATCCTGTAGAGGTGTTTTCGTAGATGACAGTGGCCAGTCAGGATACCTGTGGCTGTGCGCAGGTTCTGTCTGTTCATAGTCATGTATTTTTTGGCTGTTTCGCTGTTCGGATACTGTAATAGTTCCTTGGCTAGCTTGCAACCTGTTTCGTCGTACCATCTACCCTTAAACTTGTCAAGGGAGTGTTTCTTCAGTAGGTCAGCCACAGCTGATGCCGATAAGCTTATGAAAGTGCCAGGTCCCAAAAGTTTTTGGGAGGCTGCTTTCTTAGCTAGAGAGTCAGCTGCACGGTTGCCTTTTGATTTTCCATGACCTTTGATCCAATCTAACGTGACCACGTTGTTGTTGCAAGCTTCGATCAGGGCCTGGTGACATTCTAGTACTAGACCTGATGTAATCCGTGGTCTATCCAGAGCTAGTAGTGCCTGTCTGCTGTCCGTGAGGATGTAAATGTTATTACCAGTAATGTTTCTACTGGTAGACTCTTTTGCGGCGATTGAGATAGCAGTGAGCTCTGTTTGAGCAACGCTGGCATTAGAACCCATTGCCCATTTTATATTGAGATTCAGGGATCTGGAATAAATTCCACAGCCTGACCCCTCATTTGTTTTAGACCCATCGGTGTAGATGCACAAGGCACCGGCTGCCAATGTAGCCTCTTGTACGTTTTTTGTTATTACCCTGTAGGGCCTGTAAAAGGCATATCTTGGTGCAATCGAATCTGTGTTGGCTTGTAGCAGTGGGACCTCTCCAAGGACCTCGTGCCACAAGTTACACCTCGACTGACCGGATCCTACGTCAGGTTGTATACCTGTAGAGCGTAGCCGTGTCATGGTCATCACCACAGCCTCCTTAATAAATATATCAAGGGGGGTGAGACCAAGGATCACCTCCATTGCTCTAGTTGGTGTGGTTCTCATGCCCCCCGTTATGTTGAGGCATGCTATTCTTTGGATTTGACTCAATTTGCGTACGACTGTCCGCTGGCTAGTTTTAACTCCCCAGGCAATCGCACCGTACATTAGCATAGGTCTTATGATTGCAGTGTAGATCCAGGCCGTAACCTTAGGTGACATTCCCCAGGTGCGGCCAATGGTTCTACGGCACTGTTCATGTTAACTTGCTGTCAAAGGTGACCCCCAAATATTTCACCTCTGCAGAAAAGTTCAATTTAGTATTTAGGAGCTTTGGGGCCTCGATGTTTGCAAGCTTCCTTTTATTCGTGAAAAGAACTATCTCTGCCTTTTTTGGGTTTATTGACAGTGGGTGGTCTTTGCACCACTGTTCTATGATATTTAAGGGCCTCTTGCATTCTAGCACAGAGTATTCCTTCAAATCTTCCTGTTTGCAGAATCACTAGGTCGTCTGCATAAGCTATAGTGTAGAAACTGTCATCGTTGAGGCGATCGACTAAGGTGTCTGGGACCATGTTCCACAGGAGTGGTGAGAGCACCCCTCCCTGTGGACAACCTTTTACAACCATGCCTCTTATGGTAACATCATCTACACTGATTTTTATTGCTCTCTTTGAGAGCATGTTATATATCCATCCATTTATTGTGTTGGGGATATTTTTATTAGCTAAGGCATTTGCTATTTTGGGAAAAGTGGTTTTGTCGAACGCACCTTTAATGTCTATGAATACACCCAAGGTGGACTCTTTAGAGTCCAGCGATCTTTCGATGTAACCGGCCACAAGGTGGAGGGCTGAATCAGTAGACTTTCCTGGGGTGTACGCATGTTGATTCGGATGTAGTGTGTTTTGTATTATCGCTACATCTCTTATATATCTTTCACATAGCCTCTCTAAAGTTTTCATTGAAAACGATGTGAGGCTAATCGGTCGATATGCTTTTGGAATGGAGTAATCCAATCTTCCTGGTTTTGGTATAAAGACAACCTTGTCTTCTCTCCAGCTTTTTGGAATATACCTCAGTGCCAGGGAGGATCTGAGGATTCCTACCAGGTGCGGCATTAATGCATTAATGCATCCAGGCCCCACTGAAGTAGGGCTGGATAAATGCCGTCAGTTCCTGGTGATTTAAAAGGGGAGAAGCTCGAGATGGCCCACCTTAATTTGCCCTCATCGACGATCTGGTCTGCTATTCTCCAGTCATCTTCTGTGAGGTTTTGTTGCTTCTCTTCCTCCCAGATTGCCAGATTAGTGGTTCTGGAGTCAGGGAAGTGTGTTGACATTAGCAGTTCAAGACTTTCCTTAAGGTTGGCAGTTCTAGTGCCATCCTCTTTGGTTAGTGTACCGATATGGCGATAAGGGGCTTTAGAGAGAGCTTTTTGGAGTCTAGCTGCTTGAGGAAAATCTTCGATTTCCTCACAGTACAGCCCCAAAAGATGTTAAAATAGATTCAACAAAACCATAATACTTTAAGCTGATTTATTAGATTTAAATTGATTTAGGAACACAGATTCATGTTTTTGGATAGAATTTAAGCTGGATAACTTTTATAGGACTGTCTGGGCAAAATAAGTATCTGATTTGATAAACTCACATAGGTTGTGTATTTTCAGGTTTCATGCATTCTGCAGTAAAGTAATATTTATATTATCCACAAAAATAATTTTATTCCATACTTTTGGCACACAGTGCACCATAACACTATTTTTCTACGCCCACGTCAGTAAACGTAAAAAATCGCACTGTCAACATTCCTTGTAAATGACATTTAACAATAACATGAACGTAATGAGATCTCCTAACATACACGTGCTTTTTGATAAGAAAACTTAAATTTCTTAATATAATCAAATTGCAATCAAATTTTTATCTACGTACCACTTTATTTGGACTATTTACATAAATTTAGTCAATTGAAAAACATAAAAACTTTTATCATTAGCGAGATACATTTTGAATTAAAAGAGTGATGTCCCTAAATGTCGACAACACATTATACAATTTTTCAAAAAATAACCCTCGTTTCTATAGAAATAAGCGTCATGTTATTTTTTATATTGTCACAAAATATTGTATCCGAAGATTTTCTTAACTTTACCTACGAATATGTCTGAAAGTGAAAGTGTTGAAATTATGAGCACTCCACCGGAGATTTTAGAAAAAGCTCAAGCTGCCACACATAATTTGTTACCGCTAAAATCTAAAGAAAGGTACGAAATTACCTGTCGAAAATTTATGGATTGGCGATACAAGAATAACGTTAAATCCTTTTCGGAGAATGTTTTGCTTGTGTATTTTGAGGAAACATCAAAAATTATGAAGCCATCTTCTCTATGGGCCATTTATTCGATGCTGAGAACATTAATAATAACATTAACATAGCAGATTATCCAAAACTAATGGCCCAACTGAAGCGGAAATCGGATGGATTTAGAAGTAAAAAAGCGAAAATCCTTTCTCCAGAACAAATTAATAAGTTTCTGAAAGATGCCCCAGACGATAATCATTTGTTGTCAAAGGCAACGAATTAAAATATTGTGTAATTATCATCACACAAAAATGAGTTTTTGTTTTCAGGTTATCCTCATTATGAGTGGGCGTAGAAAAAGTATAGTACGTTACTCGAGTTGTAAGCCCATTACACACTCGTAAAATGTACGCACTCGCCGCTATTTGTTGTTAATTAAAAACGTACTGGCTATTTAGAATAATCTGAGAATAAAAAAAATAAATAAAAATGAATTCAAATTTACTTGGAAGCGAATTGAGTAACTTAACATTTGCTCAAGGCGCTTTAAATTTGGCTTGTATATGAAAATATGTTGTTTGGTCAGAAAACTTTCAAACGTTTAATGAATGTTGATTTTTGCTTGTTATTAATGGATTCTAGAGTAAACCTTGATCTGCATTCAAATTGTAAAAATATTCCGTTAACGTTATGCTTTATATTTATATTAGAAAACTAAACACTCCGAGCAAGTTTTCTAACCCCATTACATCATAATACAATTGTTGTTTCGAAAGCTGTACGTATAAAACAAGTTTTTAGCTATTTTTGATAGTTATTTTTGGTAATGTAAAAAATAAAAATTTAATTTATCCCAATATTATTTTATCAAATTGGGAAAATGGAGCCTTTGGTTTATCAACTAAGTTGAAACACTATCGTCGACCACTAACAAAAACACAAATTTTAACACACTCTACGCGCGTTTCGCCAACTATGTTGGCATCATCAGGAGTTGATAATAGAGTGTGTTAAAATTTGTGTTTTGGTTAGTGGTCGACGATAGTGTTTCAACTTAATATTTTTCTAGTTGGACATTTTAAATGTAGTCCGGGAGACAGTGATGATTTTCGCACTCACTCATGGATATAAGTGTAGGTATAGTAATTCTAAGCAAAATTTATATATATTTAGGAGGGATGGGTTGAGGCTGAAAATGCGTCAGAACATACGAGAACACGGCCTTTTTTTGCAGTGATAAAAATAGTTCTAGTAGTAACTGATACCTCCTGAAGTTAAGAAAAAAAAATAGTTTGGCTAATCTGTGAGTATGGATAATATATCCGGCAGGTGAAAAACTGAAAAATTTTCATCAAAAAAATTTCCTTCATTTTCGCAGTCATGATTTATTAGATGATGGCCTGTATTATTATATCAGTTTAAAATACAAATCTAGTTAATATGGAAAACCCCGAAAGCCTTGCCATATCCCCACTTTTACGGCACTCCTCTTTTATTCAGAGTATAGTATCATGAGCTCGATCATGAGTGAAGGTGTATGTGATTTTGATAAATTATCACTTAACCAAAAAAAAGGGGTCAACCTCGGAATGAGATAATAAGCTGGAAACTCGTATACACCTTCATTTTGGTGTTCTAAAAGTTGTCTCAAAAGTCACCTATTATCTCGTGTCTGCGTGGTAAGTTATTCGAGGTCAAACGTAACAAAAATCGGTTTATTGCGATTTCCTCGGTTTCTATAGCACGAATGATGTTAATATTTATTACAAAAATTGTACGACATAAAATTTACTACAAAATTTGTTTCAAACATTTTTTCATGCGCTCAACCGTTTTTGAGATAAATAGGGCGGAGCGCTCAGTCCTAAGCCATACATACTATAATGCAAGGTCAACCGTGAATCTCGGTGAATAATACGTTGTATAATAGTATATTACGTAATATGTGTTGTAAATAGCATTTTACGCACGAATGGAAAAATTGCGTACGAAGCCGCGTAGCGGCGAGTGCGTAATTCCATGAGTGCGTAATTGCTTTACAACACGCATTACGTTCTATACTTTACCTACGGCCATATACAGTATGCCAAAAGTCTGGACTTAGTTATTGCATCTTTAGATTTTTTTAACAATTTTACAAAATTATAGAGGATATAGCATAATTCGTTCTATTTATTAACATTGAAACATACCAACAACTCTTTGGTAGATTAACAAATTGTTGCATACCTATTTAAAATATATTGAAAATATTTCGATTTGTTGAATCCATATCCTTCCGCTACTGAAGACGATTGCCAGCCACCATGTCTCTTTAAATTCATCCCAAAACATTTTCGGAGAAAAAATTAACCTTATTTTTTAGTCTCCAGTCCATGAATCTACTGTAACAATTTTCGTAGCGTTCGCGGGATTTACTTGGCAGTAAATTATTCGTTGCCATTTTTGCCATTTCCATGTCGTTGGGAGGAGTTAAATTTTCGTTTTCACTATCACTTGACATATTCATATCTTATAATTATTATCTAAAACTTACTTGTCTTTCAAAAAGTTTGTTTCTATTATTTTGATTTTGACAGTCGCTATGGCAACGCTGATGACGGGCGGTTACGCGATTACTAACTACCTACTTATAGTTGCCCTTCTAAATAAGTTGGACAAATTGTTTTGACCATTTTACCTTTTTATTTCTAAAGAAATGCCATTCATATATATTTTTTTATACATTATTTTTCTACAGATAAGATAACGATTTATAAAAACACTTTCTTTTTCAAGGAATAGGCCAGTAAGTTAAAACGATCAAAACAATTTGTCTAACTTATTTTGAAGGCAACTATATGTATAAACTGTGTGTTTTGTTTACCAAAACCGTGCGTTTTGTTTACCAAAACCGTGCGTTTTGTTTACCAAAACCGTGCGTTTTGTTTTCTGTAGTGGCCGTAGGTAAAGTTATTAAATCATTAAAATATCATTAACACCAGTTCAATATGAAAAGGACCTATCTGTTACGCGTCAAGTATCTACTGCATTAACCAGGAGAGACTCGTCAATATGACGAACATTAATTTAAATATTAACGTCAATTATCATTTTAATTATTTTCAATAAAATACCCATTAAATCCATTTGTTTGTAATTTAATACTTGCGGGTGTTTCGTCAATATTTAATGTTTTCGCTTATTTAATTCACCTTATTTGTAATTTTAGGTTTTTTGCCAAACACACTATCATAGCAACAGGTGGAAACGAAAGAGCATATTTTTCATGTACTGCAGCGCATACATCTACAGGTGATGGTTGTGCAATGATATCTAGAGCCGGTCTTCCACTACAAGACCTGGAATTTATTCAATTTCATCCAACCGGTAAATTCCAAACAAGATTATAAATTCCATCCTTGCATGGAATCTTCTGTTATTTTTAAACACATAAATTGTAATTTATGTAAAATATGGTTCACTTTAAAACATAATATTTAATCCAGTAAATGAAGGAGGAAAAAAAGGCCAACCTTTAGATTATTAGTTTCCATTTTATTTTCTGGTTGAAAGTGGCTTTTGGTACCTCATTAAAGATGAGACAAAGTTTGCGTGAAAAGCTCGTGCGACGGCCGAGAAAATGGCCCCAAAAGACCAGGAAAATCGGTTTTCCGCGAATATCTCCCAAAACATGGCAGTTAGAGATTTTCGCTACATACAGGGTGACCCCCATAACTTTTTTTGTACGCAAGCAATCGATTTGATGTTTTTTTACAATGAGGCACACTCTAAAAATATTTCTATTTATTTACAGGATGTCCCAAATAAGATACACAACTAAGTTCTGTTTTTTTAAATGGCAACTCCTCATTTTTGTTACATATACATGAAAGAATGATTAATAGGAAACATTATAAATATTTTTCATTTATAACAAATGCTCATAGGTAACCATCATATTCCACACAAAAATCATTATTTCATGTTCTTGTAAATAGTATTACTAAAATTGTTTACTTTATGTATTTCTGTTTATATTGCAATTTCATTTTGTAAGTAAACAATTTTAGCAATACTATTTACAAGAACATGAAGTAATGATTTTTGTGTGGAATATCATGATGACGGTGACGGTGACTTATGAGCATTTGTTATAAATAAAAAATGTTTATAATGTTTCCTATTAATCATTCTTTCGCGTTCTTACAAATTGTATTACTAAAATTGTTTACTTTTGTAATGTATTTCTGTTTCTATTACAATATGATTTTTTTGAAACATTTTCTTTTCAAAATTGTATGAATCTGTCAAATTTTACAACAGCAGCCTACTCGATTCCTTTTTTTTCGAATAAACCGTCAAACATTTCTTATTTTGCATAAATCTCGCAGGTTTTACAAAATAAACCCTACAAACCCAATATCAGCAAAAATCTCTTAAAAAATGTCATGCAATGATTTAATAAAATATAGGGTGACGCATTTGAAAAAATCGAGTTATTGCTATTTGTAATTTGTCATTTTCAAAAAATCGTAGTAGGCGATAGAAAATCGACTCCGAGTTCGTCTATATCTCGAAAGATGCGCTAAAGCTTAAGGAATCGATTGGAAAAAAGTTGATTAAGTTATCTTGAACAGTTTTGAAGTTCTGATTTTTTTGTGGATCTTTGCACAACGCTATCTTGACACATAAATTGACATAAGTCAAAAACTATTGCAAATAAGTCGAAGAAACCTAGGTGCGTTATATCGACAATTTAATGTCGAATCTAAATATGTAACAAAAATGGGGGGTTGCCATTTAAAAAAACAGAACTTAGTTGTGTATCTTATTTGGGACATCCTGTATATAAATATAAATATTTTCAGAATGTGCCTCATTGTCGGTCCTATCGTTTAAAAAAACATCAAAAAAGTTATGGAGCATGCACACACTCCTAGGTCACCCTGTATATTATAGAACTTATTGAAATAGTGTATTTCATTAAGAGTTGAGAAAAAGCATTTTTGGACGTGTAATGAACGATATTTTTCAGTATATCTCTCTGAAAACCACAGATTTTTTAAATATTTCCACTAAAAATATGCAAATCACAAAACAAGCGTTATTTACCCCGTTGCTAAGGAAATATACAATTTGCGATTTCTAGAGAACTGTCAATAACATATTATTTTTTTTGACATGTAAGTAGGCAGCTAATGACACTAGCGCACCGTAAAATTTTCCGGAAAAAGCACACTTTCGGTGCGCTAAATAGGTAAGCATGTATACAGGGTGTCCCATTAAGAATGGGACATAGAACAACCGCAGATTCTCCAATTCAAAATAAAACGATTAAGCGAAATATGCTTAGATAAAATGTTACTCGTTTCCGAAATACGGGGTGTTGAAGTTGAAAACTGAAAAATTATTAATGGCCATAATTTTTTTAATATACCGTATAATTTTTCTCAAATTGGCACACTTGTTAAATATCATAAAATGCACCTAACAGTAAAAAACAGTTCAGTACGCTCTACCAGTGGCGTACGGCAGGAGTAAGTAATGCTTCTAAATGTTACGCCGCTGTCTAAATTTTAATTTTGACTATAATTTTAATTTTTTTGATATTTTCTAAGTCAATAATGTACACTTGTTAGTTTGTTGTAAAGTCATTGTTTTTCGAGATATTCGCAGTTAAAGATAGATAGACATGTTCTTTTTATTTATTTATTTATTTAAATTTACGTCATAACTTCTGGTTATTAGATGTTCGGAATTACCTAAATTTACGTTTTCGTGGAAGCGAATTTGCTTGGCCACCACGCAGTACTGAATTTAATCCTTTAGATTTTTATTATTGGGGCTACATCAAAAGTCTTGTTTATGGTGAAGCAATAAATACCCGTCAGTAACTTTGGAACAAAATTCAGAATGCTGCTGCTACAATTCGACAAAATCAAGCAAATCAGTTGTTTAAAGTGAGACAGTCTTTAGTTAAACGTCTAAGGAAGTGTATACAAGTTAAAGGTGGACACATTGAAAATTTGTTGGTTTTAAGACAAAATTGTAAAAATGAATATTATTAATAATAATACAAATAAAAAGTACATGTCTATCTATATTTAACTGCGAATATCTCGAAAAACAATGACTTTACAAAAAACTAACAAGTGTACATTATTGAGTTAGAAAATATCAAAAAAATTAAAATTATAGTCAAAATTAAAATTTAGACAGCGGCGTAACATTTAGACGGGGTACAAGCATTACTTACTCCTTCCGTACGCTACTGGTAGAACGTACTGAACTGTTTTTTTTACTGTTAGGTGCATTTTATGATATTTAACAAGTGTGCCGATTTGAGTAAAATTATACGGTGTATTAAAAAAATTATGGTCATTAATAATTTTTCAGTTTTCAACTTAAACACCCCGTATTTCGGAAACGAGTAACATTTTATTTAAGCATATTTCGCTTAATCGTTTTATTTTGAATTGGAGAATCTGCGGTTGTTCTATGTCCCATTCTTAATGGGACACCCTGTATAGTATTTTCAGATAGTATAATGAAAAATATTTTCATTAAATAAGATAGTACTTGATAATTAGAGACGACCTGCAAAATGTACCATACATGAAATGTATTTTTTTAAACTAAAAACTGTTTTTTCGCCTACCATATATGAAAATGAATCATATCAACCCTAAAAATTAACATTTTATGCCCTCGGTCCGCAAAAATCATACTTTGACTTTGACGTTTCACATACATTTTCATTAAACGTCAGTATAAATCAAAGTCTGAAATCAAGAGAACAAAACAGTAAATTCATTTCGGAAGCTCATTGTGGTTTGTATTTTAATTTCTCTCTCTTTCCACTGGATTAAAACCACTTAGTTGTTAAAAAAGTTTTTTTATTGACGTTTCGGCTTTCCAGATCGAAAGCCGTTATCAAAATGACATAAAATAAATAAATTTACTAGAAACAGAACACTTGATAATCTTGCAAAAATATGACATCAACATAGTATACATAGAATAAGATTTTGAGATTGAAGATGTCAAAATCTGTTTCAATCATATTTTTGTGACGTTTCTGGGAACGAATTTTTGAAAGGATAGCGCATTTGCATATTATAAGAGAATTTATACTTCGTCATAAATGAAGTTTTCTTATTAATGTTATCATAAGAAAAAACCAGATAAAAACTTATGATACTATCCCAATATAGAGGGTATCCTTTTTGCAATTAACTCTTTTTGTAAAATAGGTATCCAAATTTTTGAAATATCAACCGAACAATTAGAAACACATACAAATAGATATCTAAATTTTAATTCAAACCACTCAATTTGTGTTAAACGAGGTATTGTCAAATCTCTTTCCGATAGAGCAAAAACAATTTGTTCAAATGACAATATCTTAAATAATGAATTATCACTTGTTAAATCTGTCTTGATTAAGAACAACTACCCAAGTAAATTTATAAATCGTGAACTTTACCGAGACATCAAAACTAAAGATCAAAATTTAAACCCCCCAATAATTCTTTCAAATATAGTAAAAATCCCTTATATTCCAAAATTATCCGAAAAAATTAGAAGGATTGGCAATAAATTTAATTTAAAAACAGTTTTTCAAACTAATAATACATTAAAATCTTTAATAGTAAATACAAAACCTTTTAATGAAATTCAAAACACAAAAAATTGTATTTACAAAATTCCATGCGAATGTAATAAATTTTATATAGGAGAAACATCTAGACCTTTTCATATTAGACTTAATGAACACCAATCGTACATTAAAAATAAACAATTCGAAAAATCCAAAATATGTGAACACGCATGGGATTCTGGTCATAAAATACAATGGAATTTTTCAACTAGATTATTAAAAGAACCGAATAATTATAACCGCAAAGTTAAAGAAGCAGCATTGATATGCTTAAATAATAACGAATGTGTTTCTAATTGTTCGGTTGATATTTCAAAAATTTGGATACCTATTTTACAAAAAGAGTTAATTGCAAAAAGGATACCCTCTATATCGGGATAGTATCATAAGTTTTTATCTGGTTTTTTCTTATGATAATATTAATAAGAAAACTTCATTTATGACGAAGTATAAATTCTCTTATAATATGCAAATGCGCTATCCTTTCAAAAATTCGTTCCCAGAAACGTCACAAAAATATGATTGAAACAGATTTTGACATCTTCAATCTCAAAATCTTATTCTATGTATACTATGTTGATGTCATATTTTTGCAAGATTATCAAGTGTTCTGTTTCTAGTAAATTTATTTATTTTATGTCATTTTGATAACGGCTTTCGATCTGGAAAGCCGAAACGTCAATAAAAAAACTTTTTTAACAACTAAGTGGTTTTAATCCAGTGGAAAGAGAGACAAAACAGTAAAGTAATAATAATACGTTCTGATTCTGAATAATTGTGATTGTGTGTATTAGTGAAAATGAATAGTAATTCAGGCGGTGATAAAGAATTTACGAATACTCTACCAGACTTGCAAGAAGAAGCTAGTAATGTTTTCTAAATTTGTTACCTACAAAGTCTAGACAACGCGCAACGGTAAGAAAAGTACTATAAATTGTTTAACTGGAAATAATATATAATAAATAAATTGGTACATTTTTATTACTTATAGTTGGGAATCTGAGGTGCTGAATTCGACCTCCTCTACACAACTCGCGAACATCCACCTAAAAAACATGAAATCCTATGTAAAATGACCTGCCGGATTAGAATTTTTTGTTCGCCCTTTGATCCGGAATTGCGAAATGTGTCGAAACATTTTTGAAAAAAATTTCCATAAAATAATATTTATTGCAAACTAGTGCTTAACTTTGTTAATTGGTGTCCGAACGTTATGAATTTTGGATATGATATTTTTCAGTACTTTCCTGATATAGTGTCATAACAATAAAAATATAGAACGTCAAATAAAAGCTACGTCATTTTTTTTTGGCTAGATGACACAAAATATCGTCATTTTGCAGAGTAAAATGGTGAGTCGAGAAAACTTTTTTATCTTGAGAGATAGTTAACTACTATAAGCGAGAAAAATGTTGCCGATAGGAGCAAGGACGACGTTTAGTTTGGGTTGTGTACTTTTTTAAACCGAACGAAATTGAATCGGCGCGTCGTATCTCTTGGCTTTCTCACTCTGGGTGCGAGTAAAGCGATCGGTGTGTCAAAGAGAGTAAACACCATAGCCTTCTTCATACGCGCAACAAAGATGACGCGCATTACAATATTAATATGACACTATAGGGGGTATAGTGCGATTTATGAGATTGAGAAATGATAGGAATAATAATAATAATTTTTTTACAGGCATAAGACACAATATTATTATTATTTAATTAAAATATTTATTTTACAATGCATTTTCCCTCACACTGGAAACTTATATTGCATCTTACATTTGCTTTCAGGCATTTGCACTTGTTACCACAGTTAAATAATTTTACATTTGCAAAATAGAGTACTTTTTAAAAATATTATTTTGAGAAAAGGAAACAAATCTGAATTCTATAAGGCTGTGTTAAGAGAAATTAAAGATGTACCTGTTGAGCTTTCCTGCATACCAATAGAAGAAAGCGACACTTTTAACACAGCTTATATAAAAAATATGCGGTATCAAAATTTTAAGAGCAGAAAATTTCGAGAATTATTTTTGAAATACGTGTCTTTACTATTAAAGTTAAAGCCTTATGTGGTACAATAGTATCTACGCATTGGTGGCAGATGTTTTTATTTTATCAACGTTTTTCTCGGTTACCTGAGATGTCGAAATTTGGATGGAAAGGGAAAAGAAATGTATCCCATGTTTCTCAATGATTAAAGCACTAGCAAACTTGAAGCATCTGGATGTTAAAATATTAGCAGACAATTTGTTGTTGTTGAGGGCTCTGGAATAAGCCCTATGTTGTGCTAGTTTCCCAGGACGGCCAACAATGTGTTACCGCCTTTTTAAACTGCATCGTAGTTCGAATTTCGTGGACTGTACTTTTAGATTGAAGAAATGTGCTGTAGTAGGGTTTCCTTCTCAACTTCATCCAACAAAAACAATGGACACTTTTATTTAACCATTTATTAGACTTGTTAAATAAATAAATGAACAAAAACAACAACGTAACAAAGATTACATTAAACTAGTAATCATGAACAAAGTATTATAGTTAATTTAAAGAAATGACCACATCATTCAGAAAATATTAATTTGCGTGTGTTCTGCATGAGTGATAATTAGACACTGGAGGGTCGTAGCCTGGTTCGCAGCTAGCAACCCACTGAGTTTAAATTCGACGAACCTCCGTCGCTTCAAGATCTTTCTTTCCGGATTGCGCAACACCTTCTCGAAAGATTCTTTAACGTGAGCCGCGTACACAAGTGTAAGATTTTTTCTATTGTCTAGACGTGACGGTTAAATTTACGGCTTAATACCATCATTAAAATAAAGCAAAAAATTATCTTTGATGAAACCGCTTCCTGGTTTGATGCCGCTCGCCAACGTATTTTGGTGCGGCGTTGCCGGTTGAACGAATAAACGAATATGAGTTTACATGTTTAATTATCTGAAAATTAAACAGTTGTCAATATATTGTTTATCTGGATGTGATTCTGTTAGCTTCCCGTTTAAAAAAGGCAAAAAAAGAGCCCTAAAAATAGTGTTGTCTCAAGCAGTGGCGGACCCGCTAATCTCAGCTGGGTGTCATCACAGAACCCGCAGCTGACGCCGTCAGCCGGCGAATATTTGTCAGCAGCCTAGTCTGACCCGTGCTTAAGCGAGTAAGCAACCAGCGTCCTGCCATGCTCCACTGTGTTTTTACCCTTAGAGATGACTCAACGACTCGGTCGCTGCTACCCGGTCGCAGGTAGCGGCTACCAGCGACCGTGGAGGAAACCAAGCCTTTAAGCACGGGTCAGACTAGGCTGGTTACCAGCCGCGAATTAAAGAAGCGGCTACTATCAGCTTGGTGTGATCACAGAACTCGCAACGGACACCGCCAGCCGGTGAGTATTTGACAACAGCTGGCAAAGTTGGACATGTTCAACTTTTGGTAGCAGGCAGCCGCTACTGCCAGCCGCTGATCAGCAGCGGCTGATAACCAGCCTAGTCTGACCCGTGCTTTAGCTGTAAGCTGACATAATTGCCAAGTCGTTTGTTTAGATCGCTTAGAGCGAGGATGCTCCGGCTCGCGCATTAACACATTTTATATGCCTTTAAATAATACCATTTTATAAAAACACAATTTAATTAATAATAGGTGATTAATTCTTAAAGCTAAATAGATTGGTAATTCAATTTTATTATTATTAACATGATATGTAGCATGTAGCGTAATTTATACTACGAAAATTAAGTTGTATGTGTAATTTAATTCTGCAAGACACGCTTTTGTATGTTGAATTTATACCTACTTTGAATATTCTGGAGATACAATGTTTTCAAGTATGCAACAAAATGTTTTTATTGTTAATAAAAATAAACTCTCCATCTTTAACGCGCCGACAAGCGACTGACTGAAGCTCCAGTGTGTGTGTTTACAGCTTCCTGTCAGACTAGGCTGGTTAGCAGCCGCTGCTGATCAGCTGAATCACGTGACCCGCTATCTGCTTCCAAAAGTTGAACATGTCCAACTTAGCCAGCTGCTGACAAATATTCGCCGGCTGAAAGTGTCAGCTACGGGTTCTGAATTCTCACCAAGCTGATAGTAGCGGCTTCTTTAATTCGCAGCTGGTAACCAGCCTAGTCTGACCCGTGCTTAAGCGACCATCTAGGCTACCAGCGACCTGCTCTGCTTCACTGTGTTTTTACCCTTAGCATCGCGCAAGCGCTCTCAGAAAAAGTTTGGGCGGGAAGGCAGACTTTCGCTTCTGTATAGATAAGGTGATCTGTGGCCTTGTCACCCACTCGTTAACAAAAAAAATAGCGCATGTCAGAACATGTCTCTGGATCCGCCACTGGTCTCAAGACCAAATGATATGAATATTTTGGAACCAAAATATATCATTGAAGTTTATACTATTATACTGGTAGGTAAATAAGGTTTTAATAATGACCTTTTGTTAGGGATTTGCCGCCGACGGAGGATTTTCAAAACGGCATATATGTTAAAACCAGATCTGCCTGAAATTCCTAAGTTTGGTTACGAACGCAAAGACAATAATTGTATAGTTCCAAAATTAATGTCCAAAGAAGCAAAACCTACATTTTTAAAAATTACTCCATTTTACAAATGTAAATTATTTAACTGTGGTAACAAGAGCAAATGCCTGAAAGCAAATGTAAGATGCAATATAAGTTTCCAGTGTGAGGGAACATGCATTGTAAAATAAATATTTTAATTATAGAAAACTAGTTGGAGTGGACGGATCGCGATGCGGTTTTCGGCATTATTTTCTAAAAAATAATTGCAAAAAATGTGGCAGGTCAGATTTCGGAGCAAATGAAAAATTGCATTGCTGCAGCCAAAAATGCATTCAAAAAATGCGTTATTTGGGAGGCCGTTTGGAACTTGGTAAATAAGTGTCAGAACTGGCCCAGATCGGGTACTCGGGGGTTTTGGAGGTCGCTGATCACGAATATGATGTTCAAATTGACCCCCCGAATACCTGGAGCTCAGAAACACGCCGAAGAACGTCGTCTCCGTGGGACTCTCCCACAAATCACGCGAGAAAGAGGAGAAACTCAACGCCCGGGGGTTTTTTGAGTCGCTGAATCCAAATCTGGCATCGGCGAACACCCCACGGGCACCTGGTGCGCCGGACCCTGGGCGCGGACGTCATCTCCGAGAATTTTGCTGAGAGGAGTGCCAAAAACCACGGGAAAATCATAATAGGGGCGTTTTGTGGGCCGTTGAATCCGAATTTCACGTCAGAAACAACCCCCCGAACACCTAGTGCACCAGAACCTGACCCTAAACGTCATCTCCGGGGCGGTTCCTGACATAATCAAAAAAGGCGAACTGAAATTCGTCATGGGGGTTTTTTGGGGCGCTGAATCGGAATTTCACGTCGATAATGACCCCCGGACCCCTGGTGCACCGGAACCTCACGCTGAACATCTTCTCCGAGGGGTTTCCATGCACGATCGAAAAAGACGAACCGAAAATCGTTATGGGGGGTTTCTTGGGTCGCTGAATCCAAATATGACATTGGCGAAGACCTCGCGGGCACCTGGTGCCCCGAAACCTGGACGCGGACGTCATCTCCGGGAAATTTTCCCGCTGTACACCGATGTCTGAATTACACGGCCCAAAAACGCGCCTGTAATGATTTTTAGGTACGTTTTTAGCGATACTGGTGGGGTAATTCTCGGAAATGACGTCCGCCTCCAGGTTCCGGCACACCAGGTGTCCGTGGGGTGTTCGGCGATGTCATATTTGGATTCAGCGACCCGAAAAACCCTCCAGAGTTATTTTCTGTTCGTCTATTTTCGGTGGTGTATGGAAACCCCTTGAAGAAGGTGTTCAGCCTGAGGATCCGGTGCACCAGGGGCTCGGGGGTCGTTATCGACGTGAAATTCCGATTCAGCGCCCTAAAAAACCCCCCATGACGAATTTCAGTTCCCTTTTTTTGATTATGTCAGGAACCGCCCCGGAGATGACGTTTAGGGTCAGGTTCTGGTGCACTAGGTGTTCGGGGGGTCGTTTCCGACGTGAAATACGGATTCAACGGCCAGCAAAAGGCCCCTATTACGATTTTCGGGTGGGTTTTGTCAGTCTTCTCAGAAAAATTCCCGGAGATGACGTCCGCGTCCAGGTTTCGGGGCACCAGGTGTCCGCGAGGTCTTCGCCAATGTCATATTTGGATTCAGCGACCCAAGAAACCCCCCATAACGATTTTCGGTTCGTCTTTTTCGATCGTGCATGGAAACCCCTTCGGAGAAGATGTTCAGCGTGAGGTTCCGGTGCACCAGGGGTCCGGGGGTCATTATCGACGTGAAATTCCGATTCAGCGCCCCAAAAAACCCCCATGACGAATTTCAGTTCGCCTTTTTTGATTATGTCAGGAACCGCCCCGGAGATGACGTTTAGGGTCAGGTTCTGGTGCACTAGGTGTTCGGGGGGTTGTTTCCGACGTGAAATTCGGATTCAACGGCCCACAAAACGCCCCTATTATGATTTTCCCGTGGTTTTTGGCACTCCTCTCAGCAAAATTCTCGGAGATGACGTCCGCGCCCAGGGTCCGGCGCACCAGGTGCCCGTGGGGTGTTCGCCGATGCCAGATTTGGATTCAGCGACTCAAAAAACCCCCGGGCGTTGAGTTTCTCCTCTTTCTCGCGTGATTTGTGGGAGAGTCCCACGGAGACGACGTTCTTCGGCGTGTTCCTGAGCTCCAGGTGTTCGGGGGGTCAATTTGAACATCATATTCGTGATCAGCGACCTCCAAAACCCCCGAGTACCCGATCTGGGCCAGTTCTGACACTTATTTACCAAGTTCCAAACGGCCTCCCAAATAACGCATTTTTTGAATGCATTTTTGGCTGCAGCAATGCAATTTTTCATTTGCTCCGAAATCTGACCTGCCACATTTTTTACAATTATTTTTTAGAAAATAATGCCGAAAACCGCATCGCGATCCGTCCACTCCAACTAGTTTTCTATCTTTTGGCCTTTTTACTAGTTCATTGCCTCGACTATTAAATAATAATAATATTGTGTTTTATGCTTGTAAAAAAATTATTATTATTATTATTCCTATCATTTCTCAATCTCATAAATCGCACTATACCCCCTATAGTGTCATATTAATATTGTAATGCGCGTATGAAGAAGGCTATGGTTTTTACTCTCTCTGACACACTGATCGCTTTATTCGCACCCACTATGATAAAGCCAAGAGATGCGACGCACCGATTCAATTTCGTTCGGTTATAATAAAGTACACAACCCAAACTAAACGTCGTATGAAAAAAGAGTTTTCTTGCTCCTATCGGCAACATTTTTCTCGCTTATAGTAGTTAACTATCTCTAAAGATAAAAAAGTTTTCTCAACTCACCATTTTACTCTGCAAAATGACGATATTTTGTGTCATCTAGCGAAAAAAAAAATAACGTAGCTTTTATTTGACGTTCTACATTTTTGATTGTTATGACACTATATCAGGAAAGTACTGAAAAATATCATATCCAAAATTCATAACGATCGGACACCAATTAACAAAGTTAAGCACTAGTTTGCAATAAATATTATTTTAATGAAAATTTTCAGTTTTTTCAAAAATGTCATGTTGGCGAATAAAAAATTCGAATCCGGCAGGTCATTTTACATAGGATTTCATTCTTTTTAGGTGGATGTTCGCGAGTTGTATAGAGCATCTTTAAAACGCTTCCTAGAAGGCCTCAGATTCCCAACTATTAGGTCTCTTATTAAATTCTGTCTGTATTTATAAAATTAAAGATTTTTGTTATATTTTCCTATTTTTTGTTTTTTTTTTTGGTAGGCAAAAAAACAGTTGTGAATCTTAGCTATTAGCTCATGCGGCTAATAGCCTCGGGCTGCTAAAGCTCATTTTCTGCCCGTGTGATACAATATAATATACTATTGTAAACCGTTTCCCAATCTGACTTTTATTTTGAATAGAAATAAACGTTTGTAATGCACATCGGAAAAATTCATATCTATAGCATAAATCAATTTGTGTTTGAACTTTAGCCAACTGGTCAAATTCTTTTACTTTTAGGAATGTACGGATGTGGCATTTTAATAACAGAAGGAGCGAGAGGCGAAGGAGGTTTCATAACTAACAGTAAAGGAGAGCGTTTCATGGAGAAGTATGCACCCAAAGCCAAAGACCTCGCCTCAAGAGATGTGGTGTCGCGCTCCATGGCCATGGAAATTCTTGGTGGTCGAGGTACATTACCTATATAGGTTATTTTAAACGTTAACGTAAACATATTTTTTATTTGAGTCATATTTTATAAAGTTATGCATTGATCTGTTTCTATAGTAAATATAGTATACAGGGTGTCCCAAGATTTTTTTTACGGGAATAGATTTTTTTGAAAATTGGGTAATCTTTTTGGGACCTACAGTAATTTCATCTGAGGTATACAGAGTATCTGTGACGTCATCACAGAAGCAGGGACGTCATCGCAATGAAAAAAATTAAACGGAAAGGGGGAATCAAACTTAGTTCAAATGAAAGGGTTTTTTATTTCAAATTCAACGGTGTATCACAATGAGGGTACCAAAGTAATAATTTTACCAAATTTTCAATTTTTTTTTTCAATTTTTCAACTGTTTTCTTCAGCTTACAAAAAACTAGTTAAAAGTAAAAATAGGCCAATCAGAAGTAAATTTGGACATGATAATTGCAGCATTTTAAATACCACTGGTTATTGTTGCAAATAAACATTAAATTGAAAATTTGGTAAAATTATTACTTTGTTACCCTCATTGTGATACACCGTTGAATTTGAAATAAAAAATCCTTTCATTTGAGCTAAGTTTGATTCCCCCTTTCCATTTAATTTTTTTCATTGAGATACCGTCCCTGCTTCTGTGGTGACGTCACAGATACTCTGTATACCTCAGATGAAATTACTGTAGGTCCCAAAAAGATTACCCAATTTTCAAAAAAATCTATTCGTTAGTTCCTGAGTTATAGCCTGTAAAAAAATCTTGGGACACTCTGTATTATTTCTAGTTGAGAAATTAGCTTCCTTGCGTTAACAAATGACTGGATGGTCGTTTGTGAGGTTTAGTAATTAAAAATTGCCGACGTTTCGGTCTTATACTAGGCCTTCCTCAGGGCTACAACAATATAACAGAATTGTTAGACCACTGCAGAGAATATAATAGGAACAAAACCGAAAAAACTGCTCTTTCCAATCATCATTTTATTACTGGTCATAATTTTAATTTTTCCAATTTTTTTAAAGTAATTTATTAATTGCTGCAGTAATTTATTTAATCGGTCACTAGGTTCCTAGGGTGACTAATAAAACATCAACTTTTGTGTATAATTATTAATCAACATATTTTCCTTTAAGGTTTCTATAGTATTTCGAGGCCTTTTTTGTAGAACGATTTATCTTTGACCTTGAAATAGGATTCAATTTCACTTCTATATTGGAGTTAAATCTTTTTCCCTAGAGCATTATTTTTAGTTCTGCAAAAAGGTAGTAGTCGCTGAGCAGCCAGATTCGGAGAATAATATGGATGGGGAAGCAATGGAGGAGTTCCTTCCAATGGAAGCGTTATTTTTTGTCAAAATCTACTTAATTATTCCATGTTCACAAATACTACTGAGCTCTCCACAATATATCGTTTTAGAAAAATAATGATTTTTAATAAACTCCATTTCTGATAGGTTAAAATTAAAGTTGGTGTCGAGACTCTCTCGACAGTATGAATATGGCTGCAGCATCGGCAATAATTCGCATGCGCAAACAGCCAAAAATATATTTACTTGAAATATTACTTTGTTACGTCAATTTTCTGAGCTGACCTGACCTGACGTACCCTTATGTTACCTCGCCCTGTAAATTATTCATCTGTTACCAGGTGCGTATCGAGCTTCATAAGTTTGGGGGGTGGGGGGGTAGTCTTGTTGAAGATGTCGACTCGTCAAGTAAAATTTGCCGACTGTACAATACGACTAGCCGACTTCCCAGTCATATTTCTCGAGCATGATGACTACGGAATGAAAATGCCGACTCAGAGTCAGACTTGGTACAAAAGTTTGGGGGGGGGTCACACCCCCAACGCCCCCGCCAAATTCATACTGTCGGGAGACGCCTCCGGCTAACGAAAAGAATCACGTAGGTAAAATGACATTTGATAACGAAACATGTCAACTATCACATCGAGTCTCTATACCAACTTTAATTTCAACCAATCGGAAATGGAGTTTATAAAAATTATTTTTGCTAAGCTCAGTAGAATTTTGTTACCAATAAAACCCTTCCCCGTTGGTAGACATTTTTTTAGATTTTGAGGTTAGTAGGAAACTCCTACATTGAAGGTGCGATTCGTGCAATTTCACCATTGTTACGATCGACTTGTGACACGGTGCCATTACCTTGGCGAAAGAGCACTTTTTTTTTCTTTACTTGGGGTCGTTTTTTCGCAATTTCTTCCTTAAAACGCATGAATAACAGGGTGTTTAATTGGGAAATGCGCATACAGTAATGGTAAATAACCTATATTTTATGGGTCTTTCGTTCTTTAAGATTTAAGATTTATTATTTATTATTTTTTCAATTAATCATAACTTATGAACCACACTATACATTTTTATAATATTTGGTTCGTATATTCTTTGTCCATAGGGGCGTCGATTAACATAATAAAAAAAGTCTTATTAGAGATCCGGACTTAAAAAAATTAATAAGTAGGTTTCGAGTCGAAACAACACCCTGTATATTAGAAAACGAGTAAGGAATTTAATTTATCAGATTCGACATCCTAAAACCGGTTTCTGCCTTTCGGCTTCGTCAGTTAGGCTTTTCGAATCCAATAAAAAAAATTCCAAACTCGTACAAGTCAATAGCTATATCCGCTATAAGATAAAATTTTTAGATGTGCCGCCATCTATGATTAGAAGAGAGTATTGACAATTACTAAAAGCAAAAAATTCCCGGTGTATTGGGGTTGCATACACAATTTGCATTGTGTGTTGCAAAGCTTTTATTTGACTGATTCTAGTCAAAATGTCACTCTCTTCTTTCGTATCCCTTTCAGAGATTAATACAAAGTTAGAAAACGAGTAAGGAATTTAATTTATCAGATTCGACATCGGTTTTCTAACTTTGTATTAATCTCTGAAAGGGATACGAAAAAAGAGAGTGACATTTTGACTAGAATCAGTCAAATAAAAGCTTTGCAACACACAATGCAAATTGTGTATGCAACCCCAATACACCGGGAATTTTTTGCTTTTAGTAATTGTCAATACTCTCTTCTAATCATAGATGGCGGCACATCTAAAAATTTTATCTTATAGCGGATATAGCTATTGACTTGTACGAGTTTGGAATTTTATTTATTGGATTCGAAAAGCCTAACTGACGAAGCCGAAAGGCAGAAACCGGTCTTAGGATGTCGAATCTGATAAATTAAATTCCTTACTCGTTTTCTAACTTTGTATTAATCTCTGAAAGGGATACGAAAGAAGAGAGTGACATTTTGACTAGAATCAGTCAAATAAAAGCTTTGCAACACACAATGCAAATTGTGTATGCAACCCCAATACACCGGGAATTTTTTGCTTTTAGTAATTGTCAATACTCTCTTCTAATCATAGATGGCGGCACATCTAAAAACCCTCTATATTGTCACGACCCTAATGGTTGTGAGAATTATTAACTTATAATTATTTGCTACCTTTCTTTATGAAATAAAACCAGGTTAAACAGTAAACAAGTTTATTAACAACTATAAAAATATATACTTATAAAATACAAAGGGCCTTACCATAAGTTACACATATCTCTTCGTTGGGCACGTCACGCTGGCTTGGAGATAGGGCTGTACGATCTCGTACACACAATGACCCCTAGACAAGAGTCTTACGACTCCAAGACAAGAGTCTATGACTCCGAGACAAGAGTACCTTTATTGCTAACTCGGCGGATATTTATATCCCGCGAATTGGGTCCGACGTGACCAGCTCAATGTTATGTTATTAAAGAATACTATTATTGTTTATTCGAATCGCTGGTTTGATTATATAATTGTTTAATTTTCAGACAATTAAACAGATAAACTCATTCAACCGGCAACGTCGCAGCAAAGACGTTTGGAAACTGTGCTCAGACGGGATAGTTTTTTACTCTATTTCACAATAATATCACGCCATATATCTAACCGTTTCGTCTAGACAATAGAAAAAATATTACATGCTTGTTTACGCGGCTCACGCTAAAGAATCTTTCGAGAAGGTGTTGCGCAATCCGGGAAGGGATAAATTTGAAACCGAAAAACTTCGCCGAGCTTAACTCAGTGTGTCTCTAGCTGCGAATCAGGCTAGGACCCTCCAGTGTCTATTCATCACTCATGCAGAACACATGCAAAAAAATATTTTCTGACTGATGCGGTTTTTTTAGTTTTGTACTTATGTGCTAGTGTTTGTTAAGCACATAAGGTACTTAATACTTTGTTTATTGATTACTAGTGTAATGTAATCCTTTGTTACGTTGTTGTTTTATTCATTTATTTATTTAACAGTTTAATAAAAGGTTAACCCCAAACATCGTAATCGATTGGATGAAAATCGGGCCCGCTTGCAGGTCAGTTGTGAGGTTCTCCTCTGCCTATCCAATGATTGGGAAGTTGTCATTTAAACAAAAATAACATTGCATCAAATCTATATTAAAGGTTAAACGTAACAGAAAATCAAAAAACTAGAATTTTCTTTGTCCGCATCTAATTATTTTTTTAGCTAGAGCATGATCATTCTTGATAATAATAATAAAATATGGCAGTCTGTACGTATTGTTTAATTTGTTGTTTTAATAAAGTTTTTACGCATACAGGGTGTTTGAAAGTTAGTCATTGATAATAATAATTTGCCACAAATACGGACCTGTCCTTTCGTTTTTCAATAAGTTTGGGATCCAGAAATTAGGATAAGAAAAAATAGTTAATGATTTTTATGGATTAAAGGTGGAAAAGTACCATTTGGGATAGAAAATTTATTTTTTATTAAATTTTGTGCCACCTCATTATCGAAACTCAAGTTAAGAAGTAAAAATTTGTAAGGGTAAACACCAAATACATATTTAGTCTTACTTATTTTTTTCTGCCCATTCCAAATTTGTAAATAAAATTTTAAAATATTGATATATAGGGTGTTGTTTCGATTCGAAACCTACTCATTAATTTTTTTAAGTCCGGACCTGGAATAAGACTTTTTTTATTATGTTAATATTAATAAAATGTATAGGGTGGTTCATAACTTATTTGAAAAAATGGGGAAAATCAATAAATTTCCCTGTATCTTGGTTATAAAGAACGATAGACCCATAAAATATAGGATATTTAGAAGCTCATCGGTGTCCTCCATCTACCCTTACTGTATGCGCATTTCCCAATGAATCACCCTGTATAATATTTGGTATTGATGGTTCTTCCTTTCTCAAATTAATCTATAACTAAAATATCGTGCGCAACCCAAAATACAGAGGCCAAAACCTTACCAGCTGACGTTTGTGTTGTTGGTTGCTTTGCACCAAGGATGATAAACTATAGAGAAGGATGGGCTACTTAACTCAATCTGTCAGACTGAAAATTAAGTCATGAAATACTGCACATAACCTCAAACCTACTTAAAAACGTAAACAAAACAAAAATGGATTTGTGGTGTATTTGCAATTACCTATACTTTAAGTATTTTCTGTAGTTAATGTGAAATGACACACCAATCCTGCCTTCTTATAAACAGAGTACTCTGCATTACAGCCAGAGACAACACAATTAGCACCCGGTATAATTATTAGGTAAGATTATAAATAATTCCTATTAAATAATCTGTTGATGATATTTAATTATTGTAAATATTGATAACATTCCTGCCTTTTTTTAAAAAGAATTATCTAAAACAAAATATACTGGGTGTTTCATAATTAAACCTACATACGTTAACTGTAAATAGAGGGTACTTGGGTGATTCCAAATAACCTTGGTTAATGGGTCTAACGACTTTAATAACCGAGATACGGGGTGTTTCATCCATTTCGGCCAACATTTTGATAATCCGTAACTTTAGAACCACCCTGTAGATTTCTCTCATACTTGGTACAGGTGTAGAGTGTTAATAGCCCAATCCTATAGTGTAAAAACTACCATTAAAATCCAGATCTGGATTAAGAAGAATTTGCAAAATTTGAAAATTCCCAAAACAACACCCTGTATATCAAATTTCTTAAAATTGGGATGGATATTTGAAAAGAACGGAAAAAAATGAGTTTAAGTGCACATCCCATTCTACTACTGGTAGAAATACCTGGTTGATTTCTTTCATACTTGGTACAGGTATCATTTTTTAGTAGCCCAATCGTATAATGTAAGGACTATACTACAGTTAAAATCCAGATATGGATTAAGAAAAATTTGTATAATTTGAAAATCCCCAACGCAACACGCTGTACATCAGATATTTTTTAAATTGTATCAGATATTCGAAACGAATGGAAAAAACTGAGATTTTCTGACATATTTTTATAAATGCACATCTTACTAAACTTTTAAAGTAAATTCAATTAATGCAATACATATTGTCATTTTTATAAGCCATAACTTTGGAAACACCCTGTAGATTACGTTCATATTTGGTACGGATAGATTGTTTAAATAGCCCAATCGTACAATACAAGAACTAACGTTAAAATACAGATCCGGATTAAAAAAAAATTGTAAAAGTTGGTAATCTCTAAAAATAGCATCCTGTATATCAGATTTTTTTAAATGTAATCGGATACCTATTTAAAAAAGAAAAAAAAAGACAAAAGATGTGTTATACTAAAATATTTTTATAAGTGCACAAGAGCGTTCTACAAAAAAATACAGATTTAATTTTTCGGATTAATTCCGGATACAAAGCTCATTAAACAGTCAGCTTCATCAATAACAAATCTCTTTTCTTTTTTCAAGTAGGTATAGTAGAACCCACTTGTTTATGAGAATGAAAAAACGTTATAAAAACACAAAGGATACCGCCAATAGAAGGAATGCTGATGAATCTGGACATTTTTGAGCAGTTTAATGTCGAAAACACCATACACTGTCCATATACATAAAAATAAAATAAAATTTTGGCTATTAGGACCACCGTGTAAAGATTCAATAACCAACTTAGCTGGATATCGTTATAGGTGAGAATGGCGTATAATTATTTAATATGAATTTACATTTTAATTTCTATAATGCATATTAGATTTGAATAGAGGTTGATATCTTCATTTTTTGATCTCTTGTGAGATTAACAAACGTTACTAATTCTACTAATTCTCTCAAATTTTAATTCTAAAATTAAAAACACAGCAAATAAAGTCATAAATATTATAAATTAATTAAGCTTACCTACCCTATCTCAATCCTCACCATCGGATTCACTGTCATCAACATTGATAATAAATTGGGTCGGACTCGTTACATAAGAATTTTCTTCTTTGATGACATGTTTGATTTTTTTCTGCCAATCATCAGCTGAAATTTTGTTAATTTCTTCTTTTACCAAATTTGCAACCAACCCGTCAAATTTGGAAAACACATTATGACGCCTTATTCTTTTTTTAAGTTGTCCCCAAATTAATTCTATGGGGTTAAATACACAAAAATAGGGCGGAAGGCGCAATATCTCGTGGCCCCTTTTTGATGCCATTTCATCAATAAAGAATTTTTTTTCAAATGGTTGTGTGCCTAATACTTGAAGCAGTTGTTTTTTTGTATAATTTTCTTCGAAATAAAGTTCATGATTTCTTAAAAATTCCTGAATCTCAGACTTATTTGAGTTGGTATTTGGAACTTTTTCTATTAAGCGGGAATGATATGAAGCATTATCCATCACTATGATGCTATTCTCTTCAATATTGTTTTACAGCTGATTTTCAAACCAATCTTCAAAACTTTCTCCAGACATATTTTTGTGGTAATCGAAATTACAATCTTCCAAATTTTTTCCAGAGAGTTTGAGGCAATTTTGTACCCACCCTGAGTCCGATCCACAGTGAAGAATTAATTGTAAGTCGAGTTCCCTTGTTACAAGGAGCATTTACTGAACATCTTCTTGTTCCGTCAGACCATCCTTTCTTTGGCGTATCGTGGGTATCGAACCACGTTTTATCTAAATAGTATATTTTTCTGTTACTATTTCGAGATGCCTTAATTTTTTCCAAATATTGTATCCTCCATTTTATGATCCTCTGGCTTTCCATTATTACAGTCCTCTTGTTGATAGTTTGGTATTTAAATCCAATTTTCGATATCCAACGCTGTGTTGTGCTTTTAGAAATTCTTAAATCTGGCCTTTTACTTTTTAGTAAAGAAAATATACTATCCACTGTTGGGAACTCATTTCTTTGGTAAGATTCATAAATAATACTACCAATTAATTTTGATATTGAAGGATCTAAAGTTTTAACACATCCTTTATTACACCTCTCTTTACGATTTTTTGGACCATTCTTTATAATTCTATAAAGAGTGCTAATGGGACAATTTGTTAAAAAAGATGTTTTTTCAATGGCACTCCTTTCACCTTCGGAAGTTACAATATTCTTATAAACATTTATACATATGGTTTGGGCATCTTTACAAAGATATTGTTTTTTCGAGGTGGATATTTCTTGATACTCTGAAGTTCTTTCGGAGCTACAGGAATCTTTGGGACTACAACCTGATACCACATAATCCATTGGAATATCATTTAATGATTGTTCCGATTCTTTAGATCCACTTAAAGAAACTGTATTTTCCCAAGGACGAAACATATTGAAATTGACACCGAATAAATAAATAAGAAGTACACTGTAACAATGTTTCAAAATAAAAAAAGTATGTATATACACGGGCTAATTAAACAATCTACCTGTACCAAATATGAAAGAAATCTACAGGGTGTTTCCACAGTTATGGCTGACAATGAGAATATGTATTGCATTAATTGAATTTACTTTAAAAATTTAGTAATGCGTAGAACGATATGTGCATTTATAAAAATATGTAAGTATATCTCAGTTTTTTCCATTCGTTTCGAATGTCTAATCCAATTTAAAAAAAAATCTGATGTACAGCGTGTTGCGTTGGGGATTTTCAAATTTTACAAATTTTTCTTAATCCGTATATGGATTTTCACCTTAGTATAGTCCTTACATTATACGATTGGGCTACTAAAAAATGATACCTGTACCAAATATGAAAGAAATCTACCAGGTATTTCGAAAGTTACTGCTTGTGAAAATGAAAAAATGCATTTGATGTAATTTGACGTTAAAACTCCAGTAGTAGAATGGGATGTGAACATAAAAAAAAATTTCACTTTAACTCATTTTTTTCCGTTCTTTTCAAATATCCATCCCAATTTTAAAAAATCTGATATACAGGGTGTTGTTTTGGGGATTTTCAAATTTTGCAAATTCTTCTTAATCCGGATCTGGATTTTAATTGTAGTTCTTACACTATAGGATTAGGCTATTAATACATTATACCTGTACCAAGTATGAGAGAAATCTACAGGGTCGTTCTAAAGTTAAGGCTTATCAAAATATTGGCCGAAATGGATGAAACACCCCGTATCTCGGTTAATAAATGCGTTAGACCCATTAACCAAAGTTACTTAGAATCACCCAAGTACCCTCTATTTACAGTTAACGTAAGTCGGTTTAACTATGAAATACCCTGTATAAAATACGTAATAACTAAAAGTTCAGAAAAACAATAAAATATTTAAAACTACTACAAGAAGCGATTAGCGATGTTTTGACAATTGATAGTGACATAAGTCATAAAATACACTTACATTGTTTCTTATGGAAGTGGCCCATCCTTCTCTCTAGTTTATCATCATCCTTGGCTTGCACTTCACTTCACTTACATCATATATGCTTCGCTAGATACGGCATCCTATAGTGTTTGTCTGGCTCTAGAGTGGTAAAGACGAAAGGGGGTGAAGGGGCAATAGCATACCATGATACAGTGGCGTACCATTCGGAATATTTTGGTACAGTGTAATATATTGTCATATTTATACAACACATATTTCATTTTTTAAGGATTGAGTGACTGTAGGTTACAGTAAAATGGGAATTAATGTGAATCGAAAATAAATAAAATAGCATGCATACGAAAATTGTTTGGAATGGGAATAATCTGAGAGGTTGAATACCATCATCTTGCGCTTCTGTAAATATTTTTTTATAGCAAATTAAAAATCCCATTGATTATAAACTCGTTAATATAGAAAAAACAAAATGAAAAGTTGGTAGGTATATTAATACAAAAGATACCTACGTCAAAAATGAACCTTCATATAGATTAGGTTGTAGGAGTAATGAATGAAAAATTTACTGATGAACATGGTTTATTTTAATAAAACATAAATTGACATACAATAGATAGATATTTAAACAATTCATTTACAATTCAAATAAAGTATACATAATTTAAGTTTAGTTCTTATTTTCACTTCCTGTCCTATCCAGCGTTGTCAAACCTGGTGAAATTTCACCAGATCTGGTGATTTTAATATCGATTTGGTGAAAACTAACAAAATACCTAATAACTGGTGATTTTTACTACTTTCTACAGAAGTTTCATGTAACAGTATATCTAAGTTAGTGTTAACTATCGATAATAGTCACATCAGAAGATACAAGTTTCAAAAATAAAAAAAGGGGATGGTACTGCGGCTTTTCCTGAATTAATTCGAGTTGTTTCTATATTTAACACCTTCCTCAGAGCAGTGATTGTGTTGAGCGAATATTCAGCTCAATCAATTTAAATAAAACTAAAACAAGAAATAGATTAAGTGCAACTACGTTAAGTGGTATGTTACACAGTAAAAGAATCATTAGTAAGGATGGCAAAGAATGTCATAATTATGATATACCACCAGAAATGTTAAAAAAGCATAATAAAAATATGTATTTAAAAAATGAATGTTTTTTGTTGTTGTTACTATTATTATTATTATTACATTTTTAATAAAGTTTCTTTTTGAAAACCTTTTTTTATTCTAAAAATAAGTAGTATTTAAAATCTGGTGAAAAATATTTGAAATCTGGCAACTTTTTCATCTGGTGATGGTGATTTATTTTTTTTTTCGTCTGGCAACACTGGTCCTATCCAACAACACGCCTATGGAATACATACCGATGACAGCACCTTTCTCAAATTTGATTTGTACACTTAACAAGGCTTTGGCATTTTGTTGAGAAATGCGACCACTGTTCCCTAAACTAATTGTACCTAGCAAAAACTTTCAAAAAACTATAAAAATACACAAAATTGGCACAATAATTCCCAAAAAACAGAATATCTGACATCTGTCAAAATTTACGATATGAGCGGATATCGTCGAAATTTGAAATCGACCAATCAGTGGGATAACCTGAATACCGTATCTAGCGTAGCATATATGATCTAAGGTTGTTCACTCGGCTGACTACCGATTTGACTCTGAGTATACTGATAGAGCCATTTTTCATCCATCAAAATATAAAAAAGGTTTATCTCAAAATATTTCTAAACTGATTGGGAGACAGCCCTTTCCTAAGGTTTAAGTGAAATAGCCGAATTTGACTGCTTTCCTTGCTTATATTTTTGTTAAAATTAAGATTTTAAGATTTGATTAAAAAATGTATACCTTTCATAGAACAAGATGTTTAATTTTTTAGAAAATAGAAAAAATTAATTTTTTGTTAGGTATTAAATGACTGGGTAGAATTTACATTTTTGTTAAATTTTTAATTCAACCTTAAAAACGAGTTATTTTATTTCTGACAATTTTTTTTAACTTTAACTTAATTTAAAGGTTGTGGTCCAAATAAAGAATATATCCATTTACAACTAAGTCATATACCCGCTGCGACGATACTTAACAAGTTACCAGGAATAAAACAAACAGCATTTGATTTTGCTGGAGTGGATATTCTGAAAGAGCCGATCCCCATAGTACCTACAGTTCATTATGCAATGGGAGGAATTCCGACGAATTACATGGGTCAAGTTATGACGCAAGTGGTAAATATTTATGTTTATCACAATTTTTCAAACTAATTAAAGGTGTTTCTTTTTTTTTATTTATTAAAATACCCCTTACGGGCATTTGCTAATATTATAATCTGATTACAACACGATTAATGAGTAATTTAAGGGCGGGGTCTTCCTGTGTATAAAATCCTATGCTAACCAAAAGTTAAATCGACTGATTTCCGAATGTAATGGGATTTAAAACATAATTTTCAGACAAATTAAAGATAAAGGCCTAACTTAGGTAGTCTTACTATTTTAAATCGATAAATTTATTATTTTCTATGAAAACGACAGCTTTAAAATCATCCAATTTTTTTAACCTTAAAAGTGGCATTTAACAATCTGTATATCCTAGATTCTGAAAAAATAAGAAAAATAAACATTAACTTGACCTAAGTTAAACCTTTATCTACAATGTGATTTAATCAGAATACATCAAAATACTTTAATATATGAAATCAGTCGTTTTGAAATTTTGAAGTCATTTTATAGGAACTTCGAATTAAATTGATAGTTTGGTCAAAAAATGGCGACTAACACTTCTTAGTCCATAAGTATGTAGTATATATGTATATAATTATATATAGATCATATAGGTTTTAACACTGCAAGAAAGATGGTGCCCTAAGCAAATCTACTTTGCACCGCATGCAAATGGATCAGCTGGTATGTTTAGCGGGGTCATACCATAATTAGCCCAGTTGTCAGAGACTTTAACCTCTCATAAAATGTTATATCGCTTTAAAAGGTGTAGAAAGCGATAAAAAAATCTTTGCTGCTCTAAAGTGTATGCTAAATTCGAAAAACTAATAGCACAGCACGTGAAAGAGCAGAAAATTTTACTATTATTTATATTTCAGATAACATTTGTTCATTTTAAATTTTATTTTAATGTAATAAACTTAAATATTTCTTTTCAAATTATATTGTTAATTTTATATTTTGTTTGTTAACTGTTTTATTTTATTCATTGAATTGTTTTCATTATTCTAGAATAAATTATTGATATTTTGCAAACTATAAACGTCACTAATATTCTATCGACGGTTTCCTGGTATGTTGATACTTAATAGCAAATTTTATCTCAAACTATAAAAATGCCATTTTTGGTTTTACTGTACAACTCAAGAAAATCAATAAACCCTGATTTTTTTTTATCTCTAATTTTTCCAAAAAATTCCATTTTTTCCAATTTCCAATAATAAAATTTCCAATTTTCCAATAATAAAAGAAACATGAACTCAAAACACAAAAATAAGAAGGCTGCAATTGTATTATTGTCTTTGTAAATAAAATTTTCTTATTTGGTTTGTCATTTTTATATTTATGCAATTTTTTTATTCTCATAAACATTTAAAAAACTTTAATCAGAAAGAAACATTCTAAGTACGAAATAAAACTTTAAAATATACGTACCTATACGAATTTAATAATATATCATGAATTTAAATTTTCGCGGGAACTCACAGCTGTTGGTTGAAACAGTTCATTTGGCAACGTGGGTTAGATAACGTTTCGTCTAAAAGTTGACGAGATTTTAAAGCATTTATATTTGCATGTATATTTTTTATTACTCTGAACACGAGATGCTTGTTGCGCATGTCGTTTAACTGTCATAACGCGGGAATTTTTAAAAATAATTCAAAATTATTTGAGTCGATATGTTATCTATCCATTAGAATAAAAATATATAAAGTATTTTAGAAAAGAATTAGAGGTAATATTATAAAGTAAACGATAAGAATATATATATTCAAAATAAATGATATTTTGTATGACTTTCATAATAAATTAATTTTTACTTTTTAATAGTTATAGTCTATTTTTATGTATGAGAGAGTATTAAAATAATAAAGCGTTCGTAATCCATAGGCGTACCACTTCTTTTAGTAGACAGTTAAAATATTTTGTGAAGTTATACCTCGAGTAGTTTCGTATGAAATAACCTTTGAATAAATATAATAAATATATCGGGTGTACACTTATATTTTCACCTAATTAACCTGCTTATAACTTCTAAGCAGCTGAAGGTAAAAAAATGCAATTTTTTCTAAAATATTTTATTTTTCCACTAGGTATGTTAAGAACATTGTGTCAAACGGGTTATGTAGGTATAAGGGTTTAAACTTTGACTTTTAAACAACGTTACGTTCATAAATAATAATTTTAATATAAAAACTACTTCTTACCTACAAATCCAAATCAGAAGATGAACTGTCGCAACCAATATTTACAATGAGTGGCTCGATCATTTCATCAGTAATATTGTCCAACTTCCACATTTTCTCTTCTTCTTTAATCGTATGATTTACTGCCTTTTCCCAGTTTTCAGGCTTCACATTATTTACAGCCTCCAAAAAGAACTGTTTAACATCACTCATTTTAAAAGAATTATTTTTTCCTGAAACTTCTCCCTTTATCTGTGCCCATATCAGTTCAATCGGGTTTACTTCGCAATGATATGGTGGTGATCTAACCACCGTCATCCCACGATTTTTTGCAATTTCATCAATTTCATATTTTTTTAATTTCTCTTTATGAAGGGAACACAAATGATACAGTTCTCTTCTCACAGAACCGGGATGGAACTTAATATTCTTTGAATTTAGCCAATTCTGTAAATCTTTTTTTAACCACTTGGTTGTGGGCATTTTTTCTGTAAGTCTCGAGTGATAACTTGCATTATCCATTACTATTATACAGTTCTGAGGAAGAAGATCTATCATTTGTTCGAACCACTTTTTAAAGACATCAGCATTCATGTCCTCATGGTAGTCACCGGTACGAGTAGATTCAAAAGTCAATAAACCACCTTTAACAAAACCGTTTGAACTATTATCAGTCTGCGCCCCTTTCCTGATGGTGGATTTAAACCAGTAGATAAATTATTTAAAAAAGCCTGTCTTCGACTTGTAACAGTTTCATCTTGTCAAAATTTATTTGATGTATGTCCCTCGTTGATCCATGTTTCATCTAAATAAAATATATTTCTTCTTTGGTTTCTCATTTCTTTTATAGTCCTTAGGTAATTTCTTCTCCATACTACAATATCGCTTCTTTCTATTAAAATAGACTTTCTGGAATGTTTTTTCCATAGAAAACCTATTTCTTTTAAAAGTTTCCATAGTGTGCTTCGACTCATTTCAGGGTAATCCTTATCATCTCGAACCGTGGCAAGAACTTTGTCTACTGTCGGAAATTCTTTTCTAAAGAAGAACGCATGCACTTTCCTTCGAAGTCTTTCTTTCAAATGATTTTCCATTTCAAATTTTGGTTTTCCTGGAGCTTTACGTGCTATTTGAAACTCGCCACATTTCTCTTCTTTAACAACTCTGTAAATAGTAGATTTCCCAACACCAAGCGTACTACTAACTAATACCACTGTGTCATCAACACTTTTACATAAATGTTTGTCTGTAAATGATTTAAAACAATTAAATATTAATGTTTTTTCATTAACTGTTAAAGGACCGATTTTTTGTCGTTTACGCGGTACTTCCAAATTTTCCATGATCACACTAGAATTCACAATAGACTGCACACTGCACCTTGCATGTTGCAACTAAACGACATTTAGTAAGCTGTCAAGAATACACAACTGGACCTCCTTACTAAGGGATTTATCTACTTATAATTCGATTACTGTAAGAAATTCTTGGAATTAAAATAAAACAAAATTGGCAAATAGGTACTTATTGAAAATAATCTTAAGATACGGCTATGTTATCTTTAATACACAGGGCTTTTGGCCTGTCTAAACCTTTTTCTATTGTTCTGTACAGCTTATGGTTATAAAAGACCAATAAAAGACGCAAAACTTGTATTAGCTCAGGTACATTTATGACAATTTTAGGAAATATTTAGATTATTCCGTAAAAATATTTAAAATGACCGTACTAAGTTTTGCATTAGAAATGCTGTTTTATTACTCTCTCATGCATAAAAATAGACCATAGTATGTGTAGGAATCATGATTTTTTTAATCAGTTATAATCACTACTAAATTGTCAATGTTTCAAATTATTACTTTCCATGGAACACTTATTTATCAAATTAAAAAAATGTAATAATTTTGTATAGACCAATATAATGAAAAAATTAAATATGCGAATTTTGTCATGAAAATAATATTCTGAACAACTTTTTCTAATGTTTTTCGATATCTCTAACGCGAAGCAAAATATCGAGAGTTTGAAGTTCTGATTTTATCTGATTATCTTAAAAAATGTGACCCGTCACTTTGTTCAATTGTGCAAAAATTTAAAAGAAAACCTAATTTACAATCGAAAAAGTTGGTTTACAAATTTTCAATTGTTTAACTTTATCAGAGTGCTCGTTTTCTTCGTAAAACCTCGGCTTTAAGATGATATGAAAAAAATATTGTTCGTATAGAATTTCAATTCGTATAAAATCTAAAAATAAATATTTTGATTTGCTGCTTATTTAAAACACAAAAAAGAACGTTTTCACAAAAAAAATATTTTCGGTCTTCCGTGCAGAAATAATAATATTGCATACTTTAAGGATCTTATTCCTTTGTATAAAATCCTATCCTGTAGACCAAAAGTTAAATCGACTGATTTCTGAATGTAATAGGATTTAAAATTTAATTTCCAGACAATTTTTTTTAATCTTTAATAGTACTTTTATCAACGCTGCTTTGTACACTCTATGGAATATTTTTTTTCAAGAAATACAGCAGAAAGATTTTTTTAGGCTTCAAAGAACACTAAACGACAAAAGAATTTAACAGTGTAAACTGTAAACACACTGAAATCAAAACAAATCCCAAGTTCACACACGCATGCGCAGGCAGCAGGACTCTTGTGCAATTCCGGACCTTTGCCATTTATCACTTCGTGAATACTTTGGATTAGTAAAAAGGTCAAAAGTTAATATCTATAATACGGTAAGCGTATTGTATTATTTGCCTCAGTAACCCGAGTTAAATAACGCCGGCGCCGTCCGATTGCTCACGAAATCTTTTTGATGATACTAAATATTGTTCTCCCCTTGTATTAAACATAATAAACAGTGAATTTCTAGAATGATTTTTGTAACGAGAAAATTTCAAAGGAAGGTTTCTGTAACTATTTTGTTTAATTTAAGCATTTATCACGAGATACCAGCACCTCCCGGGCAGCATCTTATTTGACATAATTTGGCTGATATTTGACGTACAAGACCGCGCCCTTAACGTGTATTCACTACTGTGCAGAATGGTCTGCTTTTTTCTGTAACTTTCATTTACACTAACTCAAACGGTTTCTTCCTCTGGAGTCTTCTAACTAGATAGTAGCTGGATGGCCTCGACATTCACATGGAATCGTTGTTCTTGCAAATTTGTTAATTGTCTGGTTAAGAGCAAACCGAACCCCTTGAAAAATTTTAAAATCATTCTAAGCCTTTAGTTTTAGTTTGATTTTTGTGAAATTTTCAGGAAATACTAATAATTACAAAACTTAGGGTGGAGATCCCTTGATTTTTTTGTAAACCTTCGAAAAATATTTATTTTGTTAATTTTAAATGGAAAATCACAAAAAGAAGGGTCCGCGCCATTCTGTATTAAATCCCTTTTCTTAAATATCTTTGCATAGTACTGCTTCATCCTTTCAGAAATTTAAAGCTCTCAATATTATCGAGAAACATTTCATAGCCAAGTATTCACAGTGGCGCGCATATAAATATAATTTTATATTAGAAAACCATCATAAAATTTTTTATGCGTTTAATGTTTAGTGGTGTCAAAGAGTTTGTCTAAGTATTTTTAATATAATTAAAATTTCATACAAGGTCAGATCAAATGTTTAATTAATGGAATGGAACAGAATAAAATATGGTTCGTCATTCTTTATACAGGGTGCGCCAATTATTTCCACTCGATCTCTAGCACCGAAACTAAAAGAGATATCAACAAGATTTTTTGTAGGGGTAGACAGTGTCACTCGGACTACAATTTTAAAATATTTTGATATATACAGGGTGGCTAATTTTTATGGAATGAAAATTAATTTGGTTTTTTTTAAATTGAACACCCTGTATACAATTATGTATTCTGAATCTACTTAATATTAGATTTACGGTAGTTTTTTGTATTTGTAAATCCGACGCGACGTTGACAAGTTATTCCTATTTTAAGCAGATTTAATGAAAAAACAGCACTTCAGAAATATTAGCACAAAAACCATATTTTTTAAAAAATTCCTCAAAAAAGATACTATGATGTAAATGAAACATGCACCTATCACAATAATCACACAACATCTTCACCTGTTGCACAGGGTGTTTGCCGATGGCGTGCCAATAGCCTAGTTTTCAAATGGCAATAACTTAATTTTTTCAAATGGGAAACCCTGTATATTTTTCTTCAGTTAGAAGCTATCCTTAATACGCATTAAAAAAATATAGGGTTTTGCACATCTAACTTTACTATTTACTTTAATAATTGACGTTAAGTGACAAACAACATATTTTACACAGTTTTTAATAAGAAATCAAGTTACCTATGAAAATGACAGTAGGTATATTTTGTTATGGCATTAATTGTCAACATAAAATTTTGTATTGTATCACGTCTAGGTACTATATTTAATCGGTATTGTGTATAATAAATGGATTTTAATAAGAATTATAGTGTTCAAGAAAATATTGATATGATATGGATACTGGCTGAAAGTCAAAAAAATGCGTTTCTTGCTAGTAGGGTCTATCGTCAAAGATACCCAGAAAGACGTCATCCACAAAAGGATACTTTTGAGAATTTAAAGAATAGATTTGATAGAACAGGAACCGTCAAGTATGAAAAACATTCACGTGAAACTATAGCTGTTACTATTGACAACGAATATAAGGTAATGATCAGTATAGTTGAAGATCCCAATATAAGCACAAGGCAATTAAGCCATCAGTTAGATATTTCCAATACCACAATTAGACGCATAATAAAAAAGAATAAATATCACCCCTATCATATCCAGCTTCACCAAGAATTGTTACCACGTGATTTCGCGCGTAGAGTGGAATACTGTAGATGGTTTTTAAACAAAGTTTTATTCTCAGACGAAGCCACGTTTCATAAGAACAGTTGTGTAAATAGCCACAACTTCCATTATTATTCGGACCACAATGAACATTTATTTAGAACCACATCACAGTATCTATGGTCTTTGAATGTGTGGGCGGGAATAATAGGTGATTATGTAATTGGTCCCTATTTCTTTGATGGGACTGTAAATGGAGCTATATTTTTAGATTTTTTAGAACATGATTTTCGCAACGTATTGCAAAATGTGCCTCAAAATTATCGCAACGGAATGTGGTTTCAATTAGATGGTGCCACACCACATTACCTATTAGATGTTCGCAATTGGTTAAATAGGGAATTTCAGGATAGTTGGATAGGAAGGGGAGGACCTATAAATTGGCCTACTAGATCGCCTTGCCTTACACCTTGCGATTTTTTCTTGTAGGGTTTTATTAAAAATATTGTTTACAAATAGTCTAAGAGCTGGAGCCGAAAAACTCTTTGATCTTTGATATGGACAAACTCGATTAAAACTCATTGTATTACTAAACAGGATTACATATCCGAGCTCTCCGACACTTTCAGTGGTGCAGGACTTAGGTACGGATGACCAAAGTGGCCATTTTTTTCTTAAACGCAAACTATCGATGATACGTGTGATTTTTTTGGGGATGGAAGATTATAAGCTACTTATTATATATTCCAACTCTCCGACAGCTACTTGGTGGCTGACAGGGGTTAAGTTGGCAAAAATTAAAAAAAAAACAAATCACAACTGATATGTCGGAGAAATTGACTACTGCTTTCTCATTATATAATAAATCATGTGTGAAAATCTCCGACAGCTACGTTGGTGCATAAGGCAGTAAAATGGGATTTTATAGACGCGCCCCCGAGACTCGCGCCATTCACATTTATCATATGCATACGTATTTTATCGATAAAAACTCGTACAAATTCAATTTTTTATCTGAAAATTAACATTTTTGTGTTTATTAATGTAATAATTTACTTACCCCATTTTTGTTGAATTGAATTATATATTTCATTATAATTAATTTCACTTGCGAATACTTAGCTATAGTCTATTCAACCAACTTATGTCTCTAAAAGATTAACATAATTCGCCGAATAACTTTGTTTGCAGTGAAAGGCACGGTAAACTGCACTGGATTTTGGTAAATATATTTAATTTTAGCAAACTGTTAAACATTAAGAAAGAACACCAGTGCAGTTTACCGTGCCTTTCACTTCAACAGAGGTTTTCTGCAAATTCCGTTTAATCGTTTAGAGACATAAGTTGGTTGAATGAGCTATACCCAAGAAGGAAATATTATTTATGATTTTACAGTTAATGTAATACATAGGTGAAAAATAATGTTATATTTGTAGTTATTTTATGAGAAATTTTTCTTCGATTTAAATTAATAAAAAGTAAAACATAAAAAATAAAATAAAAAATGTAACGTTTTTTTCGAGATATATTGCAAATAATGCATATTCCGTCAGTAAATTTATCTGTGCCTGAAGAATTCGATAAAGATTCATCTGCCGCTGTGCAAGGTTCATCTACCAGCATTGAAGATTCATCTGCCGTTGCCGAAGATTTCTCTAGTGGTGTTCTTCTTGCCTGACATCGAAGTTCCTGGTTGATCTATTAAAATCAATATATCGAGCATTATATAATTGTAAAATGAAGTTTACAATTATGGAAGAAGAAATGTTGAAATACAGTAAATTCATTTTTACGCAGCGGAATTTCGCCAACTTTTCGCTAGCGGAGTGTCGTAACAAACCGTACCTTTTACTTGTGAATATCTTAAATTTTATAAACACGACGATAACAAATAACGAGAAAAACGAAAAACTTTCATTATAAATGAAGGAAAAAATCACTAAAAAGACATGAGAAACGGGAGAAATAATATATAAAATACTTTCATAAAACAGAAATAAAAATACTATATAGAAAATAACTGTTATGACAATTACTTACCAATATTACATTTAATTTTTTTATACTGCTCTATGACTAATTTATTCGCAGTCGTAAACAATCTGTAGCAGGTCCGATGATACACATGCAAATTGTCAATTTCTTCCGGTAGAACCTCATCACTATATTTAATATTGCACGTTATTCTAATTTCTAGTTTGTCTCTGCAGGTTTTCAATGTCTTTTCATTAAATAATATTACTTTTTCATTTTCAACCTTGCAAAATTTAAAAATACACGCCATTTTAATAAAATAAATTATTGTTTTGTTAGGTCTAAGCCTAAGCAAGAATGTGTCAATTATCTATGTGAGCAATGGTTTTTAAAAAGCTACTGATCTTGAAGCTTGTGTATAAAGGTATATTATAATAAATCAACAAAATAAAACAAAGAACTCTTTTACAGTAATATTTTGTATATCTGTTCATTTTTAGAGATTATATATTTTTAAATTTTACAACTTTGGAACATTACCGAATTTAGTGGTTGAATAATATACTTGGAGATTCAATATCTGATGATATACATATAGTACCTATGTTATAAATTATTATAAAATTGCCCAATAAACATAAAAATGTTAATTTTCAGATAAAAAATTGAATTTGTACGAGTTTTTATCGATAAACGTGAATGGCGCGAGTCTCGGGGGCGCGTCTATAAAATCCCATTTTACTGCCTTATGCACCAACGTAGCTGTCGGAGATTTTCACACATGATTTATTATATAATGAGAAAGCAGTAGTCAATTTCTCCGACATATCAGTTGTGATTTGTTTTTTTTTAATTTTTGGCAACTTAACCCCTGTCAGCCACCAAGTAGCTGTCGGAGAGTTGGAATATATAATAAGTAGCTTATAATCTTCCATCCTAAAAAAATCACACGTATCATCGATAGTTTGCGTTTAAGAAAAAAATGGCCACTTTGGTCATCCGTACCTAAGTCCTGCACTACTGAAAATGTCGGAGAGCTCGGATATGTAATCCTGTTTAGTAATACAATGAGTTTTAATCGAGTTTGTCCATATCAAAGATCAAAGAGTTTTTCGGCTCCAGTTCTCCTACTAAAAGAAGAGGTTACCACAAAAGAAAATATGAAAGAAAGAATTACTGCAGCATTTAAACAGGTGACCCATGCCATGCTAAGAGATGTGCGTAAATCAATGAAAAAAAGGGCAAGAAAATGTATAAATGAAAATGGAAGACATTTTGAACACCTACTATAAATTTTAATTTTCATTGTTGTAGTTTTCTTACGATTATTTTTTTCATCTGTCAAAACAGTCAGATTTTGTGGTTTCAGCCAATAACAACTCAGGATCCTAACCAATCATTGTGTTTTATACTGATTATTTTTTTCATCTGTCAAAACAGTCAGATTTTGTGGTTTCAGCCAATAACAACTCAGGATCCTAACCAATCATTGTGTTTTATACTGATTATTTTTTTCATCTGTCAAAACAGTCAGTTTATGTGGTTTCAGCCAATAAGAGCTCAGGATCCTAACCAATCATTGTGTTTTATACTGATAAAACAGCTTCGTCGTTTTTGTTTTTTGATTAAACTATGTTTACCTTTTTTGAAATGTCAAATGTAAACATTTAACAATTTTTATTATATTAAACTGTATTGCAAATCTATGTTAATAACCAAATTTCAAAATGTATTTGTAAACTAACCTGTTTTTATTAGTTTATTTCAAAAACGCCTTTAACATTTTTACATACCTCACTTTAACACTAAACTTAAAATTAATTAAATTAAGAAAGACATCATTTCATTCTTCTTCTTCGCTTTTATTTAAGGCGCCGTTTCGCGGGGTAGCCAGTCAAAAAATCGCCTTGGTGGCCCTGTATGTAAAACTATAACAGCTCAGGTTTCAATTTAAATTGGTAAAGAAAATTTTCAATATTTGTGTGTAAAGTGTCTTTTGCATAAATGACTATGTTCTCTGTTTTTAATACAAAATGATTCAAAAAATAATCCTTTCAAATACGACTCGTCCTCTGAAATTTTATAGATTAAATTTTTGATCTTCATACTCAAACGCCTTTATTTTAGGCAAAACCACTCAAACAAACTGATTTAAGATAAAATCACTCGTCCTGCGGACTCGTGATTTTATCAATCAGTTTGTTTTCGTGGTTTTTCCAAATAAAGCCGTTTTCGTGAAAACCAAAAATTTAATCGATAAAATTTGGAGGACTCGTGGTATTACCTTTGATTAAACTTTGTATAATTTTGTACTTATTAAAAATTGTGTAAAATATGTTGTTTGTCAGCTTCTAACTGAAGAAAAATATACAGGTTGTCCCATTTGAAAAAATTAAGTTATTGCCATTTGAAAACTAGACTATTGGTACGCCATCGGCAAACACCCTGTGCAACAGGTGAAGATGTTGTGTGATTATTGTGATAGGTGCATGTTTCATTTACATCATAGTAGCTTTTTTGAGGAATTTTTTAAAAAATGTGGTTTTTGTGCTAATATTTCTGAAGTGCTGTTTTTTCATTAAATCTGCTTAAAATAGGAATAACTTGTCAACGCCGCGTCGGATTTACAAATACAGGAAACTACCGTAAATCTAATATTAAGTAGAATCAGAAAACATAATCGTATACAGGGTGTTCAATTTAAAAAAACCAAATTAATTTTCATTCCACAAAAATTACATCAAAATATTTTAAAATTGTAGTCCGAGTGACACTGTCTACCCCTACAAAAAATCTTGTTGATATCTCTTTTAGTTTCGGTGCTAGAGATCGAGTGGGAATAATTGGCGCACCCTGTATGTACGCTTAAGTTTATCCCTTGAGCTATCGCGGATTCTCAATCGTCTAGGAAACCTCGGATCGACCAACTCCAGAAGTAGGCAATTAAAAAAATATTTCCAATTTTTCGATCATCTGGTGAGCCCAAAAACTTCTATCTCGTGGAATCTAAAAAATTAAACATACATTAAATAATGCCTGTATCTCCTTCACTTTTCAACCGATTTGAATAAAATTTGGTACATAGATATGAGAGACCATTTTGGATTGACAGACGTATAAAAACAAAATGGCCGACTTCCGGTTTCTTCAGAAACGTCATCAATTTCGATTTTTTAAATGGAACACCCTATATATTTAATATTTTTTTGATTCTACGGCTCAAATTACATACGATAGTGTTGCAAAATTTTTTATTTTTCAATGAAATATTTTTTTTTTCAATAAATGATTATGTTTAGGTTTTAACAAAAACAAAATGGAACATAATGTATATCGTTGAATTGGTAATTAAATTCTTTATCGAATGGCAAGATGGCCCTCGGTAGGTACCATTTGAAAAAAAAAACGATTTATTCGTTAAAAATTAATTCAGAATATCTTATCGATGAAATGACTACTATATAAATTACTGTTACTGATGTCATCAAGACCTCCTATGCTATAAAAAATTCTGAGAAATTGAATTTTTTTATTTTTATATTAGTCCAGTAACTGAAGGGACAAAGCTGTAGATAAGTCTGTCCAGATTTCCATTGTGGCTTAATTTCTAGGTCTTGACGGTTGCTTCCAAGGGCAAAAAATTTCACCACGATTCCGACTTGGGAGAAGGCTGAAAATGGCCCCTAAAGTATGAAAAATGGTTTCCCGCTAATATCTGCCAAAATATACAAATTAGACAATTTTTGTTTAGATAAAAAAATGAAGATATTAAAAACCCATAGGTATCGATCCATGTGCCTTGAAGCCCATTCTTTCCTGTCGAGAACATTGAAAAAAGTGGTCAAAGTTTATATTTTCCCAATATTTTGGACCAGTTTAGTAATTCACTCATATTTTTTTTAACAGTTTTTTATCCCATTTTTTTTAAATGGGATCTTGAGATGTCTCGAATGATATCATAAATTTTTTTTCAGTATCTTTCTGGCGTTTTAATAAAAGAATGATTTGTTTATTTGCATTTTTCAGACATTTTCGGAGTTCTAGAAATCTTCGAAACAGGCACGAATGAAAAACTCATATTCCATTATTTTAATCTCAAAAACAAATAATCTCAAAATCGTTTTAGGAAAGATTCTAAATAAACAAATTAATCCCTAAACACGATTCGGTAGTTGTTAACAAAACGTAAAAAATGCAATTCAAATAAAATTCTAAAATTCGAATGTATTTCGGTAATTAAATTCAAAGTAATTTATCTCGTGTAAAATAAAACGATTCTTTCGGCTTAACATTGACGACGGACTTATACGGTGAAAAACTTATCAATGTTTACCTCGTTTTTTTTTTTATTTAACGGCGGAAAAATTAATACGGACTAGAAATTCCATCAGTTTTAATTATTTGAATCGTACAACAAGAATGAATATTATTTTAAAATTCTGAAACCGTTTAGACTCTCAACAGTCCCTTCTCCGGATATTTTCTCCTTCTATTTCTACATTAAGTACCGCGCGCAGCCAGCGATCAGGCCGTAATTGTTTCGTTAAAGAATTAAAAATGTACCGGATGAGCTAGCCAAAAATCGAAAATTTTATTTAATTTAAATAAATTTTCAATTGATCTGAACTTGAATGCTTGATAAAAAAATAACTTCATTACAACTTCTTTCGCATTAGGTAATTTTTTTATTGAAGACCTGATGATCTTATGATGCGAAACTAGTCTTCTGCTATTAATAGAATAAAGTGTGTAGGATTGATTTGTACTTAAGAGTCCGTACCCTGGTCAAAATTTATGTGCCTGTAGAGCGCTAGAAAATGTACGATTACTTCAAAACGGTGTTATTTAAAAAAATAGGATAAACACTGGAATGAAGATAAAGACCTGTTTTAAGATCCTACTGTAATATTTTTTCAAAATATTGTACCATTTTTTTTACTATCAGTAGTGAAAGTATCCCAAATAGACAAACTTTTAGAATTTTTTTTATAAAATTTGGCAAATAAATTTAAAAAAATATTACAGTACGATCCTCACTTGCACATTTATCTTTCATTTGACACTAGGTTGAAAAAGATTGAACAAAAATTACTCAAAAATCTATGTCATGCACGAAACCTCTGCATGAGTAATCAACATTATAAATATGAAAATATTTTGTAATTTCTTATCGCTACTCCTTTAAATTTCGGTGTTTCCACGCCCACTGCATATTAACAGGGTCGGATTCGGTTCTGTAAGTTTATATAAACATTTTCAAATATGTGTAGATTGTAGATAATTGTAATTAATATCGAACTATATTATTTATGTACTGCAGTGATGCGAGATTTGGTGTATTAAAAAAGTAATGAATGAATTTCACATGAAAACTGAAAAATGAAAAATGAAAATGAAAAATGAAAAATGAAAAATGAAAAATGAAAAATGAAAAATGAAAAATGAAAAATGAAAAATGAAAAATGAAAAATGAAAAATGAAAAATGAAAAATGAAAAATGAAAAATGAAAAATGAAAAATGAAAAATGAAAAATGAAAAATGAAAAATGAAAAATGAAAAATGAAAAATGAAAAATGAAAAATGAAAAATGAAAAATGAAAAATGAAAAATGAAAAATGAAAAATGAAAAATGAAAAATGAAAAATGAAAAATGAAAAATGAAAAATGAAAAATGAAAAATGAAAAATGAAAAATGAAAAATGAAAAATGAAAAATGAAAAATGAAAAATGAAAAATGAAAAATGAAAAATGAAAAATGAAAAATGAAAAATGAAAAATGAAAAATGAAAAATGAAAAATGAAAAATGAAAAATGAAAAATGAAAAATGAAAAATGAAAAATGAAAAATGAAAAATGAAAAATGAAAAATGAAAAATGAAAAATGAAAAATGAAAAATGAAAAATGAAAAATGAAAAATGAAAAATGAAAAATGAAAAATGAAAAATGAAAAATGAAAAATGAAAAATGAAAAATGAAAAATGAAAAAATGAAAAAATGAAAAATGAAAAATGAAAAATGAAAAATGAAAAATGAAAAATGAAAAATGAAAAATGAAAAATGAAAAATGAAAAATGAAAAATGAAAAATGAAAAATGAAAAATGAAAAATGAAAAATGAAAAATGAAAAATGAAAAATGAAAAATGAAAAATGAAAAATGAAAAATGAAAAATGAAAAATGAAAAATGAAAAATGAAAAATGAAAAATGAAAAATGAAAAATGAAAAATGAAAAATGAAAAATGAAAAATGAAAAATGAAAAATGAAAAATGAAAAATGAAAAATGAAAAATGAAAAATGAAAAATGAAAAATGAAAAATGAAAAATGAAAAATGAAAAATGAAAAATGAAAAATGAAAAATGAAAAATGAAAAATGAAAAATGAAAAATGAAAAATGAAAAATGAAAAATGAAAAATGAAAAATGAAAAATGAAAAATGAAAAATGAAAAATGAAAAATGAAAAATGAAAAATGAAAAATGAAAAATGAAAAATGAAAAATGAAAAATGAAAAATGAAAAATGAAAAATGAAAAATGAAAAATGAAAAATGAAAAATGAAAAATGAAAAATGAAAAATGAAAAAATGAAAAAATGAAAAAATGAAAAAATGAAAAATGAAAAATGAAAAATGAAAAATGAAAAATGAAAAATGAAAAATGAAAAATGAAAAATGAAAAATGAAAAATGAAAAATGAAAAATGAAAAATGAAAAATGAAAAATGAAAAATGAAAAATGAAAAATGAAAAATGAAAAATGAAAAATGAAAAATGAAAAATGAAAAATGAAAAATGAAAAATGAAAAATGAAAAATGAAAAATGAAAAATGAAAAATGAAAAATGAAAAATGAAAAATGAAAAATGAAAAATGAAAAATGAAAAATGAAAAATGAAAAATGAAAAATGAAAAATGAAAAATGAAAAATGAAAAATGAAAAATGAAAAATGAAAAATGTAAAATGTAAAATGAAAAATGAAAAATGAAAAAATGAAAAATGAAAAATGAAAAATGAAAAATGAAAAATGAAAAATGAAAAATGAAAAATGAAAAATGAAAAATGAAAAATGAAAAATGAAAAATGAAAAATGAAAAATGAAAAATGAAAAATGAAAAATGAAAAATGAAAAATGAAAAATGAAAAATGAAAAATGAAAAATGAAAAATGAAAAATGAAAAATGAAAAATGAAAAATGAAAAATGAAAAATGAAAAATGAAAAATGAAAAATGAAAAATGAAAAATGAAAAATGAAAAATGAAAAATGAAAAATGAAAAATGAAAAATGAAAAATGAAAAATGAAAAATGAAAAATGAAAAGTGAAAATGACAATAATTAGTAAACCATGTGAAGTTGGAACGGGCAGCTAGATTGGAATAAAAACAACCCTTATGATTTTGCCCAATAGTTATATTTACAAAAATAAACCGCAATCAAATAAATTAAGATTATTCAAATCTTTGAATTTTTCTTTGGCCAGATCTTCGTTATTTCTCCCCCAAGCAATTGCTCTCGAAAAAACTTCTTCATACAGGAAACTTTTCACTGTAGAAGCACAACTGGTCTTTGGAAGCATTCGGCAAATTTTTCCAAAATTGGATGAAGTTAACAATTTCTTTCTCAATTGCTTCCATTCAGAAGAGTATGCCTATAACATCGTGCTTTCTTCTATTGTTTTAAGCTCATTTTCATTTTTGTTAAACAATTCCTTCAAGAACATATCTTTGAAACTATTGAACGTTTGATCATCCATGTCTGGTTTAGTACAGTGCTCACCGTATTGATCATCAGGACCATGTTTTTCTTTAGGGAAAATAAATCTCTTTCGACTTTTTACATTTTTTTTGTTTAATTTGATACTAAGTTGTTCGTTTTTCTTAATAATTTTTCCGGGACTATAGCCACTAATGTGTTTATATGTTTTATACAATGGCATCCTTGTATTTTTTGCTATTACTGCACTAAAACATCTTCCTCTGTAACTCCTTCTTAAAGTATAATTTACCCTTTTTCCTCCAATTTTTTGGGCTATCATAGCATTAAATTGTTCTACAACATGGTTGTCAACATTTTCTAAAAGACTTCTAGAATGTCCCGCTAGATATCTTACCGCATCCATGAGTTTTTCTTCAATGCCCCACAATTTAAAGTCTTCGATGAAATTTTGTTCATCAGGATTAGCCTTTGTACAAAAATCTTTTAATTCTGCACAACTTTTGTGTTCTCCAAAAATGTGACTAACACTATTTAAAATATCTTTCTTAAGATTTAGAACCTTTTCATCCTGTGACTTTCCGGTTTCTTTGTTCCTATATAACATTGCCTTAGAAATGGAGGACCTAATTTTTAAAATATGATTTAAAAGAATTTTTTTTAAATTTCCTGGAACTCCTCTAACTTTTGTAACTTCTCTAACTTTATTACAGTAATTCCTTAATAAATGATTTCGGCACTCTATTTTTTCAACTGTTACGTTCTCATATGGTCTACTATATAGTATAGTGCTGTAAACGATTATATTTTAAAATATTCTTTTGTTTCTTTCTCCTAGAAGATAAACGCAACGCGTTTTATCTCCTTTCCTTTCTGCATCCATATTCATTCACCTATTATAACCACCACCCTTTCACTAGCACTAAATATACAGTTTATCTATTTCCAATTGCAGAACGTTTGTAAATAAAAATGTAAATAAAATCACACACTTGTGGTTTCAAAATTAGTGCATTCCTCAAAATTCCTTAAAATTTTGTATGATAAGATGCTAAGATATATTTTTTAAATGCAATATATGTATAATAATAATATTGTGTTTTATGCTCGTAAAAAAATTCCCAAATTTCTTCGGTTTTTAAAAATAGATTTATACCTCGAACAAAGTTGGCAGTGATCGAATTATTATTTTCTCTTTTGGAATGTGTTTTTGACACTACATACTTAAATGTTTATGTTATTTTTTACCGCATTTACTTCTCCGCCCTCCACTATACCATAGAGGAAGGTAATGTGAGGGGAATAAAAAAGAAAAAAAACTCGCAATCGTTAAATTATCCTTTTTTAATGAATTAATGTTAAATACAATTTTTCATGAAAATAAACCCATCCCGAGTTATAGGGCGTAGAAAATTATGATTGTCACTACAAAAATCGTACATTTCAAAAAGTTTTTTAAATATAACCGAAAATCTGTTAGTATTAACAATTAAAATTATTTTGATTTTTCTACGATTAATTCGAAGGAAGATATGGCAATTCAAAAATGGGTGTTTAAAGAAACTGGATCGTTCTAGCGTAAATATCTGGAAAAATATGACTTCCACAAAAAAAATGTATATAACATCCTAATTGGGAACATTTTAAGACCATCCAGAACCGTTTAACATAAGCAGAAAAAAGTTATGGACAAAATAAATTTGTTTAAAATTTTTTTACGCCATTTTTTTAGCGCTATCTAGACTGTGGTAGTTGAAAAAAAATCCTTTTGCAGAAAGTCGTAACATATGTTTCTACAATTGACTAGTAATTTTTAGCTCTATGGGATAATTAGTTTTTAAGTTTTGGTCTGTTAAAGTTGAGCAAAATTTTTGTTTTTTATAAGACATTTTTAATTTTTGGTCACTAGCGTGAAAAGTATTGATTATTGAAAAAAATTTAAGGAGACAAGACTTTTAGTTCTTCCGAATAATTTCCATTTTTTTTATCTTTTGCCTGTAACGAGACATTTCCATTTATAACCGTCAATGTCATTTTTTCGGGTGAAATATTAAAAAAACGGTCATTCCAATGAAAAAGTTTGTCATAACATGACATTTCGACGATATCTTAAGCTTTAAAATTGTATTTCTGGTCACTATTTTCATTCCTCTCTTTCTAAATTTGCAATGTTCGGCCTTTAATTAATATTTACCAACCCCAAAAACATAAATAATGATAGTAACTTAAATTTATATTCCTCCAGGTATATTGTAAATATATTTTTTTAAGTATAACTATTGTGCAAAATCATAATAGAGTTGTTTTTATTCCAAACTAGCTGACCGTTCCGGCTTCGCACGGTTGTACGTCTATAGATTGATATTTCTTATTTCATCCTACAAAGACAACGCCAACGATTGTTTGTACCCGTGCCCGACTAAATTAAATACGTATTACGTATTCGATATTCGACAATCGTCAAATCTTTTGAATACGGTCTCCAAAAATTTGCGGAGTAGGAATAGCTTGCGATCCGCCTACCGCGCTACCCCTCCTCGCGCCGACCCCGGAGAGATCCCCCATAGCAGTGTGCAGGTGACGGACTCTTAAATATGTTTTATATACGAAATAGTATAGGCCAGTCACATCGTACAAATAAAAACGCTGAAATTGCAATAATTGCGGTAAACTTGATCTTTTGGTATGTTATTTGCGTCCACCTAGATAGTATTTATCCAGATTTGCAGCAGTCTAAAATTTTTGCGCACTGAGTAGTTGCTGAAAAACCACCATTTTTTTCTCTTTTTTTAGTTTTGTGCCAAAAAACCGACATTGGAAGGCTCTGACGACAAAAGTCACTACTATTGACGCCCATTTGAAGTGCAGGAGAGACATCAAACTTTTCTCCAATAGCATCATCGGGGTCATCACACACGTGTTCAATAGCATCATCGCGGTCGTCTCCACCTTCTTCTACATCCTCGATTGGTGGGACATTCGTGCACTTACTCCCCTTACAGTATTTGCACAGTGTAGAGCACTTCATCCCAGCCTTCATGCAAGAGCAAGACCCATTACAACCTTTCTTGTACTTGCAGGAGAGGCTTGTCAGAATTAGTTCAGGGCCTGGGGGCAAAGATGTCGTGGTTAGCATCAAACCCGAGTCTGTTTGATGCCATCCCCAATCAGTTGGGGTCTTGTGCACCCCTAACCACTCCTGAATCTGGTGGTAGGTCCTGAATGAGTGGAACCGCGTCTTTGGTAGGTCGAAGGCGAGCTAAATTTATTTTGTTGCTCGCCGAGGCCCTCACAAATAGTGTACAGCGCAGAGAGTTGAGAGCTTCTTGGCCATTTCCACCACACAGAACAATTAAAAATGACTCGCCTGCACTCTCGATCTCCTCTGGAAGGGAATCTGGCTACAAGAACACTTCCAGCTGGTGAACTAGGTCGGGCTTTTGTTTGAGGACACGAATACATTTCAATTTTCCCTGCCCAAAAAGAGCAGAGGTGGTATCACACCCACTGGATGCATGTAGGAAAAGCACCATGCCTGATGGAAGGCCATCAATACCGCTATTGAATGAGGTGGAGGAAAACTGGCTTATAGTCCTAAATAAAGATAATTAAATTTGCTATAACTTCACCATTCATTTCCCCTGAGATACCTCATTATACTTGATACTTTGGTCGAAAATTAGACATTTCCAATTTTTTAACATTTTGGGGAAAATAGTGAACATTGGGAACCATGTATCATGTGACCCATTAGACCTAGACAATTGAATTAGGGCTCAAACTGCCAGGGATTTTGTACACTTTAAAAAAGTAGCCGTGATATTTGTCGTCAGAACCTTCCAATGTCGGTTTTTTGGCACAAAACTAAAAAAAGAGAAAAAAATGGTGGTTTTCCAGCAACCACTCAGCGCGCGAAAATTTCAGACTGCTGCAAATCTGGATAAATACTATCTACTGGCCTAGTATACAAACGACAGTTCTAATTCGTTCCTATTAATGTTCAGTGACAAATCGATCTAAGATGTAATTGATTTATTCGGGACTAACCGGTGGGGCAATCAGTAATTGTCACAAAGTAGTTCGAAGTCATCAGAAACTTGTACGGCAAATTAGATAAGCTTTAACCAAATTATTCCTAGTTTGTTTTGGTGTGAATACATTGGGGTGTAATAAATATGAATTTATGAATGTTGTAAAATGTCTCGAACAGGGTTCAGGGGTCAATGAGACGAGATCACAACTCATTTTACGAGTGTCTCTCTTTTATTTATAGCATACGGGTGCACAATGGTTCATTAAACTCATTAATTTCTGCATAAAAAAAAATTGAAATTCTGACCGGACAATTAAGCTGATATGTGTATAACCTAAAACGTGAATATGTGGGAAAACCTCAGAGGAATGCTTTTAAAACTTTATTGAATTAATCCTCTTTCAGTGTGCATGGCGAGTGCCTATATGGTCTCGGCAGAGTTTTTATTTTGGATCAAATACACTTTAAATGACTAACAAAAATAAGTTTGTTTTTATAAAAATAATACCTACACACTACATGTACATACAGTGCGTTGACAAAGTATGGAATACTCAATTATTCCAAATGCCAACTTCTGCAAAAATCGTGATACAGGTCGATTTTTATTTCCAAATGCTTTGATTATGAGGTAATTGTGAAATTTCTGTCAAAGTAGTACCCTCAAAATATTTTTTAATAGCAATGAATGACGTGTTATACCTCTTTTTAAAGTCTTTTATTTTGAAATATTTTCAAATAATTCTAGTTATTGACGAAAAACAAAAAAAAATCCTAAAACATCGATATTCGTAATTTTAAATTTAATTAAAATTAGTGCAAAATCAAAATATTTATATAAGGTTTGATTCTAATTTAGAATTTTTTTTAGTTGATCAATTAAATGAACCAATATGTTGCTGAAACAAAACAAGATTTTATTCAATTATTGTACAATATCTCTCCTACAAAACTCTTACCTAAAACAAAACAAGAAACGACATTAAAGTTCATTATATCAACTCCTTAACTTTTAAATCAAAATATTACAATTAAAAAGAAATTTATGATTATTGAACATGCGATGCGGTTAACCTCAACTTCTCTTCTTTTCTTCTAATCTCTCACATTAGGCACAGGACAGGCCAGGCGCTCATGGCCATCGATAAAATAAAAGTAGAAACTTGCCAAGCTGAGCGCGCCAAATTTAAAAACAGACATATCCTCTTTACATTTAATATCTGGTCACCGAGCTTCGCTCTTAATATTCAAATCTACATTTTTAAGCAGCCCAATGAATATATAATTTAAGTATATTTATAACATGACAAATTATTAATTAATTCGCGAAAATCACGGAGTGCGCGACATCTACTTGAACTACTGAAAGGGAGATAAATAAAAAGTTGATTGGCGATTGGCTTGAAAGTAGGCGGAAAATTAAAAAAGCTGTCAGTGTTAATTTTCAATTGGCTGCAGCTGTTGTTGACGTTTATCAACTGCTTGTCACAGAGGTTAGTTAAATGCATTAAAGTTGCCTAGTTTCTGGGGATTTCACCCTTTTAGAGGGCAACATCTACTGACGCTTAATCTTCGCGAATAGTCACGGCGGACAGGCCCCGTTTCCGGGACGGACAACAGCAGCGTGTAGGGCACAGGTCCCGTCAACAGAAGATCGCTCAGCTCACTCTATTTATCACTATATAAGAAAAACTCTATGTTCAATTGATTTTATTATTTATTGATCTGCAGTGAAGGAAAATTATAGGTCTGATATTCATAATTGGGTAAAAACCTCCCCAAAAAGTACGATACGTGTGACATTTTGACATTTGTTACATTCTGACAGGTGTCATATTTTGACATTTGTTCATTTTGAGATTTGTTCATTTTGACAGTTGTTACATTCTGACACGTATCACATTTTAACAGTTGTCACGTTTTTACAGGTGTCACATTTTGACAAGTGTCCATTTTAACAGAGTTACTCAACGTTCCTATAAATATTTACCTAAACCCATGATTTCTGAAATTGAATTGGCAACGTTGTATTTTCAACTTTGAATTTATGAGATGACTGTCATTTGACAAGCAAATTATTTATGTCCGTCAAATGAACCTTTCCTTTTTTATATAAAGCGGCAAATTTAAAATTGAATTCTTTCAGATTCAAGAGGTAGAAATTTTATTTTTACCTCATCCTTCAATGCTTATTTGTAGTTAAAATTTAAATTTTAATACATCTAATCGGCCTAATATAGTTTTTGTCTAGATAAACCTGTTCTTTTGACAGATAAGTCAGACTTTATTTATTCATAGCCGTATGTATTTTAATTGATTCAGAATTTTGTATTAATATATATTTCAAAATGGCTTCATTCTAAAAATATTATCTGTCCTCCTAAATCCTTGAAGGCAGCATTATTAGTAATAGCAAGGCAACATAAAAACAAATTCAAAAAATATATTATAGATGAGATGGCCTGAGAAAAGGGAATTAAAATTCTCAGATTGCCTACGAACCACGCAGAGTTAAATTCCATTGAACTGATCTGGTCTCAATTATTAAAAGGTTATGTTTCTCAAAACAAAAAAACATTTAAATTTCCTGATGTGCGAAATTTGTTTTTGAAGGCAGTTTCAGATGTAAATAGAGAACATTTGGGAAAATGCATTGGTCATGTTAAAAATGTGCAAAATTCATTTAGGAAAGTGGATATATCAATGGATAATTTAATAGAACCGATAATAATAAACCTCAGAAAAGACAATTATAGTGATACCAGTAGTTTTAGTGAAGACAGTGACTTTTAAAGATAGTTCTTGAACTAACTTTTTTTTTAATCTTTGAGTTTAGGTAAGTACTGAAGCGTTACTTTTAAATCCAAGAGATTAAAAAAAGTTTAATCCCAACATATAATCCTCCCTGTTATTTATTGGTTAAATTTAATTCGTTCAATGTTAAAGTGTCAGATGCATAAAGTTTATTTTTATTTTTTGTAAATAATATAACTTCAAAATTTAATCTACGAAGTGCGTATATATATTTTATATGCTGTGACCTTATTTATATTATAGAAACTTATTTTGCAAAGTACGCCTATGGAATGTGACGTTATATCCCCACTTTTACTGTACTCATCTATCCTTTATAGAATATATTGCTATAGAAACAAGTTATTATTATGTGAAATAAAACTAAAAGCTTAACTTTTCTTGTAAATATCTCGGAAGATCGAATTTTCACAGACATGAGACCTACATTTTTTGCCGATTTAGATAGGAATTAGTCTACCCTGAAAGTTTCATTGAATTCTGACGAGTGGATTTCGAGATCATCTGGACACACACACATACAAACCTTGCTCGTTTAATAGTATTTGATACTTACTATTTTATATTTCATGTCGAAACAAAAATAATACAATTTTTTTAAACACACACAAATGAATGTAATATAAGTTCTGCGATTGATTACAGTAAATGTTCAAAATATTGCCTCTTTGTAATAGTGCAGTGGGAAAATCTGTTCCCGTGATATTTGGGAAATTTAAAATCGCTTTCGTTCTTTAAGTTTCGAGGTTATTTGGTTTATTAAAATATACTTTACTTTCATTAACCCCATAAAAAGTAATCAAGAAGTGTCATGTCAGGCCTATTTATCTACCTTAACTCATTGCTAGGAGGAAGCGGGTCTTGATTATTTGGAAACATGCGACTCAGATTTGGGACTAAATATCCACGTGTAAATATCTTTAACGTTAAAAAAACTATGGACCTAACACATTGTGGTATTTCGTCAAGAATTGTACTCTTCAATAAAAATAATCTTCTAGTAGTTCTTGTAATAAAGTAACTTTATATAATTATTAATTTTTAAAAGTTTATTTCACAGTGGAATATATATTTATATTAAAACTTAAGTAAACTGTCCATTCTCTTCTCGACAGGAATTTTTATATACCATTTTAGGGAGATCTGGTATCTGTAGAGTAGGGAGGGTGAGTTAGTCCCACAGCACTTAGGCCACATTTGACCCATTGTACATCCTCCCGAGGAGTTGTCCTCCTAGGTCATCGTCCATCCTGTCCTTTCCAGTAAAGTGGACAAGTCACTAGGAGACATCTCCTTTATATCGGCAGGTGTAGGCCAAGACTCACCGAACTCGCACTCTCTCATTGACGATAACTCCGGGCAATCGCATAGGACATGATTGACCGTTTCGTCTTCCTGTTCACACATCCTGCATAGAGGTGTGTCCACTAGCCCCATAGTATGGAGGTGTTTACTTAGTTGGCAATGGTCAGTCAGAAATCCTACTACTAGACGTAGGTTTTTCCTGGTCATCGCCAAGTATTTCTTCGACGCCAGCTTCCCAGTGTCGCCCAGGGGTGACCCTGGCAAAACTGCATTACTTGATTTCAAGCCGTAGGTGTCGCTGTGTCCTAAAAGTCTTAGTCCAGCCGAGGCGTTAGCTACAGCTTGATGGTACTCTAATACTAGCCCTGATGTAACACAGTCTATTCAAGGCTAGTAGAGCCTGTCTGCTGTCAGTGCAGATTATTATGTTTTTGCCAGAAATGCCTTTTCTGGTTAGTCCTTTTGTGGCAATTGAGATACCAGCCAGTTCTGTTTGAACCACATTGGTATGTTTTTCCATTCCCCACTCAATTCTTAGGCTTAGTGATTTGGAGTAGACACCACATCCTAAAGCCTTTTTTGGTGTTTGAGACGTCTGTGTATATGCGTGTTGCATTTGCAGCATCCGACTCCGTATTCTGTTTTAACACACACTTGAGTTCAATTACATCGCTGACCGCTTGCAGCAGAGGTAGTGCAGTAAGCGCTTCTCGCCATAGGCTTAGTCTCAATTGACCCACTCCTACTTCGGGGTTTACATCATCCGTGCACAATCGTAACATGGCCATCAACGCAACCTCTTTGATGTGCAAGTCCAGAGGGGTCCGACCAGTAATTTTTTTTTTGTACTTCTGTGTCAACGGCATCGACTACTATGGCCATTAGCCTCGTGTTCTGTGTAGGCTTTGTTACTGTTTCCCAGCGCCACTTTAGGAACAGCACTGTTAATTAGAACCCAACAGTGAATGGTCGAGTGAGGAATCTCACCTGGTATACGAAAATCAATTTCTAAATTTTTAATTAATTAAAAATCAGAAAATGATTTCTGCCTTTGGTGTGATTCGAACCCAAAACCCTTAGATTATGAGTCCAGTGCTCTACCGCTGAGCCACCCACCCCCCTCAGACCAGTAATTAATTCCATTGCTGCGGTTGGTGTTGTTCTCATGCCTCCTGTTATGTTTAAACAAGCTATTCGCTGCATTTGATATAATTTGTGGATGGCCGTTGCTTGTAGAACCTTCGGTCCCCATGCAATGGCTCCGTATGTTACCATGGGTCTTATGATTGCAGTGTAGATCGAGGTAACCACGCTCCCTCAATATCTATGAATATACCCAGGGTGGATTCTTTATTGTCCAATGATCTTTCAATTCTGCCAACCACTAGGTAAAGGGCCGAATCTGTGGATCTTCCCGGAGTATATGAATGCTGGTTTGAATAAAGTGGGTTGTGAACTAGCACCTCATCTCTTATATACCTCTCACATGGCCTCTCTATTGTTTTTAAAAAGAACGATGTGAGACTAATTGGTCGGAATGCTTTTGGTAAGGTGTAATCCATCCTTCCTGGTTTGGGTAAGAATACCACTCGTACTTCTCTCCACTTTCTATGGTCTATTTTTATGTATGAGAGAGTAATAAAACAGCATTTCTAATGCAAAACTTAGTACGGTCATTTTAAATATTTTTACGGAATAATCTAAATATTTCCTAAAATTGTCATAAATGTACCTGAGCTAATACAAGTTTTGGGTCTTTTATTGGTCTTTTATAACCATAAGCTGTACAGAACAATAGAAAAAGGTTTGGACAGGCCAAAAGCCCTGTGTATTAAAGATAACATAGCCGTATCTTAAGATTATTTTCAATAAGTACCTATTTGCCAATTTTGTTTTATTTTAATTCCAAGAATTTCTTACAGTAATCGAATTATAAGTAGATAAATCCCTTACCAACAAATTTCACCGAAAATGCGATTGTAGGTTTTCCAGTTAGTAAGGAGGTCCAGTTGTGTATTCTTGACAGCTTACTAAATGTCGTTTAGTTGCAACATGCAAGGTGCAGTGTGCAGTCTATTGTGAATTCTAGTGTGATCATGGAAAATTTGGAAGTACCGCGTAAACGACAAAAAATCGGTCCTTTAACAGTTAATGAAAAAACATTAATATTTAATTGTTTTAAATCATTTACAGACAAACATTTATGTAAAAGTGTTGGGAAATCTACGATTTACAGAGTTGTTAAAGAAGAGAAATGTGGCGAGTTTCAAACAGCACGTAAAGCTCCAGGAAAACCAAAATTTCAAATAGAAAATCATTTGAAAGAAAGACTTCGAAGGAAAAGAATTTCCGACAGTAGACAAAGTTCTTGCCATGGTTCGAGATGATAAGGATTACCCTGAAATGAGTCGAAGCACACTATGGAAACTTTTAAAAGAAATAGGTTTTCTATTTTAATAGAAAGAAGCGATATGTAGTATGGAGAAGAAATTACCTAAGGACTATAAAAGAAATGAGAAACCAAAGAAGAAATATATTTTATTTAGATGAAACATGGATCAACGAGGGACATACACCAAATAAATTTTGGCAAGATGAAACTGTTACAAGTCGAAGACAGGCTTTTTTAAATAATTTATCTACTGGTTTAAATCCACCCTCAGGAAAGAGGCGCAGACTGATAATAGTACACATCGGTAGTTCAAACGGTTTTGTTAAAGGTGGTTTATTGACTTTTGAATCTACTCGTACCGGTGACTACCATGAGGACATGAATGCTGATGTCTTTAAAGAGTGGTTCGAACAAATGATAGATCTTCTTCCTCAGAACTGTATAATAGTAATGGATAATGCAAGTTATCACTCGAGACTTACAGAAAAAATGCCCACAACCAAGTGGTTAAAAAAAGATTTACAGAATTGGCTAAATTCAAAGAATATTAAGTTCCATCCCGGTTCTGTGAGAAGAGAACTGTATCATTTGTGTTCCCTTCATAAAGAGAAATTAAAAAAATATGAAATTGATGAAATTGCAAAAAATCGTGGGATGACGGTGGTTAGATCACCACCATATCATTGCGAAGTAAACCCGATTGAACTGATATGGGCATAGATAAAGGGAGAAGTTTCAAGAAAAATAATTCTTTTAAAATGAGTGATGTTAAACAGTTGTTTTTGGAGGCTGTAAATAATGTGAAGCCTGAAAACTGGGAAAAGGTAGTAAATCATACGATTAAAGAAGAAGGGAAAATGTGGAAGTTGGACAATATTACTGATGAAATGATCGAGCCACTCATTGTAAATATTGGTTGCGACAGTTCATCTTCTGATTTCGATTCTGATTTGGATTTGTAGGTAAGAAGTAGTTTTTATATTCAAATTATTATTTATGAACGTAACGTTGTTTAAAAGTCAAAGTTTAAACCCTTATACCTACATAGCCCGTTTGACACAATGTTCTTAACATACCTTGTGGAAAAATAAAATATTTTAGAAAAAATTGCACTTTTTTACCTTCAGCTGCTTAGAAGTTATAAGCAGGTTAATTAGGTGAAAATATAAGTGTACACCCGATATATTTATTATATTTATACAAAGGTTATTTCATACGAAAATACTCGAGGTATAACTTCACAAAATATTTTAACTGTCTACTAAAAGAAGTGGTACGCCTATGGATTACGAACGCTTTATTATTTTAATACTCTCTCATACATAAAAATAGACTATAGGAATATACCTCAGAGCTAGAGAGGTTCCGAACCAGGTGCGGCATAAAGATATCCATTCCCCACTGAAGTAGGGCTGGTCTTTTACCGTCAGGTCATGGTGACTTGCCAGTCGTGTTAGGAGGGTGTTGCTAAGTAAACTGTCCATTTTCTTCTCGACAGCAATTTTTATGTACCATTTTAGGGAGATCTTTAACATGACCAAATGCTTGGAACGTTTTTTCAATTTTATTCACAAGAATAGTTTTTTAAAGAAGAAATATCCACACCTGATATGAATAACATTGTAACTTAGTTTACAGGAGAGCACTTTGAAGATTTTCGGTCCATATTTTTTATTGTAACTTTTTAATTTTTTTACATATCAATAGTTTTCTGGAAGTTTTCTTATGTTTTTGCTCCATCTTTCTTCTAGTGTATGTAAAACTAGCGGAAATACAGTTTTAGTCGAGTTACGATGACGTACATTTGAATATGTTCCCATGAAAATCGTTGTAACTATACATGCAATGTTATTTACATAATTGTTTGTACAAGTACATGGGTATGGATGAATGGTAAGTGATATGAAATGAAGCAAATACAATTGTTATTTGTCTATTATTTAATGAAAATAAATGAAATTTACATTTGTGCAATTTTACAAACTACATAGACCTTTCAACCAAACATTGTACTCTTGGGAGTTCTCAAGAGAATTGAAAAAACAAAACATATTCTTACAAAAGACTAATGAACCAATACCAATCTTCATTATCAATTTACAATGTTATTTTTCCAAACTAATGAAAAATTGTAAAACTGTATCACAACTTAATAAAGTCATTTTGACTCAAACAATAATTTTTTCGAGAAAAACATTATATATGACATTAGATGTTTCAATGAATAGAACTCAATCAATGATAAGAATTTGCGATATCGTAACTTATGTTACCACAATGATATTATTTTGTCTAATAATAATAGATGTAATTGAGATGCAATGAAAATTCTTGGACTCAAATAAAGATCATTCTTTAGTGAAGCTGTTGAAGTTATAGAAGGAAAAAATGGTAACTTGAGTTACAATGTTATTCATATCAGATGTAGATATATAAATTCTTAGTTTAATTTTATTTTCAATTTTGCTTTGCATAACATTGTAAGGCTTTTTCTTGCCACAAAGAAAATTATGCCTTACAAGTGACACCCTAGTACGGAAATTGCTCGAGCGGCAGATTATTTAATGTGGTTTACTCCACAACCCTTAGAAACGGCGTCTTAGGGACACAGGTAGCTTCAGATGGAGATACGGTATCTCCAGGGGTCTTATTGACTTCAGACTTAATTATTTTTAATTTATTATATACCTTTAATAACCCTGAAAAGAGGTAAGGTTGGTGAATATAAACCAGGAAATAAACGTGACACTTATATTATTTTTAGCTATGTTACACAATAAAAATTTGTTTTATTTCAAAGCCCAACCCTATTCAACCCTGAACAAAAAAAAAAATTAAATTAAATGCTCGATTCGGAATTTACTTCGCGTAATAATCGGGTTTCGCGTAATAATCGGACTGACTCAATCAGACTAAGTTAAAGGTATTAAAATAAGGAAAAACTCGAGTAAGATTATTGAATTAATTAAATACTAATATTCGGCGGAAGAATTCGTTAAATTTATTAATTCAAATTAACCGGAAAAATATATTTAAACGGTTTATCTACTCAATCGACCGGGAGAAACGGGAATACAGACTTACGATCGAATTTACCAGGTTTCTACTAAATAACGGCAATTCTAGCCAGAAACGGAGTCTTGTCCTAAACTTTTAACGTACCATTCATTAGCAAATGATAGCTAACCAGGAATGCTAATGCCTGTTGACGCAAGTCTAGTTTGAAAAAGATATCAATAAACGATAGCTAACCAGGAGAATTAATATCAATTCCAACAAGCCTCTAAACGGGAACGCGACGGGTGAATTTACAGTGGACCCCTTGATATTGATTAACGATAGCAAACCAGGAAAATCAATACCAATCCCGGCAAGTCCAAATACAAAACAAAAACACGCTTGAGGTTGTCAGACCCTTTTTAGGCGTTTAGCGTACCATTCATTAGCAAACGATAGCTAACCAGGAATGCTAATGTCTGTTGACGCAAGCCTAAGACAGGACGAATATTGATTAACGATAGCAAACCAGGAAAATCAATAAAAGTCCCGTCAGACCTTAGACCTCACTGAATATATCCAAAATACGGTTTTTGATTAATTATAGTGAATATAAATAATTAAGAAAAGGAATACGAATTCGGAATAACCTGGTAAAGTCGTATCTAATCTCGTTCCGGCTCTTTAAGAAGAAAATACTAATCGGCTTTTATTATTTCACAAAACGAAAATTTAAAAAATCAAACGTTTGCTTCCGGACGGCACGACAATTAAAAGTGAAACGAAAACAGTTAACTTGAAAATATTTCTAAATTAATTTCCCAAAACAAAATTAAAATTTCAATAATCTAACTCGATCAATAAAGTAAAAATTTAATTATTCAAAAACAAAATCTCAAAAACCCAAACGCGGACGGAATTGAAAATAATTTAATTTTCCCAAAAACTAAATCTCAAAATCTAAATCAGAAATAATTTAATTAATTAAATTAATCTCAAAAACAAATCTTAAATTTCGGCAAAAATGTAAATCAAATAAGATTTTAAAATTCGAATGTGATTTCGTAGTTATAAATCAAAATAATTAAAACGCGTGTAAAATAAAACGAATCGTTTGGCTTCAAATTGACGACGGTCTTTCACGGCGAAAAACTTATCTATGTTTACCTCGGTTTTTTTGGTTTATCGGCGGAAAATTTACAACGGACTGAATTATTAACGCAGAAAAAGAATGAATCTCATTTTTAAATTCGTAAAACATTTGGGCTCTATAAAAGTATCGCGCGCGCATCTAGCGATTAGGCCGTATTTGTATTTGTTTCGTTAAAGAATTAAAAATGTACTGGGTGAGCTAGCCAAAAATCGAACATTATATTTAATTTGAAATAAATTTTGATTTGATTTGAAATTGAATGTTAAAAAAATTAACTTCATTACAACATAACGCTTTGATATTGTTAGGGTAAATCGAATAAAATTCTATCAGCCATAACAAATACGGTCTTCTGTTTTCCGTAAAACAGTTTAATAGTAAACATTCTAGGTAAACGAAAATGATACATAAATATTTAATAACTTTCGTTATAGTAAAATGTAGCCATACAGGTAATGATATTTAGTCAGCCGTATAACTTTTCAACGACCAAAACCGAAAGTGATTACCATGCAAACAACTTTAATTGAAAAATAATTCCAAATTGGAAATTAAAAGATTTGCCAATTCTGCTTTGCGAATTTAAAATATTAGTTTTAGAGGACCGAGTAGTTAGTTACATTACACATGAGAATTAGCCTGGGCCAATTTAATCTCTCCCCCCCATTTTAGAGCTCGCTGAAACCGAATCTGAGGTTAAAAAAAGTTTTTACCCTCGGCGAAAAACGTTTAAATAGCTCGAATTCCCAAAAGTTGAGTTTCTGGCTTAGTTATATTAACTACTATCGGAAGGTATTTTGTATCTACTTTAGCGCATTTTTCTTTTTCAGGGGCCAGACGAGGACAAAATAGTCAAAGGATTGTATGCTTGCGGTGAATGTGCTTGTGTTTCTGTCCATGGTGCAAATAGGTTAGGAGCTAATTCACTTTTGGAAACTGTGGTCTTTGGCAAAGCAATTGCTGATTGCATTAAGAAAACTGGTTGTCCTGGAGAATCCGGCTCTATTGATGAGGTAAGAAACAATAGGGGGTATAACTTAATTTACTAACTTTAACGATAATCAAAAGTAGTTCTGAATTTTTCAATTAGACGTGGTGAGTTCCATCAGGTATTTGCAGTCACTTTCAGTGGCGGATCTAGGGAGTTTTTCAGGGGGGGGGGGCATCAGGTAATGGAAATTTGTAACCAGAGTGATTAAGTGATAAAAATTTAAAAAATGAATAATTTTGGTTTGTATAACGTGTGTTTTCTTCTTGTTGAAAACCAATTAAGGTTTACTTGCATATCCAGACTCTATAGTCCAGTAAATTAACGCCAGAAAAATCCCAAACCTGGGCATCAAGTCTGTCCGTCAAATTTTTTTTTAATCTGCAGGTATTCATAGGTACATTTACCCAGGGGCGGTTTAAGGCGTACGCGAAAAATGCGGCCGCAGGCGGACGCCGATGCCAGGGGGCGCCACAGCTTGAAAATCTTTTTTTTCTGAATGTAATGTAATAAAAAATTGGTCCAAACAGCGTTTTAGGCTACTCAAATTTTAAAAATTTTACCCCCCCGGTATTACAAACCCCCAGCTACGTCGCTGGTATGGGGGGCGCCAGTGAATTATTCGCATCCACTAGAAAAATGTCTAGGACCGGCACTGCATTTACCTCCGAAAATCTCAGCTACGTGGAATTTGTGGGAAGGGTGGGAAAATGGCTCTAGAGTTCCTGAAAATCCGTTTTTCGACGATATCTGCCGAAATATGACCATTAGAGCATTTTTGTTTAGACAAAAAATGAAGAGCAGTTCATTACCTACAAAAGTTATACCTATGATTTTTTTCTCTACACTAATATTTTTTGCAAAAACGGCCTTTCAAAAATTCGCAAAATTATTGTGGTGAAAACGGAAAATCTGAATATCCTCCCAAAACTTGAATATCCTTCCGATAAGGCAATAATAACCACCTTTTTTTCGCTTTTTGCACTTGATTAATAAATTTATTGTAAAAAATTCATATTTCGAAAAAGTTTGAAGGCAGTTTTTTCTCGTGCACTTAATAAAATACTTGATATATACCTATATATTTTTGCACGAAAAGAAATAATCCTCCAAAAAAAATGTCGAGGGGTGGGAATTTTCTCAATTTTCCGGAAAACCAAAAATATGGAAAAAAAGAAAAATGCCATCGACAAGGGGTCAAGCTAAGCTTTCTAATGATGTGCGTTAAAAACCGATATGCTCCTTGATTATCTATTAATTCACGATAGACCCGAGCATTTTCGAAAACTCCGGAAATCCAAAAAAAAAAAACATGTTGTTTATGAAAATACACAAAAATAATTTATTGAATCTTTCTGAATATATTTAACACCTTGCAAAACCCCATTATCCAAAAGGATTCGGTGAAATTAGTCTTGATAAAAAAATATGAATAAATTTATAAGAGGGTCTAAATATCGAGCAAAAACAAATTTTGGCCCGGTTTTTCAATAATTCAGAGAAATAGATAAAAGGAAAAAGTAACATGATATTATAGCTACAGGTTCCTTCTTTCATCTGAACTTTGAATCATGAAAAATTATTAATTTTTACGTGATTTATTGACAAATTTGTAATCCGCTTGGGAGTGTCATTACTTTAGAGCGTGATCTCTAAATGTAGAACATGAGCTAAAAATGGGGGTGGGTTTTGGAGCCGGTTATGTCGAAAAGTATCATTTTTTTGATAAAAATGATGAGGCTTATTTTTGTAGGTAATGACTGATCTTCATTTTCGTCCAAACAAAAATTCTCTGTGTCATATTTCCGGAAATATCGGCGAAAATAGGCGAAAAAAAAACACATTTTTGAGACCAATGGGCCATTTTCCCGCCCTTCCACAAATTTCAGACAGCTGATGTTTTCGGGGGTGAATGTACCCATGAATACCTGCAAATTAAAAAAAAATGGTGCCGGACAGATCTGATGCCCAGGTTGGCACCTTCGTTTATTGGACTATTAGTTGTTGAACCAATCAACTATTGAGAACTCTAGGGGGGCCATGGGGACCATGCCCCCCCCCCCCTCAGATCCGACAGTGGTCACTTTATATTTACATTCATATTGTGCTTATATTTGTACATGCAGAAATGATATTTCTTTCTGGTATTTAATTTCTATATATGTTTTAAGTATTAAGTTGTATTTGCAACGTGCAAGTCAGTGGTTGCGACTTCTGGAAGCTCAAAAACACAAAAACCTTAGAAAGTGATTGACAAGACATCGTTGAATGATGATGAGATACACACTAAATCGAAATGCAAGAAGCGGTTCAAAGTTAAGCTTTACTGTATCTATGAGTAAGAATGCTCACAGAATTAAAAAACCTGAGAAGTCACTAGTCGCAAAATCCTTTGTCCAAACTCTGTTGATACATGTTATACTCGTAGAATTCAAATGTCCCAGCAGTGGTGCAAAACAAGTAATAAAGTAAAATAACAGTTATAATAAAATTTTGAGTTTAAAAGTTACATATACCTCCAAAATTCAGGTGTATAGGTATATCTAGATTAAACGTTGATTCCGAATTATTTTAACTAATGTTTGATATCATTCAAGCCAGCGCATCATGATTACCAATAAACAATCTACAAAAGTAAATCTTCAGACTTTTTTTGGTAAATAATGACCTCTACTTTCATGATTTTTTAAACCTTTTAGAAGGTCTCAAGACAAAAAAAAAAATTGTCAGTCAATTAATTTGGGAGCAGTTGAAGAAATGGATACGATAAAATAATTTTTTCAAAAACTTGAGACATCAGTTGTTGACATAATTAAAGAGGTATCCAACTTCAATAAAGTATACTTCTAAATAAATGGAGGTTATAATTTTATTATAGATGTATCAGGGCGGCTCCATAGATTTGGGGGAGCGGACAACGTCGGCTGTTAATATATACAGGGTGTTTCATAAGGAATGGTCAATATTTTAATCATAGGTTCAGGACCTCAAAATATTTATTATTATTTTACTAAATTACTCTGGGTCAAACGTTATCTACTACCAGGGGTTTGGGGGGATGAGTCATGTTGAACATGTCGACTCGTCAAGGAAAATTTGCCGACTGTACAATACGACTAGCTGACTTCTCAGTCATATTTCTCGAGCATGATGACTACGGCATGAAAATGCCGACTCAGACGAAAATGCCGACTCGGTACAAAAGTTTGGGGGGTGTCACACCCCCAACACCCCCGCCTCGGTACGCTCCTGTCTACTACTAATATACAGGGTATTAAAGTTAAATTTTTTTTTTCTTTTTTTTTTCATTCACATAATCCGAGTTTGTATTGTAAATTGGGGTTAAAAAACTTTTTAAGTTAACAAGTGTTTAATTTTCATACAATTAAACATATAAACTCATACTCATTCAACCGGCAACGCCGCACTAAAATACATTTGCAAACAGCGCTCAGACACGAAGCATCAACAAATAGTTTTTTTTCTAGTTTTTTTTCCCATTACGCTACGATTGACACGTAGACCAATATTTAACGCGCAGAATCTATAACGAATTTTCTAGGCTTATGCTACAGGAGTCACGTCCGCCCTGAAATTCATAATGACGTAATTTGAGTTAATCCTTGTCTTCTCAAGCGGGAGAGAGAGACAGCATAAAAAACTTACATATCTAACGAATCTTTCTAGAACAATCAAGCGAGTCGGGAAGGGATAAAAACTTGAAGCGACAAAATTTCGCAGATTTCAAATTCAGTGCGTCTCTAACTGCGAAACAGGTTAGACCCTCCGTTGACACGAGCTCAACGTAAAAATATTTCGTTTTACACAGTGGTACTTAGCTGCGTATCAGGCGGTCCACTTTATTATTCATTTTATATTCGAATCTAAACTCAGTGCTTCGTAGTACAGCAAAAACAGTGTCTATTCATCACTCACGCAGAACACACACAAAAAATATTTTCTGACTGATGCGGTCTTTTTAATTCTTTACCTATGTGCTAGTGTTTGTTAAGCACATATGGTACTTATAATACTTTGTTCATTGATTACCAGTTAATGTAATCCTTTGTTACATTGTTGTTTATTTATTCATTTATTGAACTTAAAATAAACCGTTAAATAACAGTGTTAATTGTTTTTGTCCAATGGAGTTGGGAAGATAAAGATATACAGTCCATTTTAAGAATACCACGATGCAGTTTAAAAATGCGATGATCACACATCGGTCGTCCTGGGAAACTGGCACAACATAGGGTTTATTCCAGAACCCTCAACAACAAGCAATTCCTCAATTTTTTCTTCAGAAGTTATGGCTATCCTACAGGCTTTGTCTTTCATCTGTCAATCCGAATTTAAGAATGTAGCGATTATTTCAGACTCTCGTTCTGTGTTAAAATCATTAGAGAATGTTAAACTGCTTAACAACAAATAAATTCTAAATTCTAAAAAAGAGTATTCAAAGTTTTAACGATACACTCAAACCAGCAACCTGTTTTAAGACATCAAATAAAGTTTTTGCCATGGTATTTGTTAACAGATACACAGGTAGATTATGAGACTTCTCTACATTTGCTAAACAAAAATTAGTCTGAAAAATATAGGAAAACCGAGGTTTTAATTTTTAATTTCCAAAACGCCTAATTGGAACTGACCAAGATTACCTAGTATAAAATCTGAAATTTTTTAATATTAGATACTATTTTTGATATTATTTCGGGAATTATTTCTAATTTTGTTTTAAAACATTTGTTTACTATATATTTTTTGTATTACTTTAGAGTTTAGGACAGCAATCACTTGAAAATTTTGATAAAACAAGAAAATTATGTGGGAGACAATCTGTGGGACAACTAAGACTAAAACTGCAGCGAACGATGCAAAAACATGCAGGTGTGTTTAGGACTCAATCTCTTCTAGCTGAAGGATGCAAACTTGTCAGTAAACTCTATTGCTGTTTGGGTGATATAAAGGTAAAACGATTTTAGTCTTTAGTTGAGATTTAAGGTAACTATCTCGAAAATATTGTTTTAAATATATAAAGTTTATGCTATTCAATGGAAGAATTATTCCAAATAACAGATATTTAAAAATAAATATGTAACTCAGAACAAGAACAATAATTTCCAAAAAACGGCAAAAAGAGATAAAATGTAAAAGCCCAACTTTTAATCTTAAAAATATTGGAAGGACCACTGTCTTCTGATGTCAACTTTTATCCTAAAATAGTATTTAAATTCATAAATTAATGTATTTTTTTTAAACTTCAAAGGCTTTCTTAAATGGACCCCGCAATTTTTAAAGCGGAATTGGGTTTCACTCAATCTCGCTCAAACCTGTTGAAAAGTATCAGTTATATCGTTCTCATTAAATGTCTCCATGGGCGCAATAAAAAATAATGAAAGGATTTTGAGATATCGGCCGCCGAATGTGGAGATTTTTTAACACGTTAATCGCCCAAACGGCACCATAAAATTTTGTCCCCCGGGGCCCAAATTGTTTTTTTAACTATTTCTTCCCTATTATCAAATGGATAACATAACATTATAATGTTGTAAGAGTTGTTTTTATTTTTATGTCCAAAAAAAGCATTTTCAAAATGTGAACCAGCATTTGGTTCTCAGAGCCTGTGTTTAGGCCGTGTTTAGGCCATGTAAGCCCTTTATTGAAACTATTGACTAATAAGTTTCAAGAAGTATATATTCCAGAACGGGAAGTTTGCATTGATAAAACACTAGTTCCATTTAGGGGACGTCTTCACTTCAAACCGTGCATTAAAAATAAGCGCTTTAAATTCGGAATAAAATTGTCCAAAATTTGTTGCAAAGGAGGTTAAATCAATGAACTAAAAGTTTACTGTGAAAAGATAAAGATCCAAACATTAGTGCAACCTCGAAAGTTGTGTTGCAACTCATGGAACCACTGTTGGATCAAGGTAGCAATGTAATGTGTGACCTATATGCTGGTTCACAGAGCATAAAGTGAAAGCCAGCAATGAAGCCAATACCTAGGTTCACAGGGCCTGGGCGGCCCTTTTAGTTGAGAACCAAATGTCGGGTCTCATGGCAATTAACGTGTTAAACGTCGAAAATCTTATTTGGCCTATATTAGTGCATTCTGCGAGTCGGAAACATATACAAATATTTTAAGCACCATTTTCATCCCCGTATTCGAGGATACTGAACATGATGGCGTTGGTTAAAATTCTTTTGGAGGTAACCCAACCTCCCAAATGGTCAGAAACCACCCCCAAAATGGGGGAATCGCATATTCCGTCTGTTAAATATTCTCTACCCCTTGTTTTCGAGGATTCTGAACACGATGGCGTTATACAAAATAATTTTTGACTTGACCCCACCCCTAAAACGGTCAAAAACTACCCCCAAAATGGGGGAATCGCGGATTCCGCGTCTTTCACCGGCAAAATATATCTTCCCCCTTGTTTTCAAGGATTCTGAACACGAAGGCGGTATCCAAAATTATTTTCGGCATGACCCCACCCCTCAAACGGCCAAAAACCACATAGTGGCTTCTGTGAGTCGGAAAAGACCATGAAAATGGACCAAAATTCACCCCCATTTTCGAGGATGCTGAACACGATGGCGTTATCAGAATTACTGTTTTCGATTGCTGAACCCCCTAAAACGGCCAAAAACTACCCCCTACAGGGGTTAATCGGGCAGTGCATCATTTCCCTGTAAAAAAAACGTCTTTCCCCCCATTTTCGAGGATGCTGAGCACGGTGGTAATGTTGAAGATTACATCCGACCCTCACTAACCCCTCCACAGGCCAAACCCCGGCATGGTGTTTTTTAATTTTTTATACAGGGTGCGCCAATTATTTCCACTCGATCTCTAGCACCGAAACTAAAAGAGATATCAACAAGATTTTTTGTAGGGGTAGACAGTGTCACTCGGACTACAATTTTAAAATATTTTGATGTATACAGGGTGGCTAATTTTTGTGGAATGAAAATTAATTTGGTTTTTTTAAATTGAACACCCTGTATACGATTATGTCTTCTGATTCTACTTAATATTAGATTTACGGTAGTTTTTTGTATTTGTAAATCCGACGCGGCGTTGACAAGTTATTCCTATTTTAAGCAGATTTAGTGAAAAAACAGCACTTCAGATATATTAGCACAAAAACCACATTTTTTAAACAATTCCTCAAAAAAGCTACTATGATGTAAATGAAACATGCACCTATCACAATAATCACACAACATCTTTACCTGTTGCACAGGGTGTCTGCCGATGGCGTGCCAATAGTCTAGTTTTCAAATGGCAATAACTTAATTTTTTCAAATGGGACACCCTGTATATTTTTCTTCAGTTAGAAGTTATCCCTAATACGCATTAAAAAAATATAGGGTTTTGCACATCTAACTTTACTATTTACTTTAATAATTGACGTTAAGTGACAAACAACATATTTTACACAAGAAATCAAGTTACCTATGACAATGACAGTAGGTATATTTTGTTATGGCATTAATTATCAACATAAAATTTTGTATTGTATCACGTCTACTATATTTAATCGGTATTGTGGATAAAAAATGGATTTTAATAAGAATTATAGTGTTTAAGAAAATATTGATATGATATGGATACTGGGTGAATGTCAAAAAAATGCGTTTCTTGCTAGTAGGGTCTATCGTCAAAGATACCCAGAAAGACGTCATCCACAAAAGGATACTTTTGAGAATTTAAAGAATAGATTTGATAGAACAGGAACCGTCAAGTATGAAAAACATTCACGTGAAACTTCACTTCACCAAGAATTGTTACCACGTGATTTCGCGCGTAGAGTGGAATACTGTAGATGGTTAATAAACAAGATAAATACAGAGCGTAACTTTTTAAACAAAGTTTTATTCTCCGACGAAGCTACGTTTCATAAGAACGGTTGTGTAAATAGACACAACTTCCATTATTATTCGGACCACAATGAACATTTATTTAGAACCACATCACAGTATCGATGGTCTTTGAATGTGTGGGCGGGAATAATAGGTGATTATGTAATTGGTCCCTATTTCTTTGATGGGACTGTAAATGGAGCTATATTTTTAGATTTTTTAGAACATGATTTTTATTGCAAAATGTGCCTCAAAATTATCGCAACGGAATGTGGTTTCAATTAGATGGTGCCACACCACATTACCTATTAGATGTTCGCAATTGGTTAAATAGGGAATTTCAGGATCGTTGGATAGGAAGGGGAGGACCTATAAATTGGCCTACTAGATCGCCTTGCCTTACACCTTGCGATTTTTTCTTGTGGGGTTTAATTAAAAATATTGTTTACAAAGAAGAGGTTACCACAAAAGAAAATATGAAAGAAAGAATTACTGCAGCATTTAGCCAGGTGACCCCTGCAATGCTAAGAGATGTGCGTAAATCAATGAAAAAAAGGGCAAAAAAATGTATAAATGAAAACGGAAGACATTTTGAACACCTACTATAAACTTTAACTTTCACTATTGTAGTTTTCTTACGATTATACTTTGTAAAATTTTGCACTTATTAAAAATTGTGTAAAATATGTTGCTTGTCACTTAACGTCAATTATTAAAGTAAATAGTAAAGTTAGATGTGCAAAACCCTATATTTTTTAAATGCGTATTTGGGAGAGCTTCTAACTGAAGAAAAATATACAGGGTGTCCCATTTGAAAAAATTAAGTTATTATTTATTGCCATTTGAAAACTAGACTATTGGCACGCTATCGGCAAACACCCTGTGCAACAGGTGAAGATGTTGTGTGATTATTGTAATAGGTGCATGTTTCATTTACATCATAGTAGCTTTTTTGAGGATTTTTTTAAAAAATGTGGTTTTTGTGCTAATATTTCTGAAGTGCTGTTTTTTCATTAAATCTGCTTAAAATAGGAATAACTTGTCAACGCCGCGTCGGATTTACAAATACAAAAAACTACCGTAAATCTAATATTAAGTAGAATAAGAAGACATAATCGTATACAGGGTGTTCAATTTAAAAAAACCAAATTAATTTTCATTCCACAAAAATTAGCCACCCTGTATACATCAAAATATTTTATAATTGTAGTCCGAGTGACACTGTCTACCCCTACAAAAAATCTTGTTGATATCTCTTTTAGTTTCAGTGCTAGACATCGAATGGAAATAATTGGCGCACCCTGTATCAGCGGCAAAACGTCTTTTCCGTTGTACATTGTTGCCTTTTTTGACTGAAAAAATTAAAAATGTGTTCATTTTGAACTAAGCAATGTCCAAACCGAAATATTCAATGTAAAAATTTTAAAATTCGATTTTCTACTATATGTAGATACACCACGTGAAATGTGAAATAGTTAATGTTTACGTGTATGAGATTTTACAAATTGACATAAAAAGTACCCCGCAGTTTTTGATCCGGAAATGACTTCGGAAATTTATTCGTCATCCCATCCCGATCAAAAGTATCCAAGTCCATTCTATGTACAGATTTCGAGCTAGCGCGAATTTAAGCTGATTAGAGCGGACTCGATATACGCGCATTTATCGGCAAGTTAGGTGTCTATGGTTTATATGATAGATACTATATGTCATACACACCCACATACAAACACATACACACATACAGCGTCTTTTAGAAGATTTTAGTTTGATTTCTCAACTTTTTTTAAGTTTTTTAAGAATTTATTATTTGACATTACATTTTTTATTTTATATCATTTTTTGCACGATTGGTCATTTTTGACTGTTTACATATCTATTTTGAAGACAGTAAGTAGCATTTACTAACGTCAAAATTTTCTGAACGGTAAGTAATTCACTTACTTACCGTTCAGATTTTTCACTTACCATTCAGAATTTTCACTTACACTTACAGAATTTTATAGATATTCTCATACTGAAATTTTGATTTTTCAGGAATTATGGATAATTTAATAGTTTATTATTGCCCCAATCGTACAAAAAAACGTTATAAGCATGTCGAACACTAATGGTTACCGATATCAGACAATAATTGGAATCGTCGCTTCGCTCCCCCTCTAAACAATTGTCTTCCATCGGTAAAAAGCCCTTACCGTTCTCCAAACTTAATATACTATTTCAATCACTTTTTTGTTACCATGAACACAGCTAGACTATGTCCGACATGGGCATTTCATTAATAGTTTTAAACATAACATCTTGAAATAAATACAAAACTAAATTTTTAATGAAAAAATACTTTTTGTAATAGAACGGTTAACAATTATGTCCAGCATAAGCCTTTTAGTCATTTATAGCATTATTTTTTGTCCGGAAATAATATTTAACTAATATTTTATTATTTTATTTATATTCAGTTGTAATTTACAAATGAGCTGCTCAGTACAATAATGGCCCAACCCACAAAATATACAAAAAAGGGTTACTACTCTCATCTATTGGCGAAGGACGTAAACTTTCAAAACTATAGTGACCTAACCTTATTTTTGACGTTTTACGATAGAGTGAAATGAAACTGTAGTTCTTCCCCTCACATAATTGCAATATTTTTATACGGAAGAGTGGCCCAATATCATTTGAGCCACTGTAGTTGCTTAGAATTAGTTAATACAATAGTGGCCTATAATCACTTAGGCCACCATACTTGTAAAAATATAAGCGGTATAAAAAGCTTTGTGGGTCGTTCGGTAAGTTTTGTGGTTATGTTTACGTTTTATTTTGCTGCCGTTGTGCTCTTGTGACTATTTTTATTGTGTAGAATCTTGTATTATACAGAGTGGCCCATTGAAAAAGATACAGATCGTTAACTGGTCATTGTTTTTAAAGTAACTGGACTTATAGTTGTTTGTTTTTTTAGAAACGAAATGTCAGATTCCAGCGTAGGAGAACCCTCGGAGTTCGAGGATTCTGGATCTGAATATATTCCGTCAGATGAAGAACGCAGACTTTCTTCGACTGATAATTATTTGCCTGAACATGAAACAACGATTGATAACCCTACTAATACGGCCCCTGGCCCTAGTGACCTTCTATATTTTTTGCCTCTCAAAGAAAAAAGAAAGTTAAGTAGAAAACGACTACGACATCATTCCGAATGGAAAAGAGTGACGGCAAAAAGAGCCAGAGCGGCAGGTCAAGAGTATTTAAATGTAGCAGGTCAGGTTGTTCCTGCAAAGAAGTTCTATGATGGTGATTGCACATGTCATAAAAAATGTCATAGTTTATTAACACTAGAGGAAAGGAAGCTTATTTTTGATAACTTCTATAAACTGAAAAATTTTGATTTACAGACAGCTTTTATTTTTGGTAAAATAAAAGTTGAACCCAAATTAAGAACCTACAGCAGAAGAGCGCTGACCGATTTACCAAGAAGAAAGATTACTCGCGTATACCTTTTACCGAAAGCTGGTGTGGATGTTATCGTTTGTAAAACTTTTTTTAAAAAAGGTTTAGGAGTCTCGGACGGAAGAATTTCTCGTGCAGTTAGATATAAAAATACAGGTAATTCAACTGAGACTACAGCTCCACTGGATAAAAGAGGAAAACAGCCATGTAACAAGAAGACCAGTGAAGAAGCGGTGAATGGTGTGATTTCATTTATTAAGAAATTTCCTACTTATAGAAGTCACTACAGAAGAACAAATAGTCCTAATGCCAAATATCTTTCCCCTGACTTATGTATTACTAAAATGTATAGTCTTTACAAGGAAGAAATGGGAAATAATGCAGTATCGAGTTTCATATTTAATAAAATATTTACTGAGAAATTTAATTTACATTTTCGACAACCCTATTCAGACACCTGTAAAAAATGTGATGCGTTTAACGTTAAGTTACGACAAGGTACACAAATAGAAAAGACTCAAGTCGCACATCAGAAGGAACTTCATTTAAAAAAGGTCGAATCTGCACGGTCTGGTTTAAAGAAAGATACGATTTTTGCCCAAACTTTGGAGGACAATGACACAACAATATTTGCGTTTGACCTCATGAAAACATTACCCACACCAAATCTAGCTACGGGTATTGTTTACTATAAACGTCAGTTATGGACATATTGCTTGGGTATTCATAATTTGACAACCAATCAAGCATACATGTATACATGGCATGAAGGATTAGCATCTCGTGGGCCACCTGAAATTGGTTCCTATCTGTTACATTTTTTTGAAAATTTTGTAACCACCAAAAAAGTTATCATGTATAGCGATCAATGTGGAGGGCAGAATAGAAACATTAAAATTGCTGCCATTTGTAATTTTGTAACAAGTTCCAACCAATATAAGATTGAACAAATTGACCAGAAATTTTTAGTGTCCGGTCACTCATACTTACCGTGCGATAGAGATTTTGGGGTGATTGAAAGAGAAAAACGTTATCAAGAAAATATTTACATACCCGAAGATTGGGCGAAAGTCATAGCATCTGCAAAGAAGAAACATCCTAAATTTCAGGTAATTAAGATGACCGAAAATGATTTTAAATGCACGAAAAAGTTAGAACAGTTAATAACAAACAGAAAAATAGACGATAACGAAATAAAAAACGAAAGAAGACAAGTAGAATGGTTAAAATTTCAATGGATACGGTTGCGTAAATCTCACCCTTATAAAATATTTTATAAATATACGAACGTTGACGATGATCTTATAGCATCATTTATGTCTGTAAATGTTGAAAAAAGAAAAACTAGAAATTCAAAATTACATAACATTGAACTGGATTTGCTATATCCTGAAGGACGAACAATAGAAAAAAATAAAATGAAAGATTTACAGTCTCTGTTTCCATACATTCCAGAAATTCATCATTCATTTTATAATAATTTAAAGGCCAATGAGGGTGCCGTAGATAATGATGTTGACTGTGCTTTAGACGACGAAGTCTTGGAGGAAGTGCCAGAAACCTAATTGGATGTGTGTACGGTTACGAGCCCAAACCACAGTTATAAGAGAGTTTTTAATTTTTTTTTATGTAATAGTGGCCCAAACCACATTATTTTTTTTAATTTTTGGAATTTAAAAAAATACTTTTATTAAAACATTAGCTTTTACTTCATTTATTTGGGATAAAATTAAAGTTTATTGAAAATGTTACGTAAAGTTGAAATAAAAATTTTGAAAAATTCACTAATTCTTTTTTTACGTTTATCTCCATATCACCTTTAAGTGGCTTAGGCCGTTATTCCACTGAGCAGCTCAAATTATCAATATCTCATGATGACATTGAAAAGGTCAACCACTACCTGAAATGAAAATCACTGTTAGTTTTGCACACTGTATAATTCTGAACTGAACAATAATTGCATTTAGGTCAGTCCCACAAATAAAAAGTTTATTTGATTCACTGTATAATCACCATATTCAGTAACATAAATAATAATGTACTTACCTATCATTTTTTCTGTACTTTTCTTTTGTATTGTATGTATAACTTTTATTACGATATCGTCAAAATTTACATTTGTTTTGAGAACCTATGATTTTTTCTCATATGTATGGAGAGGTTATATTTTTCAGTTCTGTCAACAATCAGCTGATTGACATGACTATCAAGATTTTAAATATTTTCGTTGTCGGTTAGGTATTTGCGGTGCTGTTAGTACAGTAAAATTAGAATTGTAAATGGAAAAAATTAGGGGCAAGCTGAAATTTTGCAGGTTGTTTTTGGTCAAAGGGACGAACTCAAATCCAAGTTTTCGACCTTCAACCCCTTGGTGGTTTTTGGGGGTGAGTTTGTTTTTTGCAAATACATTTTCCGCCTTACATCAATGACCAGATTGTTTTTTCAGGCAATTTTTTTTTCGGAATGTAGAATAATGCGGTCTCGTTGAGTCTGGATTTTTTTTTAATCAAACTGAAAAAAAATATGAAAAAACCTCTTTTTCAATTTTTTAAACAATTATTATAAACAAAATAATGCAGTTATAAAAAAAGTGATGAATTGAAAGTTGTTGCAAATGTATGTAAGGGTTAAATAATTAGAATAGATTGTTTAACAATTTTAATTGAGGGTTAGAAAAGATACATGTAATTTTACTGAAAATATAGCTAAGAATGACCATGCCGGTCTTCCATCAACAAAAGCGGCTCATCATGCTACCTCAGCATGATGTCATATATAAACACCATATAGTTTATATAAATGTTAGTCCATGTTAGTCCAGTCAATATTTCGACTATTACATTCGGCCATCCTGTTTTATGACCTGTCCTCAGGTCCATCTAACCCATGTTCTGTATCTAAAAACATACAAATCAATTAGAAATCTGCAATTAGTCTAAAATGCCTTAGAAGCAGTTTCCTAAATACCATTCTGACATTTCTCAAGAAATACTTTCTTAGCATAACCAGCCATCACTAGTTCATCGAAACATTTTCTTAAATATCATTCTGGCAGTTACTCAAAAATTACTTCTTTAGCATGCCCAGCTTTCGCTAGTTCATCATATGGACCATCGTCCAACTTTAGTCTCTACTCTTTGACCATGTGTCACTAGAGACCAAAGTTCTTGATTAACCTTCGTTAATCTACTTCATCAAATGGACCATCGTCCAACTTTAATCTCTACTCTTTGACCATGTGTCATTAGAGATCAAAGTTCTTGATCAACCTTCGTTAATCTACCTTTGTGACCTTTGTCACTGAGCATCCTTACCAACCGAGCTAAGCTTTGTTGACCATCGTCAACCTCCAGCCCTGTGCTAGATTTGTCGGTAATGCTCACATCAACGTTGACCTTCGTCAACTTCCAGCCCTGTGCTAGATTTACTTGCATGCATGCTTTCTTAATTATGGCCTTTTGCCGTAGGTACCTACTTAACTTACATAACTTACTTAACTCACACTTTAGAGTTACATCTTATCATTTCATCATATCCACGGCAATCACCGTCCGATATCTTTCATGTTTTCTCTGAGGTCTTCTACCTCATAACGATAACTTTATAACACTTTCTTTATATCGTCTAACTTGAATACGAACTCTATCAAAACTTTATTTCTGAATTTCTTGATCTTTTAATATTCGCTCACTTACTTCAGATCTCATTTGATACAAATCTATCAGTCCAAGACTGTCTTGAACTGCACTTTAAACTTTTGATTCTACTACGTTCTGTGCAATTTAATACACCCTGTATATGCTTAACAAACTTGTCCCACTTGGACTACCTGTTGCTGTATTTGCTTAACAAACGTGTCCCACTTGGACTACCTGCTGCTGTATGTACTTAACAAACGTGTCCCACTTGGACTACCGGCTGCTTTATGTGCTTAAAATCGTTCGATTGACTCTCTCACATTGACCGTTTGCCCTTGGAGTAGCCACAACATTCAAAATGTGTCAATCCCATAGGATTTACAAAAATGCTGAAACATTTGCGAAATAAACACTGAGCCTCTATCAATTATTAAACGTTTTGGTGCACTAAACAAATACATAACTTCTGTCAATACTTTCATGACACTACATACTTTCGCATTTTTTTTACAGGCTCTATAATCACAAATTTCGTGAAGTTGTCAACGATCACTAATAAATACTTATTTCCTTTCTTACTTGTCACCAAGGACCCACATGGTCGGCGTGCAATATGTGAAAAGGCACTGGAGTCTTTTCCACTGGAAATATCTTCCCTTCTTTTCAACCTGTTGTGCGCCTAGAATAACTGCAGTGTAAACATGCCTGGACATATTTCTCTACAAACTTTCTCATTTTTGGCAACCAATAATTTTCTGAAATTCGTTTTATTGTCTTTATCTAATAAATCTTGTATTAGTGAGCGTACAATATTCCTCTCACCGAAAAACATACTATAAGGACGGTACGCCACTGGTTCATCAATAGTTAATTTTATACGCATTTCAACTGCGCTCGTCTTATCGAGATCTCTACTAAAGACGAGGAAATATAATCTCTATAAAATGCCAACAATTTTAAGTCTCACTTTTTGACTTTTAATAATATTACCAAACTTTAATTTGTCATAGGCTAATTCGTCATTAGGCACGAACTCAATTAGGTTTGTCTCTTTTATCATTAAATTCGGCAGTGTATATAATTTAAACTGTTTTCTTGTTTTATTTATTATTATATGATATAGTCGGTTCATATTCCTATGATAAGGTCGTGATTTAAATGGGTCTCGTTAAGAACGACAGCTTGCACATTTCCGCTGACTTCTTCAATTCCGATGGTAACTTGAACTATTAAACTTGTTGTAATAATATTTCCCATAAAACATTATTTTAACATTCTTTCAGGTCCCACATTAGTTTGGAGGTTCAATTTTAAAGCCACCGACTGTTTAATTATACGGCACGTATTTCCCGTATCTATTAAACACTTTATTTTAACCCATTAATAAAAGCGTTCTTTATTAATCTATTTTTGCTCATCTCTCTTTCAGTGACCGCGCTCACAGAATTGTCCAGATTGTTTATTTTTCTATCGAGAAACACTCACGCACTGTTGTGTTGCGTATGACCCATTTTATTACAAAGTCTACATTTTATAATGGGTTTATCGCATTCGACTACACGGTGGTTTCCACTACAATTATAACAGCTTATTTGATTTTTATTGTTAAATTTTGGTCTATGTTCATTCTGCATTATTTGCACTTTCGCAAAGTCTTTAGGACCTATTGAACCATGACCACTTCGCTCAGGTACAGCAGCACTGACATGACTTAAATAGTTCGCCAATTCTTCCACAATTTTACATTTTGCTGCCAAGGCCGACAAAGAAAGAGTGTTATCACCCAACCCTTCGATAACACTGTCAATTACATACTCGTCCGGAATTGAAAGATTTAATTTGTTTAATTTTGCAACTTTTTCAAAACAATAATCGGCCAAATTTTCATTAATGTTCGGCACGTAATTTGCAGCTTCCACAAGTAGCCGACCGAACTTCACCTTATGCGGAAAACTCTCTATTAATAATGTTTTTATTTCTCCCCATGTATGACATGTTAGCCGTAGAGAATCGTACCATTTACGCGCATTGCCGCGTAGTCTACTTGTTGCTAACTTAAATGCTGTTAAATCATCCCATTTATGATAAAGCATCAGTTCATCAACTTTATATGTCCATTCTAACACACTTAAGGAAGCTGTGCTAGGGTCAAAAATCGGAATAATAGTTTCATTTACAGCGACATTTAAAGTACATGCATTGCCTTTTGCAAGTTAACTTATCTTTTTCTCTAAGCGCCGTATTCTTTTACGTTGCTCTGATCTGGTATCTGTTGAAGAACTCGAGCATCTCGAGCATGATGAACTCGACGAGGACCTCCTTGAACGCTTGGACTTCTTTTTATTCTTTCCCATGGTATTAACTAATCACTTTCACAGTCACTGCTTTTTCACAAAAGTTTTGCTCAAGTAAACTTTTTACTTAAGGGCACTAAGTTTTTTATCCCACTTCTGAATTGTAAGGGTTAAATAATTAGAATAGATTGTTTAACAATTTTAATTGAGGGTTAGAAAAGATACATGTAATTTTACTGAAAATATAGCTAAGAATGACCATGCCGGTCTTCCATCAACAAAAGCAGCTCATCATGCTGCCTCAGCAGTTGTCATATATAAACACCATATAGCTTATATACATGTTAGTCCATGTTAGTCCAGTCAATATTTCGACTATTACATGTAATTCTCTACAAAATTGCTCTTGAAAGTTTGTTTGTAAGATTAAAAATGAGGGAGTTATTTGCGAAAAACAAACTTACCCCCAAAAACCACCCTTATGCAAGTGGTTGAAGCTCGAAAACTTGGATTTAAGTTCGTCCCTTTGACCAAAAACTACCTGCAAAATTTCAGCTTGTCCCTAATTTTTTCCATTTAGTCAATCGTAAATTGTCTCTATTTAGGCTCGATGCAGACGGGCGAGTAGATTCGCGACGAGTACGCAGCGTTCTCGCCGCGAGCTCGCCGTCCCATTATGCACACGGGCGAAGCTTTTCTCGAAGATCGCAACTATGGCTCGATGCAGACGGGCGAGTTCTATCGCTGCGAGCTCGCCGCGAACTTTTCTCGCGCGAGGTAGCGGACCAAAGAAACAAATGGTGCGATTCACACGTAGGAGAGCTCGCAGCGAACTCGCCGCGATCTCGCGGCGAGAATTCCTCGCCGGCGGTTCATAGTTGCGATCTTCGAGAAAAGCTTCGCCCGTGTGCATAGTGGGACGGCGAGCTCGCGGCGAGAACGCTGCGTACTCGTCGCGAATCTACTCGCCCGTCTGCATCGAGCCTATGAACCGCCGGCGAGGAATTCTCGCCGCGAGCTCGCCGTCCCACTATGCACACGGGCGAAGCTTTTCTCGAAGATCGCAACTATGAACCGCCGGCGAGGAATTCTCGCCGCGAGATCGCGGCGAGTTCGCTGCGAGCTCTCCTACGTGTGAATCGCACCATTTGTTTCTTTGGTCTGCTACCTCGCGCGAGAAAAGTTCGCGGCGAGCTCGCAGCGATAGAACTCGCCCGTCTGCATCGAGCCTTACTGTAGTATGTTTAATATTATTCTTTTATTGATCTCACCTCTCATATTTTCTACTTCGATAGTTCGTTTTGTTCAGTATCGATTATATCGATTACAAATCCTCGTCGTGGAAGCTGTCATTTTCTTTTCATTCTTGCATTTTGGCCGGTTGAAGAAAAGTTTTTGGATAAGTGCAATTTTCTTTTTGGACCGCCAAGAGATATCGCTAAAAGTGACGAAAAGTCCTCAATTGTTGGCGAACGAGTTCTTTATTTTAATATTTTAATATACCCTCTGATTTTTATATATCTAATTTTCAACCGAACACGTGTATAAAAATTAATTTTTATTCAACAGGGTCCTTTGAGTACTTTAAATCCTTCGAGTTCGAATTCTTTGAGTCTTTCGAGTCCTTTGTGTCCTTCGAATCTTTCGACTCCTTCGATTTTTTTTTGAAGAGAGGTTTTCCTTCCTTAGGACAGGCTTTCCGTCCTTTTTTTTGGATAGCCTCGTATCTGACACCAGAGGGTAGCTGCACGTCTCTTTTGGTAGAAGTTACGTTGAGGATCCGAAAATCAGCCCTTCTGTAACAGAAAAAATCACTGGTATTTAGTTTTTTTTACTAACTTTTTTTTTATCATTTTTGTACTCACTTGTATCATTCTCAAAAAAAAGGTTTAATTGTAAATACTTACCTGTAAATATATGTGTTTGTCACTGGGACAATTTTGTTTATCTTCACCAGGTTTGTCACAAATATTTTTTTCTGAAATCGCTCAAGAATGCCTACTTTCTCGGAGCAATTTCAGTCCCCAAAATACGCTATTTTAGTATTTTAGTCCGTTGCTAAGCAACGATCGAAAACAGTCCGGCAAAAATTTTGCCGTACAAGGTCAAAATTTTTGCTGTACAAGGTTATCAAAATCGGTCCCTACATTTAAGACAGTAAATAAATACACGCAAACAACCAACTCATCTTAAGAACATTTATTAAATATATTATAACACATTATTATAACTATTTTTGTATATTTATAGTTATATTGCAGTTTGTACAATTATTAAACATAGGCTGAACTCTACCTGAAAAGTCATTCTCTTTGTCAGTTTCTCTAAATTTATCTATGTTACCACCTGAATAGTGAGCGACGATATCACCGTGTTCTTCTTCGGCATTAGCAGATTTCTCTTTCTCACTTCCCCGTCCAAATATTTTATTTGCTATGTCAACTTTATTTGTCAACGATTCCTCTATATATGCTTCCGCAACGGTTGAGGATTTCCATCCCCCATGCCTCTTTAAAGCAATTAAATCTGCCCCAGCATTAACCAAAATTGTCGCAGAGGACCGACGGAAACAATGTCCTGTGCAAACGGCAAATTTAAAAATTTTGCGACAGTTCTAGGAATTGTGCCAAAGAGATGGATTTCCACGACTTGCCTGCAACCTTTCCCTTTTAAATATTTAAAGAAAAAGCGGCAACTTTCAAAATTTTTTAGACGACATACAACATATTTTCTATACAATGACATATAAGTTTCGTTTATCACAAATGATCTTGGTTTGTTCGTTTTATTATCGGGTATTTTAATCAAAAGCTTAGATCCAAAATCTTCTATGTCATTTAAATTTAGTTGATATAGTTCATTACGGCGACATGCACCGGCAACGCCAAATATTAAGGCAACCTAAAAAGTAAACACCCCAATACACCGGGAATTTTTTGCTTTTAATAATTGTCAATACTCTCTTCTAATCATAGATGGCAGCACATCTAAAAATTTTATCTTATAGTGGATATAGCTACTGACTTGTACGAGTTTGGAATTTTATTTATTGGATTCGAAAAGGCTAACTGATGAAGCCGAAAGGCAGAAACCGGTCGAATCTGATAAATTAAATTCCTTACTCGTTTTCTAACTTTGTATTAATCTCTGAAAGGGATACGAAAGAAGAGAGTGACATTTTGACTAGAATCAGTCAAATAAAAGCTTTGCAACACACAATGCAAATTGTGTATGCAACCCCAATACACCGGGAATTTTTTGCTTTTAATAATTGTCAATACTCTCTTCTAATCATAGATGGCAGCACATCTAAAAACTACATATATATCTAGGTAATTTTAAAATTCTTCCATTCTACGATCTGGTGCTTGGTGAATAAATGTTTCAATTTGTTCGTTCGACAACACTTTCGATTTTTTTGGTTTGTAATTGTCACCTTGACGTTTTAGAAAAGCACGCAACTTCAAATATTTTGTAATATCAATATTTTCTTTGGTACTAAGTGTAGCTCTCAACATGGAGTAATTTGACCATAACGTAGATGCCTTCAACTTCGTAGATAAATCGGAAAAGTATGCAATTATGACATTTTCAGATCGGGAGGTTGCCTTTTTTCTTGGCAATAATCCATAAAACGTTTGTAAGCGTATTCATATTTTGCCTTGGATTTATTTGGCAATAAATTTAAGATGACATTTTCAGCAGCATTTACTATACTGTATTTGAAAATCAAGAGAGAGTAAATTCCCAGAAATGTTTGCAGTTATCAGTGTTAAAGGCAGTAAACCATAGACGTGCGTTTTCAAAATTAAATTAATATGGAAATAGAAATATTTAATTTGTTTTAGTTATTTATACCTAGATTACCAATTTTAGATAGATAAACATAATTCGTAAGTAGTAATTTAATTTGGGTAAAATGAAGAAAAAGTCAATATTATTTTAGGCATTTTGTTTTAGGCATATGTTTATTTACAAAATATGTATATAATATGTACAGATAATTACAATTATTTATAAATTAATATGAGGAGCTAAAAAAACAATTAAGTAGGTATATGAGAAAAAAAAAACCAACCGCAAGGATAAAATTTGACGAGCAACATGCAAAAAATACGACAATATTAAATCTTAAAAAATAAAAATCTAAAAATAAAATTGAAGTACATAAATTAATAATTTTAAAGTTATGGTTCCTCGCACTCTGTGTCAGAAGATTCACCATCTGATTCTAGAGAAATTACAATGGGCTCTATAGTAATATCAATTATGTTATCTAGCTCCCACATTTTTTTTTTCTATTTCTGTAACGTGTCTAATACATTTTTGCCAATTTTCACTTGTTACTTCAGATATTGCCTTATTGAAGAGATTTTTAACATCTGATAATTTAAAAGTAGTGTTATTTCTGGCAACATAACCTTTAACTTGAGCCCATATTAATTCTATCGGATTCAGCTCACAATGGTAGGGTGGTAAACGAAGGATTTCAATTTCTCGTTTTTTGGCTATCTCCTCAATATTATATTTTTTATAATTTTGCTTATGTTTTTTAGCAATAGTTAACAATTCTGCCCTCAGCATTGTATTGTCAAAGGCTAAATTTTTAGAAGATAACCATTTTGCAATTTCACCCTTTTTCCATTTAGTGGTTGGTAAAGGTTCAAGTAATCTGGAGTGGTAACTTGCATTGTCCATTACAATAACCGATCCTTTTGGTATGAATTGAATCATCTGTTCAAAATATTCCTCAAACACGTCTCCATTCATTTCTTCGTGATAATCAACGGTTTTTTTTTATTCAAATAAGAGTAAACCATTCTCAAAAAAACCGTTTGTACTGCCTATATGACAAATAATGAATCTTTTACCTTTTCCTATAGGTTCCTTAAAACCAGTAGTATATCCTTCTAGAAAAGCTTGATGGGATGATTTTATATTTTTGTCTTTCCAAACTCTTCCTACACAATGTCCTTCATTAACCCATGTTTCATCTAAATAATAAATGTTTTTATTTTGAGCTTTAACTTGTTGTATTCTTCTGAGGTACTGTCTTCTCCAACATACAATTTCTTCAGAATCAATTAGCATTGAGTGTCTGCCCATTTTTTCAAATTTAAAGTTTAACTCATGTAACACTTTCCATAGTTTATCCCGGCTTAATGTGGGTAAATCAACATCATTCGTAATGGCTTGCAAAACTTTATCTAAAGTTGGTATTTGCTTGTTTATAAAAAATGAGTGAACAAGCTTACGAATAGCATTTTTAAAAAACTCGTCCACGTTGACTTTTAATAGTTTTGGTCTACCTGGTTTCGGCTTTGGTGAGGTTACTCCACCTGATTTTTCCTCCTTTAGAACTCTATATATTGTAGATTTTTCATATCCCATTGCCTTAGATGTTGTTTCAACTACACTGTCAATAGTGTTTGAGGGATTTTGATGTTTAAAATAGTGGTACACATTCACTACAGCACTCTTTTCATTGAGCGATAAATGGTCTAGTTTTAATTTTTTCACTGGCGTATACTCACAAACTGCTTCCATTTTTAGTCACTACTATTTGTCACGTTTATCGAAAATCAAATAACTGCATTTCTAGAAACTATTTAAGTCAAAATATCTGTCATTAGAAGCTGTTGCCATTCGGAGGTCGTTAAATAACAATTATCCCTTTCTATTCTGGTTACGCCTATGACGCACTCTTAGGCCTACTGTAATAACAATGAAAGATCATAAAATAATGTGATAGTCCAAGAAATTTAATAAATTTTGTATTGAAATTAACAAAAACAATTTAGAATGCATTACAAATATTGAAGTTTTACCGCACGTACTGTACTATAGTTTTTCATACCGAATTACTTTTTATTCTGGGAATTTACTCTCTCTTGATTTTCAAATACAGTATAACTCTGGTGGTGTCCCACACACCTGGACATCATCATCACTGTCCATTTTAAATATTTTTTAGCGATAAGTATTAAACCGAACTAAGTAGTGAATCTGACGTTTCTCACAACAATAAACGAACAGTGGTTGTCATGGATACGATTTCATAGGCACGTCACGTCGTGACGTTCAGTTCGTTTTTTGGGGATTTGTAGCTCAGATTTTTATCTGACGCCACGACGAGCTCTAGCTCACCACGCTGTATTCAGGGTAGCTCGGACTTCTTCAGGGTTTGAGTAAAGTCCGCCCGACTCAAAATACAACCTGGAGAGGTTTGTCAAGAAAAACGCTTTATTTTAATTACCGATTAGAACCAGAAATAAAATCACTGATTTAAAAATTATATACATTTATTTACACAAAATTATTTACAAGGGAAACAAAACAAATGAAAAATGATTTATTTCAGAAAACTAAAAACTTTTTATGCCAAAATATAAAAAAATGGAAAACTTAAAATTTGTCTGTTTGTCCAACCAAACACAAACCAATACAAGCAAAAATGAAGTATTACAAAAGTAAGGACTCTATAGTTCCCAAAATAAAAAATGAAAATATATAATTAAAGTTAATTCTTACCACATTTATCTGCTGGGGCACTTCACAAATTCTTTTTATTTTATTTTATTTTATTTTTAAAGGCGCGGAGCTCTTGGCACTTGAATATCAGGAGAGTCCTGAATTCAGAATCTGAATGAATCAATTTGTTCGTACAGTTACCTTTACAACTCATTTGCTGAGATCTGCATAATATTTTAGGTTGATTCAACATGATGATTTTTGTACCTTTAGGAAATTGCTAGTTCAGCTGAATTAACCACATTTAATATTATGCAGAATGAACGGAAGTATATGAAATAAAAGTATGAAATAAAAACTGAAAATTGTTTATAATTAATTGGAATATGATATATTTTATTAAAAAATTCTCATGATAGAAATAAAGGTAAATGTACTTGCAATTATATTGTAGACGATTTTTATATGAAATTTTAAATAATTATATATTGAATTTTTAAAATTGTTATTAAATGGAATTTGGAAATTTATTAGTTAGAATTTGTGACAATAAGATGGTCATAAAAAATTGTTATGCATTTATAAAAATTTCTTAATTTATGATAATGTTGATTGCGATTTCAGAAAAAATAGTATGTGTACCTCGTAGTAAAAGCACGATCCCAGACTCTCAATGCTTGTTGGCCTCGGCTTAACGCCTGGACCAACAATTTGCATTGTCGTCCGGAAATGTATCGCTTTTACTACTAGGTAAACAATGTACTATTTTTTTAGTTTCTAAATTTTATAATACGAAATTTAGTGGCGCCCAATATTAAAATCACTTTCAATTTTGACTATTTATATTCTTCTTTGAACCACGACCCATTGCCCCAGATGGAAGAGCTGCCGTTCGCTGTGTGCAAAAAAACATGCCACACATTCATATCAGAAAGATCCGTCAACGGTGGACCGCGAGTGATAGATGTCTAGATTCTAGAACATAGAGTTAAATACATGTTACTTTCATAGGGGCACTATAAAAATGAGCTGGAATAAGCATTGTTGTTATTTCGCGAACATCAGCGTATGTTCGTTTTTAATCATTCATTTTAAACAAATATGAAGAGTTAATAATAATAATAAGTATTTTTCCATTAACACATAGTTTTGTATTTACTTCGAGGTGGCCGGCTATGTTTAACCCTGTTAATGAAACGCCCATGTTGCACATAGTAAATCTGTATTCATGATAACAAAAAAGTAATTGAAAAAAATGTACTGTCAAAAAAAGTTTAGAAATCAAAACAAATCTTCTAAAGGTGCGTCTAGACATTCGACTGAACGCAAGCGAAGGCACATGTAAACATATGTACTCATTTCTCAAAAAATCCTCAGATAAAAATATAAACATGGAATCCCCACAACAACAGAGCTTGACAAAAAATGTATATAACAGTAGAAATAAAAGTGTGAATCAATTAGAAAATAAACAACTTAAAACTATGACAAATTATATTAATATAAATAACTCTGATGACGTATTCACTGATAATGAAAATGTTCAATCGCACGAAAATGGACAATACGCAAATTCTTTTATCGAAGTTAAACGCAAAAGAAATCGAAACAGAAATCGAGTGTGGCATATTGGTAAAGCAGACGTCATTGCTGAAAATGAAATGCAAGGTTTTGTTGGAAGCGCACAAGAAAAAGAAAGCAAAATATGGCTATTTATAAGAAAAGCAAAAGATCATGTAACGGAAGAGATAGTTCGAAAATATTTAGAAGGAAAATGTAAAGAAAAAAATAAAATTTTTGTGAAGAAATTGAAACATATTATAAGAAAAAGGATAATAAATGCTTTAAAATAGGTCTAGAATATTCCCTAAAAAAAGAAACATATAATGCCTCTTTTTGGCCAAAAGGAGTGGAAGTATACAGGTTTGACTTTAAGAAAGAAGAATTCGACAGAATCAAAAACCAAGAAAATTTTCACCGGGACAGTCACAGTCAGGAGAATCCGTAATTGCCGGAATCAACCAAAATAATATAGGAAAAGTCCATGAAGTCCATCCTGATTTCAGTCAAGTGGAAGTGTGTAGCAGTGTTTTCGTTCCTTATAATGAACTACAAATTACGAGCAACCAAGAAAACAAGGACTCTTTATATACCCAAGCAGTAAAAACATTAACAAACAAAAACAAAAATTATATTTTTGATCAATTTAATCTTCACAGTATTTTGCAATGTAAAAGATCGGTGAGTATGTTCCATAAACTAGAAATGCTCGATGTATTCTTACAGAAATTTAATTTTGATGTTCTTTGCACCTCAGAACACTGGTTAAATGAAAGAAACATATAAAAATAAGTGTTATTGATGTGACAAAATTTAACTTAGAATAATCAAGCGAATTTTGTGCATTAGAACTTTCTGAGTTGAAAATTACTATACTGGTTGTCTATAGATCTGGTAACGGAAAAATTGATTTGTTTTTCGAAAATTTTGAAAAATTGTTAGATATAATTTTAACACCTGAAAGAAATATTGTAATATTAGGGGATTTTGATATTGATTTTAAAAGTATTTCAAGAGAAAATTCCGAGCTCAATTCTATCTTAACGTCTTTTGGTTTGATAACTACAATTAATGAGTATACTAGAGTTACTACTACAACTTCCTCATGTTTAGATAACATAATTACGAACTTAGAAAAATCTTCAATAAATTCTGGAGTTTTCGAACCACGTATTTCAGATCATCGAGGCCAGTTTATAACTGTAAAAAACAATACTGAAAATCATCCACAATCTTCTTACAACAGGATTTTTTCAAAAAAATCAATTGAAAAAATGAAATATTCATTAAATTCCATTGACTGGGCTTTAAAACAATCCATGATGCACAGTACCTAGCAAAGAACCTATAGTGATCTGGTAGTTAAGTTTTGTCCATTTAAAAAAAGCAGAGAAAAAGCAAAAAAATCTCTAGTAGTTTGGTTTGATGATAATATTAAGTCTATGAGAAATACTCTATCAGCCATTAAAGTTAAAGCAGAAGTAAGCAATCAGTCAACGGATGTTAAAGCTTATAAACAATACAAAAATCTATATTCTCTTACTTTAAAAAATGCCAAAAAATTAGCTTATAGTAAGTCTTGCTGGCAGATAATAAATTTTCATAATTTATTATCTGCAACAAAGTTGCTTCTAACAACACTAATATTAACCTTAATCCTGACGCATTTAATGATTTTTTCACTAATATTGCACATGACATAATTAAATCGCTACCAAAAGTATCTAATAAGGAATTGTTATCTTACAAGAACTTTCCTGCACCAGTTGGTTCATTTTTTTTATATCCAGTTGTAGAAAATGAAGTTTTAAATACTATAAAATCATTAAAAAATTCTAATTCTCTAGGTGTCCATGAACTGAACGCTAAAATTATAAAAGAAACTACTGATTTCCTATTAGATCCGTTAACCAATCTCATAAATATAATATTTAGTACTGGAGTAATTAGTATTAATATTATATTAAAATTAGTAATTAATAACTCAGTTTGGTTTTCGAACCAACAAATCAACGGCTCAAGCTGTAATAGACGTTGTTCATGGAGTAGTGTCTGGCCTTGAGCAAGGTAGGCACACTGCAGTTACTCTTTGCGATCTGTCGAAAGCCTTCGACTGCATATCACATGACATCTTGATTGAAAAGTTAAATTACTATGGTGTCCGAGGAAGTGCGCTAATACTTTTAGAATCTTATTTAACTGGACGATTTCAGGTTGTTACCTTTCAAAACAAAACATCAAACTTCAATTCTGTTAAGCACGGAGTTCCACATGGCTCCGTCTTAGGGCCATTATTATTTATTATTTACACCAACGATTTAAGTACTTATATGAGTCCTTTTAAAACTGTTTTATTTGCAGACGACACCACTTTTGTATACTCTGAAAATAATGTAAGTGAGCTGAAAAATACTTCTGAAACTATTAAGGCTAAAGCGGAACATTGGTTCTTGGCTAATAACCTAATGCTAAACAAAAATAAATCGCAGGAATTGCAGTTTTCTTCTGTTACCGATTCTCAAGGTTGCACTAGTGCTAAATTACTTGGAGTTGTGTTAGACAGTAATTTAACTTGGAGAAATCATATAAATAAATTAAAACCCAAATTAAGCAGTACCTTATTTGTGTTAAGGCAGCTTAAAACTATAACAGATCACAACATATTACGAACAGCTTACTTCTCTCTATTCCGTTCACACATTAATTACGCTACTGTACTTTGGGGTAACAGTTCAGATGCGACTTTGATTTTTCGGTTACAGAAGAAAGCTGTTAGAATCATAACTGGTTCAAAATTTAGAGACCATTGTTAGCCCTTATTTATTCAGCAAGGAATAATGCCTCTACCAACTATTTACATATTTAGTGTCCTTTTGGAAATTTATATGTTTTCCTAGGCAATCCGACATTCACAATTATCCCACCAGACAAGCTAACAACTTAAGAACAAATAGATATCGACTAATTAAATAAAAAAACAATTCGCTAGACCTACGCCTTTATAACTTATTGCCATCTGAGTTCGGGCTGCTGGGGTTTAGTTCATTTAAAAAAAAATTAAAAACATTTATGCTAAAATATTGCTTTTATTCTGTCGAAGAATACATCGATCGGTGTAAATCCCTTTCTTAACTTTTAAATGTATTTCATAGCTTTTAAAATTAAATTATTTTTATGTATATGCTCACCCCTCTTTATCTGAAGTATTTTATTTTATTTTATTCTACGTAACAATTTTATATATAACTATTGTGTAAGTTTAAATTTTAAATTTTGTTTCTTTTGATTGTATTTTGTATTTTGATTGTATTTTGTATTTTCCTTGACTTGCTACAAACATGTACAATATGTAACGTAGTCAAATAAAATTTACTTTACTTTACTTATGTGCTCTTCATTCGCTTGCGTTCGGTCGAATGTCTGAACGCACGCATATGTGTGCGTGTGTGTGGGTGTGTATGACATATATCCATCATATAAACCATAAACGTAGAGCGGTGAACTCTTAACTTGCCGATAAATGCGCATACATGGAGTTCGCCCTAATCAGGTTAAACTCGGGCTAGCTAGAAATCTGTACATAGGATTAACTTGGGCCCGTGGACACTTTTGATAGGGATGGGATGACTAATAAATTTCCGAATTTTGGGAGAAATCCACCGAAAGCCATTTCCGTATCAAAAACTGCGGGGTACTTTGGTATGCAGTCAAAATTTCTATAGATCATTATAAATATTAAAATAAACAAAACAGTACTGCCCGCAGAAGATGGGAGCAGCACTAGTAGGTTTATCTTTTTTTTTTGGAAACAAAAATTCAATTCTAGTTATACAACATTTCCACTTTTTTGGCATCTAGAGTATTTTTTAGGTTTAATTAATTGTTCTGTTAATTATTAATTGTTCAATAAAAATAAATTTTTTGTTTTTTATTCTTATATTCTGTCGTTAATTTATCTTATCAAAAAACACGCGAACTTTTCTTTTATGGATAAATTTCTTTTAATAAATAAAAAAAGCTCTTTGTGTTTTTACTATTGAAAAATAAAATGTTTGAATTTTGTTTAGGTAAAAGATCGTGGATTAATTTGGAACACAGATCTGGTTGATGCATTAGAATTGCAGAATCTTTTTATCAATGCCATACAAGCCGTTCATTGCATGGAACAAAGAAAAGAATCTAGAGGAGCACATGCAAGAGACGATTTTCCGGTAAGCATCTTTTTCTTTAATAAAACAAAATCGTCTTTTCGGGAACATCGCTGGATAATGTAACAAAGTTTTAAATATGCATTAATGCATGAATGATAAAATGTTTTTACAATTCTTCAATTATAGTAAATATAATTTTTTTTCTATAAAACCTTCACAATTACTCATTATATTGAGGGCACGGTGCTTCAAACTCGTTAATATTGGAGTAGATCTGGTTTTGAAAACGAAGTCGCTCTTTTCGAAATTTTTTTTTTGTGATTTCATAGATTCTAGGTTCCTCTTTTACGTGATCAATATATAAAAGCCAAGGGAGGTGTGGAGGGTGGGTAAATTAAGATGTAAAGATATGAAAAATCGGCTTTTCTGACGTAACTCACTGAGTTTTATTTGGAGAGAAATATCCTCTTATTGTCGGACTGGGGAGGGAGGGGGGGCAATTGTCCCTAGTGTAGGTGTGCGTGATATATTTATAAAAGCGAGTGCGCCCCTTAGCCGCCGTAAAATTAGATGCCGGGAAAGGAGCTAATCGCTCCCTTTATCTGTCTTCTCTCTTACATACATCATCTCTCTTCTCTCTCACAAATACTATTCCGGCATCTCGTTTCACGGTGGCTGAGCGAGCGCACTCGCTTTTATAAATATATCACGCACTCCTGCAGGCCTTAATATAGATAGAGCTTTGGGATAAAAAAATCTTTAAAGAGAACTGATTGCCCTTGAAAATGAGCCTAGCACGAAGTCACTAACCCTATCCGTTGCCCTTCTACAGTGAAAAACGCGTCCCCCCCTCCCTTCATGATTATCGGATTGAGTTCTTGTAGGACTCAAATCAAAGAAAAAAAAATTCCACAAGCGATGGCGAATAAAAAATATTTTCCACTTTACTCTTTCGTTGCGAAAATCGAAAAATAAAATTTGCAAATTGCGAAATTCGGTCACCAGTTGTCCGTTTTCACGAAAACCACCATCTCCTTAATACATCCTGTAGCAGTGTTCTCAAGAAAGAGTTTGCCATTTTGCTAACCTAGATTGGTTAAAAATTAAAAAAGTTACCTCGAGTCAAAGATTAATCAGTGTTTGGCCCCCCTCCCCAATTAAACTATATGTTTGGGTCACGACTATATTATATCGGGGGAAAAAATCAAGTCTCGAAGTCACTTTCTTCCGTGCGAAAAACGCGAATACAACTCTATACTGTATTTGAAAATTAAGAGAGAGTAAATTCCCAGAAATGTTTTGCAGTTATCAGTGTTAAAGGCAGTAAACCATAGACGTGCGTTTTCAAAATTAAATTAATATGGAAATAGAAATATTTAATTTGTTTTAGTTATTTATACCTAGATTACCAATTTTAGATAGATAAACATAATTCGTAAGTAGTAATTTAATTTGGGTAAAATGAAGAAAAAGTCAATATTATTTTAGGCATTTTGTTTTAGGCATATGTTTATTTACAAAATATGTATATAATATGTACAGATAATTACAATTATTTATAAATTAATATGAGGAGCTAAAAAAACAATTAAGTAGGTATATGAGAAAAAAAAAACCAACCGCAAGGATAAAATTTGACGAGCAACATGCAAAAAATACGACAATATTAAATCTTAAAAAATAAAAATCTAAAAATAAAATTAAAGTACATAAATTAATAATTTTAAAGTTATGGTTCCTCGCACTCTGTGTCAGAAGATTCACCATCTGATTCTAGAGAAATTACAATGGGCTCTATAGTAATATCAATTATGTTATCTAGCTCCCACATTTTTTTTTCTATTTCTGTAACGTGTCTAATACATTTTTGCCAATTTTCACTTGTTACTTCAGATATTGCCTTATTGAAGAGATTTTTAACATCTGATAATTTAAAAGTAGTGTTATTTCTGGCAACATAACCTTTAACTTGAGCCCATATTAATTCTATCGGATTCAGCTCACAATGGTAGGGTGGTAAACGAAGGATTTCAATTTCTCGTTTTTTGGCTATCTCCTCAATATTATATTTTTTATAATTTTGGTTATGTTTTTTAGCAATAGTTAACAATTCTGCCCTCAGCATTGTATTGTCAAAGGCTAAATTTTTAGAAGATAACCATTTTGCAATTTCACCCTTTTTCCATTTAGTGGTTGGTAAAGGTTCAAGTAATCTAGAGTGGTAACTTGCATTGTCCATTACAATAACCGATCCTTTTGGTATGAATTGAATCATCTGTTCAAAATATTCCTCAAACACGTCTCCATTCATTTCTTCGTGATAATCAACGGTTTTTTTTTATTCAAATAAGAGTAAACCATTCTCAAAAAAACCGTTTGTACTGCCTATATGACAAATAATGAATCTTTTACCTTTTCCTATAGGTTCCTTAAAACCAGTAGTATATCCTTCTAGAAAAGCTTGATGGGATGATTTTATATTTTTGTCTTTCCAAACTCTTCCTACACAATGTCCTTCATTAACCCATGTTTCATCTAAATAATAAATGTTTTTATTTTGAGCTTTAACTTGTTGTATTCTTCTGAGGTACTGTCTTCTCCAACATACAATTTCTTCAGAATCAATTAGCATTGAGTGTCTGCCCATTTTTTCAAATTTAAAGTTTAACTCATGTAACACTTTCCATAGTTTATCCCGGCTTAATGTGGGTAAATCAACATCATTCGTAATGGCTTGCAAAACTTTATCTAAAGTTGGTATTTGCTTGTTTATAAAAAATGAGTGAACAAGCTTACGAATAGCATTTTTAAAAAACTCGTCCACGTTGACTTTTAATAGTTTTGGTCTACCTGGTTTCGGCTTTGGTGAGGTTACTCCACCTGATTTTTCCTCCTTTAGAACTCTATATATTGTAGATTTTCCATATCCCATTGCCTTAGATGTTGTTTCAACTACACTGTCAATAGTGTTTGAGGGATTTTGATGTTTAAAATAGTGGTACACATTCACTACAGCACTCTTTTCATTGAGCCATAAATGGTCTAGTTTTAATTTTTTCACTGGCGTATACTCACAAACTGCTTCCATTTTTAGTCACTACTATTTGTCACGTTTATCGAAAATCAAATAACTGCATTTCTAGAAACTATTTAAGTCAAAATATCTGTCATTAGAAGCTGTTGCCATTCGGAGGTCGTTAAATAACAATTATCCCTTTCTATTCTGGTTACGCCTATGACGCACGTTAATCCTCTTAGGCCTACTGTAGTAACAATGAAAGATCATAAAATAATGTGATAGTCCAAGAAATTTAATAAATTTTGTATTGAAATTAATAAAAACAATTTAGAATGCATTACAAATATTGAAGTTTTACCGCACGTACTGTACTATAGTTTTGCATACCGAATTACTTTTTATTCTGGGAATTTACTCTCTCTTGATTTTCAAATACAGTATAGGTGTGTTCTCGCCGCGGCGAAAATCCGTTTACTTTCAAATCGCAATATCTCGTGAACCGCTAGACCGATTTAGACGGGTTAAAATTCAGTTTATGCGTTTTCGCGAGCAACTTATTTTATATACAGAAGTTCCCCCTCCACACCTCCCTTAGCTTTCATATAGTGATCACGTGAAAGAGGGACCTCGAATCTATGAAATCACAAAAAAATTTTATCGAAAAGAGCGACTTCGTTTATCGGGTTTTTTTCCTCCAGATCCACTCTACTGTAAGCAAAAAGTGAGATCGAATTTTAATTAACAAAGTATAGAATTAAAATATATATATAATTCATTTCGGAAGCTCATTGTGGTTTGTATTTTAATTTCTCTCTCTTTCCACTGGATTAAAACCACTTAGTTGTTAAAAAAGTTTTTTTTATTGACGTTTCGGCTTTCCAGATCGAAAGCCGTTATCAAAATGACATAAAATAAATAAATTTACTAGAAACAGAACACTTGATAATCTTGCAAAAATATGACATCAACATAGTATACATAGAATAAGATTTTGAGATTGAAGATGTCAAAATCTGTTTCAATCGTATTTTTGTGACGTTTCTGGGAACGAATTTTTGAAAGGATAGCGCATTTGCATATTATAAGAGAATTTATACTTCGTCATAAATGAAGTTTTCTTATTAATATTATCATAAGAAAAAACCAGATAAAAACTTATGATACTATCCCGATATAGAGGGTATCCTTTTTGCAATTAACTCTTTTTGTAAAATAGGTATCCAAATTTTTGAAATATCAACCGAACAATTAGAAACACATTCGTTATTATTTAAGCATATCAATGCTGCTTCTTTAACTTTGCGGTTATAATTATTCGGTTCTTTTAATAATCTAGTTGAAAAATTCCATTGTATTTTATGACCAGAATCCCATGCGTGTTCACATATTTTGTATTTTTCGAATTGTTTATTTTTAATGTACGATTGGTGTTCATTAAGTCTAATATGAAAAGGTCTAGATGTTTCTCCTATATAAAATTTATTACATTCGCATGGAATTTTGTAAATACAATTTTTTGTGTTTTGAATTTCATTAAAAGGTTGTAATGAAGTTATTTTTTTTAACATTCAATTTCAAATTAAATCAAAATTTATTTCAAATTAAATGGAATGTTCGATTTTTGGCTAGCTCACCCAGTACATTTTTAATTCTTTAACGAAACAAATACGGCCTAATCGCTAGATGCGCGCGCGATACTTTTATAGAAATAGTAGGGAAATTATCCGGAGAAGGGACTATTCAGAGCCCAAATGTTTTACGAATTTCAAAATAAGATTCATTCTTTTCCTGCGAGTTGAAAAATTAAGTTGAATTAACATTTTAGTCCGTCGTGAATTTTTCCGCCGTTAAGCAAAAAACCCGAGGTAAACATTGATAAGTTTTTCACCGTGAAAGTCCGTCGTCAATTTGAAGCCAAAAGAATCGTTTTATTTTACACGCGTTTTAATTATTTTGATTTATAACTACGAAATCACATCCGAATTTTAAAATCTTATTTGATTTACATTTTTGCCGAAATTTAAGATTTGTTTTTGAGATTTATTTAATTAATTAAATTATTTCTGATTTAGATTTTGAGATTTAGTTTTTTTGGGAAAATTAAATTATTTTCAATTCCGTCCGCGTTTGGGTTTTCGAGATTTTGTTTTTGATTAATTAAATTTTTACTTTGTTGATCGAGTTAGACTATTGAAATTTTAATTTTGTTTTGGGAAATTAATTTAGAAATATTTTCAAGTTAACTGTTTTCGTTTCACTTTTAATTGTCGTGCCGTCCGGAAGCAAACGTTTGATTTTTAAATTTTCGTTTTGTAATATAATAAAAGCCGCTTAATATTTTCCTCTTAAAGAGCCGGAACGAGATTAGATACGACTTTACCAGGTTATTCCGAATTCGTATTCCTTTTCTTAATTATTTATATTCACTATAATTAATCAAAAACCGTATTTTGGATATATTCATTGAGGTCTAAGGTCTGACGGGACTTTTATTGGTTTTCCTGGTTTGCTATCGTTAATCAATATTCGTCCTGTCTTAGGCTTGCGTCAACAGACATTAGCATTCCTGGTTAGCTATCGTTTGCTAATGAATGGTACGCTAAACGCCTAAAAAGGGTCTGACAACCTCAAGCGTGTTTTTGTTTTGTATTTGGACTTGCCGGGATTGGTATTGATTTTCCTGGTTTGCTATCGTTAATCAATATCAAGGGGTCCACTGTAAATTCACCCGCCGCGTTCCCGTTTAGAGGATTGTTGGAATTGATATTAATTCTCCTGGTTAGCTATCGTTTATTAATATCTTTTTCAAACTAGGCTTGCGTCAACAGGCATTAGCATTCCTGGTTAGCTATCGTTTGCTAATGAATGGTACGTTAAAAGCTTAGGACAAGACTCCGTTTCTGGCTAAAATTGCCGTTATTTAATAGAAACCTGGTAAATTCGATCGTAAGTCTGTATTCCCGTTTCTCCCGGTCGATTGAGTAGATAAATCATTTAAATAGATTTTTCCGGTTAATTTGAATTAATAAATTTAACAATTGCTTCCGCCGAATATTAGTATTTAATTAATTCAATAATCGTACTCGAGTTTTTCCTTATTTTGATATCTTTAACTTAGTCTGATTGAGTCAGTCCGATTATTACGCGAAACCCGATTATTACGCGAAGTAAATTCCGAATCGAGCATTTAATTTAATTTTTTTTTGTTCAGGGTTGAATAGGGTTGGGCTTTGAAATAAAACAAATTTTTATTGTGTAACATAGCTAAAAACAATATAAGTGTCACGTTTATTTCCTGGTTTATATTCACCAACCTTACCTCTTTTCAGGGTTATTAAAGGTATATAATAAATTAAAAATAATTAAGTCTGAAATCAACTAGACCCCTGGAGATACCGTATCTCCATCTGAAGCTACCTGTGTCCCTAAGACGCCGTTTCTAAGGGTTGTGGAGTAAACCACATTAAATAATCTGGCGCTCGAGCAACTTCCGTACTAAAGCGTCATCTTGTAAGGCAATATTTTTCTTAGTGGCAAGAAAAAGCCTTACAAATTGGCGCCCGAGCAGGGACCGTATTGATTTTCAGTTTAGGGTAGTTCCGTTGCCACTAGAAGCCCGTTTCTTTGTTTTCGTAAATTTTAATTTCCAGAATACACTTGTTTTTCTAGTATTTTAATTAAAATTTGTCTAAATTTTTTTTCCGAATACGCCCTAAAGCAGTGAATATAAACCAGCCGAAAACTAGTTAGTTGTAAACCGTGGTAGATTTTAACCGGATTTCAAAGCCATCCCGTGTCCGCGATTTACCTGTGTTGTGTTCCGGTATTGGATCACTCGTGAAACAAACCTGTAAAATATGCCAAACGCACGTGATGCTAGTTCCGAACCGATCCGAGTACACGATTGGAAAATTTCTTTTGATAACCGCGACGACCCAGTATCTTTTCTAGAAAGACTAGAAGAAATCTGCCTTTCTAAAGGCGTTGATAAAAACCGTTTGCTACTAAATATACCTGAACTTTTGTCTGGAGACCCCGCATTATGGTTCCGTAATAACCGACCCTCTTGGAATAGTTGGGACGATTTCGAAGCAGATTTTCGTACCTTTTACTTCCCCGTAAATTACCAAATAGACTTAGAGGTTGAAACTGGTAGAAGATTACAGCGCCGAAATGAGACCGTTTCAAGCTATATAACAGATCTTCAGACACTCATGAGGCGGCATGGAAACATGACAACCGATCAGCAATTGGTCTGGCTTTACAGAAACTTATTGCCAGAATACCGACAACAGATCCGCAAGACCGATTATTCCAACGTCACAACATTCTGTCAAGTAGTCAGGGAATATGAACTATTGAGGAAAGAATTACAGAATGTTCCGTCAACCAGCGCCGCTCCGAGGAATACCGTTTCCCGTCACCCACCTCCTGAATCATTCCCTCCTCCACCACCCATACAACCCCGCTATTCCCAACCAAACCCTTCTCGTTTCCCTCAGACTACTTCACCCCAATATTCCCGTCCTAATTATCCCCAGAGAACTGCTTCCGCCGCCGCCGTACCACAACGACTGGAACCGCAAAGAATCGAACCACAACCATTCACTTCCCGTGGAGAAGTGTTGTGCTGGAATTGTGGAGAAACAGGACACCGTCGAACAGAATGTAAAAATCCAAGAAAAATTTTCTGTTCACGATGCATGAAGGAAGGTGTATATTCCCGAGATTGCTCGTGTAACCAGTCGGGAAACGAGACCGGAGCTGTACGGAAGGGAGGTCCCAACAGCTCCAACCGACACTAGCCGCCCAAGAAACCATTGCACTACCCCATCATGACGTCCGCCCGCACCTAACACTGGAAATAGAAGGTGAAAATTTCTTGGCATTGTTAGACACCGGAGCTTCAAAATCATACTTAGGAAATCGATTGGCGGAACATCTTTCCCAGAAAAAGCAACCCAGAAAAGCAGTTCCGACAACTGCTAGGTTAGCAAATGGAATGATTATCCGTATTCAAGACACTTATTCCGTAAAGATGAAGCTTGGCAACCAAGAAGCGACTGAAGAAATAGTCCACTTCCCTAACTTGAGTGCCGACATAGTCCTGGGAATGGACCTAATGAAAAAGTATAATTGCCGATTAGAATTGGGAACAGGAAAAATAGCAATAGGTGAGATGCCGATGCCACCTATCGTGCAAGCCGTATCCTGTCACCCGATGGGAATTGTAGAAGAAGCCGTACAAAATGAAGTCGTTGTTGAACCAATTCCGTCCGCAGTCGCAAACTCCTTTGTTGTTAGAGCCATGATCCATGCCGAATGTGGACCGCAGGATTTCCATCATTTTCCAGACAAAGAAGAAACAGAAAGCGAAAAGGACAAAGAGTCCCTTCCGAGGATTCTCCCTATCCGTTCCGTCCCTATCTGTTCTACGACCCCAACGACCAGCAAGAAGATACAAGACTTCGGGTCAGGGTTGGACGAAATAGAAATAGACGAAACTTACCACTCCGAACTCAGTGAAAGCTGTGATGAGGATGATGAGGGAGAAAATACTAGGAATTTAGGATGTCCGTTAGAAGCTATCACACCTGTTTCTGAGAGAACGTTAACCGCCGAACAATCCCGAAAATTGGATGCATTTTTACAAACTGAGCTGCCCGCATTTGAAATGATCCAAGGACCTACAGATTTGGTAGAACACGAAATTCGTTTAGTCAAATCAGAACCGATCAAGCAGAGATACCGACCACAGAATCCGAGAATGCAGGAAATCATTAATGAGGAAGTAGACAAAATGTTAGACGAAAGGGTAATAGAACCCTCAAAAAGTCCTTGGAGTTCCCCAGTAGTAATTGTGAGGAAAAAGGATGGCAAACACCGTTTCTGCATCGATTTCCGAAAAGTCAACGAGGTTACGATGAAAGATGCATATCCACTACCGTATATGAATGCCATCCTGGATAAACTACGATCCGCTAAGTTTATTACCAGCCTCGATTTGAAGAGTGGTTACTGGCAGATTCCGCTGTCCGTTCGTAGTAAACCGATCACTGCATTCACCGTACCAGGACGAGGGCTTTTTCAATTCCGGGTTATGCCGTTTGGCCTACATTCTGCGCCGGCTACTTTTCAACGACTAATTGATCGAATTATTGGTCCAGATATGGATCCGCACGCATTCGCGTATTTAGATGACATCATTATTCTTGGCGAGACTTTCGAATCTCACCTAGCAAATGTGAAAGAAGTTTTCCGACGCCTGAGAGAGGCTAAACTTCAAATCAATTTTGAAAAATGTCATTTTTGTTTGCCCAGCATGAAGTATCTTGGACACATAGTAACCGGAGATGGAATCAGTACTGATCCCGAGAAAATTGAAGCGATTTCTAAATTCGAGGCTCCGAAAAATATTAGAGAACTCAGGAGATTTTTGGGTGTAGCCTCCTGGTACCGCAGATTTGTGCCGTCGTTTTCACAAGTAGTATCGCCGCTTACCAAACTACTGAGAAAATCTTACCGTTGGAGATGGCTAGAAGAACAAGAAACCGCTTTTCTGAAAATCAAGAAAATTTTAACTGAAGCTCCGATCCTCAGCTGTCCCGACTTCAACATTCCGTTTTCATTACAAACAGATGCTTCAGACCATGGCTTAGGAGTAGCTCTGACACAAAAGAAAAATGGCATCGATTATGTCATCGCATATGCCAGTAGAACGCTGAGTCCTGCCGAAAGAAATTATTCTGTGACAGAAAAGGAATGTCTAGCGATAGTCTGGGGAATTGAAAAGATGAGGGCATATTTAGAAGGCTACCACTTCACGGTGATCACTGACCATCAATCACTTAAATGGTTACATTCTATAGTGAGTCCGTCCGGCCGATTAGCACGATGGAGTATTTTCCTGCAACAATACGATTTTGAGATCCAATACCGCCGAGGGGCTCTAAACCGAATAGCCGATGCGCTGTCTCGTAATCCGTTACCCGACACCGAAAACCCGTCAAACCTTCCTGATATTTGCACTATGGAGGAAGATACTAATTGTAAATGGTATCTAACCAAGAAGGCAGAGGTTGAACGAAATCCATTAGACCACCCAGACTACTGTATAAAAGAAAACCGTCTTTACCGCCATTTTTGGGACATCAACGATTACAAAGAGCCTGAATTCTCCGATCCGTGGAAATTGTGTGTACCTAAGCCGCAAAGAGACAGAGTCCTGAAAGAGAATCATGACGCACCAAATGCCGGTCACACCGGAATTGCAAAAACCATCACCCGTATCGCCCGACGATATTATTGGCCTGGTATGTTCCGAGACATCACGAAGTATGTAAGAAGTTGTATAACTTGTCAAAAGTACAAACCGTCACAACAACAGACACCAGGAAAAATGTTTCCGTCTCCGAATCGACAACCATGGGAAGTTGTCAGTACCGATCTGGTAGGACCCTTACCCCGAAGTAAGAAGGGTAATGCATATATTGTCATGTTCATGGACCGATTCACTAAGTGGGTTCAATGCAAAGCTATCCGATCAGCAACCGCGAAGAGTGTCAGTTCCGCTTTCTACGACGACGTTGTTACCACCTTTGGGTGCCCGAAAGAAGTCATTACCGATAATGGAACTCAGTACACCAGCAAACTCTTCGAATCTGTTTTAAAAGAGTTGGGAATCCGCCACCGTTGTACGCCAGCTTATACGCCGCAGGCTAACCCAGTGGAACGTGCAAACCGAACGATTAAGACGATGATAGCACAGTTCTGCGACAAGGACCACCAAAATTGGGATTTACACTTGTCCGATCTCAAGTTTGCTATCAATACGTCGCGGCACGAATCCATCGGTTATTCGCCAGCCTTTTTAAATTTTGGGAGAGAATTGGTCGTTCCCAACTCCCTACGTCAAGAAGTTGAAGCAGCTGATCCGCAAACTAACACCGAACAGACTGATAACGTCATTCCCGAAAACTTTGTACAGAGGCTAGCCAAACTCAAAGAGTGTTATGATCTTGCCCGGCTCAACCTCTCCCGTGCATTCACTTCCCAGAGTCACTATTATAATCTACGCCGACGTGACTGGAAATGTGCCCTTGGAGATCTGGTAATGAAGAAGGAGCACACCCTCTCGTCCGCCGTCGATCATGTAGCTGCTAAATTAGCTCCAAAATATTCTGGTCCGTATACCGTTGTCAAAGTTGTATCTCCCGTCATATACAATCTAAAAGATGCAACTGGAAAGAGGCTGAATCAGGTCCATATCAAAGACCTTAAACCCGCCGTCGAGGGTTCCTTGTAGATGCTCCCGTAGACCCGACACCGGAGTGTCGAACTTCGATGTTACCACCCCTGGTAACAGTAATACTAATAATCTTCATTTCAGGAAAAGTTTACGTAATGATAATGGTAATACCAAGGGAAATCGTCCCGTGAACGTAGAGGTATCCCGCCGAAGACTTTTATTTGTGTAAATTTTGTTTAAAATTGTATTCTGATAGGTAGGTTTGGAAGAAAAATAAGCGTAAACGGAGTTCACTCTTATTTTTCTTACCGAAGTAAGGGGGGGATGTAATGAAGTTATTTTTTTTAACATTCAATTTCAAATTAAATCAAAATTTATTTCAAATTAAATGGAATGTTCGATTTTTGGCTAGCTCACCCAGTACATTTTTAATTCTTTAACGAAACAAATACGGCCTAATCGCTAGATGCGCGCGCGATACTTTTATAGAAATAGTAGGGAAATTATCCGGAGAAGGGACTATTCAGAGCCCAAATGTTTTACGAATTTCAAAATAAGATTCATTCTTTTCCTGCGAGTTGAAAAATTAAGTTGAATTAACATTTTAGTCCGTCGTGAATTTTTCCGCCGTTAAGCAAAAAACCCGAGGTAAACATTGATAAGTTTTTCACCGTGAAAGTCCGTCGTCAATTTGAAGCCAAAAGAATCGTTTTATTTTTACACGCGTTTTAATTATTTTGATTTATAACTACGAAATCACATCCGAATTTTAAAATCTTATTTGATTTACATTTTTGCCGAAATTTAAGATTTGTTTTTGAGATTTATTTAATTAATTAAATTATTTCTGATTTAGATTTTGAGATTTAGTTTTTTTGGGAAAATTAAATTATTTTCAATTCCGTCCGCGTTTGGGTTTTCGAGATTTTGTTTTTGATTAATTAAATTTTTACTTTGTTGATCGAGTTAGACTATTGAAATTTTAATTTTGTTTTGGGAAATTAATTTAGAAATATTTTCAAGTTAACTGTTTTCGTTTCACTTTTAATTGTCGTGCCGTCCGGAAGCAAACGTTTGATTTTTAAATTTTCGTTTTGTAATATAATAAAAGCCGCTTAATATTTTCCTCTTAAAGAGCCGGAACGAGATTAGATACGACTTTACCAGGTTATTCCGAATTCGTATTCCTTTTCTTAATTATTTATATTCACTATAATTAATCAAAAACCGTATTTTGGATATATTCATTGAGGTCTAAGGTCTGACGGGACTTTTATTGGTTTTCCTGGTTTGCTATCGTTAATCAATATTCGTCCTGTCTTAGGCTTGCGTCAACAGACATTAGCATTCCTGGTTAGCTATCGTTTGCTAATGAATGGTACGCTAAACGCCTAAAAAGGGTCTGACAACCTCAAGCGTGTTTTTGTTTTGTATTTGGACTTGCCGGGATTGGTATTGATTTTCCTGGTTTGCTATCGTTAATCAATATCAAGGGGTCCACTGTAAATTCACCCGCCGCGTTCCCGTTTAGAGGATTGTTGGAATTGATATTAATTCTCCTGGTTAGCTATCGTTTATTAATATCTTTTTCAAACTAGGCTTGCGTCAACAGGCATTAGCATTCCTGGTTAGCTATCGTTTGCTAATGAATGGTACGTTAAAAGCTTAGGACAAGACTCCGTTTCTGGCTAAAATTGCCGTTATTTAATAGAAACCTGGTAAATTCGATCGTAAGTCTGTATTCCCGTTTCTCCCGGTCGATTGAGTAGATAAATCATTTAAATAGATTTTTCCGGTTAATTTGAATTAATAAATTTAACAATTGCTTCCGCCGAATATTAGTATTTAATTAATTCAATAATCGTACTCGAGTTTTTCCTTATTTTGATATCTTTAACTTAGTCTGATTGAGTCAGTCCGATTATTACGCGAAACCCGATTATTACGCGAAGTAAATTCCGAATCGAGCATTTAATTTAATTTTTTTTTGTTCAGGGTTGAATAGGGTTGGGCTTTGAAATAAAACAAATTTTTATTGTGTAACATAGCTAAAAACAATATAAGTGTCACGTTTATTTCCTGGTTTATATTCACCAACCTTACCTCTTTTCAGGGTTATTAAAGGTATATAATAAATTAAAAATAATTAAGTCTGAAATCAACTAGACCCCTGGAGATACCGTATCTCCATCTGAAGCTACCTGTGTCCCTAAGACGCCGTTTCTAAGGGTTGTGGAGTAAACCACATTAAATAATCTGGCGCTCGAGCAACTTCCGTACTAAAGCGTCATCTTGTAAGGCAATATTTTTCTTAGTGGCAAGAAAAAGCCTTACAAGGTTTTGTATTTACTATTAAAGATTTTAATGTATTATTAGTTTGAAAAACTGTTTTTAAATTAAATTTATTGCCAATCCTTCTAATTTTTTCGGATAATTTTGGAATATAAGGGATTTTTACTATATTTGAAAGAATTATTGGGGGGTTTAAATTTTGATCTTTAGTTTTGATGTCTCGGTAAAGTTCACGATTTATAAATTTACTTGGGTAGTTGTTCTTAATCAAGACAGATTTAACAAGTGATAATTCATTATTTAAGATATTGTCATTTGAACAAATTGTTTTTGCTCTATCGGAAAGAGATTTGACAATACCTCGTTTAACACAAATTGAGTGGTTTGAATTAAAATCTTGTGAGAAAAAAGTTGACAAGTGATAATACATTAATAAATAGAACTAAATTAAGCGTCTCAGCAATTCTAGAATTATTGGAACTATGTATTAAAACTACATATTTTCAATTAAATAGTGATTTTTATCAGCAAAATTTTGGCATGGCAATGGGTTCTCCTTTATCACCAAAATTGTGTGATATTTTCATGGAGAATTTTGAAATGGAAATTGTAAACAAACAAAATTTAAGACCTTCTGTCTGGTTTAGATATGTAGATGATATCTTTGCAATTTGGCAACACGATAGGGAAAATATTGATACATTTTTATATACTATTAATAATTCGGAACCTACTATTAAATTTACAATTGAAATTGAAAATAATAAAAAATTACCGTTTCTTGATGTACTAATACACAATAACAACAATTGTTTTGATACATCAGTTTTTAGAAAAGAAACACATACAAATAGAGATCTAAATTTTCATTCAAACCACTCAATTTGTGTTAAACGAGGTATTGTCAAATCTCTTTCCGATAGAGCAAAAACAACTTGTTCAAATGATAATATCTTAAATAATGAATTATCACTTGTTAAATCTGTCTTGATTAAGAACAACTACCCAAGTAAATTTATAAATCGTGAACTTTACCGAGACATCAAAACTAAAGATCAAAATTTAAACCCCCCAATAATTCTTTCAAATATAGTAAAAATCCCTTATATTCCAAAATTATCCGAAAAAATTAGAAGGATTGACAATAAATTTAATTTAAAAACAGTTTTTCAAACTAATAATACATTAAAATCTTTAATAGTAAATACAAAACCTTTTAATGAAATTCAAAACACAAAAAATTGTATTTACAAAATTCCATGCGAATGTAATAAATTTTATATAGGAGAAACATCTAGACCTTTTCATATTAGACTTAATGAACACCAATCGTACATTAAAAATAAACAATTCGAAAAATCCAAAATATGTGAACACGCATGGGATTCTGGTCATAAAATACAATGGAATTTTTCAACTAGATTATTAAAAGAACCGAATAATTATAACCGCAAAGTTAAAGAAGCAGCATTGATATGCTTAAATAATAACGAATGTGTTTCTAATTGTTCGGTTGATATTTCAAAAATTTGGATACCTATTTTACAAAAAGAGTTAATTGCAAAAAGGATACCCTCTATATCGGGATAGTATCATAAGTTTTTATCTGGTTTTTTCTTATGATAATATTAATAAGAAAACTTCATTTATGACGAAGTATAAATTCTCTTATAATATGCAAATGCGCTATCCTTTCAAAAATTCGTTCCCAGAAACGTCACAAAAATATGATTGAAACAGATTTTGACATCTTCAATCTCAAAATCTTATTCTATGTATACTATGTTGATGTCATATTTTTGCAAGATTATCAAGTGTTCTGTTTCTAGTAAATTTATTTATTTTATGTCATTTTGATAACGGCTTTCGATCTGGAAAGCCGAAACGTCAATAAAAAAACTTTTTTAACAACTAAGTGGTTTTATTCCAGTGGAAAGAGAGAGAAATTATATATATATATAATTTTGATTTTGTTCAATTACCAAAATGTGCGTATTACTTTGGGGTTGTGTGGGTACGGATTTGCATTACATTCGCCAATCTTTCATCCTCAACCTAGTATTTAGGTTTTGGAGGGATATGTGATACCAGTCGCTTGGATAGGTACCAAAATCCTTATCTAGTACCCGTAGTACTAGCAACTAAAGTGAACTGTATTTTTTTGTAGTACTGGAAGCAAATCTTATAAATCTCCAAGTTGTATTCATGTTGAAATAAAAGCACACTTCCTTTAATTTTTTATATTAACGAAGAATAATATTAATAACACTTTTAGTACAGGGTGGCCAAATAAGAATGCGAGGTACTGTATCTGGGAAACTATCCATCTAGAGGCTTGCGGAAAAAAAAGTTATTACTGAAACGGTCAAGAGAAAATCCTGGAAAATATTTTCAAGTTTCTGAAATTGCCGCTCGAGGGCGCAACTGCAATCTTGAATCTAAGAAAGTAATGTTTCTGTGAATTCCGCTATATTAACCTAACAAAAAAATACGTATCTCTAAAAGTTGTGGGGGGGGTATTCAAAGGTTTCAGTAAAAAACACCCTGTATATTCGAAACGGCTGAGCCGATTGTAACAAACTTGGGCTGGTTGAAAAGAGTTATTCTTGGGCTATAGATGTTATAATATTTGAAGTTTTGTTAGTTTCACATCTCGCCGCTAGAGGGCTTATTTGGACATTTCGACAGAAATGGTTAATTTTCTTAAAAAAATTAAATGCATTGGTATGATTTTTTTTCATGAAAAAGTAGCTAAATGATGCCTAAACAAGCTCGCGAAAACCGCATCTCGATATCTTGTTCCGAACCTAAAATTTAGGCCAAATAAAATTTTATACGGAAAACCTTTCTTTTTTAAATCGGTCCTTTTTAGGGCCACAACTTACATAATAAAAGGAATTAATTAGTTTAAAAATAAAAATTTTCTTTGGCCTAAATTTTAGGTTAGGAATAAGATATCGAGATGCGGTTTTCGCGAGCTTGTTTAGGCATCATTTAGCTACTTTTTCATGAAAAAGAAATCATACCAATGCCTTTAACTTTTTTGAGCAAATTAACCATTTCTATCGAAATGTCGAAAAAAGTCCTCTAGCGGCGACATGTGAAGCTAACAAAACTTCAAATATTATAACATTTGTAGCCCAAGTACAGTTCTTTTCAACTAGCCCAAGCTTTTTAAAATCAGCTCAGCCATTTCGAATATACAGGGTATTTTTTACTGAAACTTTTGAATACCCCCCACCACTTTATTTTTAGAGAAACTTGAAAATATTTTCCAGTTTTTTCTCTTGGGCGTTTTAGTAATAACTTTTTTTCCGCAAGCCTCTACGATGGATAGTTTCCCAGATACAGTACCTCGCATTCTTATTTGGCCACCCTGTACACTAATTTACACAGTTTTGCCGATAGACTAAATGGCAAACCCTTCAGGAAATTGTTGATTGACTCTAGATTCAATTCAATGAGTAGCTATGAACCTACAGAACAAGTCCCTATTTTTCTTTATACAGCGAATCTTCCATTCCACCAATGGAATACCGTAGAGAGCAGATCTCCAAAAGATCTTATCCTTACCAAACTTTCCTATAAATAAGTTGTTCAATGGTCGACCATTACACCATCCTTCTAATCAAAGAAGAATCTGAAATCAAACCATGGATGATCAATGGTCCTACATATGCTACTATGAGTACCTGAAATTTAAAAAAAATTCCCACTCTTCGTCTTGAAGTTAATGACGTAGTTATTGTTGTTGAAGATCAGTCGCTAAGGATAACTTGGATGAAAGGAATAATATCTGCACTCTTCCCCGGAACTTTTGTAGGTTTATATAAATAATTTAAAAGAAACATGGTACCCTCCTATTATACTAGAACTCAGGAACCTCATGAAAACAGTTAATAGACAACAACTCAAGTGAAGCAAAATAAAAGAAATTAGTTGGCTAATTGACAGATAACAATTAGAACAAATTACTGCTTCAAGCAAGTATTGCAATTTGTTTTGGATTGATGTCTATATAGTCGAGGCAATGAACTAGTAAAAAGGCCAAAAGATAGAAAACTAGTTGGAGTGGACGGATCGGGATGCGGTTTTCGGCATTATTTTCTAAAAAATAATTGTAAAAAATGTGGCAGGTCAGATTTTGGAGCAAATGAAAAATTGCATTGCTGCAGCCAAAAATGCATTCAAAAAATGCATTATTTGGGAGGCCGTTTGGAACTTAGTAAATAAGTGTCAAAACTGGCCCAGATCGGGTACTCGGGGGTTTTGGAGGTCGCTGATCACGAATATGATGTTCAAATTGACCCCCCGAACACCTGGAGCTCAGGAACACGCCGAAGAACGTCGTCTCCGTGGGACTCTCCCACAAATCACTCGAGAAAGAGGAGAAACTCAACGCCCGGGGGTTTTTTGAGTCGCTGAATCCAAATCTGGCATCGGCGAACACCCCACGGGCACCTGGTGCGCCGGACCCTGGGCGCGGACGTCATCTCCGAGAATTTTGCTGAGAGGAGTGCCAAAAACCACGGGAAAATCATAATAGGGGCGTTTTGTGGGCCGTTGAATCCGAATTTCACGTCGGAAACGACCCCCCGAACACCTAGTGCACCAGAACCTGACCCTAAACGTCATCTCCGGGGCGGTTCCTGACATAATCAAAAAAGGCGAACTGAAATTCGTCATGGGGTTTTTTTGGGGCGCTGAATCGGAATTTCACGTCGATAATGACCCCCGGACCCCTGGTGCACCGGAACCTCACGCTGAACATCTTCTCCGAGGGGTTTCCATGCACGATCGAAAAAGACGAACCGAAAATCGTTATGGGGGGTTTCTTGGGTCGCTGAATCCAAATATGACATCGCCGAACAATACAAAACTCATTGTAGGGGTGTTTCTGGCCCTTCACGCCCCAAACTACCTTCCAAACTCCTGGTGCACTGGAATTTTTATCTTGCCATGTGTCAAATTATGAGACGACGTTCAGATCCAGGTCCCGCTGTACACCGATGTCTGAATTACACGGCCCAAAAACGCGCCTGTAATGATTTTTTGGTACGTTTTTAGCGATACTGGTGGGGTAATTCTCGGAAATGACGTCCGCCTCCAGGTTCCGGCACACCAGGTGCCCGTGGGGTGTTCGGCGATGTCATATTTGGATTCAGCGAAAAACCTCACGCTGAACATCTTCTCCGAGGGGTTTCCATGCACGATCGAAAAAGACGAACCGAAAATCGTTATGGGGGGTTTCTTGGGTCGCTGAATCCAAATATGACATTGGCGAAGACCTCGCGGGCACCTGGTGCCCCGAAACCTGGACGCGGACGTCATCTCCGGGAATTTTTCTGAGAAGACTGACAAAACCCACCCGAAAATCGTAATAGGGGCCTTTTGCCGGCCGTTGAATCCGAATTTCACGTCGGAAACGACCCCCCGAACACCTAGTGCACCAGAACCTGACCCTAAACGTCATCTCCGGGGCGGTTCCTGACATAATCAAAAAAGGCGAACTGAAATTCGTCATGGGGGGTTTTTTAGGGCGCTGAATCGGAATTTCACGTCGATAACGACCCCCGAGCCCCTGGTGCACCGGATCCTCAGGCTGAACACCTTCTTCAATGGGTTTCCATACACCACCGAAAATAGACGAACAGAAAATAACTCTGGAGGGTTTTTCGGGTCGCTGAATCCAAATATGACATCGCCGAACACCCCACGGGCACCTGGTGTGCCGGAACCTGGAGGCGGACGTCATTTCCGAGAATTACCCCACCAGTATCGCTAAAAACGTACCAAAAAATCATTACAGGCGCGTTTTTGGGCCGTGTAATTCAGACATCGGTGTACAGCGGGACCTGGATCTGAACGTCGTCTCATAATTTGACACATGGCAAGATAAAAATTCCAGTGCACCAGGAGTTTGGAAGGTAGTTTGGGGCGTGAAGGGCCAGAAACACCCCTACAATGAGTTTTGTATTGTTCGGCGATGTCATATTTGGATTCAGCGACCCAAGAAACCCCCCATAACGATTTTCGGTTCGTCTTTTTCGATCGTGCATGGAAACCCCTCGGAGAAGATGTTCAGCGTGAGGTTCCGGTGCACCAGGGGTCCGGGGGTCATTATCGACGTGAAATTCCGATTCAGCGCCCCAAAAAAACCCCATGACGAATTTCAGTTCGCCTTTTTTGATTATGTCAGGAACCGCCCCGGAGATGACGTTTAGGGTCAGGTTCTGGTGCACTAGGTGTTCGGGGGGTCGTTTCCGACGTGAAATTCGGATTCAACGGCCCACAAAACGCCCCTATTATGATTTTCCCGTGGTTTTTGGCACTCCTCTCAGCAAAATTCTCGGAGATGACGTCCGCGCCCAGGGTCCGGCGCACCAGGTGCCCGTGGGGTGTTCGCCGATGCCAGATTTGGATTCAGCGACTCAAAAAACCCCCGGGCGTTGAGTTTCTCCTCTTTCTCGCGTGATTTGTGGGAGAGTCCCACGGAGACGACGTTCTTCGGCGTGTTCCTGAGCTCCAGGTGTTCGGGGGGTCAATTTGAACATCACATTCGTGATTAGCGACCTCCAAAACCCCCGAGTACCCGATCTGGGCCAGTTCTGACACTTATTTACCAAGTTCCAAACGGCCTCCCAAATAATGCATTTTTTGAATGCATTTTTGGCTGCAGCAATGCAATTTTTCATTTGCTCCGAAATCTGACCTGCCACATTTTTTACAATTATTTTTTAGAAAATAATGCCGAAAACCGCATCGCGATCCGTCCACTCCAACTAGTTTTCTATCTTTTTTAGTTCATTGCCTCGACTAATAGGAAATATTGTTATCTTCTAAATAATGAGTTTTAACTTGATACCAACAAAAATAAACACAGAAGTTTGCCCAAAAGTACGAAGCTAGACATCTAGTCAAAATCATGCAATCAAAAGAAGGATGAAGTGGATCACAAGGTGCTTAAAAACTTGAACTCGTTATAAAATTATTAAACGACATTAATTGAAGACGCTAAATGGTTGAAATAAGATTGATGATTGATTGTGTAACAATTCTGAAAAACTAGATCTAGATCTTCCTTTATGTCCGGATACAGTAGATACACACTACTGACACATTAGTTAATGTACCACCTACCTTCATGTGAAGTAATTAACGCTTTATTACTGTAATGGAATTGTTCGACCACTCCCATAATCTCAGGGGATGCAATATGTAATAGAAATACTACTACAGTTTTTATTTTAATTAACTGATTTTTTTTGTTTAAAAATTGTAACGTTTAAATTCGGCATTAAGACCTTACTACATTAATTAGTTTTTCATACCTTGTAGATGTGAGCCACTGTAGGGACAGAATTATATTATTTAGGAACCATATATCACATAAGCCTCAATTTTTTTTTTGACTCAGCTTATATCCATTTGAACGAGCTAGTTAGTTTCAGATAAAGTATTTCGAACATTAAAATAGATTGTAAAATTGATTGTTTACTTTATTCTTATCGATGTCATGTTTCGAACTGTCGGTTCGTTCATTTCTCCTGTTAACTTTAAGGTGTTGTACGGCTGTGTTATCCAGTCACCAGTTATTTCATTGGTCAAATCACAAGTCGTATTAAGTGACCCGTGGCGATTATTAGGTGAATCTCTCTCTGGTCTTGCGTGGTGAGATTCGTTCGAGAAGGATTTCGAAGGAAATTTTGGGACGGGCATTGTCTTTCTTTCTTGTGGGTGATAAGTATAACGTGGTTTAGACAAAATTTTGAGGAGTCGCCCGGTGTTTATGAAGATTATTTCGTACCATTGATTGGGATAGACGAGCGATTCCCGTATTGTTGGACGTGCAGGGTGCCTATTTGATTTGGTGTGTTTACCCTGGTCTGAATCTCGTGAAGAGGAATTGATATTTTGTGCCGAACCACGCCACGATAGTAACGTCGCCATTTTGTCAGGTAAGGCGTTTTTCATGAAAGTCGAGTTTTATGTTATCTGGCAAGTGTGTAAGGCCTGTTAATACTATAGGGGTAGTATCATCCACGTTAGACGATCGGATTCTCCGAGGATTCACCTTATACGGAAGCATCTGTCAGGGAAGTTTGCCGAGAATTCCCCTTCACTGTATAAAGGGTATGTTGAGTTATTTAAATGTTTTTATAGTATAAACTGTTAGAGTTTGTGAATTTTTTTCTGGGCCGAGGGGTATTTGATTGGGGGTTTAATGTATATTATTTTAGGGTTCTCGTGTTGGGCTGATTGTCAACCAGATTTCTCGTGTTGGGCTGATTGTCAACCAGATTTCCGGGTTGAGCTGACCTGACCTGACGAGTTAGTAGTCGCTATTTAATTTTGGACAACCGCATGTTTTTTTCCTTTTTGTTTTGTTATATATTGGTTCATAGACATTATTTGTTAGTTTGTAATTTTTTTTTACAGGTCTCTAAATTAGCATTTATAGGTATTTTCTCTAATTTTTATTTGGTACTTGTAAGCGACTTATAGGGGCGAGTGGTATTTTATTTTACGCCCAATACCAACGACCTTGAGAGCTCTCGCGGACGGTGTAACACCCCTATTATTCGTCATTTAAGTAATTAATTGAATAATTTAATTTTTTTTTAACTAGCGAAACTTTAGTGGGATCATTTGGATTCCTTTGCCCTTTTATTCTTTTTTGTGTGACCTGGACAGTTTGTATAAGAGAAACTATTAAACCGATATTGAGAAATTAATTACTTTTCTTTCAATCACTAATAGTCACAAATAGTCTTGACCCGAACGAAGGTAAGCAAATTTTTGGTTGCGACGTAGTTTATTTTTTTTTAATAGTGGGCTCAATTTAGATCCATTCTGGAGGTTGAGTGACTAAATTGACTGAATTTTGGATGAGGGTAAAACAATCTCCTGGCGCCCATTTTCTTTTTAGTTAACACCTTATATCAATCCACACCCCACTTCACTGTGGTTAGCCGGCATCCAAAGCGGATTACATAATCCCACGGAGGAAAATCGTTAAACGAGATTAACGCGTGGCAAAATATATTAAAAGATACTATCAGTGTTGAAAGATAGGATACTTGTTTCTATGAAGTTTTTTGAAAAGTTGTATTAAAATGCCGTATTTATTAAAATTTTCTACTGAATTCCCCAATCTTTATTGTTACGTCGTTATCCGATGAAATATTATATTCAGTTTGGAGAACGGTAAGGGCTTTTCACCGATGGAAGACAATTGTTTGAGATCGGTAACCCTTACCGTTAGACATTCTTATAACGCTTTTTGCACGATTCGGGCAATAATAAACTATTAAATTATCAATTTTTTTTCATATTCAAATTTAAAATTTTCTGCTCTGCGAATTTTCGCAATAATTACTTTTTTTGAATATAATGGTAAAAACTATTTATTGTTGGTAGCTTCATATTCAAATTGGATAGAGGTTTCCCAAACCAGAACAAAAACTGCTTGTGAAGTGATAGACTTCTTCAAAGAAAAATTTTCTCAATTTGGTGTCCCTGACAAATTATACTCAGATAATGTCCCTTATAATTCTAAAGCCTTTTTCAGTTTTGCAAAGGAATGGAATTTTGAAATTACATTTAGTAGTCCTCACCATCCTCAATCTAATGGGCTAGCTGAGCGTTACGTTGGTATTGTAAAACAGATGCTTAAAAAAGCAAATAGTGAAAGAGATCTCCCTTTACTTTTAATGGAATATCGAAACACTCCTTTACCCAACATGACGTATTCACCCTCGCAATTCCTACTAAAATAGTAAAAACAAAAATCCCAATATCTAGTGAATCATTAAAATCTGTTATTTTAGACCCTTCAATCATTCAGAATAAGTTGGAAATGAAACATAACAATCAAAAACGTTTTTATGACAAAAATGCTAAAGATAGGGAAAAATTGGAAACAGGGGAAAACATTCTAATACAGAAGGGAAAATTATGGGAAAGAGGAAAGGTAGAAGGAATAGTAAATGATAGTTCGTATATAATTAATGGTACATTGCTTAGACGTAATAGAAAATATCTAAATAAAACAAATCTACCATATGTTAATAAATCTTTATTATATGATCTTGATTTAGATATAAGTGAAGGAAGTGATGACTTAAATATTAGACATTCCTGCTGCAAACCCTATTGATCATAATGACAATATATTGAATCCTGATATAGATTTAAACTTAGAACAGGGCGTAGAAATATCGAATCAACCCGATTCATCTAGAATGATGCGTAAACCACCAGGTTACTTAAAAGACTATGAAACAAATGCTGATTTTGTGTTGATAAATAACATTTCTAATTAGTTTACTTTTAATTAGTTAGTTTAGTTTTAATTATGTAGTTTAGTTTAAAAAAAAAAACGTCTTATGGTTGTGTTATGTGAAATGGCCTGACAACAACGTCATATGTCAACGGCGGCAACCGACAGCATTGCATCCGGTGAAGCCCACTTATGAACAGTTCTGCTAGATTTATCTTAAATGAGCAAAACAGGATCGAAAAAGTGGTTGAAACAATAAAAATTGCAATTTTCTTTGCACAGTTATTAACGGCTCATTCATATGTAGGTATTAATTTGAAAACTGAAAAACAGGTAATTTATTTAATCACAAAAAACTACAAACTTAATTATTTATGGTACAATTAAAATATAAATTGCAATTTTGGTACACACTAGGAGTCTGTTTAAAATTTTTGTTAACTCATTGATAACGTTGGGTGTAGGTAAATCATTAATGTTGTTGATGGGTCCAGCCGTAGAGTGAGAAGCTCGAGGAGTGGCTGCAGGATCTTATGTTTTTTAGCTAGAGGTTCTGAGGCGTCACTTCTAAGGGTGTGTATTTTTATTTATTTTTTTTTTTCGTAGCAAAACACTCTGTGGGAATGTTTTCTATAATTACAATCTGATCATGAAGATCAATAAGCAATTTTGTTCCAACCTAACTTAACTAGAATTCTTAAATACTAAGGTCCTACTCACTAGTGTACCTTAGGGTCTGATAATTTTAGTAACACTACCGGTAACGTGTAACACAAATCCACACAATACTCTGTGTGTAACTAGCACTGTCACTGAACTAGTTCAAAAGGTTTGGTCCTCTTGAGCCTTCTTACTAAATTGGTATTATCAAGGAGCTGGATGACCTCAACGTTCCCATGTTGGAGCAGCCGTTGTTCATGGCTGCTGGCAGATTTAGATATAGTCTTGTCAACAGTTTCTACATCCAGGTCCCTATGAAGATCACTGTTGCGACAGTATCAGGGTGCATCGACGATGTTCCTTAATACTTTATTTTGAAAACGTTGGATAACTTGAATATTACTTTTACTGGCGCAGCCCCAAAGCTGACTACCATACGTCCAAACGGGTTTCAATATCTGCTTGTAGAGGAGCAGTTTGTTATGTGTGGACAACTTGGAGTTTCTTCCTAATAACCAATACATCTTTTTATATTTTATACCAAGCACTTCACGTTTCTTTTTAATGTGAACTTTCCAGCGAAGTCTAGCATCGAGTGTCATTCCAAGATATTTTGCTGTATTAGCATAGGGAATCTGAGCGTTATTTATTCTTATGGGAATGTGTTGGTTTCGTTTATTAGTAAAGTTAACATGAACAGATTTATTTTCATTTAACTTAATACGCCATTTTTTAGTCCAGGTGTTAATCTGGTCTACAGATGTTTGTAATTTTCGGTTGGCTTCTTCATGGTCTTTTCCAACAGCCAGAATGGCAGTATCATCAGCAAATGTTGCAATAGTATCGTGCTCAAGGTTAGGAATATCACTGGTATACAGTACGTAGAGTACTGGACCTAGTACACTACCTTGGGGTACTCCTGCCTTAATTTCTCTTAGATCAGAATATACATCTTCCTGTTTTATTCTGAAGTATCTGTTTGATAAATAGGATTTTAAGAGTTCTGAATACTGACGTGGTAGTAACAAATTTAACTTGTGGTTAAGGCCCTCATGCCAGACTTTATCAAAAGCCTGGGCCACGTCTAGGAAGACGGTGGAGCAGACTTTCTTTTCCTCTAAAGACTTTTCAATTATGTCTGTGATTCTATGCACCTGGTGGATCGTTGAGTGTTTTTCTCTAAAACCAAATTGATGGGAGGGAATCAGGTCCTTTTCTTCTATTGTAGGTTTTAATCTCTTAAGAAGCAGTTTTTCGTAGAGTTTCGAAATAACAGGCAACAAAGAGATTGGTCGGTATGACGTTACTTCTTGGGGAGGTTTACCTGGCTTAGGTATCATTATAACCTCTGCTACTTTCCATAGCTGAGGTACGTATCTCATCCTAAATGATGCATTGATAAGGTTGGTCAGTTTGACAACAGCTTTACGTGGGAGTTGTTTCAAGATTTCCCCGGTGATCAGATCAAATCCAGGGGCTTTTTTAGGATTTATATTTGTTTCGATTTCCACATAAACTTCTTTTGGAGAAGTAGGTCTAATGACTGAATCTTTGATTTGTTCGAGCATATTGTCAATATTTGTACTTGTTGTACCTTGGTGTTGCGGTTTTTTGTTAGTTTGAGCAATATTTTGTATTACTGCTTGACTATAGGCTTTATTTTGGCTATAACTCTGACCCTGTTTTGGAGGTTCTTTACTTTCTCTATTATTTCGCTGGGGTCTAGTAGGCAGTTTTGTTTTGTTCAGTTGTTTATTTTTAATTTTTTGAATTTCTTTGGCTACCATGCAGCCTCGATAGTTCGCTGGGTGACCTTCTCCACAGTGAACACATTTTGGGGTTGCATTTTTTGGCTTATCACAATCAACTGTGAGATGCCTTCCAGTGCATCTCACACATCTGGGTTCTTTAGCGCAATATTTCTGGGTGTGCCCATAAGTTTGGCATTTTTTACATTGCGGGACTAATTTAGTTTTTCTAATTGGCTGAATTTGAACTCTTATTCCTAATATGTCAGTTATACTGAATATTTTATTAACATCTTCATCGTTGCTGAACGACAACATAAACATATTTAGAGGCTGTTTTGTTTTGTACTTCAGTTTTCTAGTAACTTCAATTATTTTATATCCTCTTCTTTTCATTTCCTGGATTATTTCTTCAGGAATACATGAGTCATGAAGATTGATTGCCATTACCTTAATTGGTCGGTTTTGTTTATTATCATAGGAGTACCATGAGTATTCCTCATTATTCAGTATCCTAGTGAGTGCTTGATAGCATTCTTCATTCGGGACATTAATTTTTATATTTTTATCATTGATTACTTTGATCTGAAATCCACTCATTATTTTAGCTACGAGTTGATGGAGTGTATTAAAGTTTGTTATTCCGTCTACTATTATCGGAGGCGGTTGTGGTACTTTTTTAGTTTTTGGTTGATCTTTTTCTGGGACCTTTGGACTTGGTTGCGGAGGAGAGAGTGATGTATCCATTCTTCTTTTTTTTCGGCTCTTCTTCCTTATCCATTCTGTCTCTTATGTTATGAAACCTGGTGAAATCGTTCTTTTTTGTGTATTGAAGTAGTAATTTTTTCAAAGCAAAATATTTAATTTTCAAATTTATACGAATTTAAATTAACAACAAGCCTAATTTTCGATCGAAAAAGTTAGTTTATAAATTTTCAATTTATTAATTTTATCCGAGCTCATTTTCTTATCAGGACCCCGATGTTTGAACGGTAAGAGAGCAACTCGTGTGCGAGAATGTACCACGTGATCACTCCTCACTCTCTCAGCGACACAAAATCCGTATGCTTGAAATCTTAGATCATATATGCTTCGCTAGATACGGCATCCTATAGTGTTTGTTTGGTTCTAGAGGGGTAATGACGAGAGGGGATGAAGGGGCAATAGCGTACCATGATACAGTGGTGTACCATTCGGAATATTTTGGTAATCAAGAGAAATCTTCTACAAGTTCGCATGGGCGTGCTCTACTGGGTTGTACCAGTAGAGTTGACTTTAGTAAGAGAGTATTCATGCGCAATAGCGCCGTGAAGGCGTTAAGTGCAGCGTTGCCAAACCTGGTGAAATTTCACCAGATCTGGTGATTTTAATATCAATCTGGTGATTTGGTGAAAACTTTAACAAAATACCTAATAAATGGTGATTTTTACTACTTTCTATAGAGTTTCATGTAACAGTATATCTAAGTTAGTGTTAACTATCAATAATAGTAACATCAGAAATCTTCCAATTTAATTAAATTATAATTCTAATTTTGCTAAAGAGAGCCATCTTCGAAGTCATCTATATTATTAATACTTCCAGCAGTGCTTGTGTTGAGCGAATATTCAGCTCAATCAATTTAAATAAAACTAAAACAAGAAATTGATTAAGTGCAACTACGTTAAGTGGTCTGTTACACGAATCATTAGTAAGGATGGCAAAGTATGTCATAATTACCACCCGAAATGTTAAAAAAGCATAATAAAAATATGTATTTAAAAAATGAATAATGTTTTTTGTTGTTGTTACTACTATTATTACATTTTTAATAAAGTTTCTTTTCAAAAACCTTTTTCTATTCTAAAAATAAGTAGTATTTAAAATCTGGTGAAAAATATTTGAAATCTGGCAACTTTTTCATCTAGTGATGGTGATTTATTTTTTTTTTCGTCTGGCAACACGTTAAGTGTCAAAACTGTCAAGTAAAAAAATGTTTTCTCCACGGTCACTACTGAATGTAGTTATTCTGAAACCACTTATAATAACAGAAAAGAAACATTCTCGCTCTTGAGATTGAAAGAAAATTCTGAAACATGTGTCTCTTATGTATTTTATATGTATTATATTCTAGCTCTAGAGATAGAATCTGTATTCCGTGATTGTTTACAAAAATAAGGTTTGCCGTGAATGTCAAATTAACTGTCAGTATTAGACGTGGTCTTAATATTGGTTTGTAAAAACTTTGAATTTATTAAAAAGGAGAAGAAAATCAACCTTGTTACAGAATATACTATTCTGTTTAGGTATATTTCATTTAACGTTATGATGACTAGCTTCAATCTTATCATTAGATGTAGAATATTAACCTTTTTATTTTGCTGATTTGTTTTTTGAATAAATTGCTGGAAGAATACCACAAAATGAGTGATGACGAAATGTTATTAAATATTTTAATTAGTGATGCTGCATGCATATCATGGAAGAACTATCAAACAAACTTTTTATTAAACATTTTAGACTGGATAAAAATATGTTTGACAACTTACTAGAGGTACTGACTCAATTACTTTTCATATGAACAATACATTTTTTTCATCCCATCTTAAAGTTTCAACGGTTTCAACGAAGAAACTGAGCTCTGATAAAATTAATAAATTGAAAATTTATAAACTAACCCAGTAGAGCACGCCCATGCGAACTTGTAGACGATTTCTCTTGATTTCAAACATACGGATTTTGTATGTCGCTGAGAGAGTGAGGAGTGATCATGTGGTACATTCTCGCACACGAGTTGCTCTCTTACCGTTCAAACATCGGGGTCCTGATAAGAAAATGAGCTCTGATAAAATTAATAAATTGAAAATTTATAAACTAACTTTTTCGATTGAAAATTAGGCTTGTTCTTAATTTAAATTCGTATAAATTTGAAAATGAAATATTTTGCTTTGAAAAAATTACTACTTTATTACACAAAAAAACGTTTTCACAGGTTTCATAAAAAAATTATTTTTGCAAGAGATAAAAATTAAAAACGAAAAACACGGTTTTATCGAATTTGTACGTTTCTTTTCTAAAGGCTGATGTTTTAAAACAAATTGTTATTGATGTTTATTAGTACATCAAGAAACGGTAATTTTTTTATATTTTCAATTTCAATTGTAATTTTAATGTTATAACTTGACTACTTTTTTCTCATAAGATTAAGAGACTTATTTATCGACAGGAACATTTAGAAATTTCTTTTTTGTGTTTTAAATAACCCGTAATTTTGCCAAGACAAAATATTGAATTTTCGATTTTATATTAAAAAAATTATTTTAATTATTATACTTTTTTTAAACAATACATATTTAAGAATTTTAAACTTCAAACTATAACACAATTAAATTTAATTCTTATAAAGTTTACCAGTCTGCATGGTGCATATCTGTGCTGTAATCCAATCAGACAAAGTTTCTTGAAATACAGCGATAACCAAGGAAGAAAATGAGCTCTGATAAAATTATAAATTGAAAATTTATAAACTAACTTTTTTTTCGATCGAAAATTAGGCTTTTTCTTCGTATAACTGAAAAAAAAGATATTTTGATTTGAAAAATTGTCATTTTAATTTTTGATAATTTTTCTAAAAAATGTTTTGTATTTTTAATAAAAGAATTAATACTTCCAAAACGGATCTAAAGAGCTTATAATTGGTCTGAATCCAATAATTTGGCTGTCTGTCCTAATCATTTCTTCTATTTCTTCTTGTACGAACGTTTCAATTGAGCTAAAATATATGTTTTCCTCTACTTTTTGTTGAACTGTCTAAATTTGCAACGTTGACACGATTTCGAGATGGCCACGTGGTACATTCTCGCACACGAGTTGCACTCTCACGTTTTAAACATCGGGGTCGAGGGCGACCAAAGCGTTTAGCATCATCGATGTTTGTACGGCCGCGTTTAAAATCAGCAAACCACTTTTCTACCATTTGTCTTAATGAAGCACTGTAACTTGTGAACTAAAATCAGATTTTCATGAAATGTTGTCACGTATCATTTTAGGGTTAGTACTACTTCCTTTCCAAAAATCATATTGATTTATAAATTTTATGTATGTGTCATCCTACGAACCAGGTAGGTGTAAAATGTTCAAACTGAACTGCATATTTTTTGAACGTTCCATAGATTTCGTAAGTTTATATGATCGTAATATTAGGGGAGAACAGTTTTTGACTTTATTCTACTCTATATATAAGTTATTTAATAACTTAAGATAAAGTGATATCTACCCCTGAAAAAAATTAATATTCAAAATTTCTACAAATTAGAAGGTTTCGGCAGCTCATAATATACAACACCCTATTGGTCCCACCCACATCCCCAACAAGTCATTCATAAGTTTCAAATATTCCGTGCCCAAGGATGAGTGAGATATATCTATAAAAGGCCGGAACATGGCGACGAATTTATGCTGCGATGCATGGGCGTACCGTTACAGAGGGAAATGGGATGTGACAAAATATATTTATTTTTTTTAACGATTTTAATTTTACCGGTTACATAGGAAATTTAAAATACTAATGAAAATATATTTATTTAATCAAATTAATCGTAAAAAAATTTAGGATCAGTTATGTCGCTAGTCCGCTCTGAACACCTAGTGTTTGTCAATGCAGGATCAAGGGAAAATTCATCATTTCCTTGCAAATGTGTCGATGTTGTTTTTATCAGGCTGTTCAACTATCAGGCTATTCGGGATTGAGGTAGGAATAGGGAACTAACTACAAATTAAACACTGATGAATTATTAGTTGTATCATCCTGAAATAAAAAAAAATAATGTTGGTATAGTAGGAACCTTCTACGTTTAGATAAATCCTGAAAAATATATAAACCGTTTTAATCTTATCGAACCTATAACAGAAAAAAATTAGTTAGTAAATATCAACTAACGAAAACGTTGGCAGAAGTAACAAATTTCTACATCTACTATTTTTTTGAAATGGTTCCCAAATGAGGTAGAGACCGATTGAAAGTATTTCTCACGTAGTTATATGCCCTCGGTGAATAAAATGACAATGTCAAAGCAAACGATCTCAAGCTTGGGTCAAATTTTTGCGTGGTAGATCCTTTTAGTATTCTTTTAAAAATGTCACTTGCAGTACCTTGAACGGAAGCCTAAAAAAAACTCTAATGAATAAACTACTCAGATAAATAGTGTAAAAATAGTATTTATTTTGTTTTTGTTATTTTGTTTATTATTAACTACATTATATACTTTATAGGACTCATTAATTTTAAATAAATATCATATTTCGCTCGTCATGCACATACAAGTGTTATTAAGTCAATTACGTGCATTTAAGAGTATATTTTTACTTTTAGCAGGTAAATTTATGTTTAGAAATTTGTTAGAAACATGTTCAAAATATGTATTCAACTTTGCAATGTATGTAATGGTACAAATTTAAATAATAATAAAATTAGCAAGTTATCATTGTTAATGTTCCAAGTTTTTTACTTCCAATAAGTATTCGTCAAAACTAATACCTACCTTGACTGCATTTTCTGAGGCCTCAGATATCAGATCTTTCTTTTTAAGAAGGTCAATCAGAGATCCCATATTAGTAATTTTGGCTTTAAGTCTTTTAACTTGACTTGAAAGAGTTTTAATTTTTCTTCTTTGGGTTCCTATTGTACGTTTCATGGTTTTAAAAACATACTTTCTTTTTGGAGAAGAGAAATCATTGCTAGTCCAGTCACCAGGATAATTTCTTTTTCTGAAAAAAAAAAAATACAAGACCATGAAAAATGTCTATTTTCTTGATTTAGCTACAAATCATATATTTTTTTTACATATTTGAAATTGCCAAAACCTTGTAAATGTTACAAAAATTCCACGCAAAATAATTTTTCCAAAAAAATTACCTTCTCTCTGGAGTTACAATAAGAGCAAGTTTTCCCTTGAAGCCTGATGATGGACCTGCAATGTCTGAAACATGCTGTTGTGATATAACGTAGTTCTCAGTTTCAGAAGCCGTCAATGTTGTAGAAGAATCTTTTTCTCCTACAGGAAATGGTCGTTCTGGTATACCAGAAGATATCGGCATAATTCCTTCAAATGGTAGTTCTAATCTGTTAATGATAAAATCAATTGTTTGTGAAATTATATGAAAGTTGTATTGAGATTGAAACTTGAAAAATGCTTATAAGCACCAAAATATGATTTGGCTACTGCAGCCAAAATTAATTTAATGAATGTTAAAAAATACTTACATTTTCCTGGCAGGACGGAAATGACTTGAACAAATACAAGCCTTTTTAGGTATGACCTTCACTTCATCAAATCCTAACAAGGAGTACCAAATATTTTTCCTTTCAACATTTTTAGGAAACCTAAAAGTCATGTCTTCGTATAATTGTTTAAATGAAAAATTAATATTACCTAAATAATACTTGTTTGGTAGAAAAACCAAATGTGATTTAATTTTTAACACAATATATGAAACTTACATAATTATAAGTCGTTGCAATAAGTTAAAACAATCTTTTATGTATTATTAAAGAATTTATACAGTAAATAAAATACTAAATTCTACGCCCATGAACTATGTTTATAACCTTAAAAGTAACTTACCGATGAAATGATAAATCGGGATTTAAATAATCCACTTTGCGGCATACCACACATTGTTGAACCATATTTGTCTATTCAATCAATTTAAATCAATAAATCAATATGAAAAAGAAAATTTTAATCTAGCAGGATATAAAACACATTAGTAAACAAACACCAATGTACTGAAAATGGCCGACACAAATACAACAGTACCATTCTAATGGTTACGTTCCATTCATAAATAACAATGTTTGATAGCGCTTCGTTGCCGCTTCTATCATTTTTTCGCAGAAATGGTTGAAACTTAAATCATGGTAAAGTATCTTTGTCAATATTTATCTAGCAATATAATTTGTTGTGTTATTAGTTTCGAAAATTAGTGTTAACGTATATGTACAATTATTTTAGCGAAACAAAATATCTAATTTTTAAATAGATTTAGGATTTTGGTAATGACGGAAAAAAATATGATAACTTTGGCAACATTGAAACTGATAATATAAATTCAATAACAAAGCGTTTAAATGTCAACAAACTCGATCTTATTGTTCTAAATCTATGGTCCCACCAGATACAGAATCAGAACCATATATTTTCACCTTTGGTGTCTATGTTGAGGTTGGTAGTCACTATGAACTATTCACGACAGCCAGAGCCATCCTTTGGAAATGGATCGAATTAATTTGTACATCCAATACATTACATATCAAGGCGGGAAATGTATAATTGCGTAACCAATCCTCCATCAAAGTGGTCTCTAGAATGATTATATGCTACATTACTCGAAATGATTAGGGTTTGTTTGACAGTAAACCCCGCGGGTTATCCTTTCAATATACCATATTCAGTAATCAGTTATAATAATTTGACATGTACAACTTCTGAATTTACGCTCTATACATTGGTTTTTAACTATAACTTTAGTATGCGTTCATAAAAGCTATACAACGAACAATAATTAATCACAAAATATGTAAGAGAGCTAAATAACCGTATCTCTTCTAATATACAGGGTGATTCATTGGGAAATGCGCATACAGTACGGGTAGATGGAGGACACCGAGGTGCTTTTAAATAACCTATATTTTATTATCGTTATTTATAACCAAGATATAATTGTTTGATAATTTTTTTACGAATACGGGGTGTTTGAAAGTTAGTCATTGATAATAATAATTTGTCCCAAATACGGACCTGTCCTCTCTTTTTTCAATAAGGTTGGGATCCAGAAATTAGGAGAAGAAGAAATAGTTGATGATTTTTATCGATTAAAGCTGGAAAAGTACCATTTGGAATAGACATTTTTTTTTTAATTTGGTGCCACCTCATTTGACTCAAGTTAATAAGTAAAAAAGTTGTATGGGGAAATACCAAATACATTTAGTTTTAATTATTTTTTTGTGCACCTTCCAAATTTGTAAATAAAATTTTAAAATATTGATATACCAGGGTGTTGTTTCGACTCGAAACTTACTTATTAATTTTTTTAAGTCCGGACCTGAAATAAGACTTTTTTTATTATCTTAATCGACGCCACTGTGGACAAAGAACATACGAACCAAATATTATACAAATGTATAGGGTGGTTCATAAGTTATGATTAATTGAAAAAATGGGGAAAATTAATAAATCACCCTGTATATAGGTTATTTAGAAGCACCTCGGTGTCCTCCATCTACCCTTACGGTATACGCATTTTCCAATGAATCACCCTGTATTTAAGTTAGATCGTGCGAAAACCTTGGATCAAAAGAAAAAAGCTCGAATCCATTCTGATCAACAAGTCTCTAGTAAAACTCCAGCGCTCAAAGTTTAGGTTAAGTTAACTTTAATTAAAACAAATTGCAAAATAAATTTAATGGTTCATTTAATAATTTAAAAACTCATAAAAAGTAATTCCGCAACCCTTTCAAATTTAGAAACTAAACAAAAACAAAACATAGATTGAGTAAACTCGTATTTTGAAAATTCATCTTTTTTTATAATTGTACTTCTGACCGGAACAGCGGTTTCCCAATTGATGCTTAATCTAATAAATAACACCGCAACGAAACAATATTGCAAGTTTCATACGATGCTAAGCGTGGTCTACCAAATGGTGTTGGCATTATTTTTAAATCAATAACTGGAAATCCGGACGCATATCTCACGGGTATTTTTTAATTACAATACTCAAATTTAAAACGATCTAACCCAAATTGAATTCTTATAAGAAATTAAATATTCGTTACATCGTTAGTAATTAATAGTTTTAACTGTAGTTTTGGTCAAATAAAAAGCTTTAAGGGCGCGGTCTTCCTGTGTATAAAATCCTATGCTGCAGACCAAAAGTTAAATCGACTGATTTCCGAATGTAATGGGATTTAAAATATAATTTTCAGACAAATTAAAGATCTAACTTAGGTAGTCTTACTATTTTAAATCGATAAATTTATTATTTTCTATGAAAACGACAGCTTCAAAATCATCCAATTTTTTTAACCTTAAAAGTGGCATTTAACAATCTATATATCCTCGATTCTGAAAAAATAAGAAAAATAAACATTAACTTGACCTAAGTTAGACCTTTATCTACAATGTGGTTTAATCAGAATACATCAAAATACTTTAATTTATGAAATCAGTCGATTTGAAATTTTGAAGTCATTTCAAATTAATTTGAAAGTTTGGTCAAACAATGGCGTCTAAAAATTCTTTACCCATAGGTATTCAGTATATATATATATATATATATATATATATATATATATATATATATATATATATATATATATATATATATATATATATATATATATATATATATATGTAACCCTACGTTCCGGCACCAAAAACGACCTTATATAGACGTCGTGGCACCATATAAAACGTTGTGGCACCAATTTTTGGTGCCACAACGTTTTAAGTCATTTTTGGTATCTTGAGCACCCCAGGATGCCCCACAGCAATTTTCAGGAAGGTGCCACTTGGACCATTTATATGTAAAAACCCCATTTTAGTTAATCTGTATACTCCCCAGGGGTCACCCCGACTCGTCTACAGCATACGCTACGTACAAGCACCAGGACGCGACCGAAGCGTTGTGGCACCATGAACGAAAGTACGTTCAAGCACCTTTTAGTCGTGTTTTGTGAATGCGATGTAAAAATAAACAACTTGATATTTGTGGTGTAAGCTTAAGAGGTAAATCTTGCTTTTGGATTGCGATTCACGCTTTAATAGGTAGAATTATAATTTTTCATAAATTATTTTATTAAAAATAATATAAATAATAACATCTGGGAATTATCAAGAATCACTAAAAAATTTTCTCCACGGCCACTACTGAATGTAGTTATTCTGAAACCACTTATAATAACAGAAAAGAAACATTCTCGCTCTTGAGATTGAAAGAAAATTCTATCACTAGAGATACTCTTTATTCCATAATTGTTTAAAAAATAAGGTTTGCCATGAATGTCGAATTAGTTGACGTGGTCTTAATATTGGTTTGTAAAAACTTTTAATTTATTAAATGGAGAAGAAAATCAAACGATTCAGATGTAGAATTTGCTACCGCAAAAATCCAAGCTTGAATATAAAAATACTACCTCCACAATGTTGAGAGATTGAGGTTTCATTTTAATATATTTAATTTCTATTTACTGTGGTCGTGGAGAAAGTACAGTCTGTTACTCTGTTGGAATGAAGATCCGACACTCGTGGTTCCTCCACTTGTGTCGAATTCCCATTCCAACCTTGTTACAGAAGATACTATTATTTATACTTTATGACATAAAGTCAGTCTACAAAATATCGTGCTTCTAAAAAAAATAAGATTTGCATATGAAAGTCTTAAATGTTTTTAAATTAGGAAAATGTGTAAAAGAATTAAAAAGTAATAAGGATTATGTATTATTTTACACACAAATTTTTAATAATCAAAAACCTTTTTTTTTATTTAAATGAAACAATTACTTATAATAATATCGATGCTATATCTTTAAAATTTTATTTTTTTTTACAAAAAAAGCTTTAATTTTTTTTTATTAACTTCCTAGAAATATACAATCTGTCTTTTACAAAACAATAAGTACTTAAGCTTTAAATAAATAAAATATCAATTGCTGAAGGACCTCGGTCGATGGCCATTTGACTTTGTCAATAAAGTACTATTATTATTATTAATTATAAAATATCTCTAAAAAATTTCTGCAAGTTTATAAAGAATTATATATTTTAAGAGCAGAAAAATGTATGGAGATGAGAGGTTTAAATTATAAACAATTATGCATTTTGTGTAAAATAATAAATAATGTTGATAATTTTAGTCATTTTATTAATTTCTTAGTTAATTAAGTTGTGTTTTTACAAAATTTCGATAGAACGCCATTTCATTTCTCAAGAGTAATTTTTACATTTACACTTACATTTTACACTTTACATTTTTACATTTACACTTACATTTTACACTTTACATTTTTACATTTACACTTACATTTTACACTTCACATTTTTACATTTAAATAATTAAAATTAGATTTTAATTTTAAATTATAATAGCGGTATCCATAAATAATCAATTATTTTAATAACAACCAAACCGATTATTTTTTTTATATTTATTAAAAAATATAATATCTAAGACCTTTTGCCATTTTTAATATTTTCAAGGTAAGTTTTTACAGTTTTAGTTTTTTGAGATCCATTTTAGATCCATTGAATCTTTTGAATTTTTTGTCCTAACTTAGTAATAAAAAAATTAAATTATGTAAATATCCGCAATTTATAAATTTATGTATAAAAATTAGGTAATAATTTAAAAAAATTAGAAGCACTTTAAAGTAAAATTAAGTCTTTAAAAAATTGGAAAATTAATAAAAAACATTTTTTGTCTAACGCCTCAACCTCCGAGGCGAATACTTCTTTTCAAAATAAAATTGAAATAATATATGGTGCCAAAAGGATATACATTTCAAGTTATTATATTATATAAACTAAAAAATTGTTGAAAAATCTTTACAAAAACTTGGTAGGTATTTTAACGGATTGCGGTGCAAGCTCTTTAATTAAAAATTATATAGATAATAACATTTGGGCATTAAAAACCCCTCTTTTATCAAGAACCACTAAAACAAAATCTTAATTTACGAGAAAGTTATTCGTTATAAAAAAATCATGTTTGTCAAAAAAATAAGATTCGTATATCACAATTTTAAGTTACATGTAGAAAATTAAGAAAATGTGGAAGCATATTAAAAAGTAACTAAGATTATTTAGTATTTTACTCAAAATGTTTATATAAGTAAGTTGTTGTCCAAACTAAAAATTTTTACATCAAAAACCCTCAAATGGAACCTTTACTTATATCAATATCTACGGAATCTCTAAAATTTTATTTTTTGCAAAGAAAGCAATAACAAAATGAAATAATATAAAAATTGTTCACTTATACCTACTTAGAATATAGTGCAATTTTGTTTAAACAATGTGGCTCATTTTAAAATATTAACAATTGTGCAATTTGTGTCAATTAATAAATAATTTCGATAATTTTTCTCATTTAATTAATTACATTTGTGTTTTTACAAATGAACTAAAATTTGGATTTGCCAATCTTATTTGTCCATAAGACTAATTTTTATGTTTTAAAAACTGAAATTTAATTTTTAATTTGAAAATTTATATTTATATTTTATTTTAAATGATGCATACAATTTTTTCAATTCCTAAACATTTTGTGAATAATAATAAGTAATGTTAGTTTTCTATTGATACATTTTTACTTTTTAAGACACCGTACAGGTATTCTAAGATTTGGATATTCTGATCTTATTTTATGGACTTTAGTAAGATTTTTCTAAAGAATAAACTAAAATAATATTTTTTTCCACATTTCGATTCCATTTGTGGATATACTGTATATTCTAACCTAGAGCATTTTTTAGAATACGCGATTTTGGCAAAAATTACAAGACTTCAAATTAAAATGACTTAATAGAAATTATTAATTAAAAAGACAGATTCAACAGTTTACGAACGTTTAATAGTATTTTTTATTAATTAAAAGTCTCATTATAAAATTGGAATAAATATTAAAATATGCATTGCCAGAGAAGGATATTGACCAACAGCTCGCACAAAATGTGATCTCGATGAAACTTGGCATGATTATCTGGGTTTAGTAAAACTTATGTTTTAAAATTTTCATTTTTTTTACAATATTCATTCGACTCAATTTTTATTTTCAAAATAGTGTTTATATAAATCAGAAATTATTTTTTTTTTAATAAAGTTAAAAATAATTTAGAAATTGATTTATATAAAATAAAATTTTTTATAGTAATACAAATTCTTTTTAAAAATAACTTATAATATAATTTTTAGTAAAATTTTCCGCTCTTTCACGTGGTGCTATTAGTAATTCGAATTTTTTTTTTCGAGATATAATGGAAAAACCAAATTTACGATTTTATTTTCAAAATTGTAAAGTTAGCATACACTTTAGAGCAGCAAAGATTTTTTTCTCGTTTTCTGCACCGTTTCAAGTAATTAAATGCCAAGTTTCATCGATATTGGTTATTTACTCGAATAAAAATGTACTGTTTGCATGCTATATCTAGGATTAAAAGTTTTTTAACTTTTTGACTTTAGGTTTTTTTTATAGAAAATTTTGTCATACGCATTAATTTGTTAAAAAATATTTTTTCAGATTTTTCATTATTCTTGTCTAACGCCCCAACCTCCTTAAGCGTTCGAGTCGAATATGTCTGTCCAAGATAAAATTGAAAAGTGTATTCTGAAATAATATATATGGTGCCAGACAGCATATACAGTCAAAACATATATAAGGTGCCGGTAGAACCTCTTATCTCTCTACAATTCCGGGTTTGTATACGTCGATTTAGTTTTTGGTGCCAGTACGTAAGATTACCGGTATATATATATATATAGATCATATAGGTTTTAACACTGTAAGAAAGATGGTGCCCGAAGCAAATCAAATTTGCAATGGATGCCAACCCATCAGCTGAGATATTTAGCGGGGTGATACCATAATTAGCCCAGTTGTGAGAGACTTTGACCTCTCATAAAATGTGATATCGCTTTAAAAGGTGTAGAAAACGATAAAAAAATCTTTGCGGCTCTAAAGTGCATGCTAAATTCGAAAAACTAATAGCACAACCACGTGAAACAGCAAAAAATTTTACTATTATTTATATTTCAGATAACATTTGTTCACTTTAAATTTTATTTTAATGTAATATACTTAAATGTTTCTTTTCAAATTATATTGCTAATTTTATATTTTGTTTGTTAACTGTTTCATTTTATTCAATGAATTGTTTTCATTATTCTACAATAAATTATTGATATTTTGTAAACTATAAACGTCACTTATAGCAAATTTTATCTCAAACTATAAAAATGCCATTTTTGGTTTTACTGTACAACTCAAGAAAATCAATAAACTCTGTAGATTTTTTTTATCTCTAATTTTTTCCAAAAATTCAATTTTTTTCCCATTTCATCGTATTCCTATCTGTTATGGTTTAGAATATAGCAATGTGGGCACATAATAAAAGAAACATGCACTCAAAACACAAAAAGAACGCTGCAATTGTATTTATTGTCTTTGTAAATAAAGTAAAGTAAAGTTTTTGCTCTCCAAACATTTAAAAAACTTTAATCAGAAAGGAACATTCTAAGTACGCCGAATATATCATGAATTTAAATTTTCGCGGGAACTCACAGCTGTTGGTTGAAACTGTTCATTTGGCAACGTGGGTTAGCTGAACGTTTCGTCTGAAAGTTGACGAGATTTTAGAGCATTTATATTTGCATGTATATTTTTTATTACTCTGAACACGAGATGCTTGTTGCGCATGTCGTTTAACTGTCATAACGCGGGAATTTTTAAAAATAATTCAAAATTATTTGTGTCGATATGTTATCTATCCATTAGAATAAAAATATATAAAGTATTTTAGAAAAGAATTAGAGGTAATATTATAAAGTAAACGATAAGAATATATATTGAGATGAATTCCGTAAATTATACGATTTTACTTTTTTTTTTAAATTTATTTTCCATTTGTCCACTTTGACATCTTTCAAACATCTCCTCTTCCCAAACCAAAAAAAAAATCAACATCCCATAGCAGCCCTGTCAAATTTTAAATACCCCTACACATAATTTTAAAATAACTAAATTCCTAAATAACAATTGACAACATTTACATCATTACAATATATTCAAAATAAATGATATTTTGTATGACTTTCATAATAAATTAATTTTTACTTTTTAATAGTTAGTAAGGTAAACCCGGGGAAGTGTGATTGTGGGGCAAGTGTGACTAGGGTTTATAAAATATTCTACAATATAGTAATGCTAATGACATCTCATGAGCAGATACCTAAGTCCATTAAGCAGCGATCTATATAAATATGTAGTTCACCTTATACGGCGAATATTGAAATTCGACCTTTTGTTTGTTAGTAGTACTCTAACACTTGTTGGTGAAGTGTGTTGTTGTTGTGAAAATATTTTTTGAGAATCAGTTAATAAGGGGTAAGTAAATATTTTATGGTTTATAGTTCAGTAGTAAAAGTCAGATTATATTGTGCGTTTAAAGAAATTGTGTTATTTCTATTTTTAATGGAATTATCTCTTAGGTCACACTTACCTCCTTCATTTTGTAGAGTGAGGTAAATGTGACCACGTGGACAGGGGTAAATGTGAACTGGTATTTGTTTCGAAATAAAAATAAATACTTAATTATGTCGTTTAATTGCAGATTGAAATATGGTTAGAAATTACAAAAAAAAGTCTGATCGAGCAACCAAATACAGCCAAGATGATTTAAATCACGCAGTAGCAGAGATAAAAAGAGGGGTTTTATCGATATATCGGGCACATAAATTATTTAATATTCCTAAAACCACACTATTTTACCATGTGAGAGGTGCTCGAGGAGTAAAGAGCAAGTCACAAGGTAGGGCCCCAGCGATTCCACTCGAAGACGAGACCAGACTGGCTGAGGGTCTAAAGACTATGGAGCGGTGGGGATTTGGAATATCTAGATTAGAAGTATTAGAACTTGTTCGAAAGTTTGTTGTTATAAATGAAATAAAAACGCCATTCAAGAACAACATTCCTGGTGACGAGTGGTTTGCTAGTTTTAAAAAACGCCATAGGCTTAGCGTAAAAAAGCCTCAGGCTGTGGAATATGCGAGAAAAAAGATGACAGATCCATTTTTTGTCCAAGAATATTTTGATATCATTAAAGACACATTAATAAAGCTAAAGTTAAAGGAGAAGCCAGAGCTAATATGGAATATGGATGAAACATCCCTTACACACGATCCTAAAAAAACCAAAGTCGTGGGGGCCAACGGAAAGCCGAGTTCCAGAACCACTTCCAGACCAGGGCGAGAAAACATCACAGTTCTTTCGGTAGTTTCTGCATCAGGAACGAAGGCGCCACCACTAATTGTATTCAAGGGGAAGAATATTTGGGATTCCTGGCTACCTGACAACCAAAATTCGTTTCCAGGAACTGCCTATGCAGCTAGCCCGACTGGATGGATGGAAAGTGATATATTTCATAATTATTTCCAAAAAACGTTCATTCCTACATTGGGACCAAGCAGACCAGTACGCATATTAGTATTGCACTTATTGAATTGGCACGTGCAAATGACATCACAATAATCAAACTTCCTCCCCATGCAAGTCATATCTTACAACCTTTAGATTTGGCTGTATTCAAATCTGTAAAAGATATTTGGGACCAAAAACTCGTGACTTGGCAGAGACATAATACTGGCATCAGAATTCCGAAAAAAGAGTTCTCTCAGCTGATTGGTGCCACCTGGAAAAATGTAAACGCAGAAATTATCAAAAGCGGATTTAAAAAAGCTGGTATTCATCCGTTCAACCGTCATGTCATACCAGAGGAAAAATACCATCCCGAGAGTTTAAAAAGATTTAAAGAACAACAGGCTTCAAAAAACCAAAGTCTTATAGTTGTAGATGAAAACGTAACTCCTAATATTGACGCAATTACTAGCCAGAATGCACAGTCCACAGATGATGACCAATCCATAGAAAACAAAGCAACTAACATTTTTGGCGCAGTTCCATTGAGTTTTGAGGAGCTATTATTGAGCACTGTAAAACAGACCAACAAAGAAAGCCCATCGGCCACGAAAAGAAAAAGAGTAGCCAAAGGTGCAGAAGTCGTTACCTCGGAAGAAGTATTGAATAGACTCGTAGATGAAAATATAGCAAAGGATTTAAAAAAAAAGAGAAGCAGAAAAGACAAGAAAAAGGAAAGGCAAAACGAAAAATTCAGAAACGTAAAAAGGTTAGAAAAATACAAGAGAGTTTTAGCAGTTCCAACTCTGAAGAACAGATGGAGGAACCCTCATATGTGGATTCAGAAGATGATATTGATCCAGAACTGTGGGAGAAAGAAGAGGTAACAGTTGAAGAAGAGGAGCAAGTCGTCGAGGATGAAGCAGAATTAGGGAAGTTTCAAATGGCAGTGGGAAGTTGGGTTGCTGTTGAGTATACGTCTAAAAAACATGTCAAGCATTTTATCGGAAAACTTGAAAGCAGAAATGAAAATGAATGGAAAATTCATTTTTTGCGATACATGCAGAGTAGTAACAACTTTGTTTGGCCTGACATAGAAGACACGGATATGATAGTCGAAGAAGATATTGTAAAAATATTGAATCAAATTTTGAAGGGTTAAACATTTAAATCTTAAAAAGTTTGTAAATTTCTCAATAATAAAGTTACAAAAAATTTTCAAATACAGAAAAGTATATATTTTTTTAAATTTCTAAATTATTCACATTTGCCCCAAAAATAAATTAATTTGTCTAAGCTAAAATTCATTGTCACACTTACCCCAAATTACCGGGAAAGTGTGACCCATGGGTATTTAAAAAAAAAAATTTGTAACTTCTATAACAGTTGTTCTAAAGATAACCAAATTCAGTAATAGGTAATAAAGTCCTTAAAGACTATAGGTAAAAAATATCAGGACCTAAACAATTTCCAATACCCTATAAAATATACCATAAAATTCAACTATTTGAAAACTAGGTCACACTTCGACGGGTTTACCTTATGTGTAGGAATCATGATTTTTCTTAATCAGTTATAATCACTACTAAATTGTCAATATTTCAAATTATTACTTTCCATGGAACACTTATTTATCAAATTAAAAAAATGTAATAATTTTGTGTATAGACCAATATAATGAAAAAATTAAATATGCGAATTTTGTCATGAAAATCGGTATATGGGGTTAAAATAATATTCTGAACAACTTTTTCTAATGTTTTTTCGATATCTCTAACGCGAAGCAAAATATCGAGAGTTTGAAGTTCTGATTTTATCTGATTATCTTAAAAAATATGACCCGTCACTTTGTCCAATTGTGCAAAAATTTAAAAGAAAACCTAATTTTCAATCGAAAAAGTTGGTTTACAAATTTTTAATTGTTTAACTTTATCAGAGTGCTCGATTTCTTCGTAAAACCTCGGCTTTAAGATGATATGAAAAAAATATTGTTCGTATAGAATTTCAATTCGTATAAAATCTAAAAATAAATATTTTGCTTTGAAAAAATTACAGCTGCTTATTTAAAACACAAAAAAGAACGTTTTCACAAAAAAAATATTTTTCGGTCTTCCGTGCAGAAACAATAATATTGTAGACCAAAAGTTAAATCGACTGATTTCCGAAATTTAATTTCCAGACAATTTTATTTAATCTTTAATAGTACTTTTATCAACGCTGCTTTGTACACTCTATGGAATATTTTTTTCAAGAAATACAGCAGTAAGATTTTTTTAGGCTTCAAAGAACACTAAACGACAAAAGAATTTAACAGTGTAAACTGTAAACACACTGAAATCAAAACAAATCCCAAGTTCACACACGCATGCGCAGGCAGCGGGACTCTTGTGCAATTCCGGACCTTTGCCATTTATCACTTCGTGAATATTTTGGATTAGTAAAAAGGTAAAAAGTTAATATCTATAATACGGTAAGCGTATTGTATTATTTGCCTCAGTAACCCGAGTTAAATAACGCCGGCGCCGTCCGATTGCTCACGAAATCTTTTCCGACCTTACACCGGCTTGGCGGATAATTTGAAATTTGAGATTGTATAGGTACTGTGATTCTTCCATGATTGAGATGTTCACAAAACCATAGCATAACGAGTGTTGTCTGTATATACCTTTAAAGAGACAACGGCATAACCTATTACAGTGGGATGCTAGATTTTGCATTTTTTAATTCTATTTAGGTCTTAGTTAAGGATTAACAAATTAAACATTGAGCTATAGTCAATATTCATTTTCAAAGGTGTAGAAAATAATAAGCATAGATGATAAAGCTTACTTTTTATCAGATAAAATCAAGGATCTCGGGTTTAAATAGTCATCAAGAAAAATTCGGGAGAAAATTTGAACCAATAAAACCGAGGAAACAATATTGCTAAAGCGGCTTACTCCTTTGATACAATTATCTAGGAGTCTAGGGCAACCGTGAGCTGAACCAAAGTTCAAAGGAAGCCTGCCGCCTTGACTTAAAGAGTGGCTCTTTGATCTACAAAGAAGCGCCGATGCAACTTGACACGTGTCGATAGTTATCATAGCTATATACTAACTTTGAAATGAGCAATAACATCACTCTGTATCTATACATTTGAAAAGGGCATTTTATTTCGAATTGTTTCCGACTTGTAAATATCTTTGACATGTTCACCTAAATCGTAATTATTCATCGTTCGCGTGGTTAATTTTTCTTTCGTTTCTCACATAAGTAGGTACTTCATAACGAGGAACAAATAACTGAAAAGAAAATGTTATTTCGATATTATCAATGCCGCAGTAACAAATTATTTTAATTTTAAGAATTAAAAGAAAGATCTTATGGAAGTATCGTTTTCATTGAAAGGCTCTGTATAAATAAAATATACCTACAAAGAAAATAAATGAAAAATAAAAAGTTAAGATTATACATTTTGATGATACTAAATATTGTTCTCCCCTTGTATTAAACATAATAAACAGTGAATTTCTAGAATGATTTCTGTAACGAGAAAATTTCAAAGGAAGGTTTCTGTAACTATTTTGTTTAATTTAAGCATTTATCACGAGATACCAGCACCTCCCGGGCAGCATCTTATTTGACATAATTTGGCTGATATTTGACGTACAAGACCGCGCCCTTAAATGAAGATGACAAACTGATAAAACAAACAAGAAAATAGGGCTTTGTATATATGTATACCATACCGTAAATTGTGTTGAATCAAAATACAAATTTTGTGAAATTGACAAGAAACTTTCGCGTATCTTGAAAATACAATATCTGATTTAATAAAAGTTAACCAGTTTTGCACTTCATAATAATCAAGCTCGAATAATTAATTTCACCCTTAAAAATTATATCGTAAATTTGGAACAAAAGAATTTACCGTACCCTATTAATTAGGTCAGTGGATAATTTCACAAAATATGAAAACATGGGATAACGAAAAAGAGATTTTGAAATTTATTATGTCAAAATCTGTTGTCGACATATTTTTTGTGACATTACTGGAAACGATCTGTAAAAGTATAGTGCGTTTGTTTATTATGAAAATTTATACTTCGTCATAACTGAAGTTTTCATAAAAATATTACAAGAAAAAATTTGTGGTAGTATCTCGATACAGAGGGTATTCATTTGTCAATTAATTACGTTTTTTTCCAAACAGGACAAAATATAGAATGATCAGGGAGGGTGTTAACAGACGCATATCTCTCAACTCCAATACCGAAGATGAGAGCACCTGGGACATACCTCGGAACGCAATGATAAAAAAGTATAGTTTTGTGAAAAATTTTAAATCCACAGAGCTGTGCTGCAGGAAAGAATGAAGCCAAGACTAGGATGGTTCTAAAACCATTGAAGGAATTGGAAATGGGCCTGGAATTAGTATTTTCGAGGCGGAAACTCGCGCCAGCGAAAAATGCGTACAGCTCAATAAGACAAACAAGAGATTATCATCATGTCAGATAGCCAAGCAGCCATCAAAGATAGTATCACTGAACAAACTAGGCGAGAAAAATTCAGTTACCCTTACATGGGTGTCAGGACACACCGGGGTGAAGAGGACCAAACACCCATTATGGGATCCGAATCTTTTTAGCACGATATTGGGAGAGATCAAAAGAGAGTTGGAGAACAAAAGGTCTCGAGAGGCTCCCAGCTAGCAATTTAACTTTTATAATGGTTGTGAGAACTGCTATACAACTGATATTATAGAAACATGAAAAGCGTATAACGCACTTTAAAACTATTATACAATGTCTATACAACCAAAAAGGGCCCACTTTTATAAAACAAATTGCTATTATAGATGTTCTATTAGCTGGTTATATAACCCTTGTAATATTACTAAAACTATATTAAGTGATACTTATAAAACTTTCGTATACAATCCTCAATACAACAAATTTACATGTGCACTTCGGAATTGCTATATAATCATTGTATAGTGATTGTATACGGCAGCCTCGCACAATAATAGAATTTCAAAAAAAAAAATATATATATACGAATTTTTTCTACTTAAACTATATATATATATATATATATATATATATATATATATATATATACGGCTATTCCCTCGGTCTCTTGTGCCCAAACGGTACAAGATATCAGCTTAATTTTTTGGTGAGATATGTAAATTGATAAGATCTATTTGTTTAAATTATTTGCAATTATACAGGGTCATCCAGAAAATTGTAATTTATCATAGTTGTTTTTTTAAATGCAACACCCTGTATTTTATGACATTTTTAGATTATACGTTAAAAACTAAGTCAACTTTATTCAACGTTCCCTATATCTATCTCTTACCAATTTTGAGAAAATCGTGATTTTAAGAAAAATATTCTATTTAAACAAGAACTAAAAACACGGAAACCTCTTATTTTCACTAACACATATTTATATCGATTTATTCTGACTTTTAGGGCTTTCATTTGCACTATCTAGGATTTCGATATTTTGCACAGGGTGTTTAGGAAAAGGATTCTAATTTTATATTTTTCAAACAGCAAAAACTCACTTAACTTAAATGGACCACCCTGTATTTTTTTATCCTATGTAAAATAACTTTTCATTTTCTATCAAAAACTATGAGTAACGCATATGTATAAAATTAACGATTAAAAAGTTATTAGGATTTTTCTCTAAAGTTTCTATTTTTTTTGTTTACATTCTAGTAGGCAATGATTTTTTTATTGTAGTTGATAAATAGGTATGGGATCAAAACTTAATTAGAAATGAAACTAAAACCAAGACGTAAACATTTATGAAATAAAAAATACTATAATAAATGTTCAATTGTTGTTGGAGCCCATGTGATTGGTTCATATTTTTTTTGATGGAATGTTGAACGGCGTAAAATTTTTACGGTTTTTAAAACAAGAATTTTCGATTTTTAGATGTGCTGCCATCTATGATTAGAAGAGAGTATTGACAATTATTAAAAGCAAAAAATTCCCGGTGTATTGGGGTTGCATACACAATTTGCATTGTGTGTTGCAAAGCTTTTATTTGACTGATTCTAGTCAAAATGTCACTCTCTTCTTTCGTATCCCTTTCAGAGATTAATACAAAGTTAGAAAACGAGTAAGGAATTTAATTTATCAGATTCGACATCCTAAGACAGGTTTCTGCCTTTCGGCTTCGTCAGTTAGGCTTTTCGAATCCAATAAATAAAATTCCAAACTCGTACTATATCCGCTATAAGATAAAATTTTTAGATGTGCTGCCATCTATGATTAGAAGAGAGTATTGACAATTATTAAAAGCAAAAAATAACCCACCCTGTATATACATATTTTATAAGTGTATTATTATGCAGCCTGTATTGCAATACGACAAAAATACAATTATGTTATACAGTGATGAAATTGAGAACAAAATAATGGCGTTCAAGATTCATTAAAGATGACAGCGTACAAAGAAATAATGAAAAATCTCCGATACTCGCAGGAAACCCGAAAATTTCATTGCGCAGTGAAGTTTTCTGATAAAATATATATGTATTTCTACCTAAAAAATTGATGGGCCTCAGTTTAAATTAAATTAAAAAAAAATATCGTTTTTATTGACATAGTTAGATAATTAAATTAAACAAAAAATTATTGTTTTATATATAAAATTGTATCAAAGGGTTGTCTCTACATTTCTGAAAAACTTACTTTTTAAGTGATATTTTCAAGTTTAAGGGAATTTTGCATAATGGCGGCGTTTGTTAAACGGCTATACCTGTAAATAAAGATGGCGCGATATAATACAATAATTTTGTTCCATTCTCCACGTTATATAATTTTTTTGTTTTATTTGCAACTCTATATGATATTCAAGTCCGGTAATGTTGTTTAAATACGCGCTATACAACTTTATTTTTAATGATTTAAGAAGTGTACCTTCACAAATTTTGGAGGGTTGCCAGATTTAAACTTTTTTTACAACTGTATTTAATTACTGATAAAGAACCTGCTTGTAACACGATATGGTACTACATAAAGTTCATAGAAAAATATCTATATGAAAATCGAATCATATGATATGCTTCTGAAAATTCGAAGATATAGGGTATAACTACTATGTAATATTACAAATCTCGTCTAAATCTGACTGTCGGCCAGAAACGCCGCTTATTGTATGTTAGGGTTATTTAGGTATATCTAAACCGAAGGAAGGTATTGACCAAAAAATAATCAATTCTTCCTCTAATCTGCACAACATAACAACCCTGCATTTTAAACGTTCGATAATGTCCTGTAGAGCGAAGAAACATTCCGTATTAGAACAAAATTGTCGTTTAAACATAATATAAGTATTGTATAAGGATATAAAATGATATAAGTATACACCATACAATCATTTTGTTCTGTTGTGTTGAAATTCGCTACGCTATAAAATACGTTAGAAATATAACCTAGAAATTTCAATGATATTACAGTTACTAGTTGAATGGTTATTACGAAAATATGTTTAAAAATATAGAAACAATAGAAAATGGCAAGAGGGGGTTGACAATCCTGCCCAGACTGCGAAAAAAAAAACACTTTAGATTAATATTTACCACACAATTTTGTTAAGTAATTTTCAAAATTTTCATCCTTCCAACCAGTGAGTAATCTACTTATTACCCCTAGACCAATAATCAAAACTTTAATTTTTTTCCATTGGGATGCTGAATCCATTTTTGCAAATTGACCCAATGAGATTTTATAACGCAGAATTTGGGATGTAGTTACAGATTAATTATAAAAGGTTTTTACACTTATTGTATAATGCTGCCAAACAGAATGATACTATTATACTTGTCATATAAACTTTAATACAATTTGTTATATAATCTTTATAGGAATATTGCATAACGCAGATATTAAAGGTTATAGGAATAGGTTTACAACTGTAATATGATCTTTATACATTTCTTTTAAAATATTTTTATAAAGATTGTATATAGCTTTATAGACTTGTTATAAAATGTTTAAGTTTAAAAAAGATTTTATTCTATAATATAAGTTGTAAGAACATTTATACAACAATATTATAGAAACATTTTCTTACAAAACACAATTGTCGTATTCAAATACACTAAGAAATGAAGCAAGTCTTTAAATGGCACTAAGCGATAACTATAGGATAATTTATTTCGTCTAGAGTTCTATTTTGCTAGTTGGGCTAAGACAGACTTAGATATTTCTAGGTGACTATAACCCAAAAAGATCAAATGTCTGTATCTGTATAAGTAAAAATAGGCTACGCATCTTAACAGGAATCCTTACCGGATATTGAGGACTTAAAGGAGACCTTGCGAAAGTTCGATTAGTACAGGGTGGCCAAATAACCAAGAGGACAACCTGGAAAATATTTTTAAGTTTCTGAAATGGCCGCTAGGGGGCGTAACTGCGATCTTGAAGCTAAGAAAGTGATGTTTCTGCGAATTCCGCTATATTAACCTACCAAAAAAATACCTGATCTGTAAAGTAGAGGATAATCTGAACCTTTTTTGTTTAACAATTTTTGCTATATCTCTAAAAATAAAGTGGTGGGGGGTATTCAAAGGTGTCAGTAAAAAACACCCTGTATATTCGAAACGGCTGAGCCGATTTTAACAAAGTTGGGCTGGTTGACAATAGCTATTCTTGGGCTACAAATGCTATAATATTTGAAGTTTTGTTAGTTTCAGATGTCGCCGCTGGAGGGCTTTTTTCGACATCTCGTCAGAAATGGTTAATTTTCTCAAAAAGATTAAACGCATTGGTATGATTTCTTTTTCATGACAAAGTAGCTAAATGATGCCTAAACAAGCTCCTGAAAATCGCATCTCGATATCTTGTTCCGAACCTAAAATTTAGCCCAAAGAAAATTTTATACGGAAATCCCTTAAATTTTTATTTTTTAAACTAATTAATTCCTTTTATTATGTAAGTTGTGGCCCTAAAAAGGACCGATTTAAAAAAGAAATGTTTTTAGTGCCCCCGTAAATGCTCTAAATGCTGATCATCACGCTCTATGCATTGCTGAAGCCTCTCATGGTTAGACAAACCTGCACCTTCAATTTCGGCTCTCGGTATGTTACGTAATGCATTAACGAATCTGGTTTTTCATATGTATTGTAATGAAGTTATTTTTCACAAACTAAATAATTTGAATAATTTCGGAATCAAATGAAAATTTATTTAAAAATTAAATAAAACGTTCGATTTTTATTTGGCTCACCGGATACATGTAAATATTCAAAGTCTCGAGCTAACGCCGTTTGAAGATAGTACTGCGCGCGCCGTAAATTAAGTCGCTTTGGAAGGGATTTTGCGTGGTAGGAGCTCACGAAGGTGAGATTTTAACATTTTGAAAAATAAGAATTCATTCACTGACAGAAATCCGAAATTTCCAGTCGAACGAAAATTTAACCGTTTAGCCGTTTTAAATTAATTAATTAACTTCCGAAATTAACAGTCGGGTAAAAGTAGAGTCGCCGTTTATTTCCAAATTTTAATAAAAGCTGAGGTACAATAATTTTCCGTAATTTTCCGTAATTTTCCGTAATTTTCCGTAATTTTCCGTAGTTTTCGTATTTAATTATAGCCGTATTTGACGTGATATTAGAATCGTCGTATTTTGTTTTGAAAACGCGTTTAATTTTGGTAACGTTTTAAGACAGCGAAGCGAACTATTTATTTACGTTTGGTTTTTCTGATATTTTTTTTATCCGGTTTATCAATTAGGAATTCGAGAACAGTCTATACAATTTGGGAGATTCGTTATTGTTTTATTTTAGAAGAGTTATTTAGAATTTTCATTCCGATTTTAGTTTTATTTTATTAATTTGTTTTTCCGAAAATTAATTGAACGCGATTCATTTAATTTTGATTCTTTTCGTGTCCGAATTTTGGGGAAACCATTTAGAATTTTTATTCCGATTTTAGTTTTATTTTATTAATTTGTTTTTCCGAAAATTAATTGAACGCGATTCATTTAATTTTGATTCTTTTCGTGTCCGAATTTTGGGGAAACCATTTAGAATTTTTATTCCGATTTTAGTTTTATTTTAGTAATTTGTTTTTCCGGAAAATAAATTGAACGCGATTCATTTAATTTTGATTCTTTTCGTGTCCGAATTTTGGGAAAACCATTTAGAATTTTTATTCCGATTTAGTTTTATTTCATTAATTTGTTTTTCCGAAAAATTAATTAAACGGGATTCATTTAATTTGTATTTCTTTTCGTGGCCGAATTTTAAGAGAGTTATTTAAGTTCTCAGTTTAGAATTTTACTTACGATTTAATTTATAATTTTGTTAATAATCTTTTCCGAAAAATTAACCGAAAGTAATTCATTCATTTATGGTTTTCTTGAGTTAGTTTGCTTTTGATTAAATCTCAGTTAGCTTTGGTTACCTTTTCACGTCCGAAATTTAATAGTAGTTACCGCATTAATTGTTCCGACTGTCGCGAAAGTAATTTAAAAGCATTGGGATCAGATCTTATCTTCGTGGTGGCTTCGGCAAAAACCCCCAGACAATATCTCCCCAATTGCAGAGTTAGTTCGCCGTGAAGTAGTAGCTTTGGGATCAGATCTTATCTTCGTGGTGGCTTCGGCAAAAACCCCCAGACAATATCTCCCCATAGCTAAGTTCGCTCGCCGGGTAATAATTTTCAACGCTTTGGCACGGTTAGGTTGTCGTGAAATAATTTAAAAGCATTGGGATCAGATCTTATCTTCGTGGTGGCTTCGGCAAAAACCCCCAGACAATATCTCCCCAATTGCAGAGTTAGTTCGACGTGTAGTTTCCGAAATCTTGGGACCAGATCTTATCTTCGTGGTGGCTTCGGCAAAAACCCCCAGACAATATCTACCTGAGTTTCGGCCGGTCTGTATTAGTATCACAGGTTCGGGACTGATCTTATCTTCGTGGTGGCTTCGGCAAAAACCCCCAGACAATATCAGATTCTGAATGCTTAGGTCCGTAAATTCAACCCCCGCGATTACCCTGTTATTCCATAAAATAAGACAGCTAACTAACTCACCCGATTTAAGTTAAACAATTTAATAGTATTAATTTACGTTTCCGGTTAATTAGCATTTTTAGAAAGAGAGTCATAAAATAGTTGCCGATTTTAATTTCCGAATTGGACAAGTAGATTTCATAATTAATAAGGTTAGATAACTCTCCTGTTTTAATTTAAAGTAATAAAAGTAATTAAGAATAAATTTATTAACTTTCTTGTTAATTCTAGAACATAATAAATTTTGACAAACCCTGCCGATCTATTTCATAAATTAATTAGGCTAAATAACTCTTTCATAGTGATTTAGATATTTAATAGAAGTTATTTTGTTTTTCCGTTTGCTTCCGTAATTTGATAAATTTAATTAAAGTCTAATTGAGTCACTCCGTCACTACAGTCACTATAAGGCCGAATCGAACGTTTCTTTTAAACGTAGTATTTTTTTTTGTTCAGGGTTAAATAGGGTTGGGCTTTGAAGTAGAACGAATTTTATTTTGTTACACTAGCTAAAAACAATATATGTGTCACGTTTATTTCCTGGTTTATATTCACCAACCTTACCTCTTTTCAGGGATATTAAAGGTATCTAATAAAGTAAAAATAATTAAGTCTGAAGTCAACTAGACCCCTGGAGAATATCGTATCTCCATCTGAAGTTACCTGTGCCCCTAAGAGGCCGTTTCTAAGGGTTGTGGAGCATACCACATAAAAAAACTGGCGCTCGAGCAATCTCCGTAATAAAGCGTCATCTTGTAAGGCAATATTTTTCTTAGTGGCAAGAAAAAGCCTTACAGTATCTAGTCGTAGGTTGAGTCTGAAAATCAAAACAAGTTAAGTCTGGTGATCCCGCAGGCCATGGAAACAGACTTCCTCTTCCAATCTACCACTGTTGGAATACTGCATTAATATGCTCTCGCACAATAATAGCATAATGTGCTGGGCAACCATTCAACTGCAAAAACAAGTTTTGACGTGTTTCCAGTGAAACATCTTCCAACAACAACGGTAATTTTTTGGCCAAAAAGTCAAGAAAGATATTGCCACTTAGGGATTGCTAAAAAAATAATTCTGCCTCCCAGTATGCCACACTACACATTTAAACTCCAACGTCCTTGGTGCTGAACTTCACGCTACCAATGCGGATTTTCTGCAGACCAATAATGCATATTGTGCAGATTTTAAAGGTGGCTTCATCGGTCCAAAGAATTAGAAATAAAAATTCTCCATTATTGTGTGAGAGCATATTAATGCAGTATTACAACAGCGTTGGATTGGAAGAGGAAGTCTGTTTCCATGGCCTGCGCGACTTAACTTGTCTTGATTTTCAGACTCAACCTACGACCAGAGAGATACGAAAAACCGGATTCGTAATGCATTACGTAACATACCGAGAGCCGAAATTGAAGCTGCAGTTTTGTCTACCCATGAGAGGCTTCAGCATTTCGAGCATTTACGGGGACATTAAAAACCTTTCTTTTTTAATTCGGTCCTTTTTAGGGCCACAACTTACATAATAAAAGGAATTAATTAGTTTAAAAATAAAAATTTAAGAGATTTCCGTATAAAATTTTCTTTGGCCTAAATTTTAGGTTAGGAACAAGACACTGAGATGCGGTTTTCGGGAGCTTGTTTAGGCATCATTTAGCTACTTTTTCATGAAAAAGAAATCATACCAATTCATTTAATTTTTTTGAGAAAATTAACCATTTCTGTCGAAATGTCGAAAAAAGCTCTCTAGCGGTGACATCTGCAACTAACAAACCTTCAAATATTATAGCATTTTTAGCCCAAGAATAGCTCTTTTCAACTAGCCCAAGGTTGTTAAAATCGGCTCAGCCGTTTCGAATATACAGGGTGTTTTTTACTGAAACCTTTGAATAGCCCCCACCACTTTATTTTTAGAGAAGCAGGAAAAATTGTCAAACAAAAAAGATTCGGATTATCCTCTACTTTAAAGATCAGGTATTTTTTGTTAGGTTAATATAGCGGAATTCACAGAAACATCACCTTCTTAGATTCAAGATTGCAGTTACGCCCCCTAGCGGCTATTACAGAAACTTGAAAATATTTTCCAGGTTTTCCTCTTGGTCGTTTTAGTAATGACATTTTTTTCTGCAAGCCTCTACGATCGATAGTTTCCAAGATACAGTACCTCGCATTCTTATTTGGCCACCCTTTACAAGAAGATGAGAGATATATTATGTGAGGAGGACGACACCTCTATCCACATTCTTGCGGAATATGTGGCCTTGCAGAATCCAAGCAAGGGGTCAGTATTTAGAAGCGACAATAGTTAACACCCTAACGTCATTCAATACAACCGAACAATAAGAAACAGATTAATTACTACTTAAACATATCAATGGCGATTCTTTAACTTTGAGTTTGATTGTTGGGTTCTTTTATTAGTCCAGTTGAAAAATTTCACAAAATCCTAATCGTGGTCACATTTTTGATTTTTCATTTACATGAAAATCAAGCTTTGGTGTGTATTTGGTAGGATAGTAGTGGAACTGTGGGTTACGTATAATCCAATCATTTAAGCAAAAAAAAAGGGGTCAACCTCGGAATGAAAGATAATAAGCTGGAAACTCGTAGACACCTTCATTATGGTGTTCTAAAAGTTGTCTCAAAAGTCACCTAAAATCTCGTGTCTGCGTGGTAAGTTATTCGAGGTCAAACGTCACAAAAATCGGTCTTTGCGATTTCCTCGGTTTCTATAGCTCCAATGACGTTAACATCTATTACAAAAATTGTAGGGCATAAAATTTGCGATAAAATTTGATTCAAACATTTTTTCATGCGCTCAACACGTAAAATTTTATAGTAGAAATTAATTTTGTTAACAATTTGTCGCATTCAGGGTTTGTCTCGAATAAATATTCATGAAAATAACTGGTGGCTCCTCTGTCTTTACAGTAAACTACTTATTTTATAGGTCATTTATTTTAGCGAGGTAGTGACGTCACACGTCAACTAAAATCTTGACTATAAAGAATTTTCAATAGTAAGAAGTGTTTTAAGATTCAAATAAAAATTAATAGGTATGTAGTTTTGGAATTTTTATTGTAATATGCCACTATTTTACAGTACATTGACACTTTGGAGGTCAATTTGTGGCGTACGCAGTCTGTGGCTAATAGCGAATAAGATCGCAAAGATGAAGTCACCTACAGCATTTGATCACATAGCTGACCCATTATTCGATTACCACTTAAAAAGTTCAAAGTGTCGTTTATTTTGTGTTTAATTTCCTAATCGCCCACAGCTTTTCTCTAGCAGTCAAATGAATAAAAAGATCTTATGTAAACTTTAAAAAAAGAATATTCAAATTTAATATTCATTTAGGAGGGTACAGTATTTGATTAAAAATGACACACGACCCCGTATTCTTCTTAAATATGCTAATCTAGGCAAAAGCAATGTCCCTTAATATAAGAGGAAAGAGGATGTACAATCAAACACAAGACAGATGATCATCATGGCTAAAATACGAGGGTGCATATTTAAGTTCGAGGGTTGGTCTTTATAAGTATTATTTGCTTTTTATGCCCTTTGTCGGTGTGCTACATGAAGGAAGTAGCTTGTTATTTATTTTCATGGAAAATTTGATCGGGTAACAATAAGGGAAATATAAAATACCCAACTTTGCATTCATCATTTAAATTACAAATTGTTAACGTTAACGTTAACTAAGTGTAATTTTTTTACTAGCGGTTCTCAAAAACTTCGCTCATACTGTTGTTTATAGTTTTTGAATAAAATATGGCCAAAGTAATTTTACTTTTATATTAAAGTTTAATTAATTCCGCCGAATTCAACACTTCTTTGTATTTATACATTTTTGATAACGTGACAATAAAAAAGATAGATATACAGGGTGTTTTATAAGTAATTGCACCTAGGATATTCCAAATAACAAAGTAACAGTACAATTTATCGATTTCGCTGATTTTTTTCATAAACATTAAGATTCGAAGCAATTTGTAAATTATTTAAAGTTTTGTTGGACGTCTTAAAAAACAAATTAACAAATTTTGATACTCACAAACACCCTGTATATCAATTTTTTTATCTAAGCATGAATGGGTCAAAATATCACAGACACACAGACTGCTGACCAGTGTTGCCGTTTGGTTGGAAATTTCCCGCTGACATTTTTGCCAATCAATTTTGTTTTTCTTCTTTTTTTTTGAATAAGTAGGTAATATTTAATATTTATTAGTATTACGAAAAAAAATTTCTGCGTCACTTGGAAATCCATAATCAAGCATCAAAATAATTGTAAAATATAAAAATTTCTAATATACCGGGTGACACAGCAACCATGTAACAGGCTACAGTATCTGTGGTTCTCAAGATTAAATGGGACCTTAGTGACCTCATTTTAGTCAGTTTGTTTCACTTTTACTACTTCCGGTTTTACCGGAAGTGATACCAACTTTTGAATTTTAAACGGGACACCCTTTAGATTTTTAGATGTGCTACCATCTATGGTAAGAAGAGAGTATTGACATTAAATTTTGACCGAATCTAGTCAAGATGTCACTCTCTTCTTTTTTATCCCTTTCAGAGATTAATACAAAGTGAGTAAACCAGTAAGGAATTTTAATTTATTAGATTCGACATCCTAAGACAGGTTTCTGCCTTTCGGCTTCATCAGTTAGGCTTTTCGAATCCAATAAATAAAAATTCCAAACTCGTACAAGTCAATAGCCTTATCCGCTATAAGATAACATTTTTAGATGTGCTACCATCTATGGTAAGAAGAGAGTATTGACATTAAATTTTGACTGAATCTAGTCAAGATGTCACTTTCTTCTTTTTTATCCCTTTCAGAGATTAATACAAAGTGAGTAAACCAAAAGCCTAACTGATGAAGCCGAAAGGCAGAAACCGGTCTTAGGATGTCGAATCTAATAAATTAAAATTCCTTACTGGTTTACTCACTTTGTATTAATCTCTGAAAGGGATAAAAAAGAAGAGAGTGACATCTTGACTAGATTCAGTCAAAATTTAATGTCAATACTCTCTTCTTACCATAGATGGTAGCACATCTAAAAATGTTATCTTATAGCGGATATAGCTATTGACTTGTACGAGTTTGGAATTTTTATTTATTGGATTCGAAAAGCCTAACTGATGAAGCCGAAAGGCAGAAACCGGTCTTAGGATGTCGAATCTAATAAATTAAAATTCCTTACTGGTTTACTCACGTTTTAGATTATTACATTTTTGGAATATACATGACAACCTGATTTCATCGATGTATCATATTGGTATCTCAAGCTACACACAAAAATACGAAAAATTAAAATTGGCTTAAATAACAAAATAACAAAAATGGCACTAACTTAAATATTACATTAAATTATTTAATGTAATTCAAAAAATTTATAAATTTAATACAACATAACTGAATTGTACGATTTTTTATTTTTTTTTAATTTAACCCATTTTCCCCCCTATTTTCATACCTTATTTAAATTGCAAACCTTGTTTTTTTTTTCCTAAAACAATAAACGCATTCTATTCTAATTAAGTGCATAATTTTAAATTACATTTTTTGTACATTTCTTAGTTAATGTTCTCAAATGAGAAAACTATCATACTTTAAAGCAATACATTAAATAATTTTTTAATATTATCAAGGCGGCGGTGACTATGACATTATTTTGACTTATTTATGTATTGCTTTAAAGTATGATAGTTTTCTCATTTGAGAACATTAACTAAGAAATGTACAAAAAATGTAATTTAAAATTTTGCACTTAATTAGAATAGAATGCGTTTATTGTTTTAGGAAGAAAAAAAACAAGGGTTGCAATTTAAATAAGGTATGAAAACAGGGGGGAAAATGGGTTAAATTAAAAAAAAATAAAAATCGTACAAATCAGTTATGTTGTATTAAATTTTTAAATTTTTTGAATTACATTAAATAATTTAATGTAATATTTAAGTTAGTGCCGTTTTTTTCCGTTGTTTATTTCTTTGGTAAGTTATTTAAGCCAATTTTGATTTTTCGTATTTTTGTGTGTAGCTGCTTAACTATTCACTTGAGATATCAAGTATGATACATCGATAAAATCAGGTTGTCATGTAGATTCCAAAAATGTAATAATCTACAGGGTGTCCCGTTTAAAATTCAAAAGTTGGTATCACTTCCGGTAAAACCGGAAGTAGTAAAAGTGAAACAAACCAACTAAAATGAGGCCACTAAGATCCCATTTAATGTCCTAAAATTTTATAATTTTATCTTGAGAAACACAGATACTGTAGCCTCTTACATGGTTGCTGTGTCACCCTGTATATCAAATCAAATTTATTTATGTATCACCCATACAAGGATCATACATTTACATAATTATTACATTATTATTACTTTGGTTAGCATCTGTAGTTGAGGAGTGGCCTAGACACTAGTGCCTGTTTTGCCTAACTCCTCATTAAAGAAGACAACTTAAAGGATTATTAGTTGAGATAAATGTTAAAATATGTATGATTAAATATATGATTAAGTTAATATAAAATGAATATATTATCGGCGAGAGGTAGGCAGATTCAGACAAATGGAGTGTAAACTGGGCATAGTTAAAATGGTACAGAGTACAGAGTCTATTTTTATGTATGAGAGAGTAATAAAACAGCATTTCTAATGCAAAACTTAGTACGGTCATTTTAAATATTTTTACGGAATAATCTAAATATTTCCTAAAATTGTCATAAATGTACCTGAGCTAATACAAGTTTTGGGTCTTTTATAACCATAAGCTGTACAGAACAATAGAAAGAGGTTTGGACAGGCCAAAAGCCCTGTGTATTAAAGATAACATAGCCGTATCTTAAGATTATTTTCAATAAGTACCTATTTGCCAATTTTGTTTTATTTTAATTCCAAGAATTTCTTACAGTAATCGAATTATAAGTAGATAAATCCCTTACCAACAAATTTCACCGAAAATGCGATTGTAGGTTTTCCATTTAGTAAGGAGGTCCAGTTGTGTATTCTTGACAGCTCACTAAATGTCGTTTAGTTGCAACATGCAAGGAGCAGTGTGCAGTCTATTGTGAATTCTAGTGTGATCATGGAAAATTTGGAAGTACCGCGTAAACGACAAAAAATCGGTCCTTTAACAGTTAATGAAAAAACATTAATATTTAATTGTTTTAAATCATTTACAGACAAACATTTATGTAAAAGTGTTGATAACACAGTGGAATTAGTTAGTAGTACGCTTGGTGTTGGGAAATCTACGATTTACAGAGTTGTTAAAGAAGAGAAATGTGGCGAGTTTCAAACAGCACGTAAAGCTCCAGGAAAACCAAAATTTCAAATAGAAAATCATTTGAAAGAAAGACTTCGAAGGAAAGTGCATGCGTTCTTCTTTAGAAAAGAATTTCCGACAGTAGACAAAGTTCTTGACACGGTTCGAGATGATAAGGATTACCCTGAAATGAGTCGAAGCATACTATGGAAACTTTTAAAAGAAATAGGTTTTCTATGGAAAAAGCATTCCAGAAAGTCTATTTTAATAGAAAGAAGCGATATTGTAGTATGTAGAAGAAATTACCTAAGGACTATAAAAGAAATGAGAAACCAAAGAAGAAATATATTTTATTTAGATGAAACATGGATCAACGAGGGACATACACCAAATAAATTTTGGCAAGATGAAACTGTTACAAGTCGACGACAGGCTTTTTTAAATAATTTATCTACTGGTTTAAATCCACCATCAGGAAAGGGGCGCAGACTGATAATAGTACACATCGGTAGTTCAAACGGTTTTGTTAAAGGTGGTTTATTGACTTTTGAATCTACTCGTACCGGTGACTACCATGAGGACATGAATGCTGATGTCTTTGAAGAGTGGTTCGAACAAATGATAGATCTTCTTCCTTAGAACTGTATAATAGTAATGGATAATGCAAGTTATCACTCGAGACTTACAGAAAAAATGCCCACAACCAAGTGGTTAAAAAAAGATTTACAGAATTGGCTAAATTCAAAGAATATTAAGTTCCATCCCGGTTCTGTGAGAAGAGAACTGTATCATTTGTGTTCCCTTCATAAAGAGAAATTAAAAAAATATGAAATTGATGAAATTGCAAAAAATCGTGGGATGACGGTGGTTAGATCACCACCATATCATTGCGAAGTAAACCCGATTGAACTGATATGGGCACAGATAAAGGGAGAAGTTTCAAGAAAAAATAATTCTTTTAAAATGAGTGATGTTAAACAGTTGTTTTTGGAGGCTGTAAATAATGTGAAGCCTGAAAACTGGGAAAAGGCAGTAAATCATACGATTAAAGAAGAAGAGAAAATGTGGAAGTTGGACAATATTACTGATGAAATGATCGAGCCACTCATTGTAAATATTGGTTGCGACAGTTCATCTTCTGATTTCGATTCTGATTTGGATTTGTAGGTAAGAAGTAGTTTTTATATTAAAATTATTATTTATGAACGTAACGTTGTTTAAAAGTCAAAGTTTAAACCCTTATACCTACATAACCCGTTTGACACAATGTTCTTAACATACCTTATGGAAAAATAAAATATTTTAGAAAAAATTGCACTTTTTTACCTCAGCTGTTTAGAAGTTATAAGCAGGTTAATTAGGTGAAAATATAAGTGTACACCCGATATATTTATTATATTTATACAAAGGTTATTTCATACGAAAATACTCGAGGTATAACTTCACAAAATAGTTTAACTGTCTACTAAAAGAAGTGGATTACGAACGCTTTATTATTTTAATACTCTCTCATACATAAAAATAGACTATAGTATGAAAATATTTCAAATATTTCAAATATCAGAGGATTTGACAAAATCATTATTTTAATGTGATTTTTAAAAGAAGCGTATTTTTGTATTTCTTTTAAATGTGAGGGAACTAAATTAAACAGCTTAGGTCCAAAATAAAAAAAGGTTCTTTGAGTTACTGATTTGTAGAAAAAGTCAATATTAATATTTAAATTAGTTGCCGCCCTTGTGTTTGCGGTTTTTCTTGGGAAATTTGCTTGTTTGAGATATATCCTCAAAAGGCATTGATAGGTGTATATTTGTCTTACTTTTATTTTTATTACATTTATTTCTTTATACAATAATTGGGTTGAAAAAAATTTGTCTTTACGAAATATGATTTTTAAAAGAGTATTTTGTGTAGCTTGTAGGTGAAAGCAGATAAAGGAAATAAGGTCGTATTAGATAAAAGTGACTATTACAATAGAGTTAGTAATTTGATTAAATCGGGTCTATACACTTCAGTTCAAAAGAATCCTTTGCCAAAAATGATTAGGGAAGTTAATAGTACTTTAAAAAAGTGCAACAACCTTGTTACCCCACGGAATAAATATAGATTTACAATTAGCAATCCAACCATGCCTTCCTAAAATACACAAACCTGGAAAGGCAATGCGACCCATTGTGTCTGCAATAAGCACACCTAGTTATATTTTCAAATGGTTATCAAACGAGTTTGAAAATTTACCTTCACAACTTAAAAATGTTAAAAATTCTTTAGATTTCATAAATAAAATTAAAAATAATTCAATTCAAGAAGGCGAAATTTTAATCTTGTTTGATGTAAGTTCATTGTTTCCTAGTGTACCGATTCCGCAAACCTTGGAATATCTTGAAGAATTACTCAAATCAAACGACTTGGGTGACGAAATTACTCAAGAATATTTACTTTTGGCTAAACTTTGCAATGATCAAAATTATTTTCAAATTAGAAATGAATTTTTTAAACAACATGAAGGAACGGCTATGGGCAATTGTCTATCACAGTTCATGGCAAATCTCTTTATGAGTAAATTCGAAACCAAGATTAGTCAAGAATTTTAGTATTTCCCAAGGATATGGTACAGATATGTGGATGATATATTTGCTGTTTTTGATACTAAGAAAACTAACTTAGTTGACTTCGTGACAAAATTAAACTCTCAATTTCCATCCATAAAGTTTACCTATGAAATAGAAAACTGTTTAATTATCAAAACAAATTAAACATATAAACTCAAATCGACAACATCGCATCTGTTTAATTTTCAAAACAAAGTAAACACAAACTCGTATAATCTGACAACAGCGCTGAGACAGGAAGTCTTAACGGATATTTTTTATTACGCGAGACGTGTCACGTAGGCCAATATCTACAGCGCAGAATTTCTAACGGACGTTTTCTAGGAACCTGCAAGTAGTCACGACCACCATAAACTCATAACGTCGCAATTAAATTAATCCTTGTCTTCTCAAGCGTGAGAGAAAGAGACAGACATAAAAAATTTTCCCATTTAACAAAATCGATTCGCCCACGCGATAATAAATCTTTCTAGAAGAATCGGATGGGCGGGGATAAACTTGAAGCGACAAAACTTCGCAAACTTTAAAATCAGTGCGCATCAAACATTCAACATGAACACTCCGGGGTACCAAAAACCTCGTGAATATTTCGTTTAACAAATTATAGATGACTTCTATGGTGAAGCATCTCCCTGTGGCACCATGCTAGGTCCAAGGAGTTGTTTATTGTTATTTTTAAACCTAAATTCAGTGCTCCTTAGTGCAGCAAAAATCAGTGCCTTGTCAACACTCATACACACAACACCTTGCTCCTTAGTGCAGCAAATTTCGTTTTCACTGTGGTACTTAGCTGCGAATCAGGCGGTCCACTTTATTGTTATTTTAAATCTAAATTCAGTGTTCCGTAGTGCAGCAAAAATCAGTGCTTATTTATCACTCTTACATACAACACCTAAAAATATTTTCTGAATGATGTGATCATTTTTAATTCTTTACTAATATGTGTTAGTGTTTGTTAAACACATATGTTAACTAATAATTTGTTCGTTGATTACTTATTATAGTAATGTATTGCTCAGTCGTTTGTGATTCATTTACTTAAAATTTTAAATAAACCGTTAAATAAAAAGTGTTCGTTGTTTTTGTTGATAGAGTTGGAAGATAAGACATACTACAGTACATCCGCAATCTATATAAAATCTACAGTCCACTTAGAAGCTACGACATAGTTTAAAAAGGCGATGATATTACATCGGTCGTCCTGGTAAACTGATGCAACATAGGGTTAGTCCAGAACCCTCAACAAAAACAATGGACAAACTACCATTTTTAGACACTTTGGTTATCAGGAACGAGAATAAGTTAGAATTTGACATTTTTAGGAAAGATACCGCCACAAGCAGGTGTATCCCATCAGATTCTTTTCATTATAATCAACACAAGATGGCTAACTTACATTTCCTAGTACATCGTTTATTTAACTTCCCACTAAGTAAAGAAAGATTTAATAAGGAAAAGAATTTGATTAAGGATATAGCTGCAATAAACGGTTATGACGAAGACTTAGTTGAAAAACTAATCAACAAACATAAATTTAAGAAAAACCTTACGTGACACCACGTTTTTCCAACACAAAAAACAGACTGAAAAATTCGTTTCAATACCGTATAATCTCACTTACCAGCGTGTTCAAAAAAGCGGGTTTAAGTTTAGTTTTTCAGTCCAACTACACTTTAAAACAGTTATTAGGTAATCCCAAGGATAAAAACAGTAATTTGGAAAAAAGTGGTATTTACGAAATTAGTTGTAGGGATTGTGATATAAAGTATGTGGGGCAGACTAGACGCTCTGTACAGGTCAGATTTAAAGAGCACAAGTGTCACTTAAAATATGGGCGTACGGAAAAATCTAGTATAGCAGAACATGATTTTAATCAAAATCATAGAATAAGTATAGACAATGTAAAATTACTTAACAATATATCCAATAATAAATTGTCGGACGCATTTGAAAGTATAGAAATAGGTAAATGTAAAACTAGTTTAAACAGAGACAAAGGACCAATTCCTCTTAGTCCGCTTTTTAGTTTAATCCATTAAGTACGGGCGGGTTAGTCATCCTTGGCTGATTAGTCACCCTTGGCTGATTAGGTCACCGGTGATGACGATGCTTGCCACCGCCGAGGGAAGAGGGGGTGTTAGTCATTTAGTATAAATAGGTGTTAGAAATAGTTAATTGTTTAGTCTATCATCAAACTCCTGATGATGCCAACATAGTTGGCGAAACGCGCGTAGAGTGTGTTAAAATTTGGGTTTTGGTTGAGTGGTCGGCGATAATGTTTCAACTTAGCTTGTAGGGTCTGTCGTGTAGTTGTGAATGTCCCGCCCCCCCAAACGTTTATGCAATATCTTAATCTTATCTTATAATTTATGGCAACAATCGGAAATTATGTTTTAAAATTTACATTGGTATTTATATATTTATATGACAAAGACAGAATATACTTAAAGTACTACTAAAATATTGAATTTAAATCTGTTGAGCAAATAATCCACAATAAAATTAATTTAAAAAAAAAGTTGCCTAAATAAATATTCAATATCAAAAGAGCTCACTCAATTCCTTACAAAAACAGGAAAAGAACAATAAAACAATATCATGTTCTGTATTTTCAATCAGCTAATTTCAAATGTAATCATAATATATAATAAGTAAGCTCTGTCTTTTTATTATTACATAGTCATTTTTATCTATTTCTATTTGAATGTTATGTTGTATTCTCTTTACTGAAATAATAAAATAATGCCACGAGAACTATTTATGCCATTTTGTATTTTTTAATTATTGATTTATTTAGATGCATTACAAAATATACCAATTTTTAGTAAAATAATATAATTTTCATAAGTAAAATGTAACGAATACAAATAATGTATTTCTGAATACATATAAGCTTTAGAATCTGATTAAATATTTATAGTTAGAATACATTATTGTACTGATTACATAAAATGACTAAATTTGTTACTTCTAGAAATTATTTGAAATATTTCGATATCCAACTTGTTATAAAAGGAAACGTTTCATGTCATTTTCTCTTTTTGATTAAACACATAATGGATTGGTCGATCACCTACATTTTTCTTCTGCAAGGTGAAAGTTATTATTTTCTGTTTTTGTCTCTACCTCTAACAATTCAACACTTCGTACCATACATTGATACTGCCTTGACTCAATTGCTGCTGAAAAACGACATACTTTTTATTTTATGCAAAATTATTTTTAAACCATTCAGTTTGTTGTTTATGAATATTCCTTCTAATTTCATCCAGTACTAGGAAAAATAAGAAATATCAGAGAGAAAGGACTAGTATTAATTTTGAAGCTTCAAAAACAACAAAACTATTAAATAAAAACAAAACTGAAATTTTAATTGTAAAATATCTAAAATCAATCTAATATCATCTAAAATATCAAGAATTAAAAATGAGAAAACCAAAAATTAGAACTGTTCGAGATAGCTTTCTTCTTAGATGTGCTACCATCTATGGTAAGAAGAGAGTATTGACATTAAATTTTGACTGTCTTTTTTATCCCTTTCAGAGATGATCTCTGAAAGGGATAAAAAAGAAGAGAGTGACATCTTGACTAGATTCAGTCAAAATTTAATGTCAATACTCTCTTCTTACCATAGATGGTAGCACATCTAAAAATGTTATCTTATAGCGGATATAGCTATTGACTTGTACGAGTTTGGAATTTTATTTATTGGATTTGAAAAGCCTAACTGATGAAGTCGAAAGACAGAAACCGGTCTTAGGATGTCGAATCTAATAAATTAAAATTCCTTACTGGTTTACTCACTTTGTATTAATCTCTGAAAGGGATAAAAAAGAAGAGAGTGACATCTTGACTAGATTCAGTCAAAATTTAATGTCAATACTCTCTTCTTACCATAGATGGTAGCACATCTAAAAATGTTATCTTATAGCGGATATAGCTATTGACTTGTACGAGTTTGGAATTTTATTTATTGGATTCGAAAAGCCTAACTGATGAAGTCGAAAGACAGAAACCGGTCTTAGGATGTCGAATCTAATAAATTAAAATTCCTTACTGGTTTACTCATAGCTTTCTTCATTTATAGTTTATTTGCTAGTCCAGTGACCATTCTGATTAATATTTGTTTAATCAATGTGTATAATATTATCATTGCCAATAAATTTTAATTAAAATTAATTTCAATAGCCCCAACACAATTGTTATATTTGTTAACAATATTTTAATAAAATTAAAAATTTTTACAAGCGTTATGAATATTAATTAATTTTAGTTGATCACGCTGTCGGCAATAATTAGTGTTATTAATATGATTATAGTATCATGCGACTAGTTTAGTAATTATGATTTTATTTAATGTAATAGCTATTTATATTACAAGTACATAAACAAGGGCTTTATTGAACGGCATTTTTGATATTTTTCGAGTGGATTGCTTCACTATTTTTTAAATATGGAAAAATAAAAAAAAATGACCGTGATGAAGTAGAGTAGTTTTTTTAAGAATGCATCCTAACCTCAAAAAACGAATTCGCGCACTATTTTTTTAATTTTAAAATTTTTTCTCTACTATTGGTTTTCCAAAAATGGCGGCCAATTCAATTTTTTTTCGTAAAATGCCGATTTTGGCTGGACAAATACATTTTTTTTAATCTTTACCATGTCTTCCCGACATAAAAATACATATTTTCTCCAATTTTTAAGAAAATTCGTGGATTCTTTGGTTAATTATTGCCAATTCAGTAAAAAAAATATAAGGTGCGCGAATTCGTTTTTTGAGGTTAGGATAAATTTAAAAAAACCTACTATACGGATCGATACCCTACTTCATTGTGGTCATTTTAATTTTTTTTTTAGACTCTTAGAGCCGGAGATATTTAAAAAATAGTTCATTTCGGAAGCTCATAGTTATTACTTCATTCAATAAATACAATGAAAGATTAGCGATAAGTGCTACTGCACTTGTTTCGCATCAACATTATACAGTTATACAATTATACAATTATACCCAAAGACCAAACTGAAATTGTAAACAAACAAAATTTGAGACCTTCTGTCTGGTTTAAATATTTAGATATATTTGCAATTTGGCAACACGATAGGGAAAATATTGATACATTTGTATATACTATTAAGAGTCCGTCACCTGCACACTGCTCGGTGATCTCTCCGGGGTCGGCGCGAGGAGGGGTAGCGCGGTAGGCGGATCGCAAGCTATTCCTACTCCGCAAATTTTTGGAGACCGTATTCAAAAGATTTGACGATTGTCGAATATCGAATACGTAATACGTATTTAATTTAGTCGGGCACGGGTACAAACAATCGTTGGCGTTGTCTTTGTAGGATGAAATAAGAAATATCAATCTATAGACGTACAACCGTGCGAAGCCGGAACGGGCAGCTAGTTTGGAATAAAAACAACTCTATTATGATTTTGCACAATAGTTATACTTAAAAAAATATATTTACAATATACCTGGAGGAATATAAATTTAAGTTACTATCATTATTTATGTTTAGATTTAGAAAGAGAGGAACGAAAATAGTGACCAGAAATACAATTTTAAAGCTTAAGATATCGTCGAAATGTCATGTTATGACAAACTTTTTCATTGGAATGACCGTTTTTTTAAATATTTCACCCGAAAAAATGACATTGACGGTTATAAATGGAAATGTCTCGTTACAGGCAAAAGATAAAAAAAAATGGAAATTATTCGGAAGAACTAAAAGTCTTGTCTCCTTAAATTTTTTTCAATAATCAATACTTTTCACGCACATGGATGCTCAAACGTTCAATAGTTTCAAAGATATGTTCTTGATGGAATTGTTTAACAAAAATGAAAATGAGCTTAAAACAATAGAAGAAAGCACGAGGTTACAGGCATACTCTTCTCAATGGAAGCAATTGAGAAAGAAATTGTTAACTTCATCCAATTTTGGAAAAATTTTCCGAATGCTTCCAAAGACCAGTTGTGCTTCTACAGTGAAAAGTTTCCTGTATGAAGAAGTTTTTTCGAGAGCAATTGTTTGGGGGAGAAATAACGAAGATCGGGCCAAAGAAAAATTCAAAGATTTGAATAATCTTAATTTATTTGATTGCGGTTTATTTTTGTAAATATAACTTGGGCAAAATCATAAGGGTTGTTTTTATTCCAATCTAGCTGCCCGTTCCAACTTCACATGGTTTACTAATTATTGTCATGTTCACTTTTCATTTTTCATTTTTCATTTTTCATTTTTCATTTTTCATTTTTCATTTTTCATTTTTCATTTTTCATTTTTCATTTTTCATTTTTCATTTTTCATTT